>JAJOZX010000247.1:492500-1230000 GCA_023014485.1 Bathynomus jamesi
TATGAGCTCGAAAAGGTAAATCGTTGGTAGCGAGTGTTATTATTACATCAACAATACGTCGCAATATCTTGCGCCAAAAATTTACTTCGTGCACACTTGTTTGTCTGTTGATTGCATCAATAGTAGAATTAGTTTCCCAGCGATAGTACACCTCGCAGGAAATAGCGTGTTGATCGGATTCTTCGTGTTTTTCAATATTACGGCTTATATTAGCCCAGTCCGCTGTTCCTTGCACAAAACTTAAATCTAAATTTGATTGATCAAACAGCCAGCAAGGTTGACAATAGCAATTGTTTAATTCCGTTGAATAACACAACCATTGCCTCCTAATTTTGAACTTTTCATTGTTTTGCGATTTATAGTAGTACTTTTCATTAAAGCCTCTATGGCGGTTACACCCGCCTTTATCTTTGGGAAATGGATAAGGACCAAATTTAATAATCACTCTTTTTTGTTCAGGGGTAAGAATTCCAGGAAAATTACCTCTGTCTGATGACTGAATAATTTCTTCTCCAACACTAATATGTTTTTGTGTTAAAGGTACAGACTGTAAAGGAGTAACAAGTGAATCTGGCTTGAGTTCCGGTAATAGCTGTTCTTCCAGAGTGGCAACGCCTTCGGGTTGAATACTGCAATCGCAGTTACTACTGCTACCACAAATTACTGTCGATATTTCTGAGACTGTGTCAGGCTTATTTGAATGAGAAGTAGAAGGCGTGATTGTTTTAAAATATGTTGATAATTTACACGCTCTTTCGAAATTCCGCACCACTCAGTTTCTTAGAAAACATTGTCTGCAATAATAGAGTGACAATTATTTTATCCGAAGCTAATTCTCGAAAAAATACAGGATTTCCATTGAGTAACAAAAAAGTTTATGTAAATTTTACTGAAAAATTTCTGTTTTAAGGTAGAATGAAAAATACAAAAAATTTAATTAAATTGTTACTTTAGCCGCGCATTGTTAACAGCAAACGTACATGCTATAAGTTGCATCATTGGATTGAAATTTATATAATATAATATTACATTATGCTATTACATAGTTTGTGATAACGTTTAAATGAAATTAATTCACTTATACAAATTTAACTTATGAAAATTAAGCAATTAATTGTAATAAATACTAACAGTAATAATGCGCTTACTTTATAAGTAAATCACTTCCAAATATTTTTCACTTATAGCTTATAAAAGTTTATAGTAAAGTGATTAAATTATTAGAATTTAGATTACAATCAGTAATTTAAACGCACGAAAAACACAAGCGATCACAGCTACAAACAAATCACCTATACTAACTCAGTGGCGTAGCTACGGAGCGGATTAGTAACTAACTCCGCCCCTTCTCAGCGAGTAGTGCACGTGCACTTCTGCAGTTTATTGTACTCAGTCAATAAGGCGAAATAGGGTATATAAATCCAAGCAATAATCGTCTTTACAGTAGGAATTTTTAAGTGCTCATTTATACAAGTCACGAGTGTAATTTTTCTACTTCAACAGAACATTTGTTGTCTGACAAGCCAAGTTGTTATATTGTTGAGTCAAAACAAGACAGACTGCAAGATTCAATGTTGGTAAATTTGCAGCATAGGTAAACATTCAGTGTTGGCAAAACTTTTGCTGCACCTGGAGCAAACTGCTCCAATTGCTCTACAGTAGCTACACCCCTGCGCCGCGTTTCATTTTTAGCAAACACGCCGATAAATTTGGGGCGTGCGAATCGATCACTCTTCATTACTCTCTGGAGTGTAAACGTGTCCATTTTTAAAAATCTGTGATAATGGCCCTAAACCTGTCAACTTCGATTAGTGCTTGTGATTATAGGTAAACTACTACATTAATAGGTGCGACTAGCGGCTTGTCGAATTCTAACCTGACTGAGATGTTCCCACTCTGCTCTGGGATTATGTGTGTGTTTATACTGCTGATAAATCGGGGGAGAGGTCAAAGGGGTAAAGATTGACCCTCTCAACGAATTCCTTCATCGTTACCGATTCCTAATTTGCCGCAAGTACTAGCAATACGTACAAGATTGCTATACGCTCTCGAGCAAAGTGGAAACTCAACATCTGTAGAATAATTCGTTTCCAATGTCCCACCCAAATCCACCCCATTGATGTACAGGGTTATATTTTTAAGGCCGAAATTTTCGAATTTAAATGCAGTCTTTTTGTATTTTGCCTTCACAGAAGCGTGTACCTGCATCCCAATTAATAACCTTTTAGGTAGGGTTCCAAGAGCAACATTTTCTATCTTCTTCGATGTTAACCCTGAGGGTACTGTGAACATTTTAAGTTGGACTCTATTAATTGGGTATTTCACTGTGGCATGTAGTAAATTTTTTCAATTTCCATCTGCTTCACAGAATTAATTTCACACGACGCACGCGGAGATGTCTCCATAACATGAATCACCACAGACTTCGCTCCCTCTTCTTGGCCAGCACCCAGATTTAAACAAATCTCAGGGCTTGTACGGGTGAACTTTATTTTCATATCGACCCCACTCACAAGCAACTTCTCCTGGAATATGAAATGTGTGTGAAGGCGGACAAAGCATTCATATATCTTCTTTTTCGAATTTTTAAACGTTTCTTTTATATTACTTTCATCTTTAGCTTAATAATGACGTTCTGCAGTTAAAAAGGTTTCCCTCGCTTTCTTTCAAAAGTTGAGGACATTTTCCAGATAGGCCCGTAGGTAGTAGTAGCCAGACCCTGCCGAGATGTTTCCCTGATTTAAATACACGTCACACTGACTGAATATAGAGTGTAGAAAGTTTGTTTCTGGGTATACAACGTAATCGTTTTCGCAATTCGTTCCATCTGAATCTTCCATTCGTAATTTAGCGTATATATGCACACAGCTTGGGTCAAAAATGTAAGGGCCTGAGCTGGGAATCACGAATTCTATAAGAGCACTCGGCGAGCTAATGGTGTTTAGCGGATTAACTGTGATAAAGTCACTGTGCTCTATAGATATTTGTCGGGGGCATGTCAAAGAGGACCAACTCCGATTTACAGCATTATGAACTACACAGATGGATGAAACGTGCCATGGCGCGTCAGAAATAAGGGCACCTCTCTCCCCAAGTAGCAAACAGTCTATGATTAATGAGAGCAATGTCCTTAGCTTATATCAGTTAAAAAAGTGGTCAACCATAGGTTTCATGCGCTTAGGACACTTCTTTTTTGATGTCCTTTTACGTTTAATGCCAGTTGTTGTTAACCCCTTCTTCTTCTTCCTCCGTACAGGTCGCTTCTTCTTCCCGCCACCGCGCACTTTTCTCTGCATCTTTGATGATTTCGTCCCGTGTACGCTTTAAGTGTTTTTTAGAGCTTTTTTTTAGAGCTTTTACCGTGTTAAGACCTGATTGTAACGTCTTCCTGCCAAGATAACTGGCACCACTCTTCAGCAAGGGGACAGCCGTACGCAGTATGGTTGGAAAAATGGACCCAATCCCGCTTCTGAGCTTGTATCTCACCCCTCGATAGACTGTGATAAACAGTGCGACGGAAGTGAAGCTTCATTCTTAAGCTCCCGTCACCGAATGGACGTCACCGAATGTCTATATATCTGTATGTGTTTTTATGTGTAAAATAGCGATGCATGCGTTCCTATATGGTACGTTGAACTCTTTCAGCTAAAGAGACCTTATGTATAGAATTGGTAGTGTAGTAGCTGATATTAAACTCTGTCAGCATGTTCTGAAAAGCTCATGGCCTATAAATTCTTTCCCCATATCCGTACAAAAATAGCCAGGAACCCTGTTTTCTTTCAACATCAACGTTTTGGTGGCTTTAGCAACTGTTTCAGGCGATTTATTTTTCAGAGGAATTAGCCACAGATATCGAGAGAATACATCTATTATGAATATGATGTAGGGGTAACCATCGTTATACACTGAACATCTTTACATGTCTGTTAAATCTGCTTGCCAAATAGAGTTAATCGATGAAGCTGTTGTCTTGGCTGTTTTAAACCTTTTTCTCACCGGCTTATGAAGTGTATAAGCGTCCTGCTCCGGCAAAAGCCTCTCAACATCTTTTTTCCCTACTCCATCATTGTAAACACTTCTGTAGTCTATCTACACCTCTGTAGGAGTCTGCGCTAGAAATATCATAATAGCGTCTTCTTAATATGTTAGCCATTTGCGTATTTTAGAGGCACGTGGATAGGGTTGACCGTTATTGTTGTTTGGCCTCTTCTTTCTATTCTTCAGACGTGCTACCGCTGGGGGTGATAGCGTTCTTACTTATGACACATGCGAGGCATGTTCCAATTGTTTTAACCTGTTCAGATTTCGTGATATCGTGAAGGCTAAGATATCGTGAAGGCTAAGGGTATCACGCTCAACCAGGCGGATCGGCGGGTCGTTAACTTTGATTCGTTGAAGGATCTAGTGTGCTTGGACGATGATGAGGGCGACCAACCATCCCAACTCACTGTAGAGACCCACAATTTTCAGGCAGAAGCTGGGGGGCGTGAAGGAACTTAGGGGTACGAAGGTGTGCCATAACACCTATAGGAAAAGTTACCAAGTGCCTGGTACCTATGATACCGTACCCTTTGAATACCATAATCTTTGATATGTCTATTGTTAACAATATGTTTATTTATTACACGTATTTGTAAATATATATATATATATATATATATATATATATATATATATGTGTGTGTGTGTGTGTGTGTGTGTGCACCTTGAATATTTCGTTTATTAAATAAATCGTGTTTCAATTAGCGTTTCACGTTCTCCTTTGTGTGTGTGTGTTTGTACAGGCGAAAGTTCTAAACTCAGCCCAGAGTGTATGATTGGTCACGTGACTCCTGCTACTAACTGGGCATATCTCTTCCCTGCGTGCTCAGTTGACCGCTGCAAGCCCTGGGTCTCAGACGTGCATTTCCCCACGTAGACGAAAAATAGTAATGGCTACCTTTAATATTGCGTATTCGACGTTTATGAAGTGGTATTCGGCAAAGTGTGAAGATAAGGTTACTGAGTGGCTCCATTTTCCACCCTCCTTTGATACTTTTAAGGCTACATTGAATCGTGCGAACGAACAAGAGGTACAAATATTCTACGGCTATTCTGGCGAGAGCATTGCAGGATTTCGTGGTACAAGTGATGTATTGAACTATGTTGTAGAACTAAACTTTATAAAAGCTTACATATACCGTGCAGTAGAAGAAACAACACGTACAGAAGAGCAGCAACGGATATGGTTAGTGAGTCTTGTTGATAAGTGGTGCGACAAGCGATATTATTATCATGTTGCATCATACCGAGTACTCGTACCCTGCGACTGAGAATGTAAATCTTGTCATCATGGAGAATATTAAGTATTTTTACCACTACATTAATATATATCATGACGTGGTTTGTAGTGAGGTTGTGAATTTAGAGAATTTTAGAATTTAGAGACGAGTATCGCATGCTAAGCAAAAAGGAAAAATATGGTCATATGTTTCTCTCAAATAGTGCGCCGGAGTGTGAATGAAATGTGTTTAGTTCGTGAAAATCCCATTAACAAGAATGTTTGGTCGTATTCTGGGGAGTGGGAGTGATAAAACATTAAAACCGGTATTGCTTCATGTATCAGAAAATTTCTCCAAACACCTACCCAGTATAATGGGATACAATTATTCACGTTGGAACAACGCTGTACACGCTTCATCAGCTTATGGTGTGACTCTTTCTCCCGTCAAGCCGATCCGCTCGCCTGTTGCTCATAGTCATCTCAGAGCTTGAACCGACTGGACGTGAGCTCTTCGAATACGATAGAACTTCCTTTGAGAAGCATTCTCAATGCCGTGTACGATATGTCCGTGACGAAGTCATTGCGCGTGTTTTGGCATAAAACCGGTGCCATTAACTATGTACTGGAAACGACTTGTAGACAAACAAACAAACGAAGTGTTGTTTATTTAAGTGTTGAGGAGATGAATAGAATGTTCGTGGTAGTTGAGAAGTGGAGTGAGGATATTCCTGCAGGTGTAGGTACAAGAAGAGACAGATTAGTGATACCCCCTCCCCTCATACGCCATTGTTTGTACGTTGTGTATAAATAACGATCAGCCATGCATTGATATACGACTGATGTGGAAGAGTGCTTCTGATAATAACGTTCTTGTCCCTACGCGAAACCGTTTCATCCTCGACAGAATGTTTGAAATCGTCGGTTTCCGCAAGCTGAAACCTATATTAGACGTGCGTATTACGGATATGCTTTATTTTGATACGGTTCTTGAATACGCATACACGGGCTCTGCTCGATGGGTTTACCGAGTGTAGGACTGAACAAGGCGAGAATGGTCTAGAGCTGGATGCTTATTTAAAAGGTTTAGACTCTTTGAAATATCATGAACTCTGGTACAAAGCACTTGAGCGGTACAGGGCTGAGCTCACCTACACCGTTCACCCTGAAGAACTATTTTTTTATATAATGAGCAGCTGTCGTAACGACTTAGAAGATTATTTCAACTGCCGCTATGCAGTGTGAAGAAGTGTTGGAAAGGAGCGTTTATAAACTTGTATTTAATCATGATGTTGTGGCTAACGATGACCTCTTTGTGCGGGCTTTTGATTGTATTCTAACCGTGTTTAAAGATAACTTGCCAACCGAATGTAAAGTGGGCACAAAAATAGTATTGAACGATATGAAGGCCATTTACATAGAGTATAGGTATCCCTATAACTTGAGCGGTGAAATAATGTTAAGCCGTATTTACCGCGTAGTGCAAAGCAATAATGATGTGACTGTAGACTCGATTACATGTGAGTTTAGTGATTTGTGCAGTAGGACAAAGTGTATGTATTTTGATGTATATTTATTTTCAATATATTTCATTATTTATAATTGTGTATATATATATGTATATATATATATATATATATATATAATATATATATATATATATATGTTTCTCCTGTACTGCTATACTGATGGCTATACTCCATCGTTTTGTATTGTATTATTTTGTATTTTATTTTTTCGATTATACTGTATATATATATTCCTCGTTCGTATTTCTTTTACTATTATTATTTTTTATTGCACGTATTCCTCGTTGGTATAGGATTGTATATTTATTTTCTATATATTTCATGAGATTGATTCCAATAATTTGTCTACATAAACAGAATAATGTAATGGTTTTATTTAATCCTTTTGGTTGTATATATAAACGATATTATTATTTAATTATATATATACCAAATGGCTGGTAACATCTCCTAAACCGACTGACGGATTTCTAAGCCAACTATGAAAAATATATGCATTAATTAAATAAATAGCGCTCTCTGGCAACTCAACCCTAATAATGTACACCTGAACAAGCCATTTACGCCAGATTAAGCCTTCTAAACCGACTGACGGATTTCTAAGCCGACTGTCTATAGCAGGGGTGGGCAACCTTTTTAAGTGAGCGTGCCAAAATCGTCAAATCTTTGATGCAAAAGTTAATCTTTACCATTTTTTAGCAGAAAACATTAAGTTAAAATATAAAACTCAGCGAAGAATTTGGATATTTATTTATTTTAATTTTTTTAAGGTGAGCCCGGGGAGTCGCGTGCCGGAAAAAAGTAGTTGGCGTGCCACGTTTGGCACGCGTGCCAAGGGTTGCCCACGCCTGGTCTATAGTATATGCTTTAGTTAAATAAATAGCGCAATCTGCAACTCAACCCTAATACTGTACACCTGAACAAGCCATTTACGCCATGTCGTGAATTATCTTTATTAACCTTTCTTATTTTGCTTTTTGGTACTATTTTGCTCTTTCGTTATTCGATTTCTCTTCTATCATTTATCAGTCTCTTTACACTCGCTTTCGCTGTACTTTATAGATGCGGTAGACGTGACCGAGTTGAGGCGCAGTTATAATTCAACAGTTATAATTCAAACAATTTAAGGGAGACCGGGGGATTAATTATACTCTTCATTAACATTTTACTAACTTTATTTATACCTAAAACACTTAGTTAAACGGGGTAATGTGAGGGGGGAATTTAACTTTAACACTTGCGCCGGAGAGACACACACAATAATATTCTAAGTTCACAACATCTTAACACCAAAAGACACCTTCTTATACCTAAGGGCATCCGATGACTGCATTTCTACCCAGCCTTTAGCCTCTGTTCAGGCGTTGCCAACTCGTATTTTATAATTTTTATAAACAAACCATTATTTATCGTAATTACATTTATTAAATATTATTATCTTCTTTATTAATTTCTTATAACCAAAACATTCTAATTTTTAATTAGACATTACTACAGCCAGATTAAGCCTTCTAAACCGACTGCGGTTTTCTAAGCCAACTGTCAAAAATATATGCTTTAATTAAATAAATAGCGCAATCTGGCAACTCAACCCTAATAATGTACACCTGAACAAGCCATTTACGCCTTCGAAGAAGCCTTCTAAGCCAACTGGCGAATTCTCCTTCTCCTTTTTCTCCCTCTCTTACGTTAAGGTTACCCCTTTGGGGGAGGTCATCCTCCCTTCTCCCCCCGAAGATCCCTCCATCCCACTTTGCAGCATTAACTTCTTGGATAACCCCACCCCTTTGTTGCATAACCCATGCAACATCCCCTTCCCCTTTGCAATGTTGCATTGCAACATTCTTGCACTCTCCCATTTTGCGGTCATACTACTACTACCAAAGAGGCACCAAAATATAGCTTTAGGATTTAATATAGGATTTAATTTTTCCAGAAGAATTTCTTGTTTCATGCATAGTCTGTTCCCACGCTTCTCAAACTAGGGGTCGCGTAAATATTATTGGGGGTCGCAGAAACATTTGAAAATATTATTTTTTTATAAATATGCAGTGTTAGTACCTATTGCTTTTATGACATATATATATATATATATATATATATATATATATATATAACCTTTGGTTTGCTTCCACCCGAATTGTTAATTCTGACGGAGGTCAAACTTTTCACTCAACCTTAGACCTACAGTTCAATGTGGAATCCGAACCACGCCCCACCGGCAGCCCAGCGTTTTAACCACTACACTACCCAGGGTACCCATTTATCTTCTAACCACTTTCTTTATTGTGTGGAAGGATGAACAGCTGGGTTTTGCTGCGCGCCGTCTGCCGTCACCGGGGTCTCGATCCCGGGGCCAATGGATTCGTAGTCAGCGACGCTAACCACTCTACGACCGAGGCGCATCTACACACACACACATATATATATATATATATAGAGAGAGAGAGAGAGATAGACAGACAGACAGACAGAGAGAGGCGTCGCGAGTACGAGGGGCGAGCTCGCCAATCTAGTTTTGAGATAGATGTGTTTAAACGTTGTGACTGTTATGTACACGAGACACATAGTGCAAATACACGCATTGAAAATAACGACATTTTGAGCGTACGGGAAGGGTATTTGGCTATATCAAGTTGTCTCTGGATGGGGGGGTTAAACTTGCCAATGTAGCGAGTTTTCCCCTCGTACTCGCGACGCCTCATATATATCCGACTGGTTAAGGCGCTGGGCTGCTGATCGGGTGGGCGTGAGATCGAGTGCGAGCGAGAACTTTGTAATTTCTGACAGTCCGTGGTGCGTCGTATTTCGGATTATACGTTAAGCCGTAAGTCTTAGGTGTGGCAACAAGCTTGAACTTCGTCAGAATAAACAATTCGGCGGAAGCAAAACTAAAGTGTGTGTGTGTGTGTATATATATATATATACTAGCGGAGCGACCCGACGTTGCCGGGGTGGTTGTTGAACGCTATAAGCTAACGAAAATATCACGACTTAACCTAACCAATCGTCAAGGGCGTACAATTAACCTAACCGGGCATTCAATTAACCTACCCGGGTATTCAGTTGACCTAACCTGGCATTCAATTAACCTAACCGGGCATTTAATTAACCTAACCGGGCATTCAATTAACCTAACCGGGAATTCAGTTGACCTGACCGGGCATATATATATATATATATATATAAAACTTATATATATATATATAGCGTTCAACATTCATCCCGGCAACGCCAGGTCGCTCCGCTAATTTTAATTATATGTGAAGCTCAAGATTTTCATGACTGTTCTTTTCTATAGTCTTAAGATTCAGAATTCTTGACACAATGTGAAGCTCAAAATTTTCACGGCTGCGTTCTTTTCTGTAGTTTAATCGCGGTGCTGGGGCCTTCGGGCCAAGTAATTTTAATTATTTAATTTATTACACCCAGGTGCACAACCTGGAGACATAATCAATATGTGTGTAAAGTTTCATGTTTGTAACTGCTTCCATTTTCGAGTTATGGCTGGAAGACACACACACACACACACACACACACACACACACACACGTCGTTTATTATAAGTATATATATATATATGAAAATTATTTCACGAAAGTAACACGTGAAAAATATTTATGATGAATAAAACCACGAGGGAAAGGAAACACAGAATGGTGCTCAAGCGCTTTCGTCTAATGACATCCTCAGGAACACTGAAGTACATAAAGAGTTACAGCCTATATATAGGTGACAGAAAAAAAATATATATATATATACAATAAACGGAGAAATAAAATGAAAAATTAAAGGATTGTGGGAGGGGCATACAAATTTGTAAGGAAAACTATCGATTTTTAGCACAAGATCAAATGAATTGTTTCCAACCAATGTTATAAAAAAAAAATACAAATTTATACTGGAAATCTGCCCGGGTTTTAGCACTCTGCCCTTCTTGTATATAAAAATAAATTGAAAAATAAAAGTTATTAGACTGGCATACAACTTTACCAAAGATTTAGCGTTCTACCCTTCTTATCTAAATCTGTTCTGAAGGAATTCAAAACAACAGGATCGAGTTGAAAAGGACCTTTGCTTATGTTGAAGTTATTTGTAAGTTGGATAATGGCAGACTCAAGAATATTTCTATTAACAATGTTGCTAGAGTGAAATAAAACTGAAGCATTATTCCAATCAATACAGTGGGATAACTCTGACAAATGGACAAAAAGGGCACTGGACGACTGTCCTGTTCTAACGAAATATTGATGCTGTTTTATACGGGTGTGCAAATCCTTTCCCGTCTGACCTATGTCAAAGGAATCACATTGTTTACAACCAATTTTATAGATAATGCCTGAATTATTGGTAGGGCTATTTTTTACTGATATTTTTCACAATATTGTTATATGAAAATACTACATTAATATCGAAAAGTTTAAGTACATTAACAAGTACTAAAGTACTAAGTAGTACTAAAGTACTAAAATATTTTTTGACAAAAGCCCGGGAAAAATGGAAGTACTAAAATATTTTTTGTCAAAGTCTTGTCCCCCATTCTCGGACCTATCTCTGATTCACATGTAAAAAATTCCATGGATCTTACTGAAAAATTGAATAATGCACGTATTAAAACTAACGATAGATTGATCAGTTTTGACGTTTGTTCATTGTTTACAAAAGTGCCGATTGACGATATGCTTGACTTTCTCTCCCAAGAATTATATAAGTATGACCTGCCACTACCTTCACACATTGTTTTGGAACTTATTAAGCTTTGCATCAAAGACTGTAAATTCACTTTCAATAACGAGTATTTTCAACAAGTTTTTGGGATGGCCATGGGCAACCCCTTGTCGCCCCTCCTCTCCAATATTTATATGGAGTTTTTCGAAATTACTTACATTCCGAGAATCCTGGGGGTTGGCATCCTTTGGTTGCGGTGCGTCGACGATATTTTGTGTATCTGGCCCATGAATCGTGACCTAGATAACTTTCTCCTTCAGTTAAATGATCAAGTCCCCTCCATTAAGTTTACTTTAGAAGTGGAACAAGACAATTCAATCCCGTTTTTGGATGTGCGTGTACATAGGGAAAGCCCAAGTTTTAAGTTTAGTATCTATCGGAAAAAACAAACAATTTGTCCTACGTACACTTTTACTCGGGAAATGACACCCCCACTAAGAAGGCCATTTTTTCTTCAATGTTTCTCCGCGCCCTTAGGATCGCCAGTCCGGAATATATCGATGCCGAATTAGAAAAAATCAACGGTATTGGAAGTGATCTGTGTTATCCATCTGTGTTTATGGAATCTTGTCTCAACCAGGCAAAACGAACTTTCTATCGCGTTAATAATAACACTCGTACTTTGTCAAAAAATATTTTAGTACTTCCATTTTTCCCGGGCTTTTTAGGCATTGCTAATGTACTTAAACTTTTGGATATTAATGTAGTATTTTCATATAACAATATTGTGAAAAATATCATAGTAAAAAATAGCCCTACCAATAATTCAGGCATTATCTATAAAATTGGTTGTAAACAATGTGATTCCTTTTACATAGGTCAGACGGGAAAGGATTTGCACACCCGTATAAAACAGCATCAATATTCCGTTAGAACAGGACAGTCGTCCAGTGCCCTTTTTGTCCATTTGTCAGAGTTATCCCACTGTATTGATTGGAATAATGCTTCAGTTTTATTTCACTCTAGCAACATTGTTAATAGAAATATTCTTGATTCTGCCATTATCCAACTTACAAATAACTTCAACATAAGCAAAGGTCTTTTTCAACTCGATCCTGTTGTTTTGAATTCCTTCAGAACAGATTTAGATAAGAAGGGTAGAACGCTAAATCTTTGGTAAACTTGTATGCCAGTCTAATAACTTTATTTTTCAATTTATTTTAATACAAGAGGGCAGAGTGCTAAAACCCGGGCAGATTTCCAGTATAAATTTGTATTTTTTTTTATAACATTGGTTGGAAACAATTCATTTGATCTTGTGCTAAAAACCGGTAGTTTTTTTTTTATAACATTGGTTGGAAACAATTCATTTGATCTTGTGCTAAAAATCGATAGTTTTTTCCTTACAAATTTGTATGCCCCTCCAACAATCCTTTAATTTTTAATTTTATTTCTCCGATATATATATATATATTTTTTTTTTCTGTAACCTATATATAGGCTGTAACTCTTTATGTACTTCAGTGTTCCTGAGGATGTCATTAGACGAAAGCGCTTGAGCACCATTCTGTGTTTCCTTTCCTTCGTGGTTTTATTCATCATATATATATATATATACACACACACCGGTATGTATATTATATATATATATATATATATATATATATTATATTATATATATATATATATTATATATATGTGTGTGTGTGTGTGTGTGTGTGTGTGTGTGTGTGTGTGTGTGTGTGTGCGTGTTTTTCTCAAAAGAAACAGCTTCTGGTGCGTGCCTCCCCTTTTCCAGTTAAGCATGTGTAATAAAATATAAATATAAACTTTACATAGGAAATACTTTATAACCTGAATGCTCTAAAGATGGAGATAGGTTAGGCTAGGGCATGTAAGGTTAAGTTAACTGAGGTTAGGTAAGGTTAGTTTAGACAAGATCATATGATCTGGGTTTTGTATCTTTAGGAGACCTTGTGTGTGTGTGTGTGTGTGTGTGTGTGTGTACACAAGGGTCTTTAATTCATATCACTATTTATATTGAAAACACACTACAAATAGTATACATCTATCAGAATTACTCTTCGTCCACTTGTCTCAAATGTTTATATATTGAAGTGCATGTCTAAACACCATGTATACTGTAAGCTCTTTGTTCTTTGTATATTCAATAAACTTGTGTATAAAGGTCACCAAAGGAAAAAGGTTATCATGGGCTTTAGAGAGAGGTGACCTTTCTATACAGGTTCTACAGATCTACAGAAGCTAAGGCTAACAAAGACCCTAAGATCCACTCTAAGGTTAGCCCGAGAGAAAGGAAAGAGTAAGGGGGTTAAAAGAGGAGCATAAGGGGTTAAGTAAGAAACAAAACCTATCATTCGTGGGTTAACATTCATTCAGAAAAAGAGAAAGAAAGACTCACCATCATCATCCGCCGGCCACTGCTGACAAGTCGGAAAAATAGTCGAAGAGAATAGGAAAGGGGTGAAAGATGAAAAGAAGTAAAATAAGAACGCTTACAAACCATGCAAACACAGTCTTAACTCAAATACTGTCATGCCATGCAAACTACAGACATGCAAGTGAAGAGAGGATAAGAAAAAAAAAGTAGGAACAGTATAACAAAAAGGGGGTTAGTTTACGCTACGAGCTACATCTACGTTCGTGTTAGTCTAATCTTTTTTTAATAATAATTTTATTGCTGGCATCACACGCTGGCATGTCACAAGCTGGCATTAATCGTCAACAGACTCATCCTCGACCACCACCCCACAGAGCTCCTGTTGCTAATTGTTTTATTATTTTAAACAACGTTAATATTTTTAAAATGCCTATCTAAACGGTTCTTAAACATATTAACGCTGGTAGAGCTCACGACGGGCGTGGGAAAATTATTTCATTTATCAATTACTTTAAACGTAAAAAAGTTTTTACGATGTTAGTAATGAAACGTCTGCCACTCCTAGTTTCGAGTGAATGCAAGTGAATGCGATCATTTTGTTTTCATTTAAATCGAGTATATGTGTGAGTATATTTTGTATCACTATATATATTCGTCATTAAATGTCACGTAAATCTTGTTCAAATTTGTCTCAAAAGGTCGTTCGGTTTAACAGTTTGGTTTGGTTTCTAAACTCTCTTGAAGAAACGAAGCATTATCGTTTGCTTGCCCTTTATAAGGTTGGCTGAGCATTCGGCCTGGAACTTCCCTTCCAAGTCCATACAACTTTCCAGGAGGTCCTTGTATCTCTTGCTGATGATGAACTCCTTCATCTCGAGCAAACTTGTGGCGACATCGTGGATCGAATTCCTCCAAGGAAGTTTTGAGCACTTCGTTGTACTTAGCTGCCATGCTATCAGCTTCTTCAGGGATTCAAACATCGTCATCTCCTTCCACACCAGCACCAATGCCGCAGTTACTAAAACATTTCTGAACTGTGTCCCTCCAGGATTGATGAAGCCAGTGATGAAGTCAAGCAAGGTCTTCTGCCTTATCATGTCGGGTCCTGAAAAATCTTCATTAACTGTTCAGTACAGCAGCAATCTGACGCTTCCTGGATTTGAGTTTCAAGCCTGAATCACTCAATGATCTATTGGTTGAGTGATCGATGTAGTGTTCAGAGGTAGAAACAGAAGTTTAATGGCCTTGAGTTGAAGATATGGTCGCTTTTCTCACGTAGAACTTAAACACATTGCTTGTTATCAGTGTTTTTTTATTGGAATGATAGTCGACTGGCAAGTCCTTTCTGTCAATTCTCCCGAAACAGCGAGGTTTGATCAATTTTCCCATGACGAGAGGTTTCTCTCCTCACCCGCCGCATTGGCGCACAGCATCACGGTGATTCACTCTTTAGGTCACTTGCCGTCCGAACAGTCCGCTCCTTTGAGGTAGGAAGTCGAATCAATCGGTGCCTTCCATTCATACTGGAGATGTCCTTCAAAGCGCATTCTTCACAAAGTTTGGTAAATTTCAACTTCCAGTCTTCCAAGCTAGTGCTCTCTACGCTCAAACTTATCATCTTACCAAACACGATGATGTTTCACTGCGTTACATGCCTTGAAACCAGCTAACTTGAACTGTCGCGCTGTCTCCATAAATTTCTGCTGAAGCAGAGACTAAATAACTGGAAATATATACGCAGCAGCATCCTTGACCCATTCGAGGAATAAGGCTTTTTTTTCTTCGTCCGCCGTCTTTCAACCCTTCCGATTGCGATCGATCGAGGCATTCTGCTCGAAATCTTCCAGCCAGTCGCGCTTCCGATTGAGAATGTCTCGTATCTGCGTTTTTCCGCATCAATGACCTTCTAACTTCATACTGTCGGCGATGTTCTGGCCGGTCAATCCTTGTTCCTCGTGCATCCCAATCACTTCGATCTTTTTCACCAAAAACTGATTTCGAGTAAACTTTCCGGGATTCGCACTCGTAGCCCTAATTTTAAGTGGCTGATGAGAGAGGTTTAAATATATATATATATATATATATATATATGAAAATTATTTCACGAAAGTAACACGTAAAAAATATTTATGATGAATAAAACCACGAAGGAAAGGAAACACAAAACGGTGCTCAAGCGCTTTCGTCTAATGACATCCTCAGGAACACTGAAATACATAAAAGGTTACGGCCTATATATAGGTTACAGAAAGAGAAAAAATAAATAAATAAATAAATAACATACATACACACAAACATATATACATATATATATACATACATATCTACACACATACACATATATATATATATATACAGGGTGGGCGGAAAGTAGCTCCCTATTTTGGATTGGTAAAAAAATACGTATATTATCCATTTATTTCAGAAGAAATAATATGAAAAGGTAGTCATACATGGTAGGTTTTCTCTAAAATTCAATGTGGGCTCCAACTCTTTCCACCAGCTTCTGGAGACGCCCAGGAATGGCGTCCACTGACTTTAGCAGGAACTCCGGCGGGATGAAGGACATGACTTCCAGAATTCGGTCCTCCAGTTCTTCCAATGTCCTCGGTTTGGTGCGGTAGACTTCTTCCTTTACCCACCCCCAAAGAAAGAAGTCGCACGGTTACCGCTGAAAAACGGCAGAATCGGTTCAGTGTAACGGTGTGGTGTGGTATGACTTCAGATCAGGTTGTGGGCCCGTTCCTTCTGCGCAACACCATCAATGCTGAGCGGTACCTTGCTATGTTGCGAAACGAGGTCTGGCCGGTTGTCAACACATGGGAAATCGACGATCTGATATTTATGCAAGATGGCGCCCTTCCGCACTTCGCTCTTGTTGTCCGTGAGTGGCTGGATGCCCACTTCCCTGGGCGTTGGATGGGTCGTCGTGGTCCACATCAATGGCCAGCCAGGAGCCCTGACTTGACACCGTGCGACTTCTTTCTTTGGGGGTGGGTAAAGGAAGAAGTCTACCGCACCAAACCGAGGACATTGGAAGAACTGGAGGACCGAATTCGGGAAGTCATGTCCTCCATCCCGCCGGAGTTCCTGCTAAAGTCAGTGGACGCCATTCCTGGGCGGCTCCAGAATCTGGTGGAAAGAGTTGGAGCCCACATTGAATTTTAGAGAAAACCTACCATGTATGCCTACCTTTTCATATTATTTCTTCTGAAATAAATGGATAATATACGTATTTTTTTACCAATCCAAAATAGGGAGCTACTTTCCGCCCACCCTGTATATATATATATATGCAATAAACGGAGAAGTAAAAATAAAACTTAAAAATTAAGGATTAGAGGATTAACAAAGAGGCATATCGATTTTTAGCACAAGATCAAATGAGTTATAAAAATAATACAAATTTATACTGGAGATACGCCCGGGTTTAACACTTTGCCTTTTTAGAGTCAAGTTTCGATATATATAAAAATAAATTGAAGATTAAAAGTTAATAAAGTAGCTTACAAGTTTACCAAAGATTAAGTGTCCTACCATTTTTATCTAGGTTTGTTTTGAAGGAATTCAAAACAACAGGATCGAGTTGAAAAAGACCTTTGCTTATGTTGAAGTTATTTGAAAGTTGAATAATGGCAGACTCAAGAATATTTCTATTGACAATGTTGCTCGAATGAAATAAAACTGAAGCATTATTCCAATCAATACAGTGGGATAACTCTGACAAATGTACAAAAAGAGCACTGGACAACTGTCCTGTTCTGACGGAATATTGATGCTGTTTTATACGTGTGTGCAAATCCTTTCCCGTCTGACCTATGTAAAAGGAATCACATTGTTTACACCCAATTTTATAGATAATGCCTGAATTATTGGTAGGGCTATTTTTTACGATGATATTTTTCACAATATTGTTATATGAAAATACTACATTAATATCCAAAAGTTTAAGTACATTAACAATGCCTAAAAAGCCCGGGAAAAATGGAAGTACTAAAATATTTTTTGACAAAGTCCGAGTGTTATTATTGACACGATAGAAAGTTCGTTTTGCCTTGTTGAGACAAGATTCCATAAACGCAGATGGGTAACACAGATCACTTCCAATACCGTTGATTTTTTCCAATTCGGCATCGATGTATTCCGGACTGGCGATCCTAAGGGCGCGGAGAAACATTGATGAAAAAATGGCCTTCTTAGTGGGGGTGTCATGTCCCGAGTAAAAGTGTACGTAGGACAAGTTGTTTGTTGTTTTCCGATAGATACTAAACTTAAAACCTGGGCTTTCCCTATGTACACGCACATCCAAAAATGGGATTGACTTGTTCTGTTCCACTTCTGAAGTAAACTTAATGGAGGGGACTTGATCATTTAACTGAAGGAGGAAGTTATCCAGGTCACGATTCATGGGCCAGATACACAAAATATCGTCGACGTACCGCAACCAAGGGATGCCAACCCCCAGGATTCTTGGAATGTAAGTAATATTTATATGGAGTTTTTCGAAATTACTTACATTCCGAGAATCCTGGGGGTTGGCATCCCTTGGTTGCGGTACGTCGACGATATTTTGTGTATCTGGCCCATGAATCGTGACCTGGATAACTTCCTCCTTCAGTTAAATGATCAAGTCCCCTCCATTAAGTTTACTTTAGAAGTGGAACAAGACAAGTCAATCCCATTTTTGGATGTGCGTGTACATAGGGAAAGCCCAGGTTTTAAGTTTAGTATCTATCGGAAAACAACAAACTTGTCCTACGTACACTTTTACTCGGGACATGACACCCCCACTAAGAAGGCCATTTTTTCATCAATGTTTCTCCGTGCCCTTAAGATCGCGAGTCCGGAATACATCGATGCCGAATTGGAAAAAATCAACGGTATTGGAAGTGATCTGTGTTACCCATCTGCGTTTATGGAATCTTGTCTCAACAAGGCAAAACGAACTTTCTATCGTGTCAATAATAACACTCGTACTTTGTCAAAAAATATTTTAGTACTTCCATTTTTCCCGGGCTTTTTAGGCATTGCTAATGTACTTAAACTTTTGGATATTAATGTAGTATTTTCATATAACAATATTGTGAAAAATATCATAGTAAAAAATAGCCCTACCAATAATTCAGGCATTATCTATAAAATTGGGTGTAAACAATGTGATTCCTTTTACATAGGTCAGACGGGAAAGGATTTGCACACACGTATAAAACAGCATCAATATTCCGTCAGAACAGGACAGTTGTCCAGTGCTCTTTTTGTCCATTTGTCAGAGTTATCCCACTGTATTGATTGGAATAATGCTTCAGTTTTATTTCATTCGAGCAACATTGTCAATAGAAATTTCTTAGTCTGCCATTATTCAACTTTCAAATAACTTCAACATAAGCAAAGGTCTTTTTCAACTCGATCCTGTTGTTTTGAATTCCTTCAAAACAAATCTAGATAAAAAGGGTAGGACACTTAATCTTTGGTAAACTTGTAAGCTACTTTATTAACTTTTAATCTTCAATTTATTTTTATATATATCGAAACTTGACTCTAAAAAGGCAAAGTGTTAAACCCGGGCGTATCTCCAGTATAAATTTGTATTATTTTTATAACTCATTTGATCTTGTGCTAAAAATCGATATGCCTCTTTGTTAATCCTCTAATCCTTAATTTTTAAGTTTTATTTTTACTTCTCCGTTTATTGCATATATATATATATATATGTGTATGTGTGTAGATATGTATGTATATATATATATGTATATATGTTTGTGTGTATGTATGTTATTTATTTATATATTTTTTTTTTCTCTTTCTGTAACCTATATATAGGCCGTAACCTTTTATGTATTTCAGTGTTCCTGAGGATGTCATTAGACGAAAGCGCTTGAGCACCGTTTTGTGTTTCCTTTCCTTCGTGGTTTTATTCATCATATATATATATATATATATATATATATACTGGCGCTTCGAAGTGTTCGAAGAGAGAAATATTTTAATTATATTCACCCTTATCTTTTGAAGCATGGATAGGATAGTTATGAAAAGTTTATCATCCGTTTCAAAAACTTTAACAAATAAAAAAAAATTAGTTTAACTCCAGCATATAATGTAAACCATCAAAGAATTTCATGAAAATAAAAAAAAGTTAAAGTGCAAAAGGGGAGACGGACATATTTCCTGGGATGCGGCGGCCACCCCCTTAGCGTCGGCACTGATTGCAGTAATTTCCTCTTGGAGAATGGGCTAAAATTTTAGTGAGATATCGAAACCTTGTAGAAAAACACACAAAACGAATTATTGAAGTCATTCAAGCAAAAGGTGGACACACCAAGTGTTAAATAATTTTGTAAATAAATGTACGAAAATGTTTTGTATTTGAGTTTTTTATTTCCCTCAAATTCTTTGATTTTTTACATTATATGTTGCAGTTAAACTAAATAATTTATTTGTTAAATTTTTCCAAAAGAATGGTAAACTTTTCATAACTATCCTATGCATAGTATAAATAAAAAAATAAGACGAATGTAACTGAAATATTTCTCTGCATGAATACTTATGAGCGCCACAGTATATATATTATATATATATATATATATATATAATATATTATACACTTCGTTAACCTCGTTCAGGTTCCGTGTGTTGATCTCTCTTCACACGAAGGTCAAGCTGGTGGCCCCGCCTCCAGACCTGGCTTGGTGGAGGAGCGAGTTGCTCTCTTGCGCGCTCCACCGTAAATAGCCAGGTACACCCAATATCATCTGGTACCGTCCTGAGCCACATATCTAGTCTTCTCTTGAAAACTTCAACTTTGACCCTTGTAACGTTTCTGAGGTCCTTTGGAAGCTGGTTAAAAAGTCTTGGCCCCCTGACAACCAAGCTATTTTCCTTTAGTGTTGAGGAGGTCCCTTGTCGGGCCTTTAATTTGGGAACAATACACATTCTGCCTTTCCAATTTTTCAGCGTTGTTTGGATGGTAATTGGGTTTAGTTTGAAGTTTGGTACCAGTTTTTCGATCATTTTCCATATGTAGATTATGGTATACCTCTCTTCTTCTTTCCATGGAGTACAGATTTAGTTTTACGTTGTCTTTCCCAGTAGTTAAGCTCTTTGCAGCCATCAATCTTGGCTGTGAAATGTCTCTGCGTTTCTTCTAGTTTATTAATTTCTCCCTTTTTATATGGGGACGTCAAAACTGAGCAGTATTCAAGTTTTGGTATGATCAATGTTCTCAGCAGGGGAATCAGTACTGTCTTGTCCCTCCTTTTGAACGTTCTTAGTACCTGTCCCGCGACTCTTTTTGCTTTGTTTATTGCTATCTGATTTTGTGTCTTGAATTTGGCATCATCGGTCATTATTACCCCAAGTTGACCGCTTTTGTGCTTTTTTGAATTTCCTGTCTATCTGGAACATATGTAGTCTAAGTTCTTCATTTCTACCATATCTCAAGAGCTGAAATTTCTCGTTGGTAAAAGTCATATTGTTGTCTTCTGACCATTTGTATAATTTGTTCGTGTCTCTCTGCAAGGCCTCCACTTCATTTGCATCGCTGATTTTTCTACTGATCTTTGTGTCGTCCGCAGAGGATGTTACTATACTGTTGCTGTTTACTCCACTGTCTATGTCTGTTAGCATGATAATGAACAGGAGTGTATATATATATATACAGGGTGGTGCAAAAGTCAGGAACCATAGGCACATTTTATTAAATTATAATAAATGTTCGAAATGGTGGCCTTCCACTTGGAGACATTTTCTGATGCGTTGAATGCATGATGTTTGAACATTCCTTAACACATTGGTACTGATTTTGGCACACTCAGATGTGATTTTATCCTTTAGAGAACGTGGTTCTGGGTCAATCAGCATAGACTATCGACTTGAGATGGCCCCACAAGAAAAAGTCAAGAAGCGTGAGGTCTGGAGACCTAGGTGGCCATTCGACGGGTCCTTGCCGTCCGATCCACTTGCTTGGGAATGTTTTATCTAAAGAGCTCCGGACGATGGTTGAGAAATGTGGTGGTGCACCATCCTGCTGAAACCACATCCCCGCCCATTCTGCCAATGGAATGTCGTCCAGTATGGGCATTAGAAATGTTTGCAGCATATGCAGACATGGTTCACCTGTTACATTGCCGTCAGAAAAGTACGAACCAATTAACCGATCCCCTCAGAGGGCAGCCCACACCATAATTCGTGGGTCGAATTGCACATGTCCTTCCTCCATCCAATGGGGGTTCTCATTGGCCCAATAGCGTGCATTATGCTTATTGACACGACCGCTGAGGTGAAATATCACTTCGTCGCTGAACATGATCCTTCGTTGAAGCTTTCGATGTTGTAGAAACCACTGGCAGAACTCTAGATGACGGTCTGTGTCGTCACCGTGCAGTTCCTGAACAAGTTGGACTTTATAGGGGTGGAAACGATTTGTTGTAAGAATTAGTTGAATTGAATGGATCTTCTGGAAACACCCGTTTCCTGGGATAACTTTCTTAACTTACGTGGGCTGTTTTCGAAGTGATTGAGTACCGTTAGTGATATTGCTGCATCGGTTGAACTTTTTGGCTGGCCACTACGGGGCCGATCATGAACACTTCCAGTTTCTTTGAAGCGGGTGAACAGTTTTCCAACTGATGCCTGAACAACTGGCGGCCTCTCAGGGTGTTTTTCATTAAAAGCAGTAGCAACTGATCTGTGTATGTTACCACGCCTTGCGCACATTAAAACTATCTCCACTCGTTCATCGATTGGCAATTTCTGTGCGACAGATTCAACAACTCATCTGAAAAGAACAAAACACATATTAAGACACAAATTATTAAAATGTGATTATGGTTCCTGACTTTTGCGTCACCCTGTATATATATATATATATATATATTAGGGTGTCTCTTATTGGGTAGTCAAAAATTGAAGTGTTGAATTATTTTATCTGCGCCCCCTAAAATAGTTCCATTTAGCATAAAAACTAAAACTTGAAAGTTTGACACAAATTGGCTCATATTTAGGGGTCGCCCCCGGCTAATAAAAATGGTGACCATGGCATAATAGCTCCTGACATATGATTATGCTCATTATACACATAATTCCTTCCTTCTTTTTTTAGTTTGATTCGTTTTTATAAGTATAGGCCTTCTTATTTATCATTGATCCTTTTCTAACCTATCCTTGATGTTGTTATAATCCATCCTTTGATCCTCAATCCTTCTTTATCCCAATCCTTTTTCTCCTATCCAAAATCCTTCCTGGCTCTTTTTTTATACAATCAGCAATGAAGCATTGCTAAAAAAAAAACATTAGTTTGTTATATAGAGATAAATTCAAAATGCCAGTGCTATTTACATACTTTAATTACTTTAATTAGCATTATTTCCTTATACAACATTTATTTAATATACAATGATTATACAATATGGTGTATTTTAAGGTGCGACCTCATTGATGGTTATTTTTTGAGAAGAACAGTTTTTGATGGAACTGGGTGACTGGCGGTGTTTTACAACAATTTGGAGCAGGAACTGGAGCTGCTCTTCCCCCACTGTCAATTTCTTATTCAGCTCTTGAACTAAAGCTACTGCACGTTCTGCCCGGTCATTTACAACAGATAGAGCTGCAACAATAGCTCTGGCCCTTAAATATTCACAGTTGTATGTCCAAGTGCTGGGTGCCTTGTTCAGAAATCCTTCTGGCAAATTCAGCTTAGTAAAGAATTCTCTAGTATTTCTTGTAACAAGTTGGTGTAGTCCTTCACCAGAGCAGAAGGTCGATTCAGGAATCCGAGGACGCTTGGGTGGTCTATCAGTGGACTCATCTTCTAATGCCTTTACCATGCGTTTCTTTACATCTGTAGTAATTCGCTCATCAAAGAAAGCAAGACCAACTGCTTCTTCAGACAGGTACCATAAGTGGTTAGAGAGCTTTTTTTTAGTTGCATCAGAAATCTTTTTGTTAGGATAATTAATCAATGACCTCATAAGGAGCCAGTCATTAAATGGGGTTTCAATAGGGATGAGGATGTTGTCCAAGCCTTCATATAGATGAGAACAGAAAAAAGGGAAAGATCTCGAATTCCTCGTTCTTCAGTCTTAGTCATCTTGAACTGGTTTCGAAAAAGCCACATCTTGATAGAATAGAGCGCTTTGGACATCCAGCGAGCTCGATGCATGGCACCTGGTGCACGAAACTTGATGCCTTTATTGGGGACACCTCCAAGAAAGATGATGGACAGATCCAAAAGTTCTTGATAGTCATCCCGTAGCATAGGTGCCTGGGATCTAGCAAACTGAATTAGTTCAGTTTTAGACTGGATAATTGCTTCTTTAGTAATCGTGTCTGTCTCACCTGTTTGGAACTGGCTTTGATCAACAGAAGTCCAATTGTCACGAAAACGCTTAAAGATCAATATCTCTGGACCAGTTGATGTAGATCCCAATGTTGCTTCAAATGCAGTTCCCAACAATAAATCTAAAACATGGTGTCTACAAGGCAAGTACAAAACATCATGTCCCAATTTTGCTTCGATGAGAGCACAGGCTCCACTATATTGACCCGTGTTTGACGCTGTTGTATCGAAACAAATTGCTTTTACTCTCTCTGTAATTCCCCATTCATTCAGGCAGTTAAAGACGGCTTCAGCTTGTGCTTCTCCAGTTGAGTTTGGGATTTTGGGGACACCAAGCAGCTGTTCAACACAAGGTCCTGACACAAGTACTGAGAGACGATCAATGTGCTTGTGCGAGGTGAGGTCCTCCATCATCTTGCCATCCCAGTGGACTGTCATAGAACATTCTCCATGGAAATGCTCCTTAAGTTCTTTAGCATGACGAGCTCGGTTCTTATTTCGAAGGCGATGGATAGAATGTTCGTTTATGTTGTAATCTGAAGCGTCCAAACCAAAGCTTTTAGCTGCCTCTGCGAGGATAAATGTTGCCTTTCTAGAGGAAATTTGTGTACGATCCAGGGCAGCAGACATCTGAATAGTCATGATGTTTTTCATGCCTCGTTTTTTCTTAGATTTTGGTAAAGCGCAAGCTCCTTTGGGCTCCTCCTCCTCATTCTCACTTTCATCAGTGTTGCTGGAAGATGTGGAAGAAGCCAGTACAACTTGACTAGTAGACGCCTCCATCAAAGATTCTGACTTTCTTTTTCTCTCTGCCTCAGCTTCCAACTGTTTGACTGCATTTTTTGTGCGGTGAAGATGTACATGTCCACACCACCGATTGAGCCAGGACGACCTTTTTGTCTTTGCAGTTGAAGAAACTCCCAGTCCTCACGATTCTTGATCAGCTTCTCAGCGTCTCCATGGGCGATGTCAAAGAGATCTTCCAATCGCTCTACAAAATCAGCCTCCTTGGTTTTATGGCTCTGGCTTCTTCTGGAAGCATGCTTCTTTAAGCAAGTCCATTCGTTAAAGAAATTCTCTAACTTCTTCATGGCACGAGGTTCCTGCTGAGTAGGAATATTGGCCTTATCCCAGATAACAGGTTGATCTTGTCTTATCAAGCAATATTTTCAGCTACAAACTTGACAATTATCTCTAATATATTCATTTAATTGAATTCATCATAAATATGATGATTAATTAATTAAAAACATATGTTTAGTATACTTGACAACTGCTAGTAATTTCAAATATTAATTGCATAAATAATAGCTATATTTTATGAACTTTAATAAGCGGGGGCGACCTCTAAAAATTGTTCAATCCCAAAAACATTTTATATGTGATGTTTTTTCAACCAATGGAACTGGTTGAGGGGGCGCAACCTAAAACAATCAACACTTCGAAAATAAGAGACACCCTAATATATATATATATATATATATACATATATATATATATATATCAGAAATAAACAAAAATAAAACAAAATTTATGGATCTCTGTTTTCAATTCTCGACATGCAGTATATGCAGTGTTACGTTACGTAAGGGTAAGTTAGGTTAGATCAGTGGGGCACAAGCGAAGGGCGCGAGGATCAAGAAAGATTAGAATTCAAGAAAGATTAGAATTTCTAAACGAAAAAATATAAAAAAGTCTTTGTTTTAATCATTTTATTCTATTCAGTTCTACGAAAACACAGGACCAACGTCGCAGTAACCACTATATTAGAAAAACGTTTTCGCAATCTGAACGACAAAAAAACATTACTAATCATCTTAATTCATCGAAGCCTTTGACACAGTTCTTCATGACATACAGGACACATAACAGAACACAATGGGAATATAGTGGTACCTATCTTATTCCTGCTTTACATAAATGACTTTCACCGATCAGTAAATATATAATTTGTCCTTATAGCCCTCCAAACAACTACAACAACGAACTCCAAAGAATATATGTATGGCTTAACACCAACAAACTATCCTTAAATATAAAGAATCAGCTTATATTGTCATCGCAAAAAAGAAAACTTTGCTTGCTCTAAACCTGAACATAAATTCAATCCCTCTAAGACAAGTGCAATCGGCCAAACTCCCGGGAATTACCCTCGATGCAAACCTCTTATTCAAAATGCACACTGAAGACCGATGCAACAATTTAGCCGAAGTCTCACATAGTTACAAAAATAGGTGCATCACTCCCAGAAGTACTTAGAACCATATGATTCACTATACTATACCTACACTTACACTACTGCATTAGCAGTTACGGAAGTGAACGGTAGTATTTTATGCAGCCACGGGTAGTAATGCAAAACAGAATAATTACAAAAATCTATAAATCGAGAAAACATAATGAAAGTACAAACAAAATGGTCCACACTTCTCAAACTACGAGAGAACTAGAAACTAAACACTGCTTCCTATATGTATGAAACTGTCAATGATACTGCTCAGAAATCGTCTCAAATAAAAATTAGCATCCCAACACCACTTCAACGCAAGACGATCAAACATGTACATCTGAAAGTAGCATCGGTCCATCGAGGTAGATGTTGCCATGGAAACGAAAGGAAAGTGGGGAAGTGGTGAGAGGAAACGAGAGGAAAGGGAGATGGTAAACGAGGGAAAAGAGAGTGAAAGGGAAAAAATAAAAATTTTGATCACAGCTGTGTAAACAGAGGGTTTAATAAGGGGTAGTGGTGTAAGATAAGGAGAATGATCATAAAGGAATAAAAAACAAAAAATAAAAATATATATGATGAGGGGGGAATAATGGAGGATGGGTAGTGATATAGGAATAAATATAAATAAAAAATATATGGTAGGGGAAAGTGGGACGGGGGATTAGGAGGTAAGATAAAGGGCTCATGATAAGGGAAAAATATAAAATTAAAAATAGAGATAAAATAAAAATATACAGCCTATATGGTGCTGGGGAAGTGGAGGTCAATGGGTGAGTGGGGGTAAGATAAAGGGATGGTCGTAAGGGAATAAAAATAAATAAATAAATAAAAATAAATGCGTGACGTCATACTATGAACTTCAGTGTTATGAAACAAAAAAACGCGCGTGCGTTTGGGTGAGATTGAGAGGTTACCCTCTCCAATCAGCTGACATAGTCGTGGGCGGAGCTTAAATCACACTTCTCCAAGAGTAAATCAACCTACCTCACGTGAATGTATATATATGATGACTAATGCTGAGACATACAAGTAACCTCTGAAGGCATCTCCTCTTATCTCTTTTGTCAACCCTCTGTACAAATATGAGGCTTGCCCAGATACGAGAATATGCTTACACCACACACACACACACACACACACAAACACACACACACACACACACACACAAAGCTCGTATAGCCTATAAACATATAATTGTGGAGTCATATTATGAACTTTAGCGGTCATCATTCAATTCTGCACGGCATAATTTGGTGTAGAAGGTAATCGTCACCGTTCTTCTATCCGTGTACCATAATAACAGTCCCATAATTTAGATGCTACCCGCAGAGATATACAGTGCAAATACCATTTTTGCTCTTGACAAACCAACTCTCTGACTCTTGGTAGTCCTCCTTTCGGGATTTCGGTGAAACCTTTGGTATTGCGCTACACATATCAAAAGTTTTTGATAGAATCTGGCACAAATCTTTAATTTTCAAACTGCCCTCCTTCGGTTTCTAGCCTTCTATCTATGCTTTCATCTCGAATTTCCTTTCTGCTGACCTATATAGATGCCGTTGTAGATAGCCACTTCTCCTAAAGCTATTAATAGTGATGTTCTTCAGGGCTCTGTCCTTTTATTTATCATTTTATTTATCAATGATCTATTAAGTTGCACTTCCTGTTATATCCCTTCCTATGTCATGTCATGATTCAACTCTTCGCTTCTCCACCCTTTTCATAAAGCGTCCCTCTCAACAGTCACTCACTCAACAGTCAGCGTAGGACGGCTGTTGTGCGCCTGACCTCTGATCTTTCTACTATTTCTGATTGGGAAAGAGAAATACTTATGGCTTTCAATGCCTCAAAAACTCAATTCCTTCATCTGTCTACTTGTTACAATCTTCCACACGACTATTCCCTTACTTTCAGCAATACACAACTCATTCCTTCCTTTTCTCTTAACATTCTTGGTGTTTCGTTTTCTAGTGAGCTTTCCTTGAAAGATCACATATACTCTCTTTCCATAACAGCTTCTAAGAGGTTAGGTGTGTTGTACTGGTCCGCAGTTTCTTCACCCCCACTCAATTGCTGTCTCTATACAGGGGTTTTGTCCGTCTTGTATGGAGTACGCTTCTCCTGTTTGTGGTAGTTCAACCCACATAGCTCTACTTGACCGGGTGGAATCAAAGGCAAGATGGAATCTTGCTGACTGTTCTCAATCCCTCTCTCTTTGCCGCAATGTTGCCTCACTGCTCTTCTGAATTTTATAACTGCATGTCTCCTCTTTTAAGGATATCTTGCAGTACCAGACTTTCGACACATTCTCATCCCTTTTCTCTCCAACTCTCTAACGCAAGGGTTAACCGATATTTTCAATCTTTCATTTACTCAGCCGGCCACCTCTGGATTGTTCCTCAATCCATCTTTCCCCCTGTCTATGACCTCTAATTCTTTAAACGCAGAGTGTCCAGGCATTTCCAAAACCTTGGACCTTGATTTCGTCTATCTTCTTCCTCTATCGGGGGGGGGGGGGACATTTTTGCGAACACTCGCCCTTGTCCCCTCCATCCTGCATAAAAAAATAACTGTTTCATATTAGTCAAATATCTTTTAGAATTTTCATTTCCATTTTTAATATAGGAATGATAAATTATCTTTTAGAATTTTCATTTCAGTTAGTCCCTCCCAAACCGATGCCATTTACGTATAGAGTTATATTTTTAAGGCCGATATTCTCGAATTTAAAGGCACTCTTTTTATATTTTTCATTCGTCAAGGCGTGGTCCTGCATTCCAATTAATATCCTTTTAGGTAGAACTCCAAGGGCCACGTTTTCTAGTTGCTTCGAGGCCAACCCGGTGGGCACCGTGTATAGTTTGATCTGTACCCTGTTCATTGGGTATTTTACCGTGGCGTGTATTTAGTCTTTCTCAATTTCTATTTGTTTTGGCGAACTTAATTTCACTCGGCGTATACGCAAGTACGCCTCCATTATGTGAATCACAACGGGTTTCGCGCCCTCTTCTTGATCAGACCCCAGATTTATGCAGATCTCAGGAATCGTGTGGGTACGCTTCAACTTCATAGCCACCTCGTTCATAAGCAGTTTCTCCTGGAATGTGAAATCTGTATGAAGACGTCCAAAACATTCGTATATCTTTTCTTTTTAGAATTTTTAAATTTATCCTTTATACTATTTTCATCTTTAGCATGGTAATATCCCTCGGCGGTTAAAAAGGTGTCCTTCGCTTCTTTGGAAAGTTGAGGACATTTTCCAGAGAGGCTCGTAGGCGATAATACCCTGTTCCTGCCGAGATGTTAACTTGACTTACATACACCTCACACTGGCTGAATATGGAGTGTAAAAAGTTGGTTTCAGGGTACGCTGAGTAACTATCATCGCAATCCGTTCCATCAGAATGGGTTATATGCAGTTTAGCGTACATGTGCATGCAGCTCGGGTCAAAAACGAATTCTATAAGGGCACTCGGCGAACTAATTGTGTTTAATGGGTTAATTGTAATAAAGTCGCTATGCTCAATAGTGTAGAGACCTGAGTGGGCAGTATATCAAAGAGGGACAGTTCTGATTTACAGCATTGTGAACTATACGGATGGATGAAACGCACCATGACGAGTCAGAAATAGTGCCACCTCTCTCGACAACTAGTAATCAGCCTATGATTCGTGAGAGTAGTGTCCTCAGCATATATCAGTTAAAAAAAATTATCAGCCATAGTTTTCATGCGCTTAGAGCACTTCTTTTTTAGCGCCACGTGATGGTAGCCCCTTCTTCCTGGCAGATCTCTTCTTTCCGCCACCACGCATTTTTCTCTTTGCATCTTTGATGATTTCGTCCCGTGTACGTTTTAAATGTTTTTTTGGAGCTTCTTTAGGCTTAGTCCCACCTATTTATCTTCTGCCGTGTTAAAACCTGTTTGTAACGCCTTCTCACTAGGTACCTGGCACCCCTCTTCAACAGTGGGACAGCGGTGCGTAGTATGGATAAAAAAATGGATCCAAGCCCACTCACACGCTGGTATCTCACCCCTCGATAGACTGTGAATGGCCTTCGGGTCATTATAAACGGCGGAAGTGTAGTTTCAGTGTTGAGCTTCCATCACCAAATGGGAAATTTTTCCCCTCAATCGTTCTTATATATATCGAGATGTTGGTTAATAGATTAGTCGCAACATTCACATAATGGGGCTTGTCATATGTAATGCTCAAACTTTTCCCTCTATGGTTGGGGATGTGTGCAATGCGCAACAGGCGCGCATGGGTGTCCCCAACAAATTGGTGTTCTACGATATTGCTGCAAATCTAGCACATGTCTGGGGGTGGAGAACTTTCACCCAATTTCTCAATCTTCAATTGATACATTAAGCTGGACAAGTCATGCTGTGCCTCATGAAAGGTATCTCTTTGAAGAGCTGCGCTATATCGGCCCTCAGCCACAATTGTGAACAGCTCTTTATCTTTAATAGTTCTACTAAGCGTTGATTTTAACTTCAATGTGCATGCAGGCTGTCTATGTTTACGGCTTCAAAAAGTAAATCGTTTGTCAAGTACGACTTTTCAAGATTCTTGTTTAACCCCATCACAATGTCCATGGCTGTGTCATAATGCCCGATTCCTAGCGAAACATTTGTGCTATAGTACTGTTCCTCACCGAACAGGACTGAGCGCATAGTATTGTCAAGTTTATGCTAATTTTTTGCACTCATCGATTCTTCTAAGGATCAGAAATATGATTTGCTCATTTTCAAGAGTTAAAAATTTGGAGACTAACTGGAGTTCACATAAGCCCACCTCATACGAATCACGCTCCAATTCAATGGGTCAATGGAGTTCTGTCACAAAGTTGGCCAGGGTGTTGTTAGGATGTAGAGAGAGAGGAGAAGAGGACGGGAGTGTGACATAGAAGTGGTTGCATATTATTTAAGGTTCATTATTGCATCAGCTTTTATATAGGTGTTGAAGCTTTCTGGGTGACCCAGCCATTTCACCTGGCACACTTTTCTCTTTCCTGAACCTTTGCTGCCTAAATTTTTTCAATTTTAAACACACTTTTTCCTAAATTAAATGCCACTTTCTGCAACTCTCGCGGTAAAAGCCTCCTGCGACCTCTTCCCCATTCAAATCTTCAACGTAATACATCATTATCTCGCCTTTAGGTCTCATAGCACTAACTTTAAAAATCTCACGTGTCCATCCTTGCTCAAATCCCTTCGCGAATTTAGTTCCCGAACATGATAGCCTTACATAATCATTGATTTTGAAATGTGTAGAGTGCGGTGGCGGTGCTCCATCTTTTCTCACCTTTGGCAGCGTACCTCTTTCTAAAACTTCGTTAGGTGTTGTGCCAATCGTACGGTGGTGTGAACGGTTGTATGATGATGCCAATGACCCGAGAACGTTTATATATCTGTATGTGTTTTTATGTGTAAAATAGCGATGCATGCGTTCCTTTATGGTACGATGAACTCTTTCAGCTAAAGAGGCCTTATATATAGAACTGCTAGTGTAGTAACTGATATTAAAATCTCTCAGCATGTTCTGAAAAGCGCGACCTATAAATTCCTTCCCCATATTCTTACAAAAATGAATGTACGACAAAAATCCCACAAGAAAAAATCCCCACCGACAAAACCCCCGGCGACCAAAACCCCACCGACAAAACCCCTGAAATAGGGTAATGCGACAAAACCCCCACTCACAAAAATAAATATATAATGTGTATTTAAATTCAAGGTCAAGGTGACAGAGTCTAGGTTATAGGTTTTGAGAAATTCCAGTTTCAGTTTCTGAATAAGCTTCACTGCAGCAGTATCTCTGAAATTTTCACCGCAAATTATATTTTCTTTCCGTTTTTACCCATCATGGAAGTCATTCGGAATAATAAAGGTGGCGAAAAGCTGTTATAATGCCTATATGTATACTAAAAAATCCACTAGTTCTAATACAAAGCGGTGGGAGTGTGCTAGAAGAGCAGCGTTTGGATGTAACGGTAAAATAACAACTAATTTAGAAATAACCGATATCATTTCAAGTATAGAGCATAATCGTGAGAGAGATGAAGGATCAATAGAGGCAGCGAAAGTCGTGCATCCTTCTATCAACAGGCCAAATCAAACAAAGGAAATACTAGTCTCGTTGCCGCGGATTCAATGGAAAGCATGACTCAAGAAGGAAGACTTGCTATGGGAAAATTAAGTACAGTAAAAAGAAATGTTCAAAGAAAGCGTCAGGAAGGACGACCTAAGGATCCAGTATCTTTAAATGATTTACAAATCTCAGGTGATTGGGCTATGACTGGTAGAGAAAATACTAAGCCTTTTCTTATTCACGATAGTGGCATTGAAGCCAGGAATCGAGTCATTGTGTTTGCTACAGAAGAATGTATGCAACATATAGGTAAGTCCGATATTTGGTTTATGGATGGAACGAAAATATTACGACTTAACCTAACCAATCGTCAATATATATATATATATATATATATATATATATATATATATATATATATATATATATATATATATATAATATATATATATATATATATATATATATATATATATTATGCTGCAAACCCACAAGGAAAAAAAAAACGATTATAAGGCTACCTAACGAAGGCTGGGGGCCCTGGTTTTGTCGCTGGTTTTTTTTCGGTGGGTGTTTTGTCGCCGGGGGTTTTGTCGGTGGTTTTTTTTCGTGTGGGGGTTTTGTCGGTGGGTGTTTTGTCGCCGGGGGTTTTGTCGGTGTTTTTTTTTTCGTGTGGGGGCTTTGTCGGATCTCCTACAAAAATAGCCAGGAACCCTTTCTTCTTTTAACATCAACGTTTTGGTCGCTTTAGCAACTGTTTCAGGCGATTTATTTTTCAGTGGAATTAGCCACAGATATCTAGAGAAAACATCTATTATAAATAGGATGTAGCGGTATCCGTCATTATACAGTGAATATCTTTGCATGTCTGTTAAATCCGCTTGCCAACTAGAGTCAATCGAATCCGCGGTTGTCTTGCCCGTTTTAAACCTTTTTCTCACCGGTTTATGAAGTGTACAAGCATCCTGCTCCCGCAAAAAACGCTCAACATCTTTTTCCCTACTCCGTAAACACCTCTGCACAGTCTATTAATGCCACCATAGGAGGAGGGTTTAGAAATGTCATAATAGCGTTTACTTAATATGTTAGCCATTTGAGTATTTCACAGACACTGGATAAGGTTGGCCGTTTGTTCTCTTCTTTCTCTTCTTCAGAGACGCTGCGGCTGGGGGCGATGGCGTACTCAGTTGTGACACATGCGAGACTTGATCAAGGTCCTTTAACCTATTCAGATTCTCTATCAATGTTTTGGGGACATTTATTTGTTGCAGTCTTGCTTTAATATGCTTCCATACTGTTGGGGAGGGCCTGTCCCACTTTCTCACCAGATCATGAACAATATCATCGATGTTGGATCCTTGTACCCTTGTTCCTTCAACAATGACCTCGCCTGTATCGGCCCACTGTATGATGGGGTCCTCACTCAATAGATTATAAAGACTTAAGCCTTTATTCCTCAATGTATGTGGAGACTGTTTTTTAACACATGTTCGATGTGTTGTGTTCCATTGTTCTTTGGTTGGTCATCTCTAACGTCGGGCCAGGTCCTGTGTCCCCATGCTCAGCTTTGTTCGCGCTGTGCCTAATAACCACGAGGAGCTCTGTCGGATTCTTATAATCTTCGTACTCATGAAGAAATTTCTGCAAAGCCTCTTGGTACAAGAGCCTTTTCTCATCAGGTGACTTTTCACTGTTTAATAAGCCTAGCAACTCGCTTTCCATTCTATTAAGCCTACCTTTACGGGGTTCTAGAGCCGTGTCTAGAATCTTTGAACTTTGCAATGAAGCATACACCTCGTGCGGAATCACAACCACCTTCTTCATTAAATTAATCTAGTCAGTAAAGGATCCAAAACTGAAATTAAGATGGGTAGGAATGGTCCTCCTCTTTCTACAATAATTCGCATTTTCTTACCCACAGTTTGAATTTCATGAGCGAGCGCTCGTATTATGTTCTTGTAACGACGTAACCGAGCCTTCTGAGGGGGTTTCATTGGCACATTACATTTTATAACATTAAGACAGATTTCACAGATGCATTTTAAAAAGTCGGAATCGATATTTTTAACAAACATCTGCTGCAGTGCCCGGAGCAATGATTGATAGATTTTTATTAATTCACGATATTTCTTCAGCCTATTTGTCATTCTGGAATATACACCGTTTCAGGTTCGCTTGAGAAGATATTCGTTCTTAGAAGCGCCCTAAACGTGTTTCGCGGGTGAAGGTCACAAAGCAAATATCCGTAACGCTGGCTTGTGGCTTCTTTATAACCCTCCAAAAACTCCTTACGTTGATTCGGGATCATTTGATTGGCTAATACCCCAATTTGTGACACATCTCTACGTTGTACGAATAAGACTAGATACTCTGTATTTAGCGACACATCGCGCATGTATCTATTTTTGAAAAATAGATTCTGGTTGATGAAGAATACGCTTATGTTAAGATGGTGGGAGAAGACTGTAAATGTATCGGCAAACGTTTTATCCATTTCCAACATGAGATCGTCAATTACAATAACTGTATGCTCATTACCTTTTAACGAATTAACATCATATACACCCTTGTGGAACAAAATATCATCTTGGTACTCGTTCAACACTGACTGATACGTCGAATAGCACCGTATTACTTTATGCACAAATTTTCAGAACATTTTCCCCTTATCTTTAATGATTTTAAGCATAAATACAGTTTTTCCACATCCTGGAGGGCCAGATATAATACATGTGGATGAGCTTGTGAACCTGAATTTTTCTACAGATTTCATCTCTAACACATCACACACTTAAGTGGGTCATTTACAAAACATTACAAATTTTGAGTGCTGCTCCTTATATTTTGTTTTTATCTTCAACAGAACCGTGAATGACGACGATGTACAGCACCCCATCATCGATGTCACAGACGAACCCGATGACCGTGCAGCTACAGAACTTTTCTCCGCTGACGAACCTTTACCAGCGACACCGGTAGCATGCGACAGTTCAAAGCGGAAGCATGATGAAGAGCCCTCCACGTCAGGTATAAAGCATGCCAGGATTGCTCCGGTTGTTAGACTCCCAGTAATAGAGCTCCAACCCTCTACGTCTTACGACACAACCCCCACAATAGTACCTTCCTCAAATATGCCCCATTGTTCAGTTCCGGGTACTTCCTCCACAACAGCTTCTCATACTGTGGAGGATGGTATAACATTCGAGTTGGTGCGCACCGCTAACCCCACCCTTGCCCTGACTAGAAATCGGTACGTGGTGAGGGTTGACCCTGGATCCCTGTATACCAACGGACTGCGGTGCGTAGTTGAACGTATTGTGGAGTTTGCCCTTCAGAATCGCGACGAATGTGAAGTCCGGACGAGGTTATCCTTCAGGTTCGGGTCAGATGATGGGGGCGATTATTGGGTGGTAATACCGTTCAGACGTTTGGCGGCTGTAGACATAGACTATATCTTTGGCCGTATAATGCAAGCCTCTCAAAGTGGTACATCCTTCAATATGGACAACTTCATGGTAGATATTGACAGAGTATTCCGGGTTGGGTCATAGTGCCACACCTTATACTCTTAATTTCAATTCTCCGGTTATTTACAGAAAGCATTTAAACGTCGATCGTGGTTGTGTTTTACAGCAATAATCTTAGCTCATATGTTCACTGTGCTAAATACTTGGACGCAAAAAATTTGGCTGCCCACGGTTGTGCAGCGTGCCCACAAACTGGCTTCAGATTGTAAGCTTGAGTTTGAGTGTAATATGGATCCTGAAGAATTGAGAAGGGCCGAGCAGGAAATGAATGAACGTATAGTCGTATTTGGAATGGATGATCGTCGTAGGACTGTGTATATTTATAAAAGCAGCGTGAGAGTTCGTACAAGATCTCTACTAATTTTAGGATTGTCAGGAACATCGTATCTCCCCATCCGTAACATAAGGGCTCTCTACGCCAGTTATGATAAAAGTCGAAAATATGGAAGGCATCATGATTTGTGTAAGGGGTGTCTCAAGATTGCTGATGATATGGTGAAACATTGTAAGGATTGCTACATGGTATGTGAGCAGTGTAAAAGCCCCAAATGGGAAAGTCGTGTAGTTGAAACCGAGAAGAGGGAATGTAATGTGTGTAGACGTACATTTTTCAATAATAATTGCTTTGAACTCCATAAATCAAATGGCAGTTGCAGGAAAATTAGGATTTGTAAGTGCGGCATGTTTCACATGATGGATAATTGGGAGAATTTCAAACATAAATGCGATGAAATTCACTGGTCTACATGTCATGAAAAATATATGGCGGATGGAGTGAAGCATGTATGTTATATGAAAGATGCTAAGCCTAAAAATAGCCCTTGTATAACCGTGTACTACGATATAGAAATTATACGAACGCTGACCCTATCTGTGATAAATTCATGGAGCTCGAGTGTGATTAATGCCACAAATGTGGAAAACAGACAAACGTTTTAAAAATAAATGCGCACGGCAGCCCTGTGAAACTCTTTGTATCCTATATTATCGTCTGCGATATTTACAGGTGATCCTTGAAAAGAGGCAACAAACTAATACAGATGCAGATAAGAGGTAATGTACAGTTTAAAGACTCCCTGCTGTTCACATCTTGTAAATTAGCAAAGCTGCCCAAGGTTATGGGCATAGCCGCTGAAGTTTCAAAAGGGTATTTCCCTTACACATTCCTCACTAACGAAATTTTGAATTACGTAGGACTACCTCCACCCAAACATTACTTTAACTACACCAACATGAGTGATAGTGAGCGTGAAGATTTTGACCGCTACTACAACAGTTTTAATGAAGCTAATCCACACAATGTAGCCGATGAATGTGAACATTATTGCGTGAATGACGTACTTGTACTTAGAGTATGCTTTCAAGCCTTTAGAAGGATGTACATAACCCGTTTCAAATGCGATCCGTTGCAAGTCGCGACCACGATCGCCTCATTATGTTTTGCAGTGTTCAAGAATAACTTTATACCTAAAGACACCTTAGCAATCATTCACAGAAACAACCCCCGCAGTTATGGGCACAAGGCTATTTACTGGCTCATACACCTACAGCAACGGACCGGGGTATACATAAAACATGCTCGCAACACGGGTGAAGTACCCGTTTAGGTCAATGGTCGTGTTTTTTGGGTTGACGGCCTACGTGAGGATCCAGCCACTGGTGAGAAGACTGTATTCCTTTAACGGCTGCTGGTGGCATGGGTGCCCGCGCGCTGAATGTGCCGTCAGCCTCAAAAGACTCGCATGGACCCGTAACCGTGATCAACTTATAGACTCCCAGTTCACTCACAAAATCGTGTAGGAGCATGAGATGCACGGTTGGAAACAGATGCCCAGTATCGTGAAGAAATAAGGGCCATCAAACGTTCAATGGTGTTGGACCCCTCAAATGCGGTGACAACTTGTTTGGAGGGCGCACAAACCCATTGAAGCTATACTTTCCGCCTACGGAGGGCGTGAAACTCCACTACTACGACTTCTGCTCTTTATACCCCTACGTGATGAAGAACAATCCGTACCCTGTAGGTCCCACCATACAAACCATCGAGGAGTTTTCAGCTAACTTGAATGAGCGCTACTTTGGACTCTCTTTCGTAGACGTGCTTCCCCCTCGCGATTTATGGATGCCGATTTTACCCGTCGTTATAGATCACAAGCTCGCGTTTCCCCTGTGCGTGAGTTTACAGAAGAGAACAACGGCGATTGTCACCATACAACCAACTAGCGTAAGATCAGAAGCTTATATACAAGCCATGAGCTGGCCCTTACCGTTCGCCATGAGTATAGAATATTGAAGATACATGAGTTGTGGAGGTTGCAGAAGCTACCCAACCTTTTCACACCATATATAAACGCTTTTTTGAAGGATAAAGTAGAAGCATCAGGATATTCGCGAGGGGTTGATACCGAAGATGAAAAAACGGCTTATATTCAACGTTACCGTGCCCGTGAAGGTATACAGCTTGACCGATCCCAAATTGTTAAGAATCCTGGCAAGCGCTTTAGTGCAAAGTTGTCTAAACAGTCTTTGGGGGGAATTTGCACAGAATACCGGCAAAGGGAACATCCATTTGGCACAAAGTTATAGTGAAATCTGGGATTATGCCAACGCTCCCGATAAAGAGGTTATTGAGATCGTGAATGTAGGTAAAACTTACATAATAAAGTACATCACCGAACTGGCCACAGATACCTCACGGGTTACAAACATACCTGTAGCCAGTTTCATAACGGCCTACGCCAGCATCAAACTTTGGGGTCTACTGCACTCTCTCAGAGGCAGGGTGCTGTACGCTGACACAGATAGCGTGATATTCACAGAGAGGGAAGTTGAATACATGCCTGCTATTGGGAAATTCCTCGGAGAGCTAACTGATGAGATAAAGGACGAGTATGGTGATGGTGCATACGTAGACTCATTTGTGTCAATAGGGCCAAAATCCTATGGGGTACGGGTGAGGGTAGGGGATGATATGAAGTGTATCGTGAAGGCTAAGAGTATCACGCTTAACCATGCGAATCGTCGAGTCGTTAACTTTGACTCGTTGAAGGATTTAGTGTGCTTGGAAGATGAGGGTGACCAGCCACCCCAACTGACTGTGGGGACGCACAATTTTCGGGAGCAGAAACTGGGGTGTGTGAAGGAAATTAGGGGCACGAAGGTATGCCGTAACACCTATAGGAAGCGTTACCAGATGCCTGGTACCTACGATACCTTGCCCTTTGGTTACCTTAATCTTTGATTGTATTTATATATGTGTATTGTTAACGATATGTTTATTTATCACGTATATTTGTTTCAATTAAGGTTTCATTTTCTCTTTTGCCTGCGTGCGTGTGTGTGTACAGTAAAAAGCCAAGCTCCGCCCAGTGTAAGATCAGTCACGTGTCTCCTGCCCTTACCTGAGCATATCTCTATCCCTGCGTGCTCGGTTGACCTTTGCATACCTTTGAGCTCAGACGTGTACTCTCCCGCGTAGACGAAAAATAATAATGGCTACCTTTAATATTGCATGTTCAACGTTTATGAAGTGGTATTCGGCAAAGTGCCAAGATGTGATGGATACTGAAAAACTCCCTATTTCCCCTCCTTTGATACTTTTAAGGATACATTGAGCGGTGCGAAGGACCAAGATGTGCAAATACTCTACGGGTATTCTGGCGAGGGCATTGTAGGATTTCGTAGTACAAACGATGTATGGAAGTATGTTGTAGACCTAACCTTTATAAAAGCTCACATGTACCGAAGTAGAAGAAGCAACACATTCAGAAGATAAACAACGGTTATGGATAGTGAGTCTTGTTGATGAATGGTATGATAAGCGATATTATGTCATGTTACATCATACCGACTACTCGTGCCCTACGGTTGAGAATGTAAATCTTGTCATCATGGAGAATCTTAAGTATTTTTACCACTATATTAATATGTATCATAAAGAAGTTTGTAGTGAGGTTGTGGCTAATGGGCTGTGTGAGTTTTTAACAGACTTTAGAGACGAGTATCGCTCTAAATCGGATATGATTTATTTTGACACGGTTCTTGAATACGCATACACTGCTCTGCTCGACGGATTTATTGAATGTAGGAATGAACAAGGCGAGAATGGTCTAGAGCTGGATGCATATTTAAAGGGTATAGATTCTTCGAAATATCCTGAACTTTGGTACAAAGCACTTGAGCGGTACAGGGCAGAGCTTGCCTACACTGTTTACCCTGAAGAGCTGTATCTCTATATAATGAATACCTGTCGTTACGACTTGGAAGATTATTTCAATTGTCGCTATGCAGAGTGAAGAAGAGTTCACGATTGAAAAGCTCGGGACGTTAAGAAAAAACCTCGATTGGAAAGGAGTGTTTATAAACTTGTATTTAATAATGATGTGGTTAACGATGACCGCTTTGTGGGTGCTTTTGATTGTATTTTAGCCGTGTTTAAAGATAACTTGCCAACCGAATGTAAAGTGGGCACAAAAATAGTATTGAATGATATGAAAGCCATTTATGTCGAGTATAGGCATCAGTATAACTTGAGCGGTGAAGTATTGCTTGGACGGTTTTACCTGTAGTGCAAAGTAATAACGACGTGAATGTAGACTCGATTACGTGTGAGTTTAGCGTTTTGCGTAGTAGAACAGAAAGTATTTTGATGTATATTTATTTATTTAATTGTGTATATATATATATATATATATATATATACATATTTTTTTTCCTGTACTAATTTGTAATTGATTATACGTTTCGTATACCGTATTATTATTTTCAATATATTTAATTATTTAATATAACTGTGTATGTATATATATATATATATATATTTTTTTTCCTGCACTAATATATTGATGGTTATACTACGACGTTTTGTATATTATAGATTATATATTTCTCGTTCGTATTTCTTATGCTATTATTATTTTTTGATCATATATATTCCATTGTATATCTATTTTGATTATATATTCATCGTTCGTATTTCTTGTGCTATTATTATTTTTTATCATATATATATATATATATATAATGAATATATATATATATATATATATATATATATATATATATATATATATATATATATATTCCATTGTATATTTATTTTGATTATATATTCATCGTTCGTACTTCTTATGCTATTATTTTTGATCATATATATTCCATTGTATATTTATTTTCTATATATTTCATGAAATTGAGTCCATTAATTTGTCTAAATCAGGGGTCACCAACCTGGGCGGTAGCGCCCACTAGTGGGCCCACATTAAGGGTAATTAAACATTTATTTCATTATTTATTTTATCGAATATGTTGATTTATTCTTTTTGATCTAAGGTGGGCGATAAGCTTTTTTTAATTTTCAAAAAATCGTAAGTGGGCGGTGAACAAAAAAAAGGTTGGTGACCCCTGGTCTAAATAAACAGAATGATTAATGGTGTTTTATTTAATTCTTTTGGTTGTACAAGGCATTTAATTACAGCAAATGGCTGCCTTCTAAAACCGATTTCTAAACCAACTGCCAAATATATCTGGATAGCACAATCTGGCAACCCTAATAATGTACACCTGAACAAGCCAATTACGCCTTCTAAGTCAACTGGCTGTTTAAGTCAGAATATGTGCTTTAATAAAATAAATAAACGCAATCTGGCAACTCATCCAGATAAGCCAACTGGCTGGTTAAGCCAGAATATATGCTTTAATTAAATAAATAGCGCAATCTGGCTGCTCAGCCAGATAAGCCAACTGGCTGATTAGGAACATATTAAGACAACGGCCGCTCGGCTGAAGTCTTAATGTGCGCTTGGCTCCTGCCAGGCGAACACTTCTCTTCCTCTCTCTCCTTCTCCTCTCTTTCTCTTGGGGGATGACTTCGCCTCTAAGTTGCATAGCCCCTTGTTGCTCTTACCACATTCCCCCCTCCCCCTTTGGTTCATAACATCTTGCGACATTCCCCCTCCCCCTTTGTTGCATAAATTATGCAACATTGATCAACATTTGCAAATGCATTGCACTCTCTCCTTTTGCGCCCACACTACTCCACCGCAACACCACTCGTGTGTGTTTCTTAGCTCCTTGGGCAGCTGGTTAGATAGTCTTGTTCCTCTCACAAAAAACTATCATATTTTTCTCCAGGGTTGAGGATGTTCCCTGTCTAGCCTTTAATTTGGGAACACGACACATTCTTCTTTTTCTATAGTACTTTCCACTGTTGTTTTCGGGGTTATGGGTCCAAAGTAAGATTATGGACTAGTTCCTCCATTATTTTCCAAGTGTAAATAATGATGTACCTCTCTCTTCTTCTTTCCAGTGAATATAAGTTTAATTCAGGTAACCTTTCCCAGTAATTTAGTTTTTGCATCCATTGGTCATAACTGTGAAACTTCTCTGAATCTCTTCTAGTTCACTAATGTTTTCTTTTTTATATGAGGATGTTAGGACCGAGCAGTATTCAAACTTGGGTATGTTCAGTGTTTTCAATAGAGCAATCATTGTATTCCTATCCCTTCGTTTAAAGGTTCTCAGTGTCTGCCCAGTTTTTCTTTTTGCTCTGTTTACTGCTATCTTATTTTGTGTTTTAAATTTCGCGTCATCAATCATTACACCACCAAAATCTGTTGCTTTAGAATTTCCATGAATTTCCTGTCCATTTGGGGGTTTTGTATTCCATGGATTTTAGGTCCTCCCTTCTTCCGTACCTATTCCCTTCCGTAATAGTTGAAAATTTTCATTGTTAAATTTCATATTATTGCCTTCCGACCAATTGTAGATTCTGTTTATGTCTGTTTGTAGAGCTCCTATATCTTCTGGGTTTCTTATTTTTCTACTAATTTTTGTCATCGGCAAAGGATGTTACTGTGCTGTCACTGGTACTGTAACTTCCTCATCTATATCAGTTAGCATGATTATAAAGAGAAATGGAGCTAATACTGTTCCTTGTGATACTGAGTTTAGAACCTCTGACTCTGATGAAGATATTCCTTGAACTCTGAACTGTAAGAACTTACTGCCGCTCACTAAGGAAATTATATATCCATTTTCCTACTTTTCCTGTTATTCCCATATATTTCAGCTTATGTGCTATGATTCTATGGTCACACTTCTCGAACGCCTTGCAAAGTCTGTGTATATTACATAGTTTTCGTTACTTTCAAGTGCATCAATAATATTGTCATAGTGTTCCATTAGTTGTGATAGGCATGATCTTCCTGACCGGAATCCATGTTGGTTAACATTTAATTTTTTCTGGGTTTCCAAAAAGTCGTAGTTTTCTCCCTAACTATTCGTTCAAATATTTGGGTGAGATGAAATGTAATCGACAATGGTCTATAGTTTTTGGCCTCGGATTGATCTTTATACTAGGGGCAATCAATAAATTTGGCCCAACCCTTTTTTTCTTAGCTAAATAATAGGCCATAGGGCTGAAATGTCTTTTGGGCCGTAAGTTTGAACTTTCTGCGCCTCACACAACCCGATTTTTCCAGTTTCAACCTCTCCTCCTCGTATAAAACCGCTTTTAAACGCCCTTGTATAAAACCGATGGTTAACGCAGTTTCGAAAATGGCGTCTGACAATGATGTGCGTCGTAAAACAGAAAGCTGTTATCGAGTTCTTAACCACAGAGAAGGAAACAGTTGGAAATATTTACAAACGTCTACAAAACGTTTACGGAGATGCTGTTGTTGATCGAAGCACAGTTGGACGCTGGTCTAAACGTGTGAGATCATCGGAGAGATGGAGAGCCAGCCTCGATGATGAGCCACGCAGCGGTCGCCCGGCATCGGCTGTCACATCTCACACTGTGCAGCGTGCTAACAGCATCATTCGATCAAATCGGTGCGTCACATAAAAGGAGCTATCACTGGATCTAGGAATTAGTGAAGGAAGTGTGAATACGATAATTCAGCAACTTGGATACTCAAAAGTGTGTTCACGGTTTGTTCCTCGCGAACTAACTGAAGATCACAAAGCCCAAAGAAAAGAAATTGCTTCCGAGTCGTTGGTTCGATACGAGACAGAAGGGGAGGACTTCCTTTCACGAATTGTGACTGGGGGATGAGACTTGTGCACACCACTTTGAACCTGAAACAAAACGCCAATCCATGGAGTGGCATCATGCAGACTCCCCACGCAAGAAGTTCAAAATGGCTCCTTCTGCAGGAAAGGTTATGGCCACCATCTTCTGGGACATGAAAGGGGTGATTCTGGTGGACATTATGAAGAAAGGAGAAACAATCAACTCAGAGGCATATATTGCTACCCTACAGAGACTCCAGAGACGTATAAAGCGAGTTCGACCGGAGAGAAAACTGGAAGACGTCCTTCTTTTGCATGATAACGCAAAACCACACAACAGTTTGCAAACAAGAGAGGCCATCACAAAAATGCGCTTGACTGTGTTGCCCCACCGTCCATACAGCTCGGATCTGGCACCTTCAGACTTCCATTTGTTTGGGTCAATGAAGGATGCTATTCTTGGAAGAAAGTTTCAAATTTCAGTGACGATGAGGTTGTTGAGGAGGTTAAGAGGTGGATCCAGCGGAACCCAGCGGACTTTTACCAGCAAGAAATAAAGGCCCTTGTTTCGAGGGGAAAAATAAAATAGGTATGTAAAATAGGTATGTAACTACTTGTGCACAAAATTTCTGGAACTTACAAGGAAACTTGGAAAGAAAAACAAAAGGTGGGGCAAAATATATTGGGTGTCCCTCGTATATTGGAACTATGTATTCGCTCTCTTCAGGATGCTAAGTCTTCCTCCCTGTCTGGTGATTGTCTCCATATCCAATAGAGGGGCTTAGCGATTTCATTCTTGCAGATTTTGATCAGTGCGGCATTCCATTTGTTCGGGTCTGCCGCCGAGTTTGCTTTTAGCTTCCATATACGTAGCTTGTATCATATCATCTGTTGAAGTCCGTTATACTTTCCCCTTGTAGTTCAAAGAACGCGTTTCTATCGCATATTAGTTTATCAGTTTTGGGGATACTGAAAGATGATTCATACTGAGCTCTTAGTATTTCAAATACCTCTTTTAGATCATCGGATAAAACATTGTCTTCATTTTTCAGAAGTCCGATAGTGGTGTGATTTTTCGACATCCTTTTTGCAAAATTATAAAAGTACTGTACTTTTGAGTTAACCCTTATCGCTTCTATAGCGTCATCTTCTTTCTCTGTATGCTTCTCAATTAGATCCTGTATGACGCCATCTATACTCTGCAGTTTATCGTTTAATATTTTTCTGATGTTGTCTTTGCAGTTTCTTAATTTTATAGTCATTCTTTTTCTCTTGCGGAACACTGACCTCTTTTGTCTTTCAAACGTGCTTCTCTTTCCTCTTTGTTGCACTTTCGGAACATGTCTTTCCACAATTTTCAGCGTCTTCTCCTCTAAGGTAATTAGTATCTCTTCCGTTGTCATGGCCTGAAAGATAGTTTTCCAGTCTATTGCTTCCATGTTGGATGCAATACCTTCCCAGTTTATAGCTTTGGAGTGAAAATAAAAAATTTCGAATTTGCTTAATTCTGTTGTGCGTGTTCTTTCGTTTACTGCTGCTTTTATATTGGTTGTTATTTCAATAATGTTATCTGATATTATAGTTTGGATATTTCTATGTTATCAATAAGGTTGCTCTTGTTTGTGAATACCAAATCTAGGCAGTTGTTTTTCTTGTATTATCCGTTATTTCTTGTATAAACATCAATTCATCGGCTAGAGCTTGGAGCATTTTTGCCTGCTCCTGGTCTTCCCGTGTGTCCACTTCTCTTGGTGTTTACTGGATATATATTTTTTCCTATCCTTTTATATTTCATAAATGGAAAACCAAAATCACCACAGAAAAAAATATTTGGGTTGGGGAGTGTAGATCTTTTACCCAGTTCCTGACTTCCGTAATGGGACCTGAGAATCTTGAAGTTGGCGTGTTCGGAGGTCTGTATATTACAATTAGTACCATATTTAAATTTTCATCTTTCCCTGCTACAGATTCTACATAGCGTAGTTGTTTAAAGTACTTATAGCCATTTCTGCCATATGTTTTCGCGTGTATAAATAGAACATCATCCTTTACGCCTTATTGTTCTGTCGGCTCGGAGTATATTATAGTTGTCAATTTGTATTTCTTGTTTGTCAATACAAAATTCACAGTTTTCACAGTTCGCCTGGAAGTTCTTTAGATGGATCTCCGTGAGGTATGCAAAGTCTGGTCTTTCTTGCATGAGTCCTTTCAGGTATGTGACTTTGTCCAGGGAATGGTTTGGTTTAAGGCCCTGAATGTTAGCTTCGATTGTTTTTATTTTTTCGCTTTCGTTTTTGCATTTATGTGGTTCAGATTCGCTTTCCAATGGTGGTGCATGTTTCTTTGCCTTGTGATCCTCCGAGAATTTTCCTTTCTTTATCTGTTTTGATACTTGTTGTCCCGATATCGCATGTAATATCTTTCTGTATTTATTCTGTTCGGCTCTCGGATCATCATATTTGTCATGGGATTTTTATTTGTTGGATGGTATTTAGTAGTTGAATTGTGCTAGCTACATCTAAAAAATTGGTGGTGGAACTTGCATTGGTGGCAGAACTTGCATTTTTCCTCAAATTTACGAAGTCCATTTTTGTAATGGAAGTTACACAAAGTGGGATGTGCATAGACGCATTGCCCATCTCAGAATCTGCAGTGCCCTTTTGCATAATATTTACATATGATATTTTTTACGTTTCTAGTTCTTCTCGTCTGTTTATTTTCTGTTTTTAGTTTTTGTCTTTTTTTTATCATTATCATTATTTTTATCATTATCATTATCACTTTCTACGTTTCTAGTTCTTGTCGTCTGTTTATTTTCTGTTTTTAGTTTTTGTCGTCTTTTTTATCATTATCCTCGTTAGGCAGTTTTACCATATCGCAGATTGTACTTATTTCTTTTACAGTAGTGTCTTCTTTCGGTGTTATATTTTCATTTGTTATATATTCATTTGTTCCTCTCTCATCCATACCGTTTTGTTTTCGGACATTTCGTCCTCTTTTCCCGCCATTATTCTCTCCATTTCTATCGCACTCGTATTCATATTTTCCATTTCTTTAAATACCGCAAATGAGTTTACAGTCTCGGTACATGCGTCACACAGGAATTTGATCCCGTGATTTGTTTGGCGTTAACACAATGGATATTTTCTTATCATCCCAATTCATACAGATAAAGTCGTGCAATTTTTTACAGAAATCACACCTGATGCTACATTTTCAATTGTTTGTAAATTACACAAGTTGCAAGTTAGGGGGGAATGTGAACCCATGGCCGTGTTATTTATTACCGCAGTCGCTCATAACACACACACACACAATTTTTTTTCTTTCGATGAGAGTCGGTTACGAAGGTTTGAGTTTTACAATCTTTTTCCTGCCTTGTTCGAAACTTTTCTCAAATGCCTACAATGTTTCGATTAAACACATACTTTAAACTTGTGATGACTTCTATAAAATATACTGCACTTTCTTAAATTCAATGAATTTTACTTTATAATTTATATGCACAGATTCACTAATACTTTATACACTTTCTGCTGCAGATAGAATAAACCGCCGAGAAATTATTCCCCTCTTATTTTGATATAAATACAGAGAGAGAAGCAAAGCGTCCATTCCCCACGAGGTACAAACAAACAGTATATGCAGGGTGTCCCATAAGTCTGGCATCATAGGAAAAATAATAAAAAAGGCAAAACAAAAGCTTTTATTTACAGAACGTGCTCATTATGTCCACCATTGTTTTCAATACACAAATTCAGACGTGATACCCAGTCAGCAAGCACACGGTGAATGATGTCAGGAGTAATGGTGTTACATGCCCCAATAATGCGCTGCCGCAAATGTTCAACACTCCTAATTTTCTATGCGTATACCAGCGCTTTCAAGTGGCCCCAGAGATAAAAATCTAGTGGCGTGAGATCCGGGCTTCTAGCTGGCAATTCCACAGGCCCTCGACGTTCTATCCAATGACCAGGGAATTGTTGGTACAGGTATTCCCTTACTTGGGTGCTGTAATGTGCAGGAGCGCCGTCTTGCTGGAACCATGTTGGGAAATTTCCTTCTTCGTTCAAGACACTGGGAAATGCTTCTTCCTTGAGCATACGTAGGTAGGTGCCTCCACTGACATGTTCATTGAAAAAGAGGGGGGCCTATGATGCGATCCTTCCAAATGCCACACCATACCATCACCCGAGATGCACCTTGTTCCTTTGAAGAGGTATACCAGTGAGGGTTGTTTTGAGACCAGTAGCGGGTGTTCTGTCGATTTACCTCATCATTTCCATGAAAAACAGCCTCGTCACTGAACAGAATGGTGGACGGGAAATTGGCATCCCGAGCATAAGAAAAATATGAATTATGGTTTGTAGAAATAGAAAAATATGAATTTCTCCTATGGTGCCGGACCTATGGGACACCCTATATATATATATATATATATATACTGTGTGTGTGTATATATATATATATATATATATATATGTATGAGTGGTTTGAGGGTGGTACAAAAAGACAGATAAGAGATGGAGTTATATTCCGTTACGTTTCGGCACAAAGCCTTGCTCACACAGAATGACAACATGAGTTAAACACACAATATTTAAATGCAGACGCCTTTTCCAATCCTACTGGACGAACATTCGTGGCTTCACCTGATTGGCTGGTTACTGTTGATGCTCCTTGGCCCCGCCCCTTTCTGCTACTTCACCATAATTTTTCCCGTTAATTTGGCTAAACACACAAATTCCTCTATGATTTACCACTTTCCCTGACGTTATATAAGCAGCTTCAGTTGCTTTCCTCATCCCCTTATCTAGTCCTTTATGAATGATCTTAGCTTCTTGCCAGTTTGGCAGATGTCCGTACCTACCTGAGTGCAAGACGAGTGAGTTAGATGTTTGATGTAGACGCATGTCTGCTCTATGTTCATATAGTCTTTTTGTAAGCCGTGCCCTGACTCCCCATAATAAACGGCAGAGCAGCCATTACAGGGAATCTCATGAACTACATACACTACGTTCATTAATACACTCATTTTGTTTCGTCCTCACCCTATCGCCTATCTTTATCCACGAAGAATTGACTAAATAAACTCCCGCTTCTCTTAGGAATTTATCGATAATTTGGGCTCCTCTCAAATGCGGAACCGTTATATACTCTTTACATTATTTTCAGTCTCACCTACACGCCGTTCTGATATATTAATTGCTTTTTTCTTTATTTAACTATTAATCCTTGGGGATAACAAACTTTCCAAACGCTTCCCTGATGTATTCAAATTCATTTACCAGATACTACCTATTCTAATAGCTCTCAGGTAGAATCCAATCAACACACCTGTCTTAGTCCTTTCACTATGAGCAGACAAATAATGAACAAAGTCGTCTTTGTTTGTAGGCTTTGCATAGACTGAAAACTTTGCACTCTCACCCGATCTCCAAATCATTGCGTCTAAAAAAGCCATTTTTCCTTTCTCTTCTTCTTCCACCTTAACTGTATACAGGGCCGCCGCTTCCATTAGGCGAGGTTAGTAAATGCTAAGGGCGCCAAAGATCTCGGGGGCGCCAGCGCCTCCCGCCCTGTGCACGTCTGATAGTATTATGTAAGAACAACATAAAAAAAATAATGAAGGAATGAGAAGCATAGACAAATGATGAAAGGTTGTACGACGTATGTACACCAGTTTAGCTTGACTGATATTTACATAATTAACTTATTCATCTTATTGGGTCATTATAGAACTTTCACTATCACGACCTTTAACCCTTTAGGGACGGGAGTCGTAAATAAGCGATTTAAAAATGTTGCGCGCACAGACGGGAGTCGTCAATAAGCGACTCGGCTTATTTACGGCTTAATATGAGTTCCGGGAGTCGTCAATAAGCGAATAACTGTTTTTATGTGACATATGCCCTTCTTGCTTGGAAAAAACAGTAGATATGTCCTTTTTGCACGCATATTTTAGCACTTTTGAGCGTTCTGATTTGTTACTACATATACCTCGCTTTACTCGCTGTTTTGATTGGTCATGACACTTTCTTGAACTGTGAAATGATTTTATAATTTTATAATAAGTGTAAGTATTAGCAAATTAAAATAGATCAGTGTAAGGCAAATAGTTTCTTCAATATGGTACCTTGATTACTTTGTGGGCAAACCCAATCGTGAAGTGGGAGGCGGGTGGGGGCGCCAGCATCAGTCCTGCTAAGGGCGCCAAATAGGCTGGCGCCGGACCTGACTGTATATGACCGTCCACATTATTCAACATTCTTAACTTATTGTTTATATCCGTGTTCTCTGGAACCACTACTAACACATCGTCAACGTATCTAAACCAAGCTGCACCTCTTCCCATTATCCAAATAAATCTGTCCGTCTCCAAGGTTTCCGTATGGAGACCAGCGTAACAGCGCAGAGTGGTGAACCCATGGTCAGGCCTCTGTGTTGCCTATACTCTTCACCTTGAAATGTAAATGCATCAAATTTCACACACAAAGCAACCAGTTCCATGTAATCCTCCCTTGTTACCGGAAGAACGCTATCTTCGATGTTTTCTATCGCTCTTCTGACCGCCTGTAATGCTCCATCCACCGGAACATTTGTGAATAATGCTTTAACATCAAAGCTCGCTAGTTTCTTTCCGTCAAAATTAATGTAAGGGGTTCAAAAAAACCTTAGCCCTCCGCCCAATTTGCAGCTAATATGTTTACTTATATCGAAGAGTGAGGGACAACATATCTAACATACACCTTAAACACTTGGGCCCACAAAGAATACTAGCTCTCACAAATATCAGCACATATTCATACCAACACTGTATTATTCCTGACATATGGAAACAAGGTAAAATTATTACACTACTCAAACCAAACAAAAATGCAACAGAACCAGCTTCCTATAGACCCATTACTTTACAATGCACACCTTCCAAAGTAACAGAAAGACTAATCTTACAAATCACCAACCCACACATTCCACTATTGCCTACTTAACATGGATTCAGACCTCACCACTCAACCACGACATTACTCACTAACCTCACGCAGCACATCATGGATGGCATCAACTCCAGACGACCAGCTCAACGTACACTATTAGCAACAATAGACATTAGTAAAGCATTTGATGCTATCCCACGCTTCCCTCTCATAAACAAAATACTCAACACAAACATGCACAATAACACCAAAAGGTGGCTGAGCAACTATCTTTCAGGAAGATACTCACATGTCACATTTAATGGCAAGTCATCCAAAAACAAGCTTTTTCAGAACGAGGTCCCTCAAGGCTCTGTTCTCTCACCAACACTCTTCAACTTATACATGCATGACATTCCAACACCCATAGATAACAAGCTTACATTATCATCATATGCAGATGACACCACTCTAACATCCACCCACAACAACATCGACACCGCTACAAATAACCTACAAACATACATAAACAGTATACAAGACTGGCTCACACACAATAGACTCAAAGTAGCGCCCACAAAACCAACCATCACCTTGCTTACAAGCAACACAAAAGAACACCAGGTAATTCCACAGCTTACACTAAACAACATCAACATTCCACACACTCACAGGAACAAAATACTTGGGGTCACATACAACACATCATTACCTTTTGCAAACCACATTCAGGATATTAAAAACAAATGTACGTCAAGACTTAACATGCTTAAGGTACTAACAGGCACAAACTTTGGACACCAGCAGGAAACAACATCACTCATATACAAACAATATATTCGCTCAGTTATGGACTATGCTAGCCCATGCTGGGCACCCATTATCTGAAACACACAAATAAACACCTTACAGACAATACAAAACAACGCACTTCGTATCATTACAGGATGCACTCAAACAACACCAATAGAACACCTGCACACAGAAACAAAAATACTGAAAGTTAGGGAACATTTAGACATGAGGGGAACACAATTCATGGCAGCAGCGACAACTAACCCACAACACCCTTGCCACTACATGTACAATCACGCACCGACACCTCGCACCATTAAGGTAACACCAGAGAGACATTATAACCAAATACTCCATTCCATACCACGCCCCACAGACATCACACAGTACAGAAAACACATGCACACACACACACACCTAACCCACAAAGCACTGACACGACTCGGTCCGAATGCGGTCCTAGGTGCGAAGCGGCCGCCCATTAACAGGTCAGAGATCAGCCTGAGCAGATCGGATCGAGTTAACTTAGCACGATTCCGATGTGGACATCACCCCAACTTACTAACATATAAACACAGACTAGACAACTCCATAGACGACACCTGCCACCTGTGCCACGACACACCACAAACAATTGAACACATTATGACAGACTGTACCGCTCTAGCACAACAACGAACACAACACAACATCACTAGTGCGCTGAACCTCTGGTCCACTCCGAAGAGGGCGATCGGTTACCTGCGTGCCGCCGGCTTGCTCGATCAGGGTGGGCTGATCGGCTAAACAACAACAACAACTTATATCGAAATAGTTTTTAGTGATTATAAAAATATATAAAATTCTTTATTTATTGCAGGTATTAAAATTACTCTAGCTGATAAAGTGATAATATAATGATGGCTTCTCAATTAATTGGTAATTCGGAGAGGCAACGTGTGATAGATCGCATATGAATAATAACATTTCGGGAAGCTCCTGATGCTGGAGCCACCTTTATAGCACGTTCATGGGTTGCCAAAAAGGTGCGAAGTGAGGACTTCGTCAAAAGAAATTGGAATAAAACTTTGGATGAATGTGAAATGGATACAACCAAATCTGGGCGCCCAAATTTGCCACTCTCTCAAGAAACAAAGGACATCATTGAAAGCGGTACGCGTAAGCGGAAAAACAGCTGTGCTAAACTTTCTAGAGAGATCGAAGTGTTGAGAGGAAAGATTGTTAGTGGTGAGATCATTCGACTGTACCGTCATAGGCAAGGTTTAAAGCCTTGGCATGAACTTCCAAAGCCAAGAAAAACTCAACTTAACATCGATGACAGAATGTGGTTTGCCCATTATCTTGAAGATTGGGATATGGATGACTTCATGCATTTAGCTGTCTCCGATGAATTTTTGTTTACGTAACACGTCGGCCTAACTACCAAAATGATCGAGTGTGGGCCACAACACCAGATGAAATCGATGACAATGAACATTATCGCGAATTATTAAAAAGTCCAGACTGTGTTGGTGTGTTTGTTTTGTTCACTGCAAAGAAGCTCATTTGGGTGCTGAAGCCAAATGGTCAGAGTTGGGATGGACAGTATTTTCGTGATATTATTCTATCCCAGCATGTCATTCCTTTTCTAAGAAACCCAGACAATGTTATGGATGTCGATCAGGTCACACTTCTGCACGATAAGGCCCCCTGCTTTAAGGCATTAGCCACTCAACAGTTGTTGCGGAACCATGAGATCGATTTCTTTGGAAATGAAGAATGGCCAGGAAATTCTCCTGACCTGAACGTCTGTGAACACATTGGATCAGTTATAAAGGACAAGGTTGAATGTCTCTTGTTTCAAGAACCAGCAGCAAATCGATTTTCGAAGGATACAATAACGCAACACATTGAAACTGTTTTAGCAAATTTGCGTAACGATCAAGATCTATTCACGTCACTTTTGGCAAGCTACCCAAAGCGAATTCATGCTGTCTTGGAAGCCAATGGCGGGAACACCAAGTTTTAATTGTTTCTCATTAAATGCAGGATTAAATTCTCTTTTGTAAGGTATGTTTAGTTTTACTGTACCTCTAATGGTTTAGGCCATGGGCGGGGGGGCTAAGGTTTATTGGAGCCCCGTACTTTAGCCTCTGCAATAAGTCAGAAGAGTTTTTTAAATGAGCCTTACTTATTGACCCAAGCGCGGCTGAAAGCGGCTTAGCTAGTTTCTTGGCCAGCCTATGAGGCGCGCTGCCGATACAAGATGTTATTGGTCTCATCAGCATGCCAGGTTTATGTACTTTTGGTAGGCCTCTCATTCTCGGCGGGGGGAGTGGGGACTTCCTTCAGTAAACCTATTAGCTTTCTTCTCTTCTCTCACCTGTGAAGCCACGAATGTTCGTCCAGTAGGATTGGAAAAGATCGTCTGCATTTAAATATTGTGTGTTTAACTCATGTTGTCATTCTGTGTGAGCAAGGCTTTGTGCCGAAACGTAACGGAATATAACTCCATCTCTTATCTGTCTTTTCTACCACCCTCAAACCGCTCATTTGTCTATATGGATAACACACACACACACACACACACACACACACACACACACACATATATATATATATATATATATATATATATATATATATATATAGGTAGCGTCACTGACTACGAATCCATCGACCCCGGGTTCGAGACCTGGTGACGGCAGCCGGCGCGCTGCAAAACCCAGCTGTTCATCCTTCCATATAATAAAGAAAGTGGTTAAGACGCTGGGCTGCTGGTGAGGCGTGGTTCAAATTCCATGTTAAACTGTAGGTCTAAGGTAGAGCGAAAAGCTTGATCTTCGTCAGATTCGGTCGGAATCTAACCAAAGGTTACCAAAGATGTGTGTGTATATATATATATATATATATATATTATATATATATATATATATATAATATATATATTATATATATATATATATATATATATATATATATATATATATATATATATTGACTGCCTTCTGTTACACTGTATTGCATAATACATTATATTATTTTAATTCCAGTTGATTTATTATATTCAGTGCGTTCTATTTTCCTTCTTTACCTGAAATGATATCGTCACCGGGTTAAGTAAGCCTCGAGAGAAAACGAAAGAAATGGCAGATCATTTATCACGGAGGAATCGAGTGATAGACCTATTTTCCTTCAACAATTTTTTTGTAATTTATTTTAATAGATAATGAAAGGGAGAGTTGGTGCCTAGTGACATCAATACATTCCACCGGAGAGAGAGAGAGAGAGAGAGAGAGAGAGAGAGAGAGGAGAGAGAGAGAGAGAGTGTCTCAGCCGACTAACGGTAGACTTTTTAATGCATTTCTTGCACTCGCTTCATAAACACCTCCAATCCTCACGAACTAAAGCAAAAGTCTGCCCTGGGCACGACGAATCCTCGATGCCTCGTGCCTCGAAATGCTTTTCCTTCACCTGATGGGTCATTTCGAACGAAATATTGTGATGCACTCTATCATATGCTTTGCGTATATCCAAAAAACAACTATAAATAGATGAATTACTGACAGTATATCTAAATACAATCTCCTTCAAAACATAAATATACAGGTCACTTGAATGGGACTTTTAAAACCTAACTGATTAGGAGACATCTATAAACAACACAGGCCTGCGAATGAGAAATTTGTAAGAGTTGTTTTCTTACTAATAACTGATTTTATATAATTCAACTACGCTGATTTCGAATAAGGTGTCCATTTTTTTCTATCACGTAAGAATTTTCTGCAAACTGGAATGGAAAAAAACAACAACATAAATAAATATTATTTATTTCAATTTACATTAGGTACCTATTTCACTTTGTTATGCTAAGGATACTAACCAGAAGACTAACGAACAGAGCTGAGCAGTACATTGGAGAGGATCAGTTTGGATTTAGGTCAAAATGGTAGAATGTTCTAGAGTGCTAGAACATGATCAGGAAATGTTTGTTTGTTTTATTGACTCTGAAAAAGCTTTTGACAGAATTCACTGGAGGAAACTAATGGAAATACTGAAGAATATTAATGATGACTGGAGGGACCGTAGGCTGATAAAAATCTATATCTTGGGCAGACTGTGAATGTTAGAGTTGCAGGAGAAGAATCGGAACCTGGATTGGTTGGGAGAGGGGTCAGGCAAGGATGCTCCCTGTCCCTCGTGTTATTTAACATCTATGCGGAAGCAATGATAATAGAAGCACTCTCAGATCTGAGAGAGGGAATCAGAGTGGGAGGTAAATTGGTCAAATCTGTAAGGTTTGCAGATGACAAGGCATTTGTTTGTAGTACTGAGGAAGGACTGCAAAGAATGGTCAATAGCTTGACAACAACGGCGGAAGAATTCGGAATGAGAATTAATGAGACCAAGACAACGGTAATGAAAATTGCAAGAAGGAAAGGAGCACAAATGAACCTAACGATAGGAAATCGGACCTTAGAAGAAGCTGAATATCTAGGAAGGAAGTAAGATCTAGTATTGGTATGGGTAAGGTAGCTTTTCAGAGAGAGAAAAGACTACTTACAGCTAAACTCAACTTGAAACTAAAGAAAAGGTTAGTAAAAAGCTTCATATGGAGTGTGGTACTGTATGGAGCAGAAACAGGGCCAATGAAAACGACTGAAAAGAAACTCCTGGAACGTTTTGAAATGTGGATTTGGAGAAGAATGCTAAAGATAAGCTGGAGGGAACACCAAAGTAATGAGGAAGTACTGCAACAGGTGAGGGGGAAAGAAGACTCATTAAGGTGATAAGAGAAAGACAGAAGAAATGGATCGGACATGTGTTGAGAGGAGAAGGATTGTTGAAGGAGATGATAGAGGGTAGATATGAAGGTAGAAGGCTGAGGGGAAGGAAAAGGAAAGCAATGCTGGATGATTTGAAGGCAGGCAGGAGTTACCATGAGATGAAAAGGATAGCTCAGGATAGAACACTTTGACGGGACACATGAGTTGGACCTGCCTGATAAGCAGAACACGATGGATGAATGGATGGATACTAATTACAAATGCAAACAACTTTTAAAAGAAAGAAGACTATTAACGTCAATTACGTATTCATCTTTATTTGTCCTGAGTTTTCTTGTGAGATCATGCCTTTTAGTCTCGAATGTACGCGCTGTTCCTTTTCTTTTATGTAATAATTCTGGAGTATCCCGTTTCAACATCCAGCATTAATCAGCCATCATGCTGATGTCCCACCTTCCCTGATATCTCTTCTCCATTTCTTTGATGTCTTGGTGAGACCGTTCTCCTTGTTTTTCGCTGAGTGCTCCGAGATTCTCAGGGAAGTAATCCAAGTGTGAATGTAAGAAATGCAATTTTAAACTCATATTACAACCCAACTCTGTGAACTTATTTAGCATGTTTCTCACAATGTTTTGATAATTTGGTTCCATGTTGTTCCCTAAAAATTTGCTGATAACATCTTTAAAAGCAATCCACGCTTCTTTTTCAAGATTGTTCATTGTTCTTTCAAAGTGTTTATCCAAAGTCATTTTTCTAATCAGGGGACCAACGAAAATTCCTTCTTTCAATTTTGCTTCCAAAGGCGTTGGGGATTTACCACACAGATACTTAAAACAATCTCCATCTTCGTCCAAGGCCTTAACAAATTGTTTCATCAAGCCCAATGTTATGTGAAGCGGAGGTAAAAGGACTTTCTTCGTGTCAACCAAATTTTCACGTTGAATGTTTTTAGAACCAGGTGTCATGTTGACTCTGCGTGGCCATTCCTTTTTTATCCAGTGCTGAGTTCTTGCTCGTCTATCCCATTCACACAAAAAGCATGGAAACTTCGTATAACCTGGTCGTTGACCTAACAACATACAAATCACTTTTAAGTCTCCACAAAGTAGCCAACCGTGTTCTTTGTATTTAACCTTAGCTAGAAGAAGCTAAAGATTTTCGTACGTTTCCTTCAAGTGAACCGAATGAGCCACAGGAACGGATGCATACAAGTTACCGTTGTGAAGGAGGATGCCTTTTAGACTACTTTTCGAGAAATCAATGAAAAGTCTCCACTCATTTGGGTCATAGACTGCAGCGCCTAGCTTAAATATTAGTTCCGAAACATTGTTGCAATATACCAGTGAATTTTCTTGAGAAAAATATTGGATGAATTCTTTTTCTCGATTTCTGTACCAGTAAAATGACGTCCCGGGAGAAAGCAAGTTCTTTGCACGAAGCCTGGATCCAAAAATCTCTGAAGAATCCTTCGGGAGACACAAATCTCTTACTAAATCATTAAGTTCACTTTGTGTAAACAATTGGGGTTCACCAGATGTTTCGGTTTGAAAACAATCAATATCATCATTTCCATCGTCATCAGACACCGAATCAGATGAAATTATATCAAGAGTATTTGGTTTAGTAGGTACAAGTATACCAGGTCCATGAGCAACAGGTCTTATAGCAGACTGAAAGTTTGGATAAGAAATTTCCTTTTTATTTTTAGTATTGTAGACTTGCACGTTACATGAATAAAAATAGCAGTCATTGCTGTGATTTCTAGGCTCACGCCAGACCATTGGAATCCCAAAAGGTAAAGAATCCCTTTTATTACTCCACAGTCTAAGTTGTTCAACACAACACTGCAAATTTTATGTGGCGCTCATGATTTGTCTTGATCCCCAAGTTTCATTCCGAAGTACGTATAGTATGCTTTCTTGACGAAGTCTGTAATATCTCGCCTTTGTTTTTTCACAGTAAATTTTCCACAAATATAACAGAAAAAGTTTGGGCTATTTACACACCCTCTGGTTGCCATAGCGACAAATAAACAAATTTCAAAAAAGAAATATAGTCACTGCGCACACACTAGAGAGCCTGACTCATCTCGTGGCTTGTTAATCACTTATATACTAGCGGTGCGTTTTTCGAATGTTCTAAAAGACGCTATGACGTCACTTCTGATCTGGTAGCATTTATAGGCAGTAGTTTTTAATCAAAATTTAATTGAGTCAATTTTAATGAAAATTACTTACATATGTAATATGAAGTATGACATTTTGTGAAAATTTGTACGTGATAGCGAAAAATGAATATTATTTTCCGAATCAGCGTGCAAAAATTATTATATAAGTGATAAAATATTTCGGACAACAAAACCATCGCAGGTCTGTGTAATCATTTAATCGGCGTAGAAAAAGGTTCTCAAGTAATTTTGAGAAGCAGGAGGCAACAGCAATAGGCCTGTAGTTCTCGCTGGACAGAATGTCCCCATATTTATTTTTTAAAAGGGGTGTGATATAAACCTTCATAAACTCTGCAGGACTATAACTGTGAGCAAGCATGTCTGAGAACAGTAATGAGATATGAAGAGTGATCAGTGATCACATCATTAGCATACTTTAAATGCTCATTTGAGGTCATCTGTCTCTGGTGAGGGAGGCGCCTGTCTTTAGCTCTTCAATCAGACTCTTAATTTCAGGCACTGAAGTATCCGTACTTTCACTGGCCACACCTAATGTCATTCCATTGTCGTATACATTAAGATTAACTCTCCCAACTTTGTTAAGGATGTCTGAGTACTTCGTTCTCCATAACTTAGCTATTTCTAACTCCGCAAACACTGTCACTTGTTGATAGGGTGGCATTCTTAGCACCCGTTTCTTTTCTTGACAAATTTCCAGAATTTGTTACTGTTATTATTTAAATTAGCCTCACAGGCTTTTGAAGCTGGAATGGAGACGTGTTCCTGTTTACATCACCTTATGACTGCTTTATAGTGAGCCCTACTTCTACTCAGATTCATGTAAGTTGCCTCATTTCTCGGACGACCAAGGATACCCCATATATCGTAAACATCCTTTGATTCCATTTTCAGGGGAGAACTATAAAATCATTCCATCCAGGAATAATTTTAGTATGACAATTGTACATTTTAATTCAAGGCCTTCCTGCTTCCCTTAGTATAGATGTTATATCATTATAATATCTATCAAGTTTAAAATGAGAATCATTTGAACAGGAATTACTACAGTCAAGATGCAATAATTCTAAATTATTAAAAAGGTGCTCTGTACTGTCTTTATATTGTCTTTCTATTACATATTAACCTTAGACCAGTTGACAGCAACCAATCCATCTAGTACCTCCATTCAAATCGCTGACGTACATGAAAATATTGCTATTTGTAGGCTACCTAGAAATCCTGGATCACTTATACTTAATTTAGCAGACTCGCACAGAGTACTCAATTCTACACAAAATTTATTTCATATCGGCATTACAGACCCCCATTATTATGAGTAGTATACCCACAAAAATCCCGAGAGCAATGCAATTGCATGCAACATTGCATGCACCATGATGAGATACTGTTTTCAACTACTTCTTAACCCTCCAAGGAAAGGGGTTATGCAACAATACCTCCCACCCACCCCAAAAATAATAAAAATAAAAAATTATATACGAGGGTAATTCAATAAGTATCCGCAATTTTTATTTTCACAATTTTATTTTCACATCTGATGGATTATAAACACATCACTTCTCAACATAGTCTCCCTGTTTCTCAATACACTTAGTCCAGCGATCTACAAGCTTCCTAATGCCATCATAAAAGAATGTTTTTGGCTGTGTGCGTAGCGAGTCATGCACCGCCTCCTTCAGGTCATCATCGCCTTGGAATCGCTGACCTCTCAAAGCGTCTTTTAGTGGTCCAAACAGGTAAAAATCCGAAGGTGCCAGGTCTGGACTGTAGGCTGGATGGTCAAGAACTTCAAATTTTAAACCAGATTTTAGTTTTAGGGGTAACTTAATTATTTTTCACCTTTCACTACGTATTAAAGAAGAATTATTTAAAGCAAGTTTTTCTCTTAATATACAAATTTATCTTTAAATTATATTATATAAAATATTAATTTAATTATTAAACCAGATTTTATTTTTAGAGGTAACTTATTTACTTTTCAACTTTTACCACGCATTAAAGAAGAATTATTTAAAATAAGTTTTGTATTAATATATACAAATATTATAACTTATAAAAAATATTAATATAATTTTAATCCAGATTTTAGTTTTAGGGGTGTTATTTATTTTTCACCTTTTACCACGCATTAAAAAAGCAATCTAGATGAAGACATTGATTTGCTGTACAAAATTAAATCATTATCAGATAACCCCAAATATTCTCACTCTATAATAATGGGGGACTTTAACGCACATGTGAACTCGGAATTCTTTGTAGAATTGGGCAACATGTGCGAGTCGGCCAATTTAAGTATAAGTGATGTAGATGTATTAGGGGTAGCCAGTGTTAATTTTACATACGTCAGTGATATGAGTGGTACCACCAGCTTGATTCATCATTGTCTCACAAGTAATAATTTAAAGGATCAAATTGTTAGAGTTCATATTCTGCATGATTTCCTTCTTTCTGATCACAGACCATTAGAAATATTAATTAACGTTACCAATTTATGCGCAACACGACTTAACAAGAACGCAATAGGTAAGAATAATCGCGTCGATTGGTCCAAGGTTAAGATGCAGCAGAGAATAGAATACAAAGACAGAACAAGTCACCTCTTTAATAATTTAGAAATTTTGCACCTTGCCTGTAATAATCCTTGCTTAAATGATTCTCACTGTAAACTCATAGATAGGTATTATAGTAAGATAATATCCCTGTTAAGAGAAGCAAAAAGCCCCCTGATTAAATCTTACAACTATCATACTAAGATTATTCCTGGATGGAATGATTTTATTACCCCCCTGAAAAGGGAATGGAAAGACGCCTATGATTTGTGGTGCTTTCATGGTAGACCCAGATTAGGACCAGTATACATGAATATGTGTAGAAGTCGGGGTCAGTATAAGGCGGCCATAAGGCGATGTAAACAGGAAGAAGAGTCTATTCGAGCATCAAAAGCCCGGGGTCAGTACAAGGCGGCCATGAGGCGATGTAAACAGGAAGAAGAGTCTATTCGAGCATCAAAAGCCTGTGAAGCTCGCATAAATAACGATAATAACACATTTTGGAAATTTGTTAAGAATCAAACGGGTGTCAAAAATGTCCTCCCTCCGACAGTCGATAGGGGTGTCGGGGGAGGATGAAATTGCAAAGCTGTGGAAAAACCACTATTCTAACATTCTTAACAGTGTGAGTAGGGATAATCTTAAGATAGATTGCAGCGAAACGATTGTGGGAGGGACAAGGGAAAATATTTTGATATAATTTTCTGAAGTAAAGAGGTTAATTAAAGAGTTAAAGACTGGTTCTGCGTCATGGGTAGATGACTTATCGAATGAGCACTTAAAATATGCAAATGACGTAGTATGTCTGCATATATCATTGCTCCTATCAGCCATGCTTGCTCATAGCTATATCCCTGTAGAGTTCATGAGGGTATATATCTTGCCCCTGGTCAAAAATAAGTACGGAGACATTCTGTCCAGCAATAATTACAGGCCTATTGCTGTCGCTTCCTGCTTCTAGAAACTACTAGAAAAGCTCTTGTTACTCCGATTAAATTATTTCCTATGGACATCTCCTAATCAGTTTGGCTTTTAAAGGTCCCAATCAACTGACCTGTGTATCTATGTACTTAAAGAAACAATATCTAAATACATTGACAGTAATTCAACTATTTATAGCTGTTTCCTAGATATAAGTAAGGTATATGATAGGGTGAACCACAATATTTTATTTGCAAAACTAGAAGACAGGAAGGTTCCCATGTACTGTACATATTAAATTTATTGAAATTTTGGTATTCCCACCAATCTTTCACTGTTAGGTGGTGCAGTGTACTATCCGAATGTTTTGGCTCCTCTTGCGGGGTGAGACAAGGTTACTTGCTCTCCCCTATGCTGTTTAATGTGTATATTGACGGATTAATTGCTTCACTTAATGATGCAAAAGTGAGATGTTGTATAGATAACACAAGGATAAATAGCTTAGTTTATGCCGATGATATGGTGTTAATAAGTCCCTCTGTTAAAGGTCTGGATCGGCTACTAAAAGTCTGCGAAGTGTATTCGCAGAAACATGATATTCTTTTTAATGTTACAAAAACTAAGGTTATGCAGTTTTCATCCTAAAAGCTGTAATCAGCCAGCTGATATAACGTTTAAATTGAATGGTGAAGTAATTGAGGAAGTACAAGAGTTTAAGTATCTGGGTCAAACTATTACCAGCTCCTTGAGTGATGACTCGGATATAGGGAAACAATCTCGAAGCCTGTGTGCTAAAGCGAATACGACCATAAGGAACTTTCGATTCTGTACAAGTGAAGCTAAAGACATTCTCTTTCGTACTTTCTGCATTAATATATATGGACAGCAACTCTGGGTGAATTATAAAAAAGGTTCTGGCAGAACCCTAAGTTTGCTATACAACAGGTCTTTTAGACTCTTACATAAATTACCCCCGAGATGCTCAGCTTCGCAAATGTTTGCTACCCACAATGTCCCGAGCTTCCCGGAGGTAACAAGACGTGCTCAACACAGTCTAATGAAAAGAATTAAAAAATCAACCAACCCGATCATCCAAGCTATCCATGAGTCCTGCCATTTATCCTCTAAGCTATGGACTTCTTGGTACGAAAACGTCTGACGTCTGTCTGTAGCTCCACTTAACTTCGATATTACAGTATTATTTCTAATCAATTGTATATATTTCTATCCTTAGTATATGAACTGTCATTGTATTAATAATATTTGTCATATGGACTATAGTCTGCCAATAAACTTTTTCATTTTCATTTTTATTTTCAATAATAATAAAACGCTGCTTGATGTCATATTTTTCTTTTTCTTTTATGGATTATCCGGCTGTGTTATACGGAGAAGAGCCCCGAAACACAGAATGTATGTTTTAATCGAAGAAACGATGTAAGTTTTTCTTTCTTCTTGCATGTGTGTGTGTGTGTGTGTGCCGGGTAAGAATAAACTAAGTATTTTCAATATTTTATTAAATAATAAAACTATGGGTAACATTTTAAGTATATACGGTGTCCATAAATGATTACTCTGATTAAAGCATGCTATAACTTTTAAATAAACACTCGTATTCAAACACAGTTTTAATCATAAGTAGATAAACATACAAAGTTTTGATACATAGTTAATGAACTTAATAAGCTTCCACATGTGCATCCCTAGTGGCACGTAAAATGTCCAAACGGTATTCACACTCACGCCACACATTTTCCAACATTTGTGGGTGAACTGTTGCAATTGCATCCGTAATGCGTTCTCGCAATGTCCTGATATCTGGAACAACTGTTGCATAAACCAAATCTTTAACATGAGTCCCAGAGAAAGAAATCCAGCGGGGTAATGTCTCGTGATCTTGGGGGCCATGGGATTGGCCCGTCCCTGCCAATCCATCGATTTGGAAATGTTGAGTCGAGAGTTTCACGAACAACATGCCCCCAATGAGGGGGTGCCCCATCTTGTTGGAAGATGACAGTTGGCTGCCTGTCCTGCAGCTGGGGGATAGCGTAATTGGTGAGCATATCCAGGTACACAGTTGCGGAAACAGTGTTCTCAGCGAAGAAGAAAGAACCAATTATCTGGTCATGCATTAGTCCACACCAGACATTGATCTTCGGACTGCCCCGAATATGCTCCCTTACGGCACGTGGGTTTTCCGACCCCCAAATACGCACATTGTGTCTGTTGACTCTACCACTAAGATGAAACGTAGCCTCGTTTGAAAAGCAGACACGTAACAAGAAGTCATTATCCTCGTCAATGCTGTTCAAAATGTCAATAGTGAATTGTTCACGTTTTGTACGGCCATCAGGCTTCAGTTCTTGATCAATTTGTACCTTGTAGGCGTGTAACTTCAAACGTTTGTGTAACACCTTGTGCACCGTAGACTTCGGTATCTTTAGTTGGCATGAAGCTTGTCTCACCGATTTCCTTGGTGACCGTGTGAAAGCAGTTTGAATGTTTTCCACCGTCCCATCAGAAACTGATGGTCTACCACTGCTCTTTCCCTTTTCCACGTTTCCAGTTTCCAAGAATTTTTTCATCCACGATTTAATTAACTTCACATCAGGTGGATTCTTTCCATACTTTGTTCTGAGCAATCGCTGAACACTGACAGGAGATTTTGTTTCTGCAAGCCACACAACACATTGCGCCTTCTCTGTCACTGACGCCATCTTAACTGAACAGCTACTACAGCGCTCCTAGCGGCGAATGCGGTAGACGAAACACACCAGCACAGAAACTATGCGTGTACGAGATCACCTGTAAAAAGAAAACGGATGTAAGATTCATCATTAAAACATGAGAGCATACTATTTTCAGGGTAAATATTTATGGACACCCTGTATTTCTAAATTAATACATAATTTCGTTTATTGTATACACCACATTTTTTACGTAATATTGGCTTCAATGTTTTTCGCATATATACAAATAGGAGTGACAATATTATATTATATTATTTCGTTTTTACACATTCTGTACAGCAATATTATATATATTGTGTATATATATATATATATATATATATATATATATATATATATAGTGTGTCCGTAAAGTCATGGTGGGATTTTAAATAGCTATATTATTGCAACGAAACATGATAATGAGATGAAAAAAAGGCAAATTGAAGAACAACTCTAAAAGAATAACTTTATTTAACGTAGTTCGATATGGGCTCCTCTGGTAGCCCTGCAGACATCTAGGCGGTGATTCAATTCCAGCCACACACGCCCAAGAACATCAGGAGTGACGGATGCGATAGCTTCCGTGATTCGCTCGTGCAAGTGATGAATATCCCTAATGGGTACACTGTACACGCTTTGCTTGACGTAACCCCACAAATAAAAGTCCAAAGGTGTCAGGTCCGGAGAGCGTGGAGGCCATGGCTTCCATCCTCCTCTTCCTATCCATCTCTGTGGAAATTTTTCATTAAGGAATTCTCGAACAACGTTGGCATAGTGCGGAGGAGCACCATCTTGCTGAAAGATGACATTATTGTCAATAAATTGGGGTACTGCAAAATGTTCCAACATAGCGAGGTAGTTGTGTGACGTCACAGTGGGTTCCGCGAAGAAAAATGGGCCAATCACTCGATCTCGTGCTAGAGCACACCACACATTAACTTTCGGGCTATTACGCTCATGTTCAACATAGGCATGTGGACAGCTTAGACTAACTACGAGATAAAGGTTAAGCTTAGCCTAGACTAACTACAAGATACAACTTTGAGAGTTGTTCTTAAATTTGGCATTGTTTCATCTCATTATCATGTTTCGTTGCAATAATATAGCTATTTAAAATCCCACCATGACTTTACGGACACACTGTATATATATATACAGTATATATAACCAATTTTAATTAATTACAGATTTAACAGCCATTACCTTTTAAATAAGTTACAGAACATAATCTCCCTCCTTAAACGTTACACAAATTAGTAGTAGGGGATACATTATAGCCAGACCCTGCCGAGAAGTTGACCTGATTTAAATACACTTCACACTGGCTACATATGGAGTGTAGAAAGTTGGTATCTGGGAATACGACGTAGTCATTTTCGCAATCCGTTCCATCTGAATGTGCTATTCGTAGTTTCGTGTACATGTACAGAGAGCTTGGGTCAAAAAAGTAAGGGCCTGAGCTCCGGGTCACGAATTCTATAGGAGCACTCAGCGAGCTAATAGTGTTTAGCTATGCTCCATAGATATTTGTGTCGGGGGCATGTCAAAGAAGGCCAGCTCCGGTTTACAACATTGTGAACTACAAGGATGAATGAAACGTGCCAGGGCACGTCAGAAATAGTGACACCTCTCTCGACAAGTAGCAATCAGTCTATGATTCATGAGAGCAATGTTCTTAGCTTATATCAGTTAAAAAAGTGGTCAACCATAGGTTTCATGTGCTTAGAACACTTCTTTTTTTATGTCATTTTACCTTTAAAGCCACGAGTTGGTAATCCCTTCTTCTTCCTCTTTTTAGGATTTTTAGTTCCAGCACCACGCATTTTCCTCTTTCCACTTTTGACAATTTCGTCCCGTGTACGTTTTAAATGCTTTTTTAGAGCTTCTTTAGGTTTAGCACAGGCCATTATGTCTTCTATCGTGTTAAGACCTGATTGTAACGCTTTCCTTCCGGGATATCTGGCACCACTCTTCAGCAAGGGGACAGCCGTACACAGTATAGTAAAAAAAAAATGGACCCAATCCCGCTTCCGCGATGGTATCTCACCCCTCGATAGACTGAGAACGGCCTTTCGGTCATTCTATCTCAATACGATGGAAGTGGAGCTTCACTGTTAAGCTCCTGTCACCGAATGGAAACCTTTTCCCCTCAATCGTTCTTATATATATTGAGATACTGGTTAGTAGGTTAGTTGCGACTTTGACATAATGAGGCTTGTCGTATGTAAAGTTCAAACTCTTTCCTCTATAATTGGGAATGTTGGCGATGCGCAGCAGCCGCGCCTGGGTATCCCCAACAAACTGATGTTCCACGATATTGCTGTAAATATAGCACATGTGCGGGGGAGGGTCTCCATCGTTCAATTTCTCCAATTTTAGCTGATACAAAATCAGTGGCGGATCTACTATGAAACTAATGAAGCTTAAGCTTCAGGGCCCCTAATCCCGGAGGAGCCCTGAAGCAACTTTTTTTTTAATGAGTGAATTTTTCAACAAAATCGATGGAGTTTTTTTAAGTGTTTGTTATTAAAATAAGGCTATTTTAATGATAGAATCATAAGTCAATGGGTTGAAGTACTTAATATTGACCTTAGAATATGCTCTAATACCCATTTCATATGGCCTCAAAATGCCCCTGTAATTGGTCAAATTTCAAAATTTTCTCGGGGGCTTGCAGCGCCCGAACCCCCAGCTGTATGGGCTCGCTGAGCTCGCCAGACCTCGTTGCTGGTGGGAAGGGGCTCACTGTATGGCCCATTTTCAAGGACACCACCCCACCACCCCGTTCTCCGCCATTTTGGCCTCGAGGTCCTTGCAAGGGCAGCAAGGCCCTTTGAACCTTGTTGGATGTTGCCCTATTGTTGCTGGTTGTAAAGGGGCCTCCATAACAGTTCAAGCTTCAGGGTCCCAAAAATGTAGGTCCGCCACTGGATACAATAAGCTGCACAAGTCATATTGTGACTCATGAAAAGTATCTCTTTGGAAGGGTACTCCATATCTGCCCTAGGTTATAATTTTGAACAGTGCCCTTTCTTTAATATTTCTGTTAGCCTTCGATTTTACAGTCAAAGTATGTACCGGGAATCTTTTTTTAAGATATCGTGTACTAAATCACGTAAGATTTGGACTTTTCAGACTCCTATTTAAGTCTCTGACAATATCGTCATGTGTGTCATAATGACCCGGTCCTTGTGTTACTTCTGTAGTGCGGAAAGCATGGTATCGTCTTGAGTTACTCCAGCCTTTTCACACTCATCACGGTTTCTAAGAATCATAAAAACGAGCTCTTTCTTGTCATTACTTAAAAACTTGTTGTCCAGTTGGAATTCGCATATTCCAACCTCATATGATTCACGACCCAATTCAATTGGCCCATGGAGTTCTGTTATGAAGTAGACAGGGTGGTGTTAGGATGTACAGACAGAGAAGAAGAGGACGGGAGTGTGACGTAGAAGTGGTTAGGCGCCATGTTGTGTACTATTTAAGATTCATTATTGCATCAGCTTTTATATAAGTGTTGAAGCTTTCTGGGCACCCTAGCCATTTTACCAAGTACATTTTTCTCTTTCCTGTACCTTTGCTTCCTAAAATTTTTTCAATTTTAAAAACTTTTTCCTAAATTAAATGTCACTTTCTGTATCTCCTCATCATAAAAGGCACCTCCACTTTCTTCCACTTTCAAATCTTTAACGTAATACAGCATCACCTCGTCTTTAGGCGTCATAGATCTAACTTTAAACATCTCACGAATCCAACCTTGCTGAAATTCCTTCGCGAATTTATTCCCCGAACGCGACAGCCTTACATATTCAATGATTATGAAAAGCACGCTCTACGAATATCTTTTCTCACCTCACATTCTGTATGCGTAACTCTTTTTAAAATTTCGTTAGGTGTCGTACTAATCGCCCGATGGTGTGAGCAGTTGTATGATGAAGTCAGCGATTCCAGAATGTCTATATATCTGTATGTTTTTATGTGTGAAATAGCGATACATGCGTTTTTTTATGGTGAGCTGAACTCCTTCATCTAATGATGCCTTATGTATAGAATTGCTGTGTAATAACTGATATTGAACTCTGCCAACATGTTCTGAAAAGTTCGGCCTATGAATTCTTTCCCAATTTCCGTACAAAAATAGCCAGGAATCCTGTTTTCCTTCAGCATCAAAGCTTTGGCGGCTTTAGCAACTGTTTCAGGCGACTGATTTTGCAGGGGGATTAGCCACAATAGGGAATACATCTATTATAAACAGGATGTAAAGTTAGCCGTTATTATACGCTGAATATCTCTGCATGTCTGTTAAATCCGCCTGCCAAATAGAATCAACCGAGGCTGTTAATATCTTGGCAGTTTTAAACCTTCTTCTCACTGGTTTATGAAGTGTATAAGCATCCTGCTCATGCAAAAAACCCTCAACATCTTTTTTCCCCATCCCCTCATTATAAACGCCTAAGTACAGCCTATTATCACCCATGTAGGAGGCTGGATTAATATGTTAGCATTTTCTATTTTAGACGCGCTCTGGTAGGGTTGTGCATTGTTGCTTGGTCTCTTCTTCTTCCTCTTCAGAGATGTTACCGCCGGGTGCGAAGACGTGTTCAGCTGTGGTACATGCGTTGCTTGTCCCCAGTCTTTTAACCTGTTCAGATTACCTATCTGTGTTTTTGGGATGTTTAATTACTGTAGTCTAACTTTAATATGCTCCCATCCTTCTGGTAAGGGCCTATCCCACTTTCGAACCAAGTCGTGTACGATGTCAATGATGTTCGAACCCTGTACTTTTGACCATTCAACAACAACCTAGCCTGTATCGGACCACAGTATAACGGGGGTCCTCGCTCAATAGATCATAAAGACTTAGTCCTTTATTCTTCAATGCATGGGGGAGACTGTTTTTTGATGTTGCGGACTCACCCCATTGTTCTGTACTTGTTCAGGCTCGCCATGGTCAGTATAGCCCCTATGTTTGATAACTATGGGGAACTCCACGGGTTTCTTATAAGTTTCGTACTCATGAAGAAATTTCTGCAGAGCTTCTTGTTATAAAATTCTTTTCTCATCAGGAGACTACACTGTTCAGTAGGTCTACCAATTCGCTTTCCATTCTTTTAAGCCTGCTTTTACGGGGTTCTAGAACCGTATCTAGGCTCTTTGTGTTTTGTAGTGAAGCGTACACCTCATGTGGACCCATGACTACTTTCTTCATTATATTAAACTAGAGAGTAAAGGCCCCAAAACCGAAAATAAGATGGGTAGGAATGAACCCCCTCTTTATACAATAATTCTCTTTTCCTTCCCAACAGTTTGACTTTTACGAGCGAGTGTGTGTATTATGTTCTTGTGACGACGTAGGCGAGACTTCTGATAGGGTTTCGTACTTTACATTTTATAACGTTGAGAGAGGTTTCACAGATGCATTTTAAAAAGTAGGAGTTAATATTTTTAACAAACAGGTGTTTGAGAGTCCGTGGCAACCGGTGATTGATTTTTATTAACTCATGGTATTTCTTTAACATCTTTGTCATTCTGGGATATACACTGTTTCAGCTTCGTTTGGGATATATTCGTTCTAAGAAGCACCCTAAACGTGTTTCGTAGGTAAAGGTAAAAAAAAAATATCCGTAACGTTGGCTTGTACTTCTTTTTAAACTTCCAAAAACTCCTTACGCTATTCGGCAACATTTGATTGGCTAATACCTCAATTTGTGCCACATCTCTACGTTGCGCGAATAAGACTAGATATTGTGTATTTAGCGATAAATCGCGAATGTGTCTATTTTTCAAAAATAGATTCTGGTTGATAAAGAATACACTTATGTTAAGGTGGTGGGAGAACATTAAATGTCTCGGCAAATATTTTATCCATTTTTGGCATGAGATCATCAATTACAATGACCGTGTGCTTGTTACCCTTTTTCGAGCTAACATCATAAACACCTTTGTGGAACAAAATATCATCTTGGTACTCGTTAAATACGTGTTGGTATGTCGAATAACACCATATGACTTTATGCACAAAATTTGAGAACAGTTCCCCTTATCTTTAATGATTTTAAGCATAAACACGGTTTTGCCACAGCCTGTAGGGCAAGATATAATGGAAGTAGAAGGGCTCGTGAACTTTCCTACAGTATCCATCTCTAACACGCCACACTCTTAAATGGAACATTTACAGAATATAATAAAATTTTAAGTGATGCTCCTTATATTCAACAGTCTTTTTTCCTTCCCCAGAACCGTGAATGATGACGAAGATGAGGTGCTGTGCCAGCAACATGTCCCCATCATAGATATTGCAGATGAGGCTAATGATGCGGACGACAGTGTAGTTGTTGTTGAGGATACAGTCTGCACCATCAATCCCGCTAGCGTTCCAGAACCCTCAGCAACGACAACTGTAGCACCCCCATTCGACAGTTCGACGAGAAAGCGAGTGCATGACGCCAACCAAATTGTTGAAACGCCTTCCACGTCAGGCGTAAAGCGTGTAAATCGCGCCCCGAGCGCGTCTGTTGTAAGACCCTCAGTATGTTCTGAAGATGTAATACGTCTACGACTTACGACACAACCCCTACAGTAGCTCCTGCAAATAAAACTGTGCTCCCTTATTCCTATTCAATACCACCCATGCCCTCCACAGCAGCATCTCATTCTGTAGACAGTAGCATAACATTCGAAATGGTACGCACCGCCACCCACACCCCAGCCCTTACTAGAAACCGGTACGTAGTCAGGGTCGACCCACCTGCCATGTATAGCAGCGGCGTTGATCACGGACTGCGCCGTGTAGTTGAAGGTATTGTGAAGTTTGCCCTTCAAAGCAGTGATGGACGTGAAGCCAGAACGCGACTGTCCTTCCAGTTCGGGTCAGATGATGGAGATAGAGATGATTTTTGGATAGTAATATCCTACAGATGTTTGACTTCCTTAGATGTGGAGCACATATTGGATCGTATAATGCACGCCTCTCAAAGCAGAACCCATTTCAACATGGACAACTTCATGATAGATATAGACCACGTTTTCCGTGTTGCCGGACATACGGCCACACCTTATATGCTTAACTTTGGCAGTTATCAAATATTCAGCAACCACACAAACCTCGATCGCAGTTGCGGCTTTATAGCAATAGTCTTGGCTCATATGTTTACTGTACTAAATACGGCCGTCAAAAAAATTTGGTTGTCGACAGTTGTGCAGCGTGCCCTTAAACTGGCCGCAGAATGCAAGCTCTAGTTTGACTGTGATATGCGACCTGAAGAGTTGAGAAGGGTAGAGCAGGAAATGAATGTTCGTATAGTTGTATTTGGATTGGATGATCGTCGTAGGACGGTGTATGTTTTTAAAAGCTGTGTGAGAGAACGTACAAGACCTCTGCTTATTTTAGGGCTGTCAGAAAAAACGTATCTTCCTATCAGCAATGGTATACGAGCAGTATGAAAGCTCCAAATGTGAAAGTCGTGTAGTTGAAGCTGAGAAGAGGGACTGTAATGTGTGTAGACGCACATTTTTCAATAATAACTGTTTTGAATTCCATAAGTCGAATGCTACGTGTAAGAAAATGAGAATTTGCGAGTGTGGAATGTTTCACATGATGGACAGTTAAGGAAAATTCGAGCGTAAATTTGCTGAAATATTTTGTACTACACGTTATGAGAAATAAAAGGCAAATGGTATAAAGCATGTATGTTATATGAAAGATGCCAAACCTAAAAATAAACCTTGTATAACTGTATACTGCGATGTAGAGACATACACGGGCGCAGAAACCAAAGAAGTTATCCCACATTTACTTGTAAGCCAGACTATCTGTGACGAGTGCCTGAACGTCGAGTGTGATGAATGTCGCAAATGTGGTAAACGAACAAACATTTTTAAATCGACATCACACGACACCCCCGTGAAACTCTTTGTGTCCTATACTGTCAAGTTAGCGGACCAGATCAAAAACATGACTGTATTTTCTTGCCCATAACGCCGCAAAATTTGATACACAATTCATTTATAAGGAACTGCTTGAACACGAATCATCAGAGATATTTACAGGGGATCCATTGAAAAGAGGAAACAAGCTTATACAGATACAGATAAGCGGTAATGTTCAGTTTAAAGACACTCTGTTATTCACACCTTTTAAATTAGCTAGGCTACCCAAGGTGATGGGCGGAGACGCCGAAGTTTCAAAAGGGTATTTCCCTCACACTTTCCTCACTCGCGACATTTTAAATTACGTAGGACCACCACCCACCAAACATTACTTTAACTATGACATCATGAGTGATAGTGAGTGTGAAGATTTTGAGAGGTACTTCAACAGTTTTGATGAAGATGATCCTTACAATATAGCGGATGAATGTGAGCGTTATTGCGTGAATGACGTGCGCGTACTTAGAGTATGTTTCCAAGCCTTTAGAAGGATGTACATAGTCCGGTTCAACTGCGACCCGCTACAAGCCGCAACCACAATCGGCTCATTGTGTTTTTCTGTGTTCAAGAACAACTTCATGCCTAAAGACACACTAGCATTCATTCCCCAAAACAACCCACGCAGTTATGGGTATAAGGCTATTTACTGGCTTATACACCTCCAACAACAGACCGGTGTATACATAAAACATGCTCGCAACACGGGGGAAGTAGACATTAAGCTCAATGGCCGTGCTTTTGGGTGGATGGTCTAAGCGAAGACTGCTTCACTGGTGAGAAGACGGCGTACTCCTTTAACGGATGCTGGTAGCATGGATGTCTACGTCCTGAGTGTGATATCATAGGAAATATCCATGGTAGATCTCCTGCCGACAGTCTTGCATGGTCTCGTACCCGCGATCAACTTATAAGCTCCCAGTTCACTCACAAGGTTTTGTGGGAACACGAATATGATGTATGGATGGAGACAGATGGACAGTATCGCGAAAATATAAACACCATCAAACGTTCACCATCAAAAAATCCCCTTCAAACTATACTTTCCACGTACAGAGGGCGTGAAACTCCATTATTATTACTTCTGTTCTTTATACCCCTACATGATGAAGAACAATCCGTACCCGTTAGGCACACCTGAAAAACTGGTGGGTCCCGCCATACCTACCATTGAAGAGTTTTCAGTTAATTTGAACGAGAACTATTTCGGACTTTCTTTCGTAGATGTGCGACTTATGGATCCAATCTTGCCAGTCGTTATAGATCACAAACTCATGTTCCCTCTGTGTCTGAAGTGTGGGGTCTGAACATTGGGGCCTTTAATCACACAACCAACCAGAGGAAGATCAAAGGCGTATATACAAGTCCTGAGCTGTTCCTAGCCATTCATCATAGGTACAGAATATTGAGAACAGGAGAGGAGAACAATCGGGAATGTAATCACACAATCAACCAGAGGAAGATCAGAGATATTTACAGGTGATATAGTGTCACGGGTACAGAATATTGAAGATATATGAGGTGTGGAGGTTTCAGAAGCTCCCCAACCTTCTCACACCATATATAAATGCTTTTTTGAAGAATAAGGTAGAAGCATCAGGCTACCTGCGAGGAGTTGAGACTGAAAATGAAAATTCAGCGTATATTCAACGCTACCATGATCGTGAAGGGATATAACTTGAACGTTGCCAAGTTGTGAGGAACCCTGGCAAGCGCTTTACTGCAAAGTTGTGCCTAAATATTCTTTGGGGGAAATTTTCCCAGAATACAAACAAGGGGAACGTCCATCTAGCCCAAAGTTATAACGAAGTGTGGGATTACGATAACGCAATTGATAAAGATGTCATGGAGATCGTGAATGTGGGTAATACGTACATAATAAAGTACAACAGAACCGAATTGGCTACAGATACATCACATGTCACGTACATACCTGTAGCCACTTTCACAACAGCCTACGTCCGCATCAAACTTTGGAATACTGTATTCTCTTGGACAGAAGGTTTAGTACGCAGATACAGATAGTGTGATATTCACGGAGAGGGAAGGCGAATATATGCCTCCTACTGGGGAATTCCTCGGAGCATTGACTGACGACATGAAGGATGAGTATGGAGATAGCACCTACGCTGATTCTTTTGTCTCAACAGGACCAAAAACTTACGGGGTTCGGGTGAAGATGGGGGAGGATATGAAATATATCGTGAAGGCTAAAGGCATCACTCTTAACCTGGCCAACCGGCGGATCGTCAACTTTGATTCGCTGAAAGAGCTGGTGAGGTTAGAAGATGATATTGGAAATGAGGGTGACCCCACCCCCCCACTGGTTGTAGGAACTCATAACTTTCAGGCACAGAAGTTGGGGGGCGTGAAGGAGATTAGGGAGACGAAAGTGTGTCGTAACACATACAAGAAACGATACCAGGTGCCTGGCACCTACGACACTGTTCCCTTTGGATACCGTGAGGTGTGAATATTTATTTTTCTATTTATTACATGTATTTAATTATGTTTCAGCTGGCGTTTCATTTTCTCCTTTATGTGAATGTGTGTGTGTGTGTTTGTGTGTGTGTGTGTGTGTGTGTGTGCAAGAAAATATAAGCGCAACCCACTGTATGTTGCTGACCAATAACAAGAGTCACGTGACTCTTGCTACTAATCAGGATATGTCTCCTCCCTGCGTATTCAGTTAACCACTGCAAGCCCTGGTTCTCAGACGTATCTTTTTAACTGTTAAAGAATTCTCGCGTAGACGAAAAATAACGAAGGCGACCGGTGATATTGCATGCTCTACATTCCTGAAGTGATACTCACTAAAGTCTACAGATGTGGTGAACACCCAAAGAATTTCTATTCATCCCTCCTTTGGAACATTCAAGGCCACATTAAATCGTGCGAAGCGTGAGGAGCACGACGTCCAAATACTCTATGGATATTCTGATGAGAGCATTGCTAGGTTTCGCGGCTCAAACGAAATAATGGATTATCTTGTAGAATTAAACTATACTAAAGAGTACATATATCATGAAGTGAAAGAAGCCACGCTTGCAGAAGAAAAAAAAGGATCTGGGTTGTGAACCTTGTTGATGTGACAGGAGATATTATACCATGTTACATCACACCGCGTACACTGGGGCGGAGAATGTAAATCTTGTGATTATGGACAGTTTAAAATATTTCTACCTCTACATCCATGTATATCATGACGATGTGCGCAGCTAAGTTATAGCTAAAGGTCTACGTGAATTTTTAGTAGAGTTTAGGGACGAGTATCGTTTGTTCAGCAAAAAAGGCCAAGTAGGGACACATGTTTCTCTTAAATAGAGCGCCAGAGTGTTAATAAATGTGCATAGTTCGAGAAAGTACAATGATGAATACCCCTGAACGAAGATGAATAGCGCGCATCCAAGAAGTGTGTGTGTGATAAATCAGCGGTTCTCAACAGGAGGCCCGTGAGTTGGTTTAAGGGGTCCGTGAATTGACTAGATTATATTCCGCAAAACAATTTTTTTCACTTTTTTTGTGGTGGCTAATTTTGACCTCTAATCGATAACATTTTCGATTACTTGAAACTTTAAAGTTTCTATAAATGTTGTTTTTTTACGACCATCTTCTGTTTCCAATTCATGAACTGCGATTTTTTGGCACAAATGGCCCCCTTCCATGTTTTATGCTGTTTTTTTTTATGTAAATAGAACAGTGGTAAGTTTTATGCATTTTTATTACATTTTTACTCCGACTTTGAAGTATAAATCAAGACTAAAAGCCTATACTAATCTGGATAAATCAATTTGTCTATATGCTACTTAATCATAGTGCAAAAAATAATTTCTGGGAAGGGGGCCCCCAAAATATCAAGATTTTGATAAGGGGTCCGCAGTATAAAAAACGTTGAGGAACGCTGTCATAAATCATTAAAACCGATATTACTTCATGTATTGCAGATGGAAAAATTCTCTAAACACCTACCCAGTATAATGGGATACAAATATTCGGTTGATTCACCAGTGCGCATCGAATATTTCATGTTGGAACAATCTATACAGGAATCACTAACGCTTGCCGGCGTTCATGATGCAACCCATGTGACTCGCACCGACACCTCCCACCTCCCAACCGCCCCGCACGGACCCGCCGAGTCAAACAGCGCACCGGGGCTCATTGTCATCTCAAAGCTTCACCCAACTGGACGTTTTACTCTTCGCAGGATCAATAGAAAACTATTAAAAGATGAAACTTCTGTTCAGCAGCATCCTCAATGCAGTATGCGATGTGTCCGTATTGAAGTCTGTGCGTGTATTCAGGCGTAATACAGGTGCTATTCATTACGTACTTGAAACGAAATGTAAACAAGCAAACTCTGATAGACGCAATGAAGACAGTTATAAAATATCTCTAGGTGTAGGCACAAAAAGAGAGCAGATTAGTTACGTATGTACCCTCATACGTTATTATTTCTACGCTATGCATAAATCGTCATACAAACCAACCATGCGTTGATATACGGTTGATGTGGAAGAATGCTGCTGACACTAACGCTCTTATCACCACAAGAAGCCGTTTCATTCTCGAATGTTTAAAGTCGTCGGTTTCCGCAAACTGAAACCTATATTAGACGCACGTGTTGCTGATATGCGTTATTTTGACACGGTGCTTGAATATACGTATACCACCCTGCTCAGTGGTTTTACCAAGTGTTGGGACGAACAAAGCGAGAATGGTTTGGAACTGGATGCATACTTAGAAGGTACAGACTCCTCGAAATAACGAACTTTGGTACAAAGGATCAGAACGGTAAAGGGCTGAGCTCACCTTCACTGTTCACCCTGAAGAATTATTTCTTTATATAAGACGCAGTTGTCGGAACGATTTACAAGCATACTTCAATTGTCGTTATGAGTTGTGAAGAAGATTTTACAGTTGAAAAGGTCAGCGCGGAGAGAATAAATGCACGTTTGGAAAGGAGTGTTTATAAACTTGAATTTAATGGTGATGTTGTAGCAAACGATGTCATGTTTGTTCGTGCTTTTGACTGTATTCCATTCGTGTTTAAAGAGCGTGATACTTTGACCCCAAATTGTAAAGTGGGTCCAAAATTGGTGTTAAACGAGTTGAAAGCCCATTATATTGAATATAGACACCCGCATACTTTGAGCGGTGAATTAATGCTAAATCGCCTTTATTGTATAGTACAGAGCACTGAGGATGTAAATGTGGATTCGATTACGTGCGAGTTTACTATTTTATTTAGGCGTGGTAGAAACTGACCTTCAAGCCTGTATTTCCATTGTTGATACGTATATATATTAAGCAAATGTTGTGTATTCTGATTTTCTTGTATATAGAATTCTTCTGTATTAACTGTACTAATTTTTGTTTTGATGCGTATATACAGGGTGTACATAAAGTCAGGATCTATTTTTGTGAAGCACTTGGAAATTATATGGAATTCAATCATAAAATGATAAAGTGGTAACATTTATTAAATAATTAAGAGTAGGATTCGACGTGACGCCCATCAGTATCCCTGCACAGCTCAAATCGTTCCGCAGCATTTCTAAACACATTCTGGAGCATTTGCGGGGTTATGTTATCTGCAGCAGTTCGTATACGTGTACGTAAGTTTTCAAGACTCGTAATGTTCGTCTGATAGACGTGCGACTCGATAAAGCCCCATGCAAAGAAATCTAAAGGGGTTAAATCTGGTGATCTCGCTGGCCAAGGTCTGTTGCTTCCGCGTCCGATCCAGCGATTTGGAAAACGTCCATTTAGATAATCCTGAACAATTTTGGCATAGTGACAAGGAGCACCATCATGTTGATAGACGACGGTACTAACAATCCTATCCCCGTCGTCTATCAACATGATGGTGCTCCTTGTCACTATGCCAAAATTGTTCAGGATTATCTAAATGGACGTTTTCCAAATCGCTGGATCGGACGCGGAAGCAACAGACCTTGGCCAGCGAGATCACCAGATTTAACCCCTTTAGATTTCTTTGCATGGGGCTTTATCAAATCGCACGTCTATCAGACGAAGATTACGAGTTTTGAAAACTTACGTACACGTATACGAACTGCTGCAGATAACATAACCCCGCAAATGCTCCAGAATGTGTTTAGAAATGCTGCGGAACGATTTGAGCTGTGCAGGGATACTGATGGGCGTCACGTCGAATCCTACTCTTAATTATTTAATAAATGTTACCACTTTATCATTTTATGATTGAATTCCATGTAATTTCCAAGTGCTTCACAAAAATAGATCCTGACTTTATGTACACCCTGTATATATATATATATATATATATATAAAATATATATATAAAAATATATATATGTATACAGTATATATATGTGTGTGTGTGTGTGTGGTGTGTGTGTGTGTTAGGGATGGAAAATAATAAAAAACTGTAAAATCAGTTTTCACGGTCGCTATATTCTTAAAGCCGGTTTTTACCGGTTTTCACCGATGGGATTCTGTATGCTTTTTAGGGAGGTAAATGATCAAAATATTAAACAGAAATAAGGTTTTAATTGATTCAATCAAGTATGTGTAACATTTGAATTAAAAAGTTTATTATCGAACTTGATTTTTGAAATAACACTTGAGAAAACAAAGAGCATTAAGTGTCTGATCTGACATTCTTGATCGAATCTTTGTGACGAATAAACCAGCAGCTGAAAACACTCTCTCGGACTCTACGCTGGTGGCTTTTATTGTAAGCAACGCCTCGTACATTCGATCCAAATTTTCGCTTCTATTCAAAGTAGCTTCAAAATATTTGAATTCATTGTTTATGTCAAAGGGCTCAGAAGAATCTTTCTTGGGTTTCATTTTCAGTTTGTTCATCTCACACATGTACTCGTTCATAAGTTGATCGTCATCATTTACTTCACGACCTGAGCTGCATTGTGAATCTTCGAGTTTCGAAGCACTTGATTGGACTTGGTCGTCTGTATCTGAAATCTGGCAAGCTTCTGGAAAAAGCCTCTTAAATGTATGATCAGCATATTTCTTAAGTGCTTGTCTTGAAGGAAAGAGGAACGGTACTGATGATTCATTTTTCAAGACCTCGGGATTGTAGAGAAAACTCAGCAAGGCGACAGCTTCTTTTTGTCTTCTCGATGAGTAGCGATAAATGAGACACTGACGTAGCTCAAAAGCTAAAGGATTGTTTTTTCTCTCAAATTTATCCAAAATGAACTTCATAGAAGATTCAGCTTTGAGCAAATTTGCACCTTCGGAACAGAATCTCTTCAAAAAAATTTCCAGTGGACGAAGCGTGTCAAAGAGGCTCTTTAGAGCATTCCACTCTTCATCTGAAATCGTCTCTGTTGAGCGTATCACTCTGAGGGCCTTTGGAATGCAATTTCTGAGTTTCAAAAATCTTTCTATCATGGCCAAAAGACTGTTCCACCTCGTTCAACAGTCAAGGATAAGCTTCATTTCCTTTCCATTAAATTCATCTTTGACAAAATCTTGCAATCTCTCATTTTTCAAAGGAGACTTTCGAAATATGCGACAAATTTTTCTCATCTTATTTATTACTTTTAAGTAATCTTCTCGAAGTTTTGGAAGAACACTTACGTCATCTATGTCGGACTCAAAAATTGTATCAGTGCATAAAATTTCACACTCATCTTCGCTTAACTCATGTGCAGAGTGTTCATCTTCTTCGGTGGCTTCATCTTCAGGGGTAGGGTCACTTTCCCCTTCAACTGAATTTTCAGCAGTTTTTGAGTACAAGATATCCGAAACCACGAGATGTATAGCATGTGCAATGCATTGCTCGCGATCAGGTACTATTTCTCTTCCAAATTTGACCATTACTGAGGCACCGTCGGTGGTGCAACCCACGATATGCTTATCTAGGTCCAAACCAAAGTCTTCCAATCTTTTCCTAACGATTGCAATAGTTTTTGTGCTATCGAGAGAACCATTTATTTTCATGAGACCAAGAGACCAATGTTGATTTTTATCATGAACATTAATATTAATATATCTTTGGTTTTGCAAAGATGTATACTCATCCATAGTTAATGAATAGCGAATTCCTTGTGACTCTTGAAGTAGTTGACCAATTCATGTTTCTTTTTCTCATAAAAACTAAGCACCATTTTTCTGACACCATTATGGGAAGTTGGATGAGGCTTGTCGTATTTTATCTTTCTTAGGCTTTCTTGAATGAATTCACTTTTAGCAATTGATTGGAAACTCAGTCCAATCACACACGCAAGTTTCGAAATTTCCTCTTCTATGGACTTCTGGTTGATGTTTATGCCATGAATATTTTTCATGTGGGATGATAAACTTGAAGTAGAACCTCCACAACACTTTAAAACTTTGTGACATGTCATACACTCCGCTTCTTCTTTATTCTTACGAGTGAAATAATAAACAAGCATTTGATTTCTTTGACATGATGGAGTGTTAAATCTTAGAATCTTAACTGATCAATGTGCAATCATCCACATAACATTGAAGACTGAAGCCTCAATTATTTACACTTATAAACAAACAAAAAACGATACGAAACGATGCAAAACGTAATTACTATGTTTTTAAACGTTTGGAAACGTTTGTTTCATAGAAAATGGACAAAGTGATCGGAGACTTGCGCAAAAATGTGAAAACCGATTCTTATCGTCGATTTCGGTGATGATTGAAAATTTTCATCACCGGTTAAAAACCGGGTTCCATCGCTAGTGTGTGTGTATGTGTGTGTGTGTGTGTGTGTGTGTATGTGTGTGTGTGTGTGTGTGTGTATGTGTGTGTTAAATAACTCCACTTATTCCAGTTTTTTCGTCTAATGTATATGCAATTCTCCTCTACGGCTGTGATATTTTTGTTTGATGCAAATATTATATATATATATATATATATAAATCATATGTGTGTTATCACTGTTTTGCACCTAATGTATATACACATTTTGTATTTCGATATATATTAAATAAACAGGACGCTGCAGTTGTTTTTATTTCTCCTTTACACCATATAAGCAAATATTAGTGGAAATGAAGGGCATATATGTATGTGTATATATATATATATATATATATATATAATATATATATATACACCTATAAACGTTATATTTAGAGAGAATCACTTTTATAAAAAATGAAAAAGTTTTTTGGCTGCCCATACTCCATATGACAAATATTAATAATAATTGAGAGTACAATAAAATCTTTAATGCATGGTGAAAGGTGAAAAATAATTGTTACCCCTAAAACTAAAATCTAGTTTAAAATTATATTAAAAATAATACAGTAATGCCGAAGTGGAGCTACAAACAGACGTTTTCACCTTGGTAGAACACTATATATATATACGGAAGAATCACTTTAATAAGCCTTCCTTCGGGGGCAAAAAAAAAAAAAAAAAAAATGGTGTCAATAATCCAGCAGGGTTGAAGCACCTTAAACAGAAAAAAAAAACAAAAAAAAAAAAAATATTAATAATAAATTGGAAGTATGATAGAATCTTTAATGCATGGTCAAAGGTGAAAAATAAATAAGTTACCCCTAAACTAAAATCTAGTTTAACAATTAAATTAATATTTTTTTGTTATAATATTTGTACCTATATATTAATATAAAACTTGTTTTAAACTAAAATCTGGGACCTTTTCCAGTTTGTGTACCGTTTTTCATATAATTTATTTTTGCTTTATAAGGCTAACTAACGAAAATATCATGACCTAACCTAACCAATCGTCAAGGGCGTACAGTTAACCTAACGATTGGTTAGGTTAGGTCGTGATATTTTCGTTAGTTAGCCTTATAAGCCTAACTAAAGAGATTGATATTATCACTCATTTTTGATCTGAAAAGAAGCAAAAATAAATTATATGAAAAACGGTACACAAACTGGAAAAGGTCCAAAATCTGGTTTAACAATTAAATTAATATTTTTTTAAATATGCTTAGAAGTAATATTTGTACGTATATATTAATACAAAACTTTTTCAAATAGTTGGTAGTATAATAGAATCTTTAATGTTGGGTAAAAGGAGAAAAAGTAAATAAGTTACTCTAAAAATAAAATCTAGTTTTATTAAAAAATTAATTGAATATTTTTTACAATAAGATTTAAAGATATATTTGTATATTAAGAGAGAAAATTCGTTTTTGCTTTAAATTTGGTTTGCCATATTTCAGTTTTTCTTTAAAAGAGCGCATAGCCACCAATAACAATTAAATCATTATACTTTCTTCTACTACTTCTTTCACCACCTTTCTCTACAAAAAAAAAAAAAAATGGTGTCAATAATCCAGCAGGGTTGAAAGCACCTTAAACAGAAAAAAAAACAAAAAAAAACAAACCTTGTGAGAGCATTCTGTTGCAGGAAGTTCAATAGCTTTGTCTATTGTCTGTGTCGTTTTTTGAGACCATATTGGTCTATCAGGTGTTGGTAAGTAAAATCTGGTTGGTAAATAAAAGCCGTAGGTAAGTCGGCGATGTAATAGTGTGCTGCTGTTGAGAGGTCTTAAAGTTTATACTTAGACGATTGGTGTGGCCCCATCTCGGCCTCGTGCTGCTGATAGGTGGGCTCCTAATGTCTATACTTAGACCAATACTGTGTCACTGGTGTCACTGCTGTGAGGTCTTAAAGTCTATACTTAGACGATTGGTGTACCTCCCATCTCTACTTCGTGCTGTTGATGGGAGGGGCTCCAAAAAGTCTTCATTTATACTGTGTTACTGACAAACGTACATGCATACACACCCACATACATACACTTCATATATATATTTTATTGGTCCTGACCAGCCAGGTTAAGTTATCCTATACCCTTGGAGCTCACACCCACATATATACAACTCATATATATATATATATATTATTTTTTGGGGTGTTAAAAACACTGGTGCTGGTTAAGTGTGCGGTCTACCTAGCTTTTAGTTAGCCTTATAAGGCTAACTAATGAAACTATCACGACTTAACCTAACCATCGTTAGGTCAACTGTACGCCCTTGACGATTGGTTAGGTTAAGTCGTGATAGTTTCATTAGTTTAGCCTTATAAGGCTAACTAAAAGCTAGGTAGACCGCACACTTAACCAGCACCAAAACACTTTCATCATGTTGCATGCAATTGCATTGCACTCGGGATTTTTCAGATATACTTCTCTTATGCAAAGCAAATATTGTGGTTTATCTGAAAAAGACCTAATTTTATATAGGAAATCGATGTATTCATCCAGAATCTAGATCACTGCCATTATTGAAAGGTAAATAGTAGTTCACAGTTAAGAGGCTTTCATTGTTTATGTGAAATTCAATACCTATCAATCTTTCATTATTGATTGGGAGAAATTTTAAATACTTTGTTAATTTTTTTACCAACGCCACCAAAAGGCCCACCAAAAAGTAGAACGTTAGATAAGTCTACAGGTGAAGATGCATGGTATATAAAGTCCTCATGAATCCCAGATAAAAAAAGTTAATTCCTGCTTAGGCAACCAGTGTTCTTTCAATAGTACCAAGTCCACATTATTATAAATGTTATGGCCATCTACTAATGAATTTCTTAATGATCTAACGTTATGTGAAACTAATCGCAAAGTGCTAACCGCCATGAGTATTTATCTTATTATTATTATTATATACAGGGTGAATAAATTTTTTTTTAACACTTATATGGGGTTTTATTTTTTATTTCCACGTTATATGTAAACATTTTTTGTGATGCAAACAGTGCTTCATACAGTCTCTACTTGCTGTCCACAGATATCTCTGATGTATGAAAACGATCAAACGTTGATTCCAGAGCTCTAAGGCACATGTCTGGTGGTATTGATTGGATGACATCTTTAATTCTTTCCCATATAAGTGCTAACATTTTTTTTGAATAAACCTGTATATATTTTTTCTTTTGAAGTGTTTTTAAACCTCCTTCGACACAACTAAAGTCATATGACAGAGGGGACCTACAGCTTTACATGGAATCCGAACCACGGGTTACTACATAACCTAGACACAGTGGACGGTATCTCTTCCAGCTACTGTCACTACCCAATGTCGTTTAAATTCGTTTATCGAAGGGAAGTACTGTAGTGTTATAACACTGGCCACAATACGGCTTTTGTTTTAAATTAACAATCATATTGAACTTAATTTATTACAATATAAAGGGTGTCAGGAAATGATTGCCCCCCCCTGTACAAAAGAAACTGAAAGGAATAGAAAAAAACAGACAAAACCACGCGAAAGAGCGTTTAATTTTGAACAAAAAACATTTGTTTTAATATCGGGTGTTGCCCCCATTTGCAGCTCTGACGGCCATTAATCGACGGGGGTATGATCCCAGAAGTGTCTCAAAGAGATCGGTATCATGACTCATTTCTTCAAGGACTTCGTTGATCTTTGCAGTCATAATTTCTGTTGAATACCGATTCTGAATTGGGTTTGTTCCAGCATTAAGGACTCCACCCGATCCTTCATGATGGATCCGACATGTTCACAGATATTAAGATCGGGAGAATTGCCAGGCCATTCATTATTTCCGAAAAAATCAATGTTATTCCTTAAGCAGTTGTTGAGTCGCAAGTGCTTTCATACAGGGGGCTTTGTCGTGAAGAAAGGTTTGCCTGTTCAACATCCAAAACACACTCTGGGTCTTTCAAAAACGGAATTACATGTTGGGCTAAAATTACATTTCGAAATAAGGCCCATCCCAACTGGTTCCTCTTGGTTTGATAACCCAGATGAGCTTCCGAATAGAGAACATAATGAAAACACCCACACATGCTGGATTTTTTACTATTTCTCGATACTTCTGGTCGTCTGGGACTTCATCAGGAGTTGTTGCCCAAACCGATCATTCTGAAAATTTGGTTTTCTGGAGACATAAACGAAGAATTCATCGCTGACAACCAATGAAGGAATCTTCTTCCGTCCATTCCTCAAGATAATCACAAAACCGTAGCCGATCTTCAATATTAAGATCACTCTTCCGTGGCTTAGCTATTTCATGCCAAGCACTCAAGCCTTGGCGAACTCGAAATTGATGCACAAGTTGCCGATTGACTATCTTACCACGACGGATAAGTATCTCTTTCGCTACCTCAGAGCAGCTCTTCTTTCGGCACCGTGATGCAGCAAGCACAATGTCTTTCGATTCTTGAGATAATTTCTCCGGTCTTCCTCCTCGAAATTCTGTTTCACAATCTTCAGGATTCTTATTCCAATTCCTTTTGACAAAGTCTTCTGATCTTTTTAATCTCTCAGCCACCCAGTGTCGAGTTTGAAAGTTTGCACCAGCTTCCTTTGCTTCACGAAATGTGACAGCTCGAATGCGGTCAAGAACTCGCTTTTTCTCTGAATCGTTCAAAATAGATGATGCCATGGTTTCTGTGGGGAAAAAAATGGTAAGAATTAAAATCACAGGAATAGAATATAATGGTTTTTATTCAGATTTTAACGCTCTTTCAAGTGGTCTCGCCGGTTTTTATATATCTCTTCTAGTTTTTGCTCTACGGGGGGGCAAATTTCCTGACACCCCGTATATATATATATATGTGTGTACAGGATGTATCTAAACACATACCCGAAATCGCTTTGTTTCCGAGTTACAGCCCGTTTTGTGTTCCAGCAATTCTTTCCGCAAACTGTTTACAAACACTGCTTGCTGACAATGTTTATGAGTGTACGAGACTTATTTCATGTATGACCTTCCCGATTGTAATGTTTCGTACACTCTATGACATGTTTCAGTATCGTTGAGTGTAGAACGATCAGTCAGTCAGAGGTGCATCGCGGTGTTTCACTGTTCGTATTCGTAAATTCTTACCGTGAATAAGTGCAGTCCAGTGAAAATAAAAAACTTAAGAGTTTTTATGTTATTCAATGATAGTGTGCATTTGAAGTGAGAATGGAGGCTTATTCAAACAAAGAAATGGCAGACATGCACCTCATGTATGGACTTGCCGAGTAATGTGGTCCCAGCAAGACGTCTGTATGCGGAAAGGTTTCCGAATCGCTGTCTGCCAGATAAGAAGACCTTTCAGAGCATAGATGAGCGTCTTTGTGATACAGGATCATTCAACAAGCGAGTTTCAGATGGTGGTAGACAAATCAGCGCCAGAACTGTTGAGTTGGAGGAGCGGGTCCTGAATCGCGTGGAGGAACATCCTGGTGTCAGCACCCGAAGGATAGCAGCAGCAGAGGATGTAAGATACACAACTGTGTGGAGAATTTTACGGGAACAACAGCTTTATTCATATCACATTCAGAGAATACAAGACCTTACTGAAGTTGATTTCCTATCACGAGAGGCTTTTTGTACTTGGTTCCTTCAACAGTATGCTCGCGATCCTCTTTTTCTATCCTCCGTGTTGTGTTCTGATGAGGCTGCCTTCACAAGAGATGGCGTGATCAATTTTCACAACACTCATCACTGGCCGAAGAGAATCCGCATGTCATCATCCAGTCAAGGCACCAACAACAATTTAGTATCAATGTATGGGCAGGACTTATTGCCGACAACTTAATCGGTCCTTTTGTTTTGTCTGGAAGATTAACAGGAGAATCATATTCCAATTTTTTAAGGAATGATTTAAGCGATTTACTAGATGAAGTTCTTCTTGGTGTCCGACGTCGTATGTGGTTTATGCATGACGGCGCTCCGCCTATTTTAGTCGAGTAGCCAGACACTATTTGTATGACCATTTCCTTGATAAATGGATAGGCCGTGGAGGACTACATGGCCTGCTCGCTTCCCGGACGTGAATCCATTCGATTTTTACCTGGAGAGTCATCTGAAATCCATCGTTTACGTGACATCCATTGACAACGTTGAAATGCTTCGCCAACGTGTAGAACAAGGATGCCAGAAAATCTGAGCAATACCTGGAATATTTGAACGTGTCAGGCAGTCTATGACGAGGCGTGTTCAGGCGTGTATTCAAGCGCAAGGCGGTCATTTTGAGCACTTCCTTTAAAGGTAAGGCGGATATTTGCTGGAACATATAACGGGCTGTAACTCGGAAACGAAGCGATTTCGGGCATATGTTCATATACACTTTTTTCTTTGTTTTCAGGTCCTGAATCCATCCTGAAAGTGCGTCCCACATGTTATGAAACACTCTGTATATTGTATATATATGATATATATATATATATATATATATATATATACAAAGGTGGGCAGGACCGAGTTTCAAAAGGACCGAACTCCATGAACTCGGTCCTTTTTAAGGACCGTGAGCAGGAAAGTCGGTCCTTTTCTCAGTGAGGACCGAAATGAGGAGCGAGTCCATTTTTAAGCAATTCCGGACGGTCCGGTCCGGACGGTCTTTTTTAGTGATTTTAGTGTGTTTAGTGATTATTTGAAGTTCTAAAGAAGATGGATCGTTTCCTCCAGAAGACTCAGAAAGAGACTGAGACTGAACTGAAACTTGTTTCAACACCTGGAGGAGACGAAGAATCTACTGATGTTAGTGCTTCAACTTCAAGTCAAGCAACTGGAGCTCCTAGCGGAAGAACTGAACCCGGCAATCCCTGGCCGTATCTGGACAAATACTTGGAATACCTGGGCCCCAAGGGTGAGCAGAACCTGCAGTACAAGTGCTTGCTGTGCCTGCCGAACAAGAACATCCTCCCGACAAGCAACAAGAGCCAAAACAACCTCAAGCGACATGTCTCCAGGCGCCACCCTCACGTCCAGAACCAGTTCGACCAGTGCATCAAGGACGGGACCGAGGACCGAGTCGTTCCTAGGTCCTATCTTCAGAAAGGACCGTGACCGGGACCGTCGGTCCAGTTTGAGGCAAGGACGGGACCGGGACCGTCGGTCCTTTTTGAGGCCCGGGTGCCCACCTTTGTATATATATATATATATATATATATATATATAAGTGTTATATAACCTCTACACCTCGATGGTGTAGAAGTTAGCATCGCTGACTACGAATCCAACTGCCCCTGGTTTGAGTCCCGGTGACGGCAGTTGGCGCACAGAAAACCCAGCTAATCATCCTTCCATACAATAAAAATTGGTTGGTAAATAAATGGGTACCCTTGGTAGCCTAGTGGATAAGACTCTAAGCTGTTGATCGGAAGGTCGTGAGATCGAGTCCGAGTGAGGATATTGTAATTTTTAACCACCCGTAATGGGTCGTGGTTCGGATTTCGCGTTAAGTTGTAGGCCCAAGGGGAAGTAACAAGTTTGAGCTTCGTCAGAATGAAAAATTAGGGCAGAAGCAAAACCAAGGTTAACCAAAGCACATATGCAAAAAACTTCACTTTTCTACGTGAAGGTCAAAATATGTTAATAAAAACCCACTCTAATAGACAGAGTTTATTTCCGCAACAGTTTCGATACCCACTGGCATCCTCTTCGGGTGGATACAGAAAAACGAATCTGTATCCACCCGAAGAGGATGCCAGTGGGCATCGAAACTGTTGTGGAAATAAACTCTGTCTATTAGAGTCGGTTTTTATTAACAAAGCATATATAATATATATATACTGTGTACACATATATATTAGGGTGGCTCTTATCCATATGGTGAAATTTCAGAACAGAGCAATGTTACGTCTGATCCCGCCAAATGGTTCCTTTTTATGAAAAGTATCCTATGTGAAATTTGAACAGATGTTAATATTTAGAGGTGGCTGAAAGCCGTCAAAATTTGTACACTCTAGCACCCCTCCAGCCATAGGCCAAGTGTGTTGGCCGTTTAAGTTATTTGTCTAGGAAATTAAGTATATTTGCATCATTATAAAGAAAGACCATTGTACAAAAATGTAATTACATAATTTCAAAACAGTGTAGAAGGGACACTTGGTTATAACAGAATAGCACATCACGACTTCATCAGCAGCGTTGATTTCTTCGCGTCAGGAAAGTTTGCCCGGCTCTGCTCGATAACTTGGAGGGCATATTGCAGCTGCTCTTCATTTTGAAATCGCCCTGACCGCCTCGCATCTTGTATCAGGGCAACGCCTCGCTCTGCATGGTCGTTGGTCGTTGCTAAAGAGCGGACGGTTGCCTGGGCACTGTAGGGTTGATCACTTTTCACTTTTAAAAAAAATTATAGCTGGTTCAGTGGAAGTACACTGACACCATTTTTACCAAAATCGATCAATATTTAGGGGTCGCGCATCGACCTTGAAAATTTCAATTTTGGAAATTTGGCCAAATTGCAATTTTTTACTGAATAAAGATAAATCATCAAATGACCATATTTTCTGAATCCTCTCAGTGAAAGAAATCCTCTCAGATACTTACCAAGTTGATCGGACAAGTGGTTTAGAAGTTACACTCACCTAGAAATAACATTAAAATTTAAAATATCGTATTTGTCCCCCGTTATGGACGTAATCATAGCATCAGTAGCTGGCGCATCCTAAAATCCCAATTACACACACACGCTATGTCTATGACCAATATTTTTACTAATCACAGTTTCTTTTTACAGATCAACTGTGTCAATTGATTCTTGTTTGATAAGTCTAGACTTTAGTACAATGGATAAACTGTTAACAACCAGGAGTGGGAAGACTCTGAAAGTTACTTATTCTGGAAAAGAGAACAGCAACAACAGCACCACCTTCTCTAAGGTCAGCCACGGACGTCTTCTTAATTGGTCAGCCATCTTCCTCGATCGGTGGTGCCAAATTGCCAACCACCCATCAAGTTCTCCAGTACTTCTTCTATGCCAAGCAAGAAACTACTGACAGGAAGGCCGCCGTAAAAGACACGGTGGCCAATGTTCTGGCATTTTGGAACATGGCACGTATAAAGACGATCACGAGGCGTAACTGCGAAAGAAAACTGGAGTTACTGTGGGAAGAGTGGCGTTCGCTGCAGAAGAGCAAGATGAGAGACAGTGACGCGGGAAAAGGCAGGGAGAAGTTTTCAGAAAATCTGAACAAGCTCTGGGACATCGGAGCTCCCGATGCTATTGAAAAGATACAGAAAAGTCGACTGCTCTCAGACAACAACAAACAAGAAGATATTAAATTTTATGAGGATCAACGGGGCCTGCGCCAGGCAACAATGAGTGGGAATGATAAAGTGTTCGTTGTCAAGAGAAAACGGCAACTCTCAAGACAACAATCTCGTGATGAGCCAGGCACCTCAAAAACGAAATTAGGAACCGAAGCTGAGAGCGACGATGAATCTATAGAAAGCAGATCATCGAGCAACTCCGAATCACAGCTAGAACCACCATACCGACAGCCAGGGCCGGATTAAGACCTTTAGAGGCCCTAAGCACTTAAAAGATTTTGGTGCCCCATATATATGTAATTCAAAATATAAACAAAAATAAACCATAAAATAAAATTTTATTTTTGAAATGAAACAAAACTTACAGTAAGATGGAAAATATGTTTATTTTTGTATACTTCCACTTCATTTATATTTGAAAAGTTTTCTCCTACTTTTTTTAATTGCAAAGTCTTTGATCAGATCCTCAAAACTAATCTTACGTAACACATCTGCTTCTATACTTAGTAGAGATAAGGCATCCAGCCTGCCTTGTTGCATAGTTGTTCTGTTGGTATTTTTAATATACTTCAACTGAGAAAATGAACGCTCAGCTGAGCAATTTGTGACCATTAATGTTAAAAATATACGAAAGGCAATTTCTACATTTGGGAAGGCACACTCAATATTGTCTTCTACAATTATTTTAAAGTTCAGCATGACTGAATCTTGTTTTTACATTTTTTTTTGCACTGAAAATTTCTGTGGTGCCCCCCTTCCCTTGATGCCCTAAGCACGGGCTTATTTTGCTTAATGGTTAATCCGGCCCTGCCGACAGCCGAGAGAATCAACTCGTTTTGTTAACCCACGAGTGATAGGTGTTGCTCCTTACTTTACCCCTTATTCTCTTCTCTTCCTTAACCCCCTACTCTTTCCTTTCTCTCGGGCTAACCTTAGAGTGGATCTTAGGGTCTTTGTTAGCCTTAGCTTCTGTAGATCTGTAGAACTGTATCAATCAGCCTTCCTCACCGCATCCTCAATGCACCGGCTGTTATTGAAGTGGCTGATCGCTTCCGGATGTCCAATAATCAGGTGTGTGTATATCAGTAATGATCTTTCCTTGACAAAGATATAATAGACGTAACGACGGAAAATTTAGTGATTATTTTGTCACATAAAAACCATACGCATCCTTGTCAATTTCCTTTCAATTTCGCACATAGGTGGCAAGTGTCGTGGCGGCAGTCATTCGTTCGGCAGATCCGCCAGCAGACCTGGGCAAATTCAGTATCTCGAAGGACACGTCTCGCCGTGGAAGAGTGGCACATCGTTGTGAAGTGTCGACAGCTGTGCAGAAATCCTTCCTATCTCCGAGGCATGCTGTCGTCCACTGGGACGGTAAAGTAATCAAGGTCAGTTTTGCCCTCACCGTGGACGACAGTGACTTAACATGTTCCAGTGACGACAGTGGATTGACATATTCCAGTGGACGATAATGGATTGGCATGTATGACATACGTTTCAGGACTCTCTTGGATCATTGGAGCACCGCCAGACGATTCTCATCTCCGGAGCTCCCCAATGCACAGAAGGAAAGTTGCTGGCCGTTCCGACTGTTGCTGACGGCACCGGTCTGTCCCAGGCCCAGGCGACCTTTCGTGCTCTCAAAGACTGGGGATGCGAGAACAACGTGATTGGACTGTGCTTCGACACAACTTCCTCCAATACGGGGAGGGTGCAGGGTGCGGTGGTCCGGCTGGAGAACATGCTTGGTAAACCGCTCTTCCAGCTGGGCTGTCGCCATCACGTTATGGAGCTCATCGTGGGGGCAGTGGTCATCACCGCGTTTGGAAGAACCACAGCACCAACTGAACCTTTGTTCCAGTATCTGAGGAGAAGGTGAATTTCAAGTCTAAGGCGCATTTGTTTTCTCCAATGATTTTTTGCCTTCAGAGCAATTGAGATATCAGCGTCCTTCTACTAATGATGTTAATAGCAGTCGAAAAGGGAAACTTCAGTCGTTTTCATGCAATATTTTCATAACTCCCCTTTCAGGTGGGACAAGCTCGACCTCTCGACTTATCGCGAGCTGGAGATCGAGCATTTGGCGGAGGTGACGTGGCTGATAGAGCTCCGAGATGAGGCAGTCAAGTTCCTCGGCACCGCTTCTGGTCTTGTCAGAGAAGACTACCGAGAAGTGACGGAGATTACACTCCTGGTACTCGGGGCCCAGCCACGTCGTGGCACACACTTCATGCGCCCAGGAGCCTACCATCATGCGAGGTGGATGGCCAAGGTTGGTATTTTGAATTAGAAGTTAAATATTGTATTCCCTTCTGCAAACAGCCATTTGAAGTCCCTACCAGAAAAAAATAAGATAAATAATTTACCATTAAACAAACTTATATAGAGTGGTATCGGTATTTATACATCACAGTGCGTATTCGTTTCAGATCATCTACTACACGAAGCTCCTGATGTTCAGCTGTCAGCTGGAGTTCGACGACGAGCTGGTACAGAAACGTCAGAGAGTGGTACTATTTACTGCACTCCTCTACGCACCTGCCTAGCTAGCGGCTCCTGTCGCAGCTGATGCCCCGCTGAATGACCTTGTGTTGTACCAGCGTCTTCTGCAGTACAGGGCTGTGGATCGCGAGATTGCAGAGGCTTCACTGGCAGTGATCAGGCGGGACTTGTGGTATCTGAGGCCTCAGACCGTCGTTTTCGCCCTCTGCAGTGACAAAGTGGAAGACACTGTGAAGCACGAGATGGCAAAGAAGCTGTGCCGCCTCGCTGTGCCCGAGGACTTCACGTATGACAAACGTCTCGTTGATGACACGACGCGCCTTCCGGACCTGATCGATGAGTCATCGTGGTTCGTGTTCATAGGCCTGCAGGTGTGCGCGTCTACGTGGCTCACTCTGCCGGTGAATAAGTGGGATCAAGATAAGAACTACTGTGATCCGAAGAATGTCATCTCGCATCTGAAAGTTACCAACGACGTGGCAGAGAGAGGGATAAAACTGATAGAAGATTACGCGAACACTGTCACAAAAGACGAGTCACAGCTGCAGGGTCTTCTTCAGCTCGTGGAAAAGAGCCGGAAAGAACTCGGTGACTTCAAGAAGTCGTCACTTGCCAAGATGACGTAGCGCAGAGGGAAAGGGAGTTAGCAGAGAGAGTACATGGTGCACGCCTTAAGATGACGTGTGTTCTAACCACGATTCATACAGTTTTTTAACCTAGTTAGGGACACCGGAGTAAGTGCCTTTAGTGATATCGGTAAACCGTTTTAATACAAAATACATTTGATCTTTCCTTATTCGTTTTATCTTATCCTAAAATGCAGACAATGGCGGACAGCATATGGAGGTACGGGGACAAATACGGTATTTTAAATTTTAATGCTATCTCAAGGTGAGTATAACTTCTAAACCACTTGTCCTATCAACTTGGTAAGTATCTGAGAGGATTTCTTTTACTGAGAGGATTCAGAAAATATGGTCATTTGATGATTTATCTTTATTCAGTAAAAAAAATTGTCAATTTGGCCAAATTTCCAAAATTGAAATGTTCAAGGTCGATGCGCGACCCCTAAATATTGATCGATTTTGGTAAAAATGGTGTCCGTGTACTTCCACTGAACCAAATCATGGGAAAAACTTTGACCAGCTATAATGTTTTAAAAAAAGTGAAAAGTGATCCACCCTACTGTACATGACTTTGGCAAGTCAAGTAGCTATAGAGTGAGGTAAGGACTGTAGTACATAATCTCTTAACACCTGAGAATCATAAAATGAATAAGAGTAGGCTAATTCTATTGCATAAGTTAACCGTTCATTTAAAATACTCGTATAATCAATATCATAACTGAAGTTATAAAATAAATTCTGAGAAAAGCCTGTTAGATTTTACATGTTAGTTCCCCAAATGGACTGACCAGATAGTTAATTACATGGGGTCTCCCTAGTACAAAGTAGCTACCCTATAGGTATTAGAGTCATCTTATTGATACTTTAGAATTGGATCACTATACTCTTTTAAGAATATGCGCATCACTTCTGGCAAACTTCTCATACGTGGCTTATACTACAGTATCTAACGTTCTTCTTTTACCATATAAAATCTTAACAGTTTGGGAAAGAATAAAATATTGAACTTAATAATTCTGTTTTTCTTCTTCTTACCATGCATTTATTCTTCACCAAAATCTAACCTCTGAAATTTCATAACTATTCTGGTTTAGGTGAATCCATGGAGTCTAAAACTACTATGAGAGATGGAAAAAGATCAGGTAAGGAGCATAGTGCTGGGAGAAACGGGGATCAAACACTTCCTGTCCTTTGGTTGAATGACGCCTGCAATCTCCATTGTGGAAGGACGTATTTCCGGCTTCTCCGTCATCCCAGTGGAAAATAAGAGACATAGTTGCTCATAATTAGTCACATATATAGTTGTTATACAAGCCTAAAGGTCTTGTTTCTGTATCTAAGATGCCAAAGTGTAAAATTGTGGAAATCTTTCAAGATATATGAAGAATAACTTGTGCCAGGTATGAGTGGTACTCGGATCAAGACCAGAAAGGTAAATGACCAGAGCAGTGTGGACTCAAATTCAAGTGAAGAAGAATTTATAAATGATCCCGAAGAAAACTGTGGTAAGTGCCATGTGGTGTGAGGCATGTGAAAACTGGTTTCACTGTGAATGTATAAACATTACATTAGTGGAAGTAAGTACAAGGCCATTCATGCTGTTAAGGAGATGGTTAGGTGGTTTTGTAAAAACTGTGATACCAAAACGATGTCTGCACTTGCTAAAATGTAAGAATTAGAAAAAAGGGTTGAGACACTTGAGGCCAAAATGGCGCAGAAGATTAATGAAAAAGTTGAAGAGTATATGAACGAAAGGGTAGAGAAGGAGAAACGGAAAAATAACATGGTAATATTTGGAATACTGGAGACAGGTGATAATGTTGATGTACCAAGGGATAGGATTAATTATGATCTAAATAAGGTCAGTACACTACATGAAGGTATAAGTGATGATTTAAAGAGAAACATGGATGACATAGAAGAGATAATAAGATTGGGAAAGAGGAATACTGATCAGGACCGGAAACCTAGGCCATTGAGGGTCAAATTGAAGAATTTTGAGAAGAAAAAACTGTTGGGAGAGGCAAAAAACTAAAACATGCCTCAGGTGAAAATGAATGGAAGAATAAGATATTTATTGCCCTGGACTTAACATTTAATTAAAGAAACATGCAGAAACTAGCTTCTGAAGAACTTAAGGCAAGAAAACAACGAGATGAAGATGACATAGTGATTAGAAATTTTAAAGTGGTTAAGGTCAGGAAATTTCAGCCTACCGAAGCAAGAGTCTAAGCTTAGTACAAAAATAGGTCAAGTAAATATGGAGAGACCTGTCAAAGTAAATTAAGCTATGTAGAAGTAAGCAGTTTAAAATGTTGGCTCACCAATGCTGAAAGCATAAACAACAAATTAAATGAACTGGAAGCGAGAGTTGCAGATTGCAAACCTGATATAGTAACAATATGTGAAACATGGTGTACAAATAATATACCTGATAGTTTATTAACTATAAATGGATACAGTATGGTGAGGAAAGACAGTGTTGAAAGAAAAGGTGGCCTAATAATTTATTTCAATAACCTTTTTAACATACAACGATGTAATGAATTGAATAATAATCATTTTGATGAAAGTTTATGGTATTGGGTTAGTACTGAAGGTGCTGAGATTTTATTTGCTTGATTTGTAAAATACCACAAACCAGTGATGCAAATATATGAAAGGATGCTAAATGTTCTAAATCATGTAAACAGAAGAGAAAAAGAACACATTATTATAGTTGGAGATTTCAATATGCCAGATATAAATTGGACCAATCACACAGTGACAAGAAGATACTCCAAACTTTTTCTTGAAACGCTGAATGAAAATTTACTGGAACAACATGTAATGGATATAACTAGAGTCAGAGGAATGGATCAACCAAGTACACTAGATCTGGTTATGACTAGAAACACATATGCATTGGAAAATTTAGTTGTTGAAAATCCCCTTGGGCTTAGTGACCATGGAGTGGTTGTATTTGATTATCCAGTTCAATATAAACAATCAAATACTAACCAGCTACAAAAATACAATTACTTCAAAGGTGATTGTAATAAAATCAGGAATCACTTTTAAAGAGACGGGGATGCTCTATTCCAAAATCAAGATATTACTGAAGCTTGGAATAAGTTTAAGAGTATATATGAAGACTGTTTAGGTAAATATGTACCCAAAATTATATCCCATGATAACAAATCAAAACCGCCTTGGCTCAGTAGAAAAGCCAGACGAGCCATCAAGAAAAAAAGATGTGCTTGGAAACGGTTTTTAGAGAGACAAACTAGGGTTAGATATAAGAAATATACAAACCAGAGAGACAAAACAAAAAGGATAATTAGAATGGAGAAATGTGCATATTAATAAAAGATAGTACAAGATATGAAAGTAAACACCAGAGCTTTTTATAAATATGCTAATAGGAAAAATAATGTAAGAACACCTATACATAGATAAAGAAAGAGAGCTGGAACTCTGACTCTTACAGATAAAGATGCAGCAGAGGTGCTCAACAATTATTTTTTGTCAATATTGACAGAAGAACATGATAATGATGTTCAAATACTAAACCAAGCTTCACAACTAACCTACGGTGAGACAACAGCTGATCCTTTTGAGGAGGACAGAAATCAACAAAATAATATCCCTATGATGAATGATCTTCACGTCAGTGAAATTTCAATCAGGGAAATCCTCAACAGAACTCATGTATAAAGCCATTGGCCCAAACAACATACATCCAAAAGTCATATATGAAGCTGAGAAGGAACTGGCTGTACCAATGGCCATACTCTTTAATATGTCACTCGAAATTGGAATTATTCCAGATGATTGGAAAAATGCTGCCATCCACAAAGTAGGAGACAAAAAAGAATCGTGTAATTACAGACCAATCTCACTGACATCGCACGTAGTTAAGATACTGGAAAAACTAATAAAGAAAGAAATAATTGAGCATATATTAAAAAACGATTTACTTGTATTATCTCAACATGGATTTATATCTGGTAGGTCTTGTCTTACCAACCTGCTAGAATCATTGGAAGACTGGACTTTGATGGATGATTCCAATGAGCTATTGGATATAATATACTTCGATTTCAAGAAAGCTTTCGACAAAGTACCACACCAACGACTTTTGTACAAACTTCAGAAGATTAGTGTAGGCGAGAATATACTTAGATGGTAATAGCTTTTCTAACCGGCAGAAAAGAGTGTGTCTCAGTAAATGGCAAAAGTCTACCCATGGAAAACTGTTCTAAGTGGTGTACCTCAGGGAACTGTTTTAGGACCAATTTTGTTTTTAATATATATAAATAATTTACCTGAAGTAATAACATCGGAATGTAAGGTGTTTACAGATGATACAAAAATTTACAACCAAGTTGATAGAGCACCGATGCTACAAGAAAATATACAAAATATGATTAGATGGTCAGAAACATGGATGATGGAATTTAATATTGACAAATGCAAAGTTATGCACTGTGGACACGACAACCCAATAACAACATATACTATGAATAGAAGTGAAATAACATCAGTAGGTGAAGAGAAAGACCTGGGAGTAATAGTGTCAAAAAATTTAAAAGTATCTAATCATATTACTGAAATAGTTGAAAAAGCAAACAGAATGCTTGCAATACTTAAGAACTCATTTGATTACCTGTTTCATGAAACACTGAGTATTTTGTATAAAATGTATGTAAGACCTCATTTGGAATTTGTCGTTCAGACTTGGTCTCCTTATTTAAGAAAGGATATTGATAAGATTGAAAGAATGCAACGACGTGCCACTAAACTAATCCTAGAACTAAGAGAGTTGAATTATGAAGAACGACTTAGAAGACTGGATATACCGACGTTAGAGAACAGAAGGAAAAGAGATATCCTAGAAACCTTCAAGATCATTAAAGGAAGAGAACGAATTTAAAGACAAAATTTTTGAAGTAAACAGGAATAATCTTCGAGGAACTAAACAAAAACTTTGTAAGAAGCAAAGTAACAAGAACATAAGGAAGCACTTCTTCTCTCAGAGAGTGGTGGATGACTGGAATCAATTACCGGATCACATTGTTGATTCTGATATTGTTAATCATTTTAAGAAAAGATACGACACTATGATAAGAAATCATAGTGTAGAAGAGGATACAGAGACAAGTGACCAAAGGCGAGCAATAAACCACCAATAGGTGCATCTTTAGATTAACATATTTTTACTGGTAATCTACTGGTAAGTTTATATACAGGGTGGGCCAAAAAACTATTACCCAACATTTGAAAAAATATTGTGGCTCATCCTCTATATTGATCTTACTGCTGAGGCCGTATGTTGTACCCATACTTTTACTCTTTCAAACGCTGGCTTTGAATCTAGATTCAACGCCCCAGGAGTAGAGGTACAGGCTCACAACTGGAGGGAGGTATCAGAATATGGTGCTCAGTTGAAAGGCGGTCAAAATCAGCAACTGATACTTTCAGATGACAGTCTGTTTCTCCATAAATAATTATTTTTCCTAATTTTTACACAAAATAATTAATTTATCTCCTTTTTCATTTCAGACCATCATTCTGCGATAGTTGGTGAACAAGTTATAACATAATGAAATACTCTTTGGAAGATGAAGCATTGATATTGAACCTGCGTAAGGAGAAACACGGGTTCAAAACGAATGAAGAAAGAGTTTCCAAATAAACGATGGACGATACCTGGACTTCAATATCACATAAAGAAAATCGATATCACAAGGTTGACCAAACGAAAAGAAGGCAGTGGAAAGCAAAAAACATCACGTACTGAGGAAAATATTGACACAGTTTCATTCATGATATGCAGTCAAGAAGAACGGCCCAACACCCACAAGTCCGTTAGAGAAATTTCAAAAACTACTGGTATTTCTCGCTCTAGTGTTCGTCGTATAGTAAAAGATGATGTGGGTCTTAAATGTTTTTAAAGAGGCGAAGTTCATAAGCTCTCTGCATCAAATAAGCAAGCAAGAGTTGAAAAATGTCGTGTCTGTTAGATCGATTCCCAGACAGAGAAGTGTCGAAAATATGGTTCAGCGATGAGAAGACCTTTACGGTTGCTTCAACAATAAACACACAAAATGACTGAGTTTATGGAAGTCAGGACAAAAAATCTATCAGTCTAGATCGACTTTGCAGGGAATGTCCGCATTTTTCTCAAAAAGTCATGGTTTCCATCCTTATTTCATAGTTAGGGAAGTCAGAGATTGTTTTTGTTGATCAAAATGCTAAAATCTCTGCTGCTTATTACCAAGAAAAAATCCTCGATGCGGTACTGCCGTCGATAAGGGAGAAGTCAAGGTTGCAAGCGTGAATTGATAATGGAAGAGGGCACATTCCGCATAATCTTGGACTCAATTAGGTAACTGTATAGAAACAAAGTTTTTCTACCCGTGTCTGTATAACAGCGAATTACCAAATAATGGTTACAGTTAGCAAAATTCCAACTTCACCACGAGATAGACCATGACATTCTATACAGGACACATATATTGATTGTACATATAACATTAGATAAAGGTAAAATTATATTGTTCAAAACCAGGGCAACAGTCTTTTTTGGCCCACCCGATATAATATGTCTTTAGACTGAAAAGTGAAAAAGAACGGATTATTACGAGAAAAAAATAGGAAGTTCTTAACATACACTAAATTAGAGAAGTATTAATTGAAGAAATGTAAATAGGTGCTAGTCATGAGTGGAACTAGAAAGATTGTACAGAAATACAAATACACGTACAGAAAGAATCTCGGCTAAAAACTGTACACCCTAAAGTTCCAGTGGTGGCGAACCTTTTTTGCTGGCGGGTCATTTTTGTTACTTTTGATTTAAAAAAAAAACGAAATTAGGTCACAATAATTTATTTACTTACTATTTTTAGTTAGAAACTTGTTGGATTTTTAGCTGCTAATGTTTTGATCCGAGGTTTATATTTAGTTGTCTTTACTCTCACACATGCAGCACTCATATCTGTGCCAAGGCGATTCCTAGTGGTGGATTTGACGAAATTCATGGAGGAAAACAACTGTTCACAAGAATAAGCTGAACCAAACATTGTTAGCAGAGCTAATGCTAGCTTTTTCAGTGATGCAAAAGAATTTGGAAAAGAGTTCCATGCTGCAAGAATAAGATTCTCTGCTCTTTCTATTGATTGTTGTTCTCTGGTTACACCCAAAAATGACGACTCCAATTCCTTTTCTTGTATGATAACTTCAGATTAAGATCAATAAATTTAGTCTTCCGTACTGCACTTTCTTGGAAGTCAACTAATTCCATTTCTAAATTACCAATGTCAAGCCAATAAAAAGCAATAACTGAAGATCTTCAAATTGAATAGTATGGGGGAATTGGATGAATTGTAAGTTGTCATACATACATCCACAGTTTTAAACGTATACTATACGTTTAAAAACGTTTCAATGTGTATCAGCTGTTTATTTCGGTGGGAGAATAAAATAATTTTAAAACTGTAAGGCAAGAAAATATTAAAAATTAAAGTAATATTTTATTTAAATAAGAGCTCGTGGGTCACTAAAAATTGGCTCGTGGGTCAGTACTTGACCCGCGTGTCAGTGGTTCGCTATCACTGCCTTGAACAAAAACTCAACAGCCAGTTTTCTTTCAGCTGGATATATAAAAAATGTTTTTTTTAGCACAAACTTAGCTATCTTTTTATCGCGTTTTATATACTGTATATATATATATATATATATATATATATATATTATATATATATGTATGTGTGTGTGTGTGTGTGTGTGTGTGTGTGTGTGTGTGTGTGTGGGCTGTTGGTTAGCTTATTTGGATTGAAGTAAGCCAAGAAAATAACAATATTCTTTAACCTCATAGAAGGTGATCCTCTTTTAATTATAGCCAAAGGAGGAATAAAATAAAAAGACAAGTTCTGAGCTATATAATAATAGCAAGTAATATTCGTACAGTTACAGCGTTACAGAAACTTACAGCTACTTATTTGCTATTTACTACACTGGAAAGAAAAGTCATGGCAAGCATATGGCAATGAAGGAAAACAGAATTTGTTGTTTGTACTTCTGAAATATAAAATTTATAACCCTGGTCTCTTTTAAAGCCTGGAATACACTACTGCATATGTATATACACATTACACAGGGGTTAGACAAAATAATGGAAACACTCGCATTTTCGGTGCTTTATTTTCTGGTATAATTAATAGCATCATATAATTTACTAAACTCATATGTAAATGTATCGAGAACATCTTCTATTTTAATATGCTGATTTTCGTATTGCCTGTTCTTGTAGAATAAAGATATGCCGGTTGGAAAAGATGACGCTGACTGTTAAAGAGGCATAACAATAGGAACCCATTTGGTTGGTGTCTCAGTATTAAAAGTGGCGTAATTGCCCCTGTATCTTGAGGAACATTCCCCAACGTTGTGAATACATGAAAAAAAAACGGGTAAAAACGACACTACATAAGCATAATAACGTTTCCATTATTCTCCCCCAACGCCATCCTCATTTGAGTTTTTGCTCTGGTTGGAGTTATGAGGGGCTTTAATACAATTCTTATAATATCATTTTGACTGATACTGCTTTTTGGACACTTTATTTAGTTATGAACGAAGTCTGAAGCGACGGTCTTTGGTTGATGCTTTACGGTCATAATAAGGTTCTTCTCTCATATTCTGTGAGGGTTGCTTTACGCCCAGTATATTCCGTATTTGATGTACTTTTTTCATTTGCTTACATGTATTCATAACCTTGACGACTATTCTTCGAGGTACAGGGGGCAGTTATGCGACTTTTAATACTGAGATGCCAACCAAACTGGCAACTACTATCATGCCTGTTTCACAGTCAGTGCCATCTTTTCCAACCACCATATTTTTATTTATTCTACAAGAACAGGAAATATCAATATCAGCATATTAAAATAAAAGATGTTCTCGATATTATACGCATTTACATATAAATTTATTAAATTATATAACGCCATTAATTATAACAAAAAATACAGCACCGAAAATGAGTGTTTTTCCATTATTTTGTCTAACCCCTGTATGTATATATATATATACCTTCGCCAAAACAATTTTGTAAAATTGCTTCCGCACTTTTTCCATTAGAAATACATCAGTGGTCACGACTCGTAGATCTGTAACTAACTGTATAATGAAGATTAAGAAAATAATTTAAGCTAAATAATAATAATAATAATAATAATAATAATTATTATTATTCATTGTTTAAGAACATAAAACCTATTTACTAGTCTGAAAACAACTAATGTGAGAAATGTACAAGATTGCAGGCTGAGCTTCCAGAAATTTAAATAAGCTTAACAGAAGTATACATATACGAGTATATAATAAAATAATAATAATAATAATAATATGTTTAAGTGGATAATTAGAGGTGGAAAAACATATATAATGGATGAATAATTAAAACATTAGTTTATCCGATTGAAAAAATATTTGACTTTAAAATTGGAAAAGTATAAGTTATCCCATTAATTGAAAATTAGGTATAATTTATTTTAATTTCGATAATATTTCCATTATTCTAACTTCATATAATACAAATATTAATTCAGAAATTTCTATCGGTATTGAACTGTCATTAACTGATTTTTGCTTTTCGTAACATTTATATTTAACTTGAGGAAAGAAGTATTATAATGTTATAATGTTTCAGACCAACAAGACCCGAGATCCACTATATGATAAAAATGGCTCTGAGAACCGAAGTTATTGTATGTTTTGAAGCCCATACAATACATCCTCTCGTATAGGTCTATTTCTGTCTATTAAACCCATTTTTAATGCATGAAATATTTATTTAAAGTTTTTTGCGTTCAATTTCTATTGCTCAAGGGTATAAGGTTCAAAATTGAATGTTAGGCTATGTAGTCAGACGGCAACTCTGCTATTTGATTTTTACTATCTTTCTGTAAAGTAAGTATATATTACTTAGTTTGTGAGAGTTCGAACGACGGTTCAGGATGGACGCAGGTCGACCCCTCTAATATATATAATATATAATATACACAATACCAAACGATGAGTGGGAATGTTGTTCCCTGCATGACGAGACATTTCATCCCTGAGCGACTCAATCTATACTAGGTTAAGCTCTGTTTCAAATACATCTCGTCAGGGAATGTTTGTTTGTGTTTTCTTTTTCGTTCTTTTCCTATTTTCTTTTTAAACCTACAAATATCTCTCATTAAAAACCATGAAACCTCATAAAGGAAGGTGGAGAACCGAAAGGTGAGGTGGGGCCCATCAAGGGGCAAGCCCACAAATGCCCCTCATGAAAAACGGTGAGGCCTCATAAAAGGGGGTGAGGAACTTAAGGAAGGGGCCCCCTCATTACGGAGGCGAAGGCCTCCAGGGTCAAGTTTCAAAGCGCCCCAATTCTGTTTTCCTTTTTGCGAGGATACCACTGATGAGAAATTCCAGACAAAATCCGATAGCGATAAACAAAGCAAAAAGAGTCGCGGGACAGATACTAAGAACCTTTAAGGAAGGGACAAGACTAATGATTCACCTGCTGAAAACACTGATTATACCAAAACTTGAATACTGTCAGTTTTGACGTCTCCATATAAAAAGGAAGAAATTAATAAACGCGAAGAAATTCAGAGACATTTCACAGCCAAGATTGATGGCTGTAAAGAACTCAACTACTTGGAAAGACTTCGTAAACTAAATCTGTATGCCCTGGAAAGGACCTGTACCCATGTGATCGACAAAACACTCTAAAAACCTAAATTAGCGTGACCTAACATAGCTAGATTTAATTCACAATGACTTGTCGATTTTATGTCACGTCGATCAGATGTCGTTAGCCCGCTAAAAAAATGTCCTTACATCCAACCCCTAAAATCGTGTTTAACAGATGTATTTTGTATTGTTCATTGTTTTGTACTGTAGTTTTATTTCATGCTGTAGCCTCATTATACTACATTTTAAAGGGAGAAAGTTAAAACAATAGATCATTTGGCTTCTTCGTTTGGCATTTCAATATGCGACGAATATTTTAGCCATTTAAATCCATTCGCAGACATTTTTTCGTTTTATGTCTGTCAATTCTAACGAATTTGTTAACTTTCTCTTAGCTTCATACAACAATAAATAAAAAAAAGAAACGGTTTTTCATCATATATATATATATATATATATATATATATATAAATTATTTCACGAAAATAATATTTTTATTTTTTTGTGACCTATATATAGTCTCGAACTTGTTATTTATTTCAGTGGATGTTATTAGACGAAAGCGCTTGAGCACCATTCTGTTTCCTTTTTCCTTCGTGGTTATATTCATCATATATATATATATATATATATTTGTTTGTACCTTGTGGGGAATGGACGTGTTGTGTCTCTCTCTTTATTAACATCCAAAAAAGAAGGGAATAAAGTACTTGGCGGTTTATTCTGTTTACACCCGAAAGTGTATAAAGTATCACTGAATCCGTGCATATAAATTATTAAATGAAATTCAGTAAAATTAAGAAAGTGGAATACGGTTTACATAAATTGTTACCAGTTTAATGTATATATTTAAACCGAAATACGGTTGGCATTCGAGATATTTTGAAACAAGGCGGGAAAAAGGTCATAAAATGCAAAAGTCAGAAACCCCTCGTGACCATCGAAAGGAAAGAAAAAAGAAAGAAAGGAAAAAAATAATTCGTGTGTGTATTTCTTTTTACGATAACACAGGCCTGCGAATGAGAACTTTGTAAGAGTTGTTTTCTTACTAATAACTGATTTTATATAATTCAACTACGCTGATTTCGAATAAGGTGTCCATTTTTTCTGTCACGTAAGGATCTTCTGAAAACTGGAAGGGAAAAAACAACAACATAAATACATATTATTATTTCAATTTACATTAGGTACCTATTTCGCTTTGTTATACTATGATAATTACAAATGCAATCAACTTTAAAAAGAAAGAAGATTATTAACCTCAATTACATATTCATCTTTAAAATCTCACAAGAAAACTCAGGACAAATAGTTTCGAATGTACGCGCTGTTCCTTTTCCTTTATGCAATAATTCTGGAGTATCCCGTTTCAACATCCAGCAGTAATCAGCCCTCATGCTGATGTCCCACCTTCCCTGATATCTCTTCTCCATTTATAGTCAGTGGTTTTCAATCAAAATTTAATGAAAATTACTTATATATGTAATATGAAATATGACATTTTGTGAAAAATCTGTAAGTGATGGCGAAAAAATGAATATTATTTTTGGAATCGGCGTGCAAAAATTACTATACTGGATAAGTGATAAAATATTTAGAACAACAAAACTATCGCAGGCCTGTGTAATTAATGAATAGCATGCCCATGGGTCCAAATTCTCACTTAATCTGCAATTTGTGTAATCTGGAAACAACTGAAAATGCAGCAATAAGATGCAATTTCTGTCGGAAAGGGCACGACTTTATCTGCATGAATTGGGATGATAGGAAAATATCCCTCGTCTCGAACGCGAAACAGATCGCGGGAATCAAATTTCTGTGTGACGCACATACACAGACTGTAAACTCCTTTGCGGTATTTAAAGAAATGGAGAAAGCGAATTCGAGTGTTACAGAAAAGGAGTGAATAATGGGAAAACAAGAGTCCAGAAATGTTCCAATGAAAATTCAGGTGGATGAGAGAGAAGAGGAAATAACGAATAACGATATAATACAGAATGAAGACCTAAAACAAAGAAAAGAAGTAAGTAAAAGTTGCGATGTGTAAAACTGCCCAAAGGGCAAAATGATAAAAAGATAAAAAATAAAAACGTAGGAAATAAATAGCCGAAGAAAAATAATGTTAATGTCAAAATTAAGAACATAGAAAATAATCAGATAACAAGAAATAGAAGCGTAGAAAATACCGTCTGTAGATACTACGCAAAAGGGTACTGCAGATATCGGGATGGGCAATGCATCTATGCACATCCCACGTTATGTAACACACATTACACAAGAGGATATGGCAAATTTGAAAAAAAATGCAAGTTCCACCATCTTACTGTCTGTAACACCTATGCAAGATATGGGAGGTGCAAATACGGACAAAAATGCCATTACGACCACCCTCAAAGGAACCCGACAGGTGAGCAGACGAAACCAGCAAAAAAGAGGGCTACCAATTTTTTAGATGTAGCCCACACAATTCAACTATTGAATACCATCCAATAAATACAAAGTCAACTGACAAATACAGGGATCCGAGAGCCGGACAGAAGGCATAAGAAAGACATTACATTACAGGAACATACAACGGGTATCGAACCAGATAAAAAGAGGAAAATTCTCGGAGGATCACAAGGCAACGAAACTGGCACCACCATTGGAAAACGAATCGGAAACACAAGTATGTAAAAACGAAAGGGAAAAATAAAAATAATCCTACCCAACATTCAGGGTCTTACATCAAACCATTCCCCGGACAAAGTTTTATACCTGAAAGGATTCATGCAAGAAACCGGAGCAGATTTTGCATGCCTCACGGAAACCCATCTAAAGGACTGCCAGGCGAACTGTGATAACTGTGAGTTCTGTATTGACAAACTAGAAATACAAATTGACAACTATAACATCCTTCGAGCCGACAGAACAGTGAAACGTAAAAGAGGATGTGCTATTTACACATGCGAAAGGCATATGGCAGAAATAAATATAAGTATCTCAAACAGCTTCGTAGAATGTGTAGCAGCAAAAGTTGAACAATTAAATATGCTACTAATTATAATGTACAGACCCCCGAACACGCCACCTTCAAAATTCTCAGATTCCATTACAGAGTTAAGAAACTGGGTAAAAGATCTACATTCTCCAACCCCAAATATTTTTTCTTTGTGGTGATTTTAATTTTCCATTCATGAAATACAGGGTGTACATAAAGTCAGGATCTATTTTTGTGAAATAATTATTTTTTTCTATTTTTCTTTTCAGAAGCCCTTAGAATGAATCCAGAAGAGCGTGTGGCAATAGTAATTTGGCGAATCGAGGGAAAGAAATACAATGACATCAGAGAGAAGTTTAGAAGGAGATTTCATAAGCCGGGGCCAATAGACAAGACAATACGAAAATTGGTGAACAAATTTAAACGAACGGGATCTGTAAATGATGAAGCAAGATCAGGACGACCGTGTATGTCAGATCTTACCGTGAATGCAGTACGCGGAATTATCACTGAGGAGCCACGTACGTCCGTTCGTGCTGCATCACACAGACTCGGCCTCCCGACGTCATCTGTGCACAAAATTCTGAAAGTTAATTTGCAGAAGAAAAGCTATCATTTGCAGGTTTTACATGATTTACATGAGGAAGATTTCCCTCGACGAAGTGCTGAGTGTGCTGATCTCGTAGAACAAATCTGGAGTGATAATTTAATGGACAACATTCTCTTTAGTGATGAAGCCACTTTCCATACGTGTGGAAAAGTAAATCGCCATAACTGTCGAATTTGGGCAGATGAAAGACCGAATGATTTCGTCCAAAATTGGGAAAGAGACTCACCTAAAGTTAATGTCTGGATGGGTTTAACAAAATCTAAGGTTTATGGTCCTTTTTTCTTTGCTGAAGCTACAGTTACGGGGCTTATTTATCTGGACATGTTGCAGCAATTCCTTGAACCTCAGCTGATTGGGGATAGGATTGTTAGTACCGTCGTCTATCAACATGATGATGCTCCTTGTCACTATGCCAAAATTGTTCAGGATTATCGAAATGGACGTTTTCCAAATCGCTGGATCGGACGCGGAAGCAACAGACCTTGGCCAGTGAGATCACCAGATTTAACCCCTTTAGATTTCTTTGCATGGGGCTTTATCAAATCGCACGTCTATCAGACGAAGATTACGAGTCTTGAAAACTTACGTACATGTATACGAACTGCTGCAGATAACATAACCCCGCAAATGCTCCAGAATGTGTTTAGAAATGCTGCGGAACGATTTGAGCTGTGCAGGGATACTGATGGGCGTCACGTCGAATCCTACTCTTAATTATTTAATAAATGTTACCACTTTATCATTTTATGATTGAATTCCATATAATTTCCAAGTGCTTCACAAAAATAGATCCTGACTTTATGTACACCCTGTATAAAGGATAGGAAAAAATATATGTATATACTAGGACAAGGAGGGCACACGGGAAGACCAGGAGCAGGTAAAAATACTACTAGCTCTAGCTAATGAATTTATGTTAACACAAGAAATAAGAAAAAGCACAAGAAAAAACAACTGCCAAGATTTGGTATTCACAAACAACAGCAATCTAATTGAAAACGTAGAAATATCCACAACTATAATATCGGATCACAACATTATTGAAATAACAACCAGTATAAAAGCAACAGGACAGGAAAGAACGCAAACAATGGAAAGAAGCAAATTCGAATTTTTTTATTTTCACTCCAAAGCTATAAACTGGGAAGATGTTGCTTACATCATGGAAGTAGTAGATTCGAGAACCATCTTCGAGGCCAACACAACGGAAGAGATGCTAATGACTTTGGAGAAGACGCTGGAAATTGTGGAAAGACATGTCCCAAAAGTACAACAAAGAGGAAAGAGAAGCAGGTTCGAGAGACAAAAGAGGTCATTGTTCCGAAAGAGAAAAAGAGTGACTGCAAAATTAAGTAACTGTAAATATAACAACATCAGAAAAATATTAAATGATAAACTGCAGAGTATCGATTACGTCATACAGGAACTAATTGAGAAGCATACAGAAAAAGACGAAGATGACGCTATAGAAGCGATAAAGGTTAATTCAAAGTACTTCTATAATTTTGCAAAAAGGGAGTCGAAAAACCACACGCCTACCGGACCTTTGAAAAACGAAGATAGTACTTTATCTGATCATCTAACAGAAGTATGTGAAATATTAAGAGCTCAGTACGAATCATCTTTCAGTATCCCAAAAACTGACAAATTGATATGCGATAGAAACATGTTCTTTGAAGAAGAACTACAAGGGGAAAGTATAACGGACTTCGACTTCACGACAGATGATATTACACAAGCTATAGGAAAATTAAAAGTACACTCAGTGGCAGGACCGAACAAATGGAATGGCACACTGATCAAAAACTGCAAGAATGCAATCGCTAAGCCTTTATATTGGATATAGAGACGATCAATAGACACGGGAGAAATACCCGACATCATGAAGAGCGCGAACAGTCCGAATATATAAAGGAGATCGATCCGAGGCCAAAAACTATAGGCCAGTGTCGCTTACATCTCATCTCACTAAAATATTTGAAAGAATCGTTAGTCAGAAAATCTATAACTTTTTGGAAACTCAAAAAAAATTAAATGATAACCAACATGGATTTCGGTCTGGCAGATCATGCCTATCACAACTTATGGAACACTAGAACATTATTGATGCACTGGAAAGTAATGAAAACTATGATGTAATATACACAGACTTTGCCAAAGCGTTCGAAACAGTGTGACCATAGAATCATAATACATAAACTGAAATATGTGGGAATAATAGGAAAAGTAGGGAAATGGATATATAATTTCCTTAATGAGCGACGGCAAGTCGTTACAGTACAAGGAATATCTTTATCAGAATCAGAGGTCCTCAACTCAGACCACAAGGAACAGTATTAGCTCCACTGTAATGACTGACGATGCGAAATTTGAAACGCAAAATAAGATAGCAGTAAACAGAGCAAAGAGAATAACAGGGTAGATATGAAAATAAAAACCCACTCTAATAGACACAGTTTATTTCCACAACAGTTTCGATGCCCACTGGCATCCTCCTCGGGTGGATACAGAAAAACGAATGAACCAAAACAAGAGGGCGTTCAAATATTCGTCTACCGTGAAAAGTAAATTGGTTAGGAATAACGTTGCGAAAGAGGAACAAGCCTGTGTCTACAACATTCCCTGTAAAAGTTGTGATTTAGTATACGCGGGAGAAACTGGAAGAAATATTGAAACCCGTATTAAAGAACACAAATATGCCTTCAGAAGTTGTAATACTAATAATGCCATTTTTTATCACGCCAGCCAAAATAATCATGCTATAGATTGGGAATCAAGTAAGGTACTTTATAAATGTAATAATTATGTCAAAAGAAAAATAATAGAATCTGTATGTATGGAAAAAGTAGATAATTTTAATTTGTGCGAAGGTACTTATAAGTTAGACCCTTTAATGAGATTCTTGGTCAAAAAATCCCTTACGGAGGTCGGGGGAACGTGTTCTAACCTAAGTATGAATTTCTTAAAGGTCTCTGGATTGTTTCCTTACTCGCTTTTAGTAAATGTAATAATGAAAGTAATAAGTGTAGAAATAAATATAAATGCAACAGATGTAAAATAAAGGTAATATTATAAATTTAATAATTAGGGTAAAGGTAATAATAACACTGGGGAACAAATTTCAACTTTTTGTCTATTGAATTAGATTTGACAGTTAGTTCTAGGTAATTTGGGTGCGCTGAGCACGAATTTTTACTCGGTTTTGCTCTATCAGGTCCTGATTTTGCTCAACACCCCTCCTCTTTCGTCGTATTCATAAAAAGGTTTTTTTCTCAATACTCGCTAAGTCTTTTTGCAGTTACACATTATGCAACTAGGTTTTTATCTAGGTATTTGTACCTATTGTTATGGTATTGTTGTATTATGTATATTTTTACATGTAACACCCTAAAAATATTTTTAATTTTGTCATTTTTAACCCATTTTAATATTAGTAAATTAAGCTAAAAATATCATAGAATTCTAAAATTTTCTCGAGCGTTCCTGTTCTCTGTAGAGTATTCTAGAGGGACAACTAAAATATATAAAAGCGACTCGTTTCCAGAGTTAATCAGTCAATTCAATCAGTCAGTCAGTCAGTCAGTCAGTCAGTCAGTTGGTTGAGTTAGTTAATTAAGTTTGGGCATTAACATAATTTTGAATTGGCATATGATTTAGTGAGTAATTTTGTCATCGTGATTTAATATAGTTGATTTAATTAGACGTAATTTATATTGTACCTACTCATCCGTGTTTCTAGTTTAATTTCATAGAGTGTAAGTACCTATTTCATAATAAGTACCTATTTAAACTAATTTTTGTGTTTATATTTCAGATTTTCTTAATTTTATATGAATTAAGGGCTTTAAATACCTTTACAAATTGGCAGAACAATCAAGCAATATGTCATCAAGCACTAGAAAGTTCAAATGCAAAAACAACCGTGATTCCTTCTGTTATATATGTGGAAATTTTACACTTCCACATCAACGAGCAAATATAACTGACTTCGTAAAAAGAGCTTACTTAGCTTATTTTGGCATAAAACTGGGGGACCAAGATAAATCGTGGGCTCCACATAAAGCCTGCACTATATGCATTGAAAGACTCCGACATTGGACGAAGGGTTCGGATTCAAAAATACCTTTTGGAGTTCCGATGGTAAGTTTATGATTTCATAAAACTACGTAATTTAATCACTAGTATACTTACCTAAATGTAATTGTAACTTAGGTACATAAACAAAAATTTACAGAAAATGTTTATAAGAATCTCAAATATTGCATAAGGTTGAAACACATAGAAATGTTAAATGTTTGGGTGATAACTTTTGATAAAATTCATAAAAACAAGTCTCTCGTCGCTTTTGTTAACGCTTTACAATTTTTTTTCCATATCAGGTGTGGCGAGAGCCTACTAACCACGAGACCGATTGCTACCTTTGCTTTGTCAAGACTTCGGGCTTCACTAAGAAAAATAAACATTGTATCGAGTACCCAAATTTCGACACCGCGATACGACCTGTGCTACATTCAAATGAGATCCCCATTCCAAAATTTAAGGGTCTGCCAACTCAAGAATTAGTTGAAGATGTTCCTGAAAATATTGTTATGCACTTTGAGGAGTCAGACACCGATTTTGACCCCAGCGTATTTGAAAGTCAAAACGATCCGCAAAAGTTTAACCAGGCCGAGTTGAATGATCTTGTAAGGGATCTAAATTTGCCAAAAAGGCTGCGGAAATTTTAGCTTCAAGACTTAAAGAGAAAAACTTGCTTACTTCAAACACATACATTTCATTTTACAGAAAAAGAGAAGAAGAACTTGTTAAATATTTTAGAACAGAGGATAGTTTAGTATATTGCTACGACATAGTTGGTATGTTAAAGAAGATGGGGGTTGAGTCTTACGATGCAAATGATTGGCGCTTGTTTTTAGAGAGTTCGAAAAGAAGTCTTAAGTGTGTGTTGTTGCATAATGGCAATCTATACGGCTCGATACCGATTGGGCACTCAACAAAATTAAAAGAAAAGTATGAATATATAGAAAAGGTTTTAAATCTTATCAAATATAGGGAGCACGAGTGGATCATATGTGTTGACTTAAAAATGGTTAATTTTCTGCTAGGACAACAAGGAGGGTATACTAAATATCCCTGCTTCCTTTGCTTATGGGACAGCAGAGCCAAGGAAGAACATTATTTCAAACAAATCTGGCCAGCACGAACATCACTTACTGTCGGAGAAAAAAACGTAATTAATCCACCTTTAGTGAGCAGAGATAAAATCATATTTCCTCCTCTGCATATAAAACTAGGCCTCATTAAACAATATGTAAAAGCTTTAGATACGAACGGCGAGTGTTTCAAATACATAACTTCAAAATTTCCAAGTTTAAGTTATGAAAAAATCAAGGCGGGAATTTTCGACGGTCCACAAATAAGAACAATGATTAAAGACAGCAATTTTCCTAATGTCATGAATGAACGCGAAAAAAAATGGCTGGTTCTCATTCGTGGACTTGATAGAAAACTTTTTAGGCAATTATAGGGCAGATAACTACGAAGAAATCGTAAAAAAACTTTTAAGGGACTACAAAGAGTTAGGTTGCAATATGAGCATAAAAATGCATTTTTTGAATAGCCATCTTGACCAATTTCCAAGTAATTTAGGTGATGTAAGTGACGAACAAGGGGAGAGATTCCACCAAGATATAAAATTATGGAGGAACGGTACCAAGGCCGCTGGGATTCCCACATGATGGCTGATTACTGCTGGTGCTTGAAAAGAGACCTGCCATCAACAAGCAAATACGCTAGAAAGTCTTACAAAAGAAAATTTTTGCCACAGTGAAAGCTTCATATCTGTTTGTTTTTTTATTTTAAGTCATTTCTATCGTTATAATGTAATTTTACTGTAGTTTGAACTGCTTGTATTCATGAAACTTGAAAAAAAAATTTAACACATGACTTAATTTTTTAGTCCTAATTTGAAAAATCTGGAAAATGGCACATAGGCTGTCGACAAGAATCAGGACCTGATAGAGCCAAACCGAGTTGAAATTCGTATTCAGCGCACCCAAATTACCTAGAATCAAGTGTCAGATATCATTCAATAAAATACGTGTTGCCCAGTGTAATCAATGTTAAAAAAAATGTAAATGCAATAATAAATGCAGTAATTATGTCAAAATATTAGAATCTGTATGTATAGAACAAGAAGATAGTTTTAATTTGTGGGAATGTACTTATAAGCGGACCCTGTAATAAAATGCCCTTCCGGTGTCGGGAGAACGGTATCTAACCTAGGTGCGAATTTCTCAATGGTCTCTGGATTGTTTCCTAATCGGCTTTTTCATTCGTTTTTCGGTTTATAAGTTCTGTATAATAAACAACAATGTAATAACCAATGTAATAATAAATTTATAATTTCTGTAATAAATAATATGCAATATTAAATGTATAAATTTAATAAATGTAATAATTATGTAAAAAAAAAAATAATAATAGATCTGTATGTTTAGAACAGGAAGATAGTTTTAAATTTGTGCGAATGTTTACTTAATGAAAATGCCCTTCCGGTGTCGGGAGAATGGGATCTAACCTAGGTGCGAATTTCTTAAAGGTCGGTCTCTGGACTGTTTTTCCCTCTTGTTTTGGTTCATTCGTTTTTCTGTATCCACCCGAGGAGGATGCCAGTGGGCATCGAAACTGTTGTGGAAATAAACTCTGTCTATTAGAGTGGGTTTTTATTTTCATATTTTGACCTTCACGTAGAAAAAAGTGAAGTTTTTTGCATTAACTGGGCAGATGCTAAGAACCTTTAAACGAAGGGATAGGAATATAATGATTCCTCTACTGAAAACACAGATCATACTCAAATTGGAATACTGCTCGGTCCTAACATGCCCATATAAAAAAGAACACATTAGACAGGTAGAAGGGATTCAGAGAAGCTTCACAGCCAAGATCATTGGGCGCAAAGAACTAAATTACTGGGAGGGGGCTACGCGAACTAAACCTATATTCACTGGAAAGAAGAAGAGAGATACACCATTATTTACACTTGGAAAATAATGGAGAAACTAGTCCCTAATCTTACTCTGAACCCTGTAACTCCCCAAACAACAGTGGAAAGTAGAAAAGGAAGAATGTGTCGTGTTCCCAAATTAAAGGCTAGACAGGGAACATCCTTAACCATGAAAGAAAATAGTTTTGTTATGAGAGGACCAAGACTGTTTAATCAGCTGCCCAAAGACCTAAGGAACACGAGTGATGTTGCGGTGGACATCTTCAAAAGAAGATTAGACGCCTGGCTCAGAACAATCCCCGATGAGCCGGGCGTAGCTGACTATGTGAGGTGGAGAGTACAAGAAACCAACTCACTACTTCACCAGGCCAACTCGAGAGGAGGGGCGACAAGCTTGACTTTCGTAAAATGAGGAATCATCGCACGGAACATTTGAAAGGTTGAAAGGTACATACATACATACATACATACATATATATATATATATATATATATATATATATATATATATAAAATGCGCCTAGGTGGTATAGTGGTTTGCGTCGCTGACTACGAATCCCTCGGTCCCGGGATCGATACCCGGTGACGGCAGGCGGCGCGCAGCAAAACACAGCTATTCACCCTTCCACACAATAAAGAAATTGGTTGGTAGATAAATGGGTACCCTGGGTAGCCTATTCATTAAGACGCTGGGCTGCTGGTGGGGCGTGGTTCGGATTCCACGTGAAACTGTAGGTCTAAGGTGGAGTGACAAGCTTGACCTATGTCAGAATGAACAATTCGGGCGGAAGCCAAACCAAGGGAACCAAGGTGTATATATATATATATATATATATATAATTATAGGCTCTCTCTCTCTCTCTCTCTCTCTCTCTCTATATATATATATATATATATATATATATATGTGTGTGTGTGTGTGTGTCTGTGTGCGTGTCTGTACATACATAATAAATTGTAGACACCAATTGCCCAGGAAACTACTTCGGGGGTGGGGGGATGTTAGGCGGCAGGAGAGAGATAGTGCTAGAACTCCTGTTTTTCCTGTCACTGTCCTCCTTAGGTCATCTCTTTCCGTGTCTCATCTACCTTGTGAGCAGTCCAGCATGCTTTCAAACACACACTTCTCCCTTTATTCCTCACTACACATACATGCATTTTACACACTACACAAACTTATCAAAATTAAAACTAAATCTTGATTTCGTCTCTCTCCTTCTGCTTTTGTTGGGGGGGGGGAGGGCATTTTTGCGGGCCCTAGCAATTGTCCCCTCCTTCCTGCATAAAAAAAATTATTGTTCTCAAATGAATATTCAAGATTGGCCGGCGCTTGACCCTTCAGGAGCATTCCTCTTCATAAATGGGTTTTGATACCGGAGTGTTTCTTTCAACTCTCATCCTGTTTTTAACCTACCACGTAAATCTCTTCAGAGACTTAATATGGTTTTTCAATGTTGTTAATCGATCATATATCATTCACGACGTTTTTCAGAGATTTTTACTTTTGACCAGCAATCTTTATTTTCGCGTTTGTTACTTTAGGGTGTAGAAATATATCAAATGACTAATTGCTCGTCCTACTTTTAACCCTTTAACCGCGGTCGTCGCTGAATTGCGACCATAAGCACACCTTGATTAAGCATGCCAAAATGAGGAAAATGAATGAATGTGACGTTAACGTATACAAGAACTATACAAACGTATACCAAAATTATATAAACGAATACAAACGTATACAAAGTTTACAAACTATACATTTAAAAGAAATACGCGAATTATTATATGACACATTATAACTGCCAAATTACCTTATATCAGTAGCGTAGCCAAGGGCTCCTGGGAGAGTAACTGCTCCCCAAAAATTCTGGCTTGCCTTCCCCCAAAAAGTGTCGGTGTCAAAACTAATAATGAAATAATTTTAAGAGTGTAATAACAAATGTTAAAAAAATTGTAAAAATGAGATACTTTTATCCAAGCTCTTCTGATATACCTAACTTCATAATGTTTACAGATGATACAACTTTGTCTTTTTCTTGTAAAGAGTTTAATTCAGCTAAGAATATATTTAAACCAGAATTTATCAGTGTAATGAAATGGTTCACCTTCAATAAACTTTTCCTAAATAACAGTAAAACAAATTTCACGACTTTTACTAATAAACGAAATGTGTATCTTGATGAATTTAATGTCGATGAAATCGCTGTAAAGGAATGTACTTAACAAAATTTCTTGGTGTAATGCTAGACACTGCTAGACAAGCATTTGCAATGATGATCATGTAAATTATATCTCAAAAAAGATTTCAAACTTAGACATGTAGTCCCTAAACAGGTTTTATTAACTCTGTGTCATACTCTTGTTCTTCTTTATGTAATTTACTGCAACCTTGTATGGGGAAATTCCGCTAACAATGCTTTAAGTGCTTTTTGTCATCCAAAAGCGAGAAACAAGGTTATTATCCGATGCTGATTTCCATGATCATTCTAGTACATTATTTAAAGAGACAAAACTGCTAAAGCTCAAAGATGTAATCAAACTGGCACATTTTATTTTTATTTACAAGTGTAAGAACAAAATCATCAAGTTACAGTGTATAAATAAATGTTTTGTAACTCACCAAGAAATCTATTCATATCAGACCAGAAATACAGGTGTTTCAGGTCGACCCTAGAAATACCAAAATACCAAAATTGGCGGAATTTGTAGTTTGTATTTGATAGTTGGTATTTGATATTTGGTATTTGATATTTTGGTATTTTGGTATTCCTAGGGTCGACTTCAAACACTGTAGATCAAAGCATTTTATTCCTCAGTTTAGATTGTCTTATTGTTATTATTGTAACAACGAAAATTGTATAATTTTATTAATTTTTTCAGTAGAGGTTATTGAATTCAATTAAAAAAAAGTATGGTGGTCAAATAACGTCAGTAAATCTTAGTAAAAATAGTCAATGCACTCTATTGATATCAATATCAGATTATTCTCGTGAAATATGTGAAGGTAGTTAGATGCAGTGTTTTTCTTTACGAAGTAAGGGAGTCAGATGATAGACTAGTAAATTTTAGTTACTAAGCAAATGCATTAGGCAGATATTTTTAAAAAGTTGAATGACTTTCTTCATCGGTTTGTGATCTTGTTCAATTGACTAGCTTCATAATATAATTCCATTTAAGTAATAAATTGAGCAGTTCAGCGCGTAAAGAATTATGGATAATTTTAGTATGAGTAAAGGTATTCAGCCGACCAATGAGTTTGTGGCATTTTTCTGTAAACTTAGGGTAAATAACTCAGAGCATAGTAATTTAACTAAACTTTAAAGAGCGTTTAAGGAATTGACTCAGAAATTTCTCTGTTTTGTGCTTGGATCTGCTCATTCTTTGATTTGCTGCCATGAAACATTTTAGCATAAATTACATCATCATTTTTCTCCCAAGTAACGAAGAGAAGATTAAAGTCTCCACGTAACAAAATATTTTGTATTGGAATTCTTATGGTTTTTAATGTTCCGTTAATTCCGCTTCCAACAAACCTTAACTCATTTTCTGAAGTTTTTGGAGGATGGTAGACATTTATATTCAGTAAATTTATTTCTTTATAATTTCCAGAATAATTATGTCCACTGAGCTATTTGGTTTGTCTACCAATATTTTCCTTCTGTATATGTTTTATAAAATATATGCAATATCCCCTACTTTTCTTTGTGATTTATGTACTCTAAATATATTTTAATTTTTTATTCTGTTGCCGTATTCAATACAGTTTCCACATCCTGTGTCGCATTTATGCAAGCATGTGTCTCTTATGAAAAACTACTCCCGTTTGCTTCTTCTATTTGGTTTTGTAGAAATTTTTATTTGTGATCTACTTTTCAGTTATATAAGCCTTGTATATTTGCATAAGTTAATGGGGGAGATTTCGTAGTTATTTCAGTTGGCATTTCCTCTTGTTCTATCTGCTTCTCTTTGAAGTTGTGTTCTGCATAATTTTTGAATTGAATTTTTTTTTTTGTTGTTTCTAATATTTTCAGTTGTTGGAGTTAAGGTATTCGTTGTGTTTGTTGGAATTGTTGCATGTGCGGTGTTTAAGGCCATTTTAGATGCATATTTTATTGTTGTTTGATTGGCTTTGATGGAAAGATCCACGTATTATGAAGTAGTGTATATAATTTTGCGCATTTAGGAGAGTAGACGTGTGAAAGTATTCAAAATTAAGACAGTTTGGAAATGTAAACAACCATATATCACCAGGGAAGTACTCAGGAAGGTGCGTTAGACAGAAGATACGAGGTGCTGGAACTCCCGTTTCTCCTGTCACTGTCCTCCTTAGCTGATCTTTTTCCGTGTCTCGTCTACCCTGTGAGTAGTCCAGCATGCTCTCAAGCACACACTTCTCTCCCTATTCCTCACTACATATACATGCATTTTACACACTACATAACTTTTCAAAATTAAAAAAAAAAAATGGCATCACCTTCAAGAGCCTTGGAGTCCCTTGGGAAGGGAACCATAAATGTTCCCACTTCTGGCTCCCCCGCTGGCGATACCGGGAACGCAGACCCTGGTAGCGGGGCTGGATCGATTACCTTCCATTGGAGATGTTCTGGGCCTCTGTCTGATTCACTTTTCTTAAACTTCTGCAACATTCGTGGCCTTTTCTCAAATTTTCAATTTGTTGAACACCACCTCTCCTCCTCTAAACCTCTTCTTCTCAAGTGACTGAAACGACTCTCGAGTGTCTGAAACGATTGACAGCAACCCATTTTTTGTACCCTCTTACTTTCTCTATACTCAATTTCACTCAAAAGGTGGATGGTGCGTATATGTACGCAATGAGCTAACTTATCCTCGTATTCCCGAACTCGAATCTTCCAATGCTATACCCTCTGGCTACGGCTTACTTGCCACTCTCAAACTAAATACATGTGCGGTGTTTACCTTTCTCCTAATTCTGCTGACTATCCAAAATTCTTTGACTATCTTACTAGTAGAGGAATTTTAGGAAAATCGACCTAACAAATTAGCAGGAAGTCGAAACTTGGTACACTTGTAAACTGAACCCTACTGATGAATATATTAAAAGTCACAACAAATGCAAGTTGTGCTCCAGCCGCCATCTTGGAAAATGGCGGCCGAATTTCGGTTGTTTGGAAATAACTTTAGAACCGTAAAAGATACGAAAATTTACCAAGAGAGCAATATCATTCTACATAAAAAGACAAACATTTTCTGTTCCTAACTTTGTTTTGTACGATGAAAAATAAAAATGTTATGCAAAACCAAATATTTTTCATTCTATGAATCAATGCGGACACGACGTTCAAACTGGGTTTGTAGGTAAAAAAGCGAATGTTTTGTTATGACTGCCTATTTTCAGAAACCTCTCTTACTTTGTATGGGTGATTTTGTGAAAAAATATTTCACAGGAACGAGCTAGTAGAAATATAAATTGTGACAGTACCTGGTTTTCTAAATATTTATACCAATACATTTTCTTGTTTCTAGCAGATATGGGCAACTCTGTCCCTAATTTCCTATATTCTACTTCTAATAAATACTCTTAATTATGATTATATCTACGGATTCATCTGTAACATTTATTCACTCAATCGGAGGTTATGAATTAATATACCGAAGTAATAGTTCAAGCTAAACACAAAAATCAAACAGTAGTTGTTGGCCAGGATACGGATCTTCTAGTGCTTCTAACTGCTCTAGCCCATGAAGACTTTGAAATTTGGTTTCTCAAACCAGGGAAATCAAACAGCACACCCCGTATTTTCAGCATCCAAAGTGAGAAAAAAAACATGGGGAAGGCTTGTGAAGTTTTGCTATCTGCTCACGCCATGACTGGATGCGATACCACATCAGCTTTGTATAAAAAAGGAAAAGTTAGAGGTCTCCAACTTCTACAGAACCATACAGAAATGAGAGAAGAAATGAAAATATTTAACCAAAAGGATGCCAGTAAAGAAGATATCAAAGCTGCTGGGGAAAAGTTCCTCTTAAAAATGTACGGATCAAAATCAAAGTCCTTGGATGAGCTAAGATACTTCATGTATAATCGCATAGTAGCAAAAAGAAGTTAGATACATCTTTTCAACTAGCATCCCTACCTCCGACCAGTGCAGCAGCAGAGCAACTCTCATACAGAGTGTACTTGCAGGTCCAAGAATGGTTAGGAAACTGCCTGGAGCCAACAGAGTGGGGATGGTCCATGACAGGGAAATCACTGAGGCCTGTCCCTACTACCAAGGAAGCCGCTCCATCACAACTTCTTAACCTCATTTCATGTAACTGCAAGCTAGGATGCACCAAGAGATGCAAGTGCATACAGTTTGGTTTGCTGTGTTCAGCGATGTGTGGAGGATGTGAAGGAACTACCTGCGAGGACTCTTATGTTGAAACGCTACTAGACAACTGATAACTGAGTGTGTTGCAATATGACACTACACATAATGCAATAAATGTACAATCTAGCTTATTTTTGCGTAGTAATTATAAAATTATACTTAAAACAGGGAGACACAATTACATTTTATTTCCTAGCTCATGTTAGATGACTTTATTCAACATTAGAGATGTCACACAGTGCCTTAGTGTTAAAGCTATATACTGTATTACTGCGTTGCACTCCAAGACTTAGATTAATACATTTTCATTTTAGGTAACAACAGACGATTATATTTAGCTATAGTGATGTTCCCAAGTGTCTAAGGATTACTGTGACCATTCAATAAGATGTTATTTTATGTTCAATCCATAAAACCTGTCTGAACATCATGGTCATCATCAATACATGAAAATTCTTCCTGTTACATTTTTCTTCAGTATACAAGATAAGGAAAAATGCATGTTATATTTTACATAAAATATATTAGTAATGTATGTATTGAGAATAGCATTCATAATTATTTCCATTTTCAATACTTAGATGTCTAATGAAGGAATAAAATAACTTTTAAATAATGTTACTCCAAACCGATAACTTAGCTCCTACCCGTCATCAAAAAAATTACATTACAGTATTTTTCTCTAGCTCTTTCTGTTGTGCTTTACTTTTTTACCAAACTACCTATAAAAAACAAACTGTCATGGTTCTGAAATAATAAATTGCAACAAAATATTCGAATTTCTACCCATTAACCAAGTTTGAACGTCATGTCTGCACTGATTCATAGAATAAAGGAATTTTGTATTTTGCGTACCGTTTTTATTTTTCATCGTACAAAACAAAGTTAGGAACAGAAAATGTTTCACTTTTTATGTAGAATGATTTTGCTCTCTTGGTAAATTTTCGTATCTTTTACGGGTCTGAAGTTATTTCCAAAAAACCGAAATTCGGCCGCCATTTTCCAAGATGGCGGCTGGAGCACAACTTGGATTTGTTGGGACTTTTAATATATTCATCAGTAGGGTTCAGTTTACAAGTGTACCAAGTTTCGACTTCCTGCTAATTTGATAGGTCGATTGAATATATTTATCCTAAAATTCTTCCACTATACGTCCAAAGTTGAATACATTCTTTCCCGCTCTCCCTTTGCTGAAATCTCCATTTTAGGAGATTTCAATGTACACCACCAGTTTTGGCTTTCTTCCCATTTCACTAACATCCCTGGTGAACTAGCTTACAACTTTTCTATCCTAAATGACCTACAGCAGATTGTGCAGCACCTTATTCGTATCCCCGATAACCTTGGAGATAAATCCAGAATGTTGGTTCCTTCTTTCCTCTCATCCTTCTTCTTACTCTGTCAAACATTTTTCTCTGTTGGGCTCCTCCGATCACAATCTTATATCTGTTTCCTGTCCTATCGCTCCAATTCGGCTTTTGGATCCTCTCAAGAGGAGGCGCCTTTGGCGCTTTGGCACTTTGGTGCCGCTGAATGGGAGGCCCTTAGGCAGTAATTCTCTGATTTCCCATGGAAGGATTACTGCTTCCGTGGCCGGACCCCTTCCGAGTGTGCTGAGCGCATCACAGAGGTGATTCTCTCGGGCATGGAGGCGTACATTCCATATTCTATTCCTACTATTAATGCTAATAAACTTTGTTTTAACTTAGCTGTTGTAATGCTATCCGCAACAGAGAAGAGTCTTTCAGAAGATACCGTCGCTATCCAACTCCTGACTCTCACTCAGCTTATATTTATGTCTGGAATCGTGCAAAATCTGTTCTTCGACTCGCCAAATATTTCTTCATCCGACAAAAATGTGAAAACCTTATTCTAATTCTTCTCGCTCTTTCTGGCATCTAGCTAAGAACCTCTTTAACAACTTTACTTCCTCTTCTTTCCCTCCTCTTTTCCATTCCGACGGCTCAGTTGCCGTCTCTTCTCCTGACAAAGCTGAACTCTTCGCTCAGACTTTCGCTTACAATTCAACTATGGACGAGCCCGGTGCTGTTCCTCTATCACCTCCTCCCTCTGACTTTATTATGTCTGAAATTAGAATCTCTTCCAAAGATATTTTTCTGCCCTACCTGGGCTCAACTCAAGGAAGGCGTAGGGTCCTGATGGTGTGTCTCCTGTTGTTCTTAAGAAATGTGTTTTAGTGCTAACACCCTGCCTAAGTAGGGTGTGTCGAATTTTTCAACTTTCAAATTCCAAATATGAGGGGTGCTAAAAAGTTGCAGCATGACTTAGGAATTCTAAAGATATTTTTGTTAATTTAATATAATTTAGTTTTGCTTGGTAAGAAGCTACATAAAAATAGTGACTTTTTTTACTTTTTTGTGGAATTATATAATAATTATTATATTAATAATTATATATGCTGTATATATAATGCACTGCTGTTTTTGCTTATTTCACAGGTTGAAACATATTCATCAGTGTGCTGAAGATTACTTGTCCGTCAGTGCTACCATCCTAACCAGTGGGAATTGACCTACAATGGCTTCTAAAAGGAGGACAAGACTGGGGACATTCACACATATGAGCAACCTAATTGGAACTGGTAGAGAGTTGTTGCCCTCTGAACTCCCAACTCTGCGAGACGTTCTGAAATATGGGCTACTGCTAAGAGAACAAAGTGGTGAGGATGTGAGAAACTACCCAGCAGCCAGTCTTGCAAAGGACATTTACCCTAAAGTGCTTGAAAAGTGGGAACGAGCAAACAGTTCTTTTGTAGCCCCCGTTGTAAATTCACGAGTCACAATCTTAAACAAGATCCAAGAGAGCTGGGAGCAGGCCAAAAACATATCTCTTGGGAGAGGAAAGCTACATGTCAAAGAGGCTTTCATTGCAAAACTTGACAAGCTTTTTGACATCCTCAGTTGCAAGTGTAAAATTGTTCTCTGCTCTGAATTTGGCTGCCTTGCAGATGTTGGTTGTAAAAACGAAACTCACATTAACTGTACATGCCCTAGGGAGATGAAGATCCCTGTGAAGGAACTTGCTTTCATTAAAGGTCAGAGAGACAAGTCTGGTTCTATTGGACCACATCAGATTGGCTTGCCAGATCAACCTGAGCACAACAGACAAGTCAAAAAGCAGAAGCGGCAAGAAGACGAAAGAAGAAGGCTTGCTGAATATAAACAGACAAGTAAGCAGGATGTTTCAATGCCATCAAATGAAATAATTTTCTCTGATGATGAAAATGAAGAACAAATAGCTGATGCTCAAGATGGAAAGGATGGAAGTTATGAAGTGACATTAGAAATACCAAGCACGTCTTCAACTTCCAATAAAAAGCCAGAGTACAACACATTAGAAATACCTAATGTTGCTATGCATAGCATCAGATATGGTGTTGGCCTGCGTGCCACAGCTGCCCTCACCACTGCTGCCTTTATGGATGCTGGCTTGATCACTGAAGAAGACAAGAGACTTGTAGTTGATCACAATAAAGTCAAGAGGGCCCAAGAAAAAGTTATGAGATCCCTGGATCAGGAATTTGATGATCTTTGTAAGAAGGGTGAAATTGACTGCATCTTCTTTGACGGCCGTCAAGATACAACTAAAGTTATGTTGAAAGCAGACAATTCAGATCGTCAGTTCCCAAGCATCATCAAAGAAGAGCATTATTCTGTGTGCAGTGAGCCAGGTGGAAGATATCTCTACCACTTCACTCCTGAGAAAGGCTCAACGAGAAAAAAACCTGCTGAAGTTATTGCTGATAATCTTGTAGATTTCATGAAGAAGAAGGGCATTGATAAAAGCCTGCAGGCCATTGGAGGTGATTCTACAAATGTTAACACTGGCTGGGAGGGTGGTTCCATGCATTGGGTAGAGGTCAAGCTTTGCCGTAAGCTGATCTGGTTGGTTTGTGCCCTCCACACTAACGAGTTACCCCTGCGACACTTGATCACAGCACTGGATGGGAAGACCTTGTCTAACAAGAAGTGGACAGGTAACATTGGCAAGATGCTAGACACTGCAACCGAACTTGAAATTGATCCTTCATTCACCAAACTCTCAATTGGAGAGCCTCTTACTTCACTGAGTGACAATGTCGTAAAGGATCTCTCTACTGATCAAGCGTACGGGTATAGGATCACAGGCCATAAGGACAGGAGAACTTCCCACAGATCTGGCCCTTCTTGAAATTGGTCCAGTGAGTCATTCAAGGTGGTTGACAACAGCAAACAGGCTTTGTCGCATATGGGTTTCAAAACATGGCCTTAAAGGCAAAACCCTCAACAACTTAAGACTGATAGTGGAATACATTGTTGGTGTGTACTACCCCTGTTGGTTGAACATCAAAGTAAAACACTCTTGGGTGGAAGGCCCACGCCACATCTTGTTTCAGCTGCGGCTAGTTAGGCTGCAAAAGAAGGCTGTAGTGGATGCTGTTTTGCCAACTATCAAGCGCTCAGCATGGTATGCATTCAGCGAAATGATAATCCAGACACTCTTGTGCTCGTGACAGTGAGGAGAGGAGAGCTGGTGTCCAAAAGATTGTTGACATGAAGGGTGGAGATGATGACACACTTGGAGATCTTTCTGTACGTCCCAGGAAGACACCTTCCATCAACCCAGTGCTTCTTCCGTGTTGGAGCTGACAGACTGGTCTGACGGGGTATTTGAACCTCCTTTGACATGTAAACTGACTACAGCGGAAGTAAAGAAGTTCTTTGACAAGCCTATGCAAGTTCCACAGTGGCCCTGTCATGCTCAGTCAATAGAGAGGTGTGTGAAACAAGTCACAGAGGCAGCAGGCAGGGTGTATACACATGAGAAACGTGAGGGCTATATCAGAGGCCAAGAAGCAAGTCGGCGGCTGATGTCCAAGAACGAATCAAAGCAAGACTTGATGAAACTTGTTTAAATATTTTTTTTTACTGATGTCATTACTTTCTAATGTTGTTTTATGATTACAAGGATATGTTTTATGATTACTAGGATATGTTTTATGCAGAGAAACTAAAATTTTTATAGCATTACCTGACATTTTGAGAAGCTAAAATTAATAAATGTTGTTTTCCGAGAGCAATTTATGTGCTTTTTAATCAAACGTAGATTTACCAAGCTAAGTGTTGAGCAACCACAAAAATAATAGCAGATTTGAATTCTTCACATCCAAAAACATATTTTTAAAACCCCTCAGTGAAGGAATTGGCAAAAATTAATTTTCACCTCCCAAATTGACACACCCTAATGACTTAACCTAACCAATCGTCAAGGGTATTCAAGTGTCTTAATCGGGCATTTAAACAAACTTTAGCTGCCTTCGCCTTGTTAGGGTCTGGGTCGTGGCTGTGTTCAGTCACAGAAAGAAGTTCCTTCACCTCCAAATCTGTATGAGCACAACCTTTGCAAGAAAGTGCTTTCCTCTGAGAACATTCCCAGCGTATTCGTGTACTGTTGGAACTCTTCTTGGTGTATAAGTAGCCTTCTGCACACAGTTTGGAACCTCCTTTATTGTTCTTGATGAAGAATATAACCAATGGTTAACTGACAGACGTGTAGATTCAAACTAACAACCCATAACCTTAACACCACGGTGGCTGAAGTGGAACTGATGCTTCAGATTAGATGTGACACCTGACTTGCCCTACCCAGCAATTTGTCCAGGAGGCTTTTGTCCTAGGGGGCTTTTGTCCTAGGGGGCTTTTGTCTGGACCCGACATTTTCCTGAGCACAAATCTCTTCTAGTTTAGTGTTCAAAGATATTGTTTTTGACGTCATCCTAAAATTTAAACCGTGCCTAGGGGTAATACCGAGCACTAAAGACCTCTCTGACCTTGCCTTCAGGGACCTAATTAACCCCCTGTATCTCTCCAAAAGGTCAGGCACTCTCGTATCGGGCCTATACGAGTCATTGCCCTCTACCATCGTCACCAACATCGAGTGACGGAAGGCAACATCAATCCTATCTCTTCGTCTCTAATTCTATCAACCCTGCCCCCTGGTATACCGACCCTCCTCCTCTTGGTTGGATTCCGTTCAACGAACTCCTTATCCATATGACGCACTAAGGAGTCCCCAATTAAAATCGTTTCCCCCTTGTTCACATCCCTCTTCAACTGGGCGAAAGGGTTCGAAACCTCGATAAGGGGGGATTCCTATCACCTAACATACGTGGCCTAGCTCCACCCTTAACTACTCTAAATCCCTCCCCGTCTACTTATCTCGGACCAACCTTAACCCCTCCCTCAACTCTGGACGATAGCAAATTGGACGATAGTGGGAGGGTTGAGAGCGGTCACCCTTCTTTGGGACAGGCTGAATGAAAGCGAACTTCCAGCAGGAAGGAAAAGTACCAGACGAGAGACAAAGACCAGTTAAAAACACATTAATTATTTAAAGTGCTCTAACATGTTTGTTTTTCATTTCTCCAAAAAAGAAAGCTATTTTTAAATCAGTGACCAAAACTACATTAGTCTACCGATTTTCATTAAAATTCGCTGCTAGCCCCGAAACGGAAAAGATCCTAAAGCAGGACTATTCGGAGGCCAATGTCCTAGGGGGCTTTTGTCCTAGAGAGCTTTTGTCCTACACTCGGAAAATGTACCCTTCGTAAAGCTGTGGTCAGAACTTAGTGATCCTAGCCTTTTTATAAACGATGGGGTGCATTTCAATGAAATAGGGAATGCTAGGCTAGGTAGGTTAATCGATGAGAACTTTCGAAAGCTGTATAGGTCGAAGCCCTCTTTAAACGTTGTGGGTCCGGGAGGCGCTGGCCCGACGTGAAAAATAGTTTAAAACGCCGAACCGTGGAAAAAAATAATTTAAACGTCTTATTGTAACGCGCTTAGTATTAGAAATGGATCATATGTAGAATTCGGACCCCAGCCTTTTTTAGTTAGCTTTATAAGGCTAACTAACGAAAATATCACGACCTAACCTAACCAATCGTTAGGTTAACTGTACGCCCTTGACGATTGGTTAGGTTAGGTCATGATATTTTCGTTAGTTAGCCTTATAAAGCTAACTAAAAAAGGCTGGGGTCCGAATTCTACATTTGATTCTTAGAAATAAATTGAACGAATTTAAGGCGATAATTTATTCTGGGAAGTTCGATATAGTTGTTATAACCGAAACGTGATTAAATATCGTAACTTGGGACTAGTTGGGGGAACTTGGTATAGTGGGTTTTAAACTTTTTACTAATGATAGGTTACATAGGATTGGTGGCGGCGTTTTGCTGTACACACTAAATTATTAGGTTTAAGCTATTGATAGAAAACATTAAGGATAGTAACCTAAAGGAAGTCCCTGATTTTCGTAGGGCTAATTTTGATAGTTTTGTGGATAGGATAAGAGTAGTAGATTGAGATAATTTATTTATGGGTAATGACGCAAATTTTCATTGGGAAGCGTTTAAAGAAAGTTTTTGGAATATCGAAAGGGAGTTTATTCCGAGTAGGCCCAAGCGCGCTAGTAATCATGGTAGGCCTAATTGGTGGACTAGGGAAATCGGTGAGTTCATAAACGAGCGTAACATAGCGTATAGACTTAATAAGCGCAATGGCACGGTAGTTAACTTTAATAGATATATCGAGCTTAGACGTCAGGTTAAAAGATCTGTTAGGAATGTTAAGCGTAATTTTGAGATACTTGTAGATGCTGATAGAAAACATAATCCGAAAAAGTTTTTCGACTACGTCAATAATCGTAAGCCGATAAAAGATAACATAGGACCTCTAGTGGACACTAACGGCGCTTTGGCTTCCGACGCTCAGGCGATGGCGGGTATTTTTAACAACTTTTTTGCGACAGTTTTTACCGTAGAAGACGTAAATAATGTCCCCAACGTGAACGATATCGTTCCATTTAGTTGCGAGACTATTTTGAATGAAATAATTGTTTACGAGGGTGAGATTGCGCATTATATCGATAAGCTAAACGTTAGCAAGGCACCAGGCCATGACGCGCTTTATCGTAGACATTTGAAAGATTTGAAAGACGTTATCGTCGGCCCCTTAACAAAAAGTTTTAGTAAGTCATTGGAAGCGGGGATTATTCATGAAGACTTCAAATTAGCTAACGTTACGCCCATTTTTAAAAAAGGCGACCGCACAGTTGTTAGCAATTATAGGCCTATTAGCTTAACGTCAATTGTCGGGAAACTTTTGGAATCCGTAGTTTAGGATCGTATCGTTGATCACTTAGAAAGTCGCGATTTGATTAATAGTAGTCAGCATGGGTTTCGACGCCATAAATCTTGTTTAACTAATTTGTTAAGAGTTTTATAACGAAATAGTGCGCGAATACGATAGGCATAGAGCGGCTGACGTTATTTATTTAGACTTTAAAAAAGCGTTCGATACAGTTCCGCATAGATGATTAATTGCGAAGGTTAACGCGCACTGTATACGCGGGGAGTATTTATTGGGGTTGTTTAACCTCCTTCGCAACATCTAAGGTCATATGACGGAGGGGACCTACAGCTTTACGTGGGATCCGAATCACGGGTCGCTACATAATCTGGGGGCGGAGGACGGTCTCCCATCCAACTACTACCCAGACCCAATGTCGCTTAACTTCGCTGATCTCCGGGAAGCGGTGTTACGACATTAGCCACGACGTAGCTCACGGTATACGCGGTCAGGTAGCTAACTGGTTAGAGGAAAGGCTCCGTACCAGGAAACAGAGGGTCGTTGTTAATGGTAGGGAATTGGGATGATTGGATGTAGGTAGCGGTGTCCCTCAGGGTTCAATGTTAGGCCCACTGCTCTTCGTAATTTACATCCACGGCATAGATATAGGCTTGACCAGTAACGTGTTAAAATTCGCGGACGAAACTGAAATAGGCGGTAAAGTTCTTAATGTGGACGATAGAAATAGGCTCCAAGACGATGTAAATAGGATTATGGAGTGCATGCATTTTAAAGTAGACAAATGTAAAGTTTTGCATATAGGTTCTCGTAACAACAATTACACGTACACGATGGATGATAGACAGTTAGCAAGCGTTGACGAGGAAGTAGATTTAGGCGTACGTGTATCTAAGGATTTAAAAGTTAGGAACCAGTGCCTGGAGTCTTGCGCAAAAGCTAATAGGATGTTAGGTTTCATAGCGCGTAATTTCGAATTTAAATTGAAGAATATTATATTTCCCCTTTACAAGTCCCTAGTCAGGCCTCACTTAGAATATGCCGTTCAGTTTTGCTACCCGTATTTGCGTGAGGATATTGATAGGTTGGAAAGGGTTCAGTGACGCGCCACGAAACTAATTCTGTCACTACGCAACAAGTCTTACGAAGATAGAATTAAAGAGTTAGACTTGCATTCACTCGAAACTAGGAGATTAAGGAGGGAGCTTATTGAAGTTTTCAAAATCGTTAATAAAATCGATAACGTAAATTTTGACAAACTGTTCACTTTCGATAATAGCAATACTCGTAATAACAGATTTAAATTACGTGGTAGACGTTTCATTACTAACTCGCTAAAAACCTCTTTACGTTTAAAGTAATTGATAAATGGAATAATCTTCCCGCGTCTGTCGTGAACTCTACCAGCATTAATATGTTTAAAAATCGTTTAGATAGGCATTTTAAAAATATTAACGTTGTTTAAAATAAAAAATTAGCAACAGGAGCTCTGAGGGTAATGGTCAAAGTTTGAGTCTGTTGACGATTAATGCCAGCTTGTGATATGCCATCGCGTTATATGCAGGCAACAAAATTATATTAAAAAAAAATTAGACTATGTAACACGAACTTAGATATAGCTCGTAGCGTAAACTAACTCACGTTTTGTTATAATCTTAATACTTTTTGTTTCTTTTCTTATCCTCTCTTTACATGCATGTCTGTAGTTTGCATGGTGTGACAGTGTTTGAGTTAAGACTGTGTTTGCAGGGTTTGTAAGCGTTCTTATTTTACTTCTTTCCATCTTTCATCCCTTTCCTATTCTCTTCGACTATCTTTCCGACTTGTCGGCAGAGTCTCGAACTTACATACTTCTAACAAATCACTTCCATTCCAACCAACTTGTATTTCTCGTGCATCACACAGATCAAGTCCACGCTTACTCAAGCAATTATTTACCATGTCCATCGATTTTCTTCTTGGCCTTCCTCTCCTCCTTCTACCTTCGCAAACACATTTATACACTCTTTACACAAATCTGTCATCTTCTGTTCTTTCAACGTGTCCAAACCACCTTAACACGCTTTCCTTAATTTTCACTTCCACTGCTAAATACCATATCTGTCATCTGTCCACTGTCCAGAACCACATGATTTCTTATTATTTGAATCCGACGCACGCCACACACTTCTCAGTTTATCCATCTCAACCGCTCTTATTCCTGGCTTCTCCCTTTCATGCTACTTCAATGTTTCGCATCCACACAAAAGTATCGGTACTAACGCACCTTCATATAAACATCTGACAGCATCTCGACACAGTCTCTGCTTTCTCACAACCGCTTTCAGCACACCCACCACCTTTCTTCCTTGATTCACTCTACTGTTAACTTCATCCACACCAGTACCTCTTTTGTTCAGTACACATCCCAGATACTTAAAAAACCCTGTGCTTCTAGTGTTCCACCATTCACCATCACATGGCAGTCCGCATTTCCCTCTCTCTCCACAATTAGTAACATGCTTTTACCCACACTCACTTTCAGCTGTCTTCTCTCGCACACCGCCAAAATCTCTTAACAACGTCTTGCATATCATACTGATTCTGGGCAAATAGCACAGCATCATCCTCATAAAACAGATTTGACAGGCCCCACCTATTCTCATCACACACCAGATTCAATCCTCTTTCTAGCAGTTGCACTTTCACTTCTGTCATCACTCCATTCATAAACAGATTGAACCGTCAGAGACATCACATATCCTTGACGTACACTAACACTTACTTGAAACCAATCACTCAGTGCTTTATTCATTCTCACACATGCACTACTTCCATCATCGAAACTCTTTTCCCATTCATGAGTCTACTCTCAACCCCATATACTCCAAACCTGCTACAGGTCTATTTACACTATCTTACGCTTTCTCAAGATCCATAAAAGCCATGTGTACCTTGCAATCCCTTTTGCATGCTTTCTCAGTCACTTGTCTCACTACGAACACTTTTACCACACAGTCTCTTCCACCTTGGAACCCTCCTTGTTCATCACTCAACATGCATTCTGTAATACCAAGAATTCTTTCTATCGCTATCCTACCATACACCTTCTCCACTACACTTAACAGACTTCTTATACTTCTGTAATTCTTCCATTCACTCCTTTCACCTTTCATTTTGTATACTGGAACAATTACTGCTCTCTTCCGGTCTTCAAGCACATTCTCATTTGTCCATGCACTCTGACATATGCACCACAACCACTCCAACCTTTTCAATACCCCATATTTAATCATTTCCCCATATATTCCATCTACACCTGCCGCGTTTCCATTTTTCAGTTTGCGAACAGCTGCTTTCATTTCATCTATGGTTATGTTCTCAAGCATTCTGTCACGTGTCCTCCTCACAGGAGGAAATCACCATCACCCAAGCGCTTTCGTGTGTATTACACACAAAAATGTTCGGTTGATAGTGAGTTCCTTTTCCCTGATCGTTTTTATTGCATATATTTATTAAAAGAACTGAAAAGTAAATTTTTTATCCAATTTATTTATTCATTTAATTAAAACAGCAGAGTGCCGTCATCGAAAGAATGGACTGAGTGAGGACGTGCCAAAAGAAAGATAGAATTATCAAATTATCACCTTTTTAATATTTAAAGCACATATAAGAGAGATTTGAAATGTGATAAATTGTCCAAAATTTTGTCAACCACATTTCTTTAATAAATGTATAATTGTATATGTATGTATAAGAGAAACATTATTATTATTATTATTATTATTATCACTAATCACGATAACAAACAAAAGTGAAGAAACAGTATTTCTTGTCAGTGGGATTAGTGAACGTGGAAAACGTCTTTCAGTTTTAACGATTTCTGGGATTTTATGGGGAAATAAAATTCACAAAACATCTTCCTGCTAGTTAGCTTAGCAAGCCTAAAGACAGTCATAAATGGTCTAAAGAAAATGAGTGATTGATTCTATACCACAAAAAATGTATAAATCATTTCGCAGTACTATTTCTGAACCGAGTGCTGCCTTGTATAATCATCCTCACTAGACTGGAAATTTACCTGATGCTCTAAAAATAGCCCGCACATACCCTTATTTAAGAGAAAATTTCCTCAAAGTACAGTCCAATGTCTATCTTGCCGACATAGGAAAATTCTGAGAAAATCGTACATCAGTAATTTATACGTTTCCTCCCAGTCAAACATATATTGTCCCCTAATCAGTTAGGTTTTAAAGCAAAAACTCTATGGAGGAGGCAGTTATTGCACTACCTGAGGTTTTCTATGTTGATTTAAACCAGGGCTGTCCAACTCCTAACCTGAAGGGGGCCACATTGCTCCTGAGGTATCTGCCATTGGGGTTACACTCTAGAAATCAATATAAATTAAAGATTGTACGGTTGTATAAATAAAATAAAAAACATTTTACAATACCTTGCATCTTTATTAACTTCACATCTCTCTACTTTCACTAGATTTATTGAATCATAATTAGTGAGAGCACTGAAGACGATCTATCTCTTTCACCAAGCTGGGTATATCCACATTTATGTCGGTTATAGCAAGTCTCAACAAGTGTGACAGTGATTCATTTGTTAAGGAAGAGCGATAACGAGACTTTACAAGTTTCATGTAGGAAAAGGCGCTCTTACACAATTAATTACTTCCAAACATAGAGCACACCCTTAATTCAAGGTCTCTTAAGTTTGGATACCGTTCTTGGGGCAAAAGTCTGAAGTCCCCCTTTTTACCCCATTCCACTGAAAAAGGGGTCTGTCTGTAAATCACACAGTTCCAAATGTAACTGAGGAGGTTGGTTCGCAATATCTGCTCTGAGTGGATTGCTAAACAAGGCTATGTTATCCTTCATAGTTTTAAAGTCAGTGAAACGATTTTTAAATTTTATTTATATTTTTGAGACTTAACCGTGGGCCACAAATAAATGTGCTGAGGGCCGTCAATTGGACAGCCCTGATTTAAACAATAGAAACACTTAAACAGCCCTTTTTCTGAGTTCTGCACAAATTGAATACCTGTTCACGTGTTCATAAAATATTTTGAAAGAAGCCGTGTTTATTATGCAAGTCATATCAGTAACCCATTCAAGGAACTTAATTAGATGTGATAACTTTTTCCTTCCCAAATCCAGCGTCCGTAACTCCAGTGGCGTAGCAATAGGGTGGCGTTGGTGGCAAAATGCCACGGGCCAAGGGGCCCGAAGGGTGTAGTTTATATTCTTCAAAATTTAGAAAGAACAAAAGTAAAGAAATATTTTTCTTAATTTTTTTTTCTATTTCCAACACCTCCACGAAAGAAACAAGATCAATTTGCGGAGTTGAAAGCGAGGAAGAGAGATTTTTAAAGATAATTTTTTTTATAGTATATTCATAAATTTCATGTAACCCTGTCTCAAACTCTTCTATGTTTATTTTTGCTAATACTGATTTCGTATGTTTTGAAATATATACTCCATTCAGCTGAATTTTTCTCTTCACATTAAAAATCTAACCCTTCTTGCTCATTCATTGTATTGGATTAATTAGGCAGAAAAACTTAATAGGCTTTACATATTTTGGTTCCAAATTAACCATAAACGTTGTTGGTTTGGGGGAGGGCCTCCTCCCCCAAACCAACAACGTAAAGTTTCAAATTTCACTGATGGACCCACCTCCAACCGAGACCCATCAGTGAAATTTTGCCACGGGCCCTTCCGTTCCTAGCTACACCACTGCGTAACTCAGTGGGTAACACCGTTTCCCTAAAAGCAAAGTGAAGTCACTGAGATCGGGGGTTCGAACCCCGATGATGCTGACGATAAAAACACAGGAATTGAAACAATGGGCAGCATTAGTTGGCCTGACAGCTGTGCCGATTTCTAGCTATCCTGACTGATTATCATTATTACTTCCCAAAACCTAATTAACACTTGAAAAGTGTTAAGGAGATCCTTCTCATAAGAAGTTGATATGTGGAATAATTTCGAAACAAATTTTTAGCGAACATTCTCTACAAATTTTCATATTCAAGAAACAAAAATAAATTTTTGAATAGATCCAAGCTTGGATCACCTGAAGATCAGGGCCCCCAGCCTTCTTTAGTTAGCCTTATAAGGCTAACTAACGAAAATATCACAACCTAACCTAACCAATCGTTAGGTCAACTGTACACCCTTGACGATTGGTTAGGTTAAGTTGTGATATTTTCGTTCGTTAGCCTTATAAAGTAACTGAAGAAGACGGGGCCCTGATCTTCAGGTGATCCCCAAGCTTTTTTGTCCTTTCGTTCACTCTTTTTAGAATTTCCTTCTTTTCTTCTACAATCCTTAGAAAATACCATTTTAATATCTGAATTTCTGCACTAAAGAACACCTTCAAAACCAACCCTTTACATTGCACAACAAGTGCTCATTTTAAGTTCAAATAGGTTATAAATAGATAACAGTAGGGTATGCCATTAAATTATCGTGTTCAGAAATGAGAGTAATCGTATATTGAATCCAGGACAAAAACTCGCTGGACAAAAACTCACCACTTAAATGCAAAAGAGGACAAAAACTCACCACTTAAATGCAAAAGAGGACAAAAACTCACCACTTAAATGCGAAAGAGGACAAAAACTCACCACTTAAATGCAAAAGAGGACAAAAACTCACCACTTAAATGCAAAGGAGGACAAAAACTCACCAGACAAATGTTTTTGCGAAATACATACACTCTAGTCTGGCTCTTAAAATTTTAAACTCATTGTAGATAATTATTCTTCACCTTTTAAATTGTTCTGTTTTTAACTAAATCGGCATACTAATGTAGTTTTGGTCACTGATTTCAAAAATAACTTTCTTTTTTTGGAGAAATGAAAAACAAACATGTTGGAGCACTTTAAATAATTAATGTGTTTTTAACAAAAATATCATGACTTAACCTAACCAATCGTCAAGGGCGTACAGTTGAATGCCAGGTTAGATCAATTGAATGCCAGGTTAGGTCATTTGACCTAACCGGGCATTCAATTGACCTAATTGGGCATTAATTTATAACGAAAGATTGGTGGGTTGGTGAAAAATTAATATTGGTTGGTTGGTTAAAAACAGAACAATTTGAAAGATGAACAATTTGAAAGATGAAGAGTAATTATCTACAGTGAGTCTAAAATCTTGAGAGCTTAAGATCTTAAGATCTAGACTAGAGTGTATGTATTTCGCAAAAACATTTGTCCGGTGAGTTTTTGTCCGTGGCCCCCCCCCCCCGTATATTAACCCGGCATTACTCAGGTGAGGTGTTACAAACCCCACATGTATACGAGGCGAGCAATTTGTGTGTATGTATTTAAAATTTAGGATCACCTGAAGATCCGGGCCCCCAGCCTTCTTTAGTTAGCCTTATAAGGCTAACTAACGAAAATATCACGACCTAACCTAACCAATCGTTAGGTCAACTGTACGCCCTTAACGATTGGTTAGGTTAGGTCGTGATATTTTTGTTAGTTATGCCTTAAAAAGCTAACTATAGAAGACTGGGGGCCTGATCTTCAGATGATCCAAAATTTACATATCCCGGAGGGTAAAAATATCTTCTTCATGTGCTACTGCTGCAATTATGATTTGATTAAGATAGTGACTTTTTATTTATTGCTCTAAATGACAAACAAAAAATTGCCACACTGCACCTGAGTCATGATGTGATTTTTGAGAGCCTGAGAATGCAGGGTTAATATAGTAAATCTTTGTACAATGCTTACAATAAGTCTCGCGCCTCTGTCTCGTCCCAAGCTAGTCTGTTAGGTATAAAATGGGCGGTCCTTATGGCAGCGGAGGTGTGTTCGGATTGGTGCACATAATTCCTCTAACCCCATCAATGACGTCCACATTATCATTGTGTCGATCACTCTATTTATTTATATATAGAGACATACTGTATATAGATATATATAGAGTATGCAGGAGATAAAGCTCTCTCTCTCTCTTTCTCTCTCTCTCCATCCTCTCTCTCTCTCTCTCTCTCTCTCTCTCTATCTCTCCATCCTCTCTCTCTCTCTCTCTCTCTCTCTCTACCTCCCTCCATCCTCTCAATCTCTCTCTCTCTCTCTCTCTCTCTCTCTCTCCATCCCCTCTCTCTCTCTCTCCATCCTCTCTCTCTCTCTCTCTCTCTCTCTCTCTCTCTCTCTCTCTCTCTCTTTTAAGCCCATTCCAAACGCGTAATGGCCTGACCAGCCCCCTGCGACCGTTCTTTGGTGACCAATTGATGGTGCTTGGCTGTACTGCTCTGAGGTGAGAGAGCTTTACTGCCCAGCTGGCTGCCAGGCCAGCGTAAAGTCTCGGGCGTAGCCTCTGGGTCTGGTGGGATATCCCTTGAACACTGGATTCTAAGAGTCTGGCCGCTTGTGAGTGACTAGTAAGACTTAGTAAGGGGCTGCATCTCGCTGTCGCTCCTGGCGGAAAATCCGTGACGCCTGCGTCGCGAGTGTTTGTCAGTTGGTAGCTGCGACACGTTTGGGACTGTCCGGCCCTGGGGAGACCTTTGGTCGGTGCGGCAGCAGGAGAGGTGTCGTCTTCTGGAAGGGATGAACGTCACTTGCAAATAGGTGGATGCGTCTACGCGCGGGAAGAATTCACCCCCCCCCCCCCCCCTTCTTATATACTGGACAGAACGTTTTTGATAGTTTTCATTGCTCGAACGCTTTATCTTATTCAGAGTATTCAGAATTTGAAAAAAGAAAAAAAAAAGTTACAATGACTGGACCGCAGAAATTGAAGGCTGAATGTGCGAAGTGTGAAGTGAACCAGTGGGTGACGAACTTCAAAGAAGCTTGCTTCGAGAAGATCAACCACTCCGGCATGTGCTGCTTTTGCGAACTAGTGCGGTTTTACGAGAAGCTAGAGGAGAGGGTCCGGCGGCTCGAGTCGTCCAGACCGGCTGTTGGAGGTGCGGCAGTCACTGACGAGGCTGCACTGCCGCCTAACCCGGAGCTCATTCAGGATAGGATAGCTGCCGTGGAAAGGCGGGCCAGCGATGGAATGGACAGATCTCGGGACCGCGGAGAAAGGGTAGAGGTGCAACCGGGGGCCAGGGTCCTAAATCAGTGTCAGGAATCGCCAGCGACCCACGTGGAATGCGTGGAAACGCGGCGTAAGGTGGAGGGCGCAAAGAAGGGGCTGATAGAGAAGGGTGGGAAGGGGTCGATAGAAAAGGGTGGGAAGGGGCCGATGAAGAAAAAGGGTGGGAAGGGGCCTACTGATGGCCCAAAGAAACCGAAGGATGTAGCTACCGGTCGGGGTGGGTCGGGTGGTGTAACTGCGTATATGGGTGGCGACAGGTTTCGAAAGGTCTCGGGCAAGAAGGCTGCGAAGCCGAAGCCTGAGACCCCAGTTGCCCCTGTCAGGACCTCTAACCGCTTTAGTCTCCTGTGCTCGAAGGAGGAAGACACCGTTTTGATTGGGGACTCACAGATCAGGGGCCAGGAGAAGTACTTTGCTTCTGCAAACCGGGATGGGAGGAAGGTAAGGTGCTTACATGGGCGGGGAACGACTCGCTTAAGGAAGGAGGTAGAGAAGGTGCGCGTGGCTAGTCGGAGGACTGCGATCGTTGTCCACGCTGGTGGCAACGACCTGTTCCTAAAAGGCGGTAGGGTAGGTCTTTCAGAGGGGATCATCACCGAGATCATGTCTCTTGCGGATGATCTAAAATTGAAGACAGACAGTGGAATGTTAATGGGAATTTTACCGCGAATGAATGCCAGTGACCACGCACTCAGTAAGGTCATTGGCATCAACGAGAGGGTGCAAGACTTGTGCGTCCCGCTGGGCGTGAGGTTTATTGACCCCTTCGACGCATTTTCAGGTAGGTGGGACCTTTACCAGAGAGATGGTGTCCACCTCAATAACGAGGGTAAAGGTGTGCTTGGCGCGCTGCTCGACCGGCACCTATACAGAATGGTGAGGTCGAGTCCGGGGAGAGATGATGGGCCCCCACCGGGGAGGGATGATGATGAGCCGGTGGCGGGCGTACCTTCAACTGAAGGGTGCGTCCAGGTACAGGTGGGTGACCCTCCTCCTACGTTGGAGGGGGCTCAGGCTCCTGCGGAAGTTGCCCCCTCGTTAGTGAGGGGCTCTTCAACTCCCGACAGCCCTGGCTGTTCGGGAAACGGGTCGTGCTAGGGGGCGGTCAGAATAGGGGTGGCTCCCTCCGTGCAATGCGTTTTAATGCTAGGTCGATTAGGAACAAGTTTTGCGAGCTACGGGCGCTCTTAGCATCAGAATACCAGGATATCGTTGCTATCACCGAGTCCTGGATTCATACTGATCGTAAGGACTACGTTGGGGAGTTCGAAATTCCCGGGTATAGAATGTTTCGCAAAGACCGCACCCGTGGGGAGGGGGGGGGTACTAATATACGTCAGAGACACGTTGAGTCCGGTTGACTGCCAGTTCCGGTCGGAACGGGAGCTGCTTGGCGTCGATCTGAACGTGGGAGGGACGAACTATAGGTTAATCTTGGTGTACAGACCTCCGCATCTCCTCCTCGAGGAGGATACAGCCCTGTACACCGAACTCAGTAGCCTGCTAGGGGATAGGGTGTGTGTAGTTTTAGGAGACTTCAACTGTCGCGGCATAAAGTGGGAAAACAGGACTGCCGATGCTGAAGGGAGGAGGCTAGTTGACTTTGCTGATGAGAACTTCCTCACTCAGTGGGTCAGTGAGCCTACACGAGGCGAAAGCGTTCTAGACTTAGTGTTCACGACCGAAGACAACCTCGTCACTGGCCTCACCGTTGACGAATCATTGGGCGGGAGTGATCACGGTCTTATTAGGTTCCGTGTGTGCGTCCCTCGGGTGAAGCGTAGTAACTCGAGAGGCAGTAAGCTCGATCTCCGGCGGGCGAACTTTGTTAGCCTCAGGGATAGCGTAGGAGAGATGGGGTTAGAGATTGGCGGCGATGTTGAGGGAGTGTGGAGTGCAATCCGGGACGAGTTTATGGTGCTGCAGTCTAAGTGGTTCAATCGTGACATCGCTTCGGCTATCCGAAATAGGAAAGTAGCGTATAGGAGGGCGAAGGCCAATCGTTCCGACGAGAACACTGAAGCGTATGTCGGCCTGTGTAGGGAAGTGAAGGCGAAGGTTAGGGAGGATACCCGCGTCATCCCAGAGCCAGGCGTGAGGCACGAAGGTGCTGGCCTGGATAATGTTAGATGTACCGCGACAGTCGTTGCCTCTAGAATAGACAAACTGAGCGCGTTTAAGGCTCCTGGGCCAGACCAGTTTCTCCCCAGAGTGTTGGGAGAAGTGCGCGACCAGGTGGCTCCCCACCTGGCTACAGTCTTCAACAAATCGTTGGAGATGGGCCAGTTGCCTGGTGACTGGAGAGAAGCCAACGTGACCCCTATCTTTAAGAAAGGGGATCACGAAAGTCCAGGGAACTATCGTCCCATTAGTCTCACTTCGGTTGTAGGTAAATTATTAGAAGGGATAATAGCTGATAGGATCGTTGACCATTTGGACTCCTACAAGCTGCTTGGGGACTCCCAACATGGGTTTAGACGGCATAGGTCGTGTCTCACCAACTTGCTCGAGTTTTTCCACGTCATGTTGAGTGAGTACGATAAGAGTAGGGCGTTTGATATACTTTATCTCGACTTTCAGAAAGCCTTTGATAAGGTACCTCACCGCCGGCTAATGGCGAAAGTGAGCGCGCTGGGTATCGGTGGGGAAATAGGTAGGTGGATTGAAAACTGGCTGAGGAATAGGCGGCAGAGGTTGGTAATTAAAGGGGCTAGTTCGGGTTGGGCCTCGGTCACTAGTGGGGTTCCTCAGGGTTCCGTTTTGGGGCCACTGTTGTTTATCATTTACATAAATGATATCGACGGTGGCATCGTCAGTCGGATCGCCAAATTCGCTGATGACACCAAGCTTGGGGCCAGTGTTGGGACGCCCGAAGCGATCGAGGAACTGCGTGCGGACCTAGGTAGGATAGGAGAGTGGTCCGAAAAATGGCAAATGCCGTTTAACTTGTGTAAATGCAAAGTGAAGCACATTGGCTACGCCAATCCCAAGTCAGACTACTCGATGTTGGGTAGTAATATCGAGGTGACTGATTTAGAAAAAGACTTGGGGGTGCTAATTAGCAGCGACCTTAAGTTTACGAAACAGTGTGTAGAGGTGGAAAAGAAAGCCCAGAAACTATTGGGTTATATCAGGAGGCAAGTTCAGTTTCCGAACAAGGAGATTGTGCTCTCACTGTACAATTCCCTTGTTCGGCCGCACCTGGAGTATGCTGTGCAGTTCTGGTCGCCCACCCTCAGGAAAGATATTGAGAGGCTGGAGCGAGTGCAGGCGAGGGCCACAAAGTTAATCGCTTCCGTTAGGCATATGGGTTACAATCGACGGTTACGCGCCCTGAACTTGTTTTCGCTTGAAACTCGGAGGCTGCGCGGTCAACTGATCGAGGTTTTCAAGCTCTTACGCGGGTTCAACGATGTCAATTTTAGAAGTATGTTTAGTTTAAATGATAACCCAACTCGCAACAATGGTTGGAAGTTGGATTTGAAACGGTTTAGGACTAGTGTGTGTGGGAATTACTTTACGTATAAGATCTGTGACACATGGAACAGGTTACCTTCGGAAGTTGTGAACAGTTCCTCTGTGGATCAGTTCAAGAAAAGGTTAGACCAAATCCTGCACACTATTTGAGTGTGTAGAAAATTTTCCGTGGCACCCGTTGCCATTGGTACCTCCTCGGTATGGGCCGCAAGGCCTTTTGAGGTACTTCTTTTCCTTGTAACTCCTCCTTGTAACTCTCTCTCCATCCTCTCTCTCTCTCTCTCTCTCTCTCTCTCTCTCTCTCTCTCTCTATCTATCTCTCCGCAGGGGATATCTCCGCAGGGGGTATAAAGGTTATGACATTTTTTCTGGATGTTGTAAACTTTATACTTGGGGTGTGACAGCCCTCCGGTCCCGAGTCGTGGGATTCTAGAGAAATTGGCTGCCAGTTTCTTTAGGTTCTCTCTCTCTTTCGGGAGGGTGGGTAAAGTATGTTGTACAATCCTGTCCCGTGGGTTACTAGGACCCCATCCCATCCCTACTCTGTCCTTTTAGCTTACATTAAGGATGTTCTCCTCTGACTGAAAAAAAAAAAAAAAAAAAAACCTTTTCTTTTAGTATAAAGTATTTTTCTCTTCTTTTACTATTAGGACCCTACTGCTACCTCATGCGTGGGAAGAGAGGCTTTGGAACCTCTATAAATAACACCATTTAACGCTCGTAGGTTGTGAGAGACTGGGATGGAGGGGTCCCAGGCGTAGGGGCGCGATGAATGGAGTGTGGCTAGTGCCCCGTTAAGCCCATTCCTAACGCGTAATGGCCTGACCAGCCCCCTGCGACCGTTCTTTGGTGACCAATTGATGGTGCTTGGCTGTACTGCTCTGAGGTGAGAGAGCTTTACTGCCCAGCTGGCTGCCAGGCCAGCGTAAAGTCTCGGGCGTAGACTCTGGGTCTGGTGGGATATCCCTTGAACACTGGATTCTAAGAGTTTGGCCGCTTGTGAGTGACTAGTAAGACTTAGTAAGGGGCTGCATCTCGCTGGCGCTCCTGGCGGAAAATCCGTGATGCCTGCGTCGCGAGTGTTTGTCAGTTGGTAGCTGCGACACGTTTGGGATTGTCCGGCCCTGGGGAGACCTTTGGTCGGTGCGGCAGCAGCGAGAGGTGTAGTCTTCTGGAAGGGATGAACGTCACTTGCAAGTAGGTGGATGCGTCTACGCGCGGGATGAATTCACCCCCACCCCCTTTTTTATATACTGGTCAGAACGTTTTTGATAGTTTTCATTGCTAGAACGCTTTATCTTATTCAGAGTATTCAGAAAAAAAAAAAAAAAATATATGGCAGGGCCAGCTAAATTGAAAGCAGAATGCTTTAAATGTAAAGTTAATCATTGGTGCGTTGACTTCCCTGAAGGTAGTATCAGCGATATCACATCCCTTAGTGTATGTTTGTTTTGTAAACTTAGAGACAACCACGAAAAGGAAGTTAAAGAGCTAAAGGAATTAGTAAAAAAGCTTAGAGACAACCACGAAAAGGAAGTTAAAGAGCTAAAGGAATTAGTAAAAAAGCTTGAAGCTAGGGTCGTCGCACTGGAAATCCAACCCAGTGGACAAGATCAAACTAAAAACACACCAGCAGATTTAAACTGTAAGATTAAGCATCTAGAACAAAGCGTGGCACGCTTGGAAAACACTGTGACTATTCCGGAAAATAGAACGGAGGAACAAGAATTCAAATTGGTCAAAAATAAAAGACCCTCCAAACCAAAACCAAAACATAAGGATTTGGAACCCATTACCATCAAAAATAAGTTTCACTTACTTGCTGATGAGGAGGATGAATCCTTTTTAATTGGGGATTCTATGCTAAGGAATCAAGGGGACTTTTTCGGAGCAAGACGGGTGACCAAGAGAAAACTCCGATGTTTTCCGGGTGCCACAAGCCAGATAATTAATAGGGAATTAGGCAAAATTAATATCAAGAATAGAGTTGCCCTATCATTGTCCATGTTGGTGGCAATGACGTTTTTCTGGGAGGGACAGGAGGGCAGACAGAGCCCATTATAAAAGAATTTAAGAACCTAACTGACAAGGTTAGGGATAGGACAGACATGGGTATGGTCGTAGGAATTCTCCCTCGAATGCGTGCTAGTGATTATACTCTAAGTAAAGCCATTAGCATAAATAAAAGAGTTAAACGCATGTGTGAGGAAAAAGGCCTAAAGTTTGTCGATTTTTGGCCTACATTCTACGGAAATGGGGAATACTTTGGTTCGGACGGGATACATTTTAACCAGAAGGGGAAAAAGAAGTATGGTGATTTACTGAACATTAATTTGTATAATCTTTTTAAACTAGGACCCCCCAAACCAGTAATTGATCCTGCTTCCCAAACAGTTAAACCTACTCCCCCAGCAGTTAGTCACCCTCCCCCAGCAGTTAGTCACCCTCCCCCAGCAGGTAGTCACCCTCCCCAGCAGTAGTCACCCTCCCCCAGCAGGTAGTCACCCTCCCCCAGCAGTAGTCACCCTCCCAGCAGTAGTCACCCTCCAACAGCAGGTAGTGACTCTCCTTCCACGTTGGAGGGGACTCAGGCTCCTGCGGAGTTTGTCCCCTCGTTAGTGAGGGGCTCTTCAACTCCCGACAGCCCTGGCTGTTCGGGAAACGGGTCGTGCTAGGGGGCGGTCAGAACAGGGGAGGCTCCCTCCGTGCAATGCTTTTTAATGCTAGGTCGATCAGGAACAAGTTTGGCGAGCTACGGGCGCTCTTAGCATCAGAATACCAGGATATCGTTGCTATCACCGAGTCCTGGATTCATACTGATCGTAGGGACTACGTTGGGGAGTTCGAAATTCCCGGGTATAGAATGTTTCGCAAAGACCGCACCCGTGGGGAGGGGGGTGGGGTACTAATATACGTCAGGACACGTTGAGTCCGGTTGACTGCCAGTTCCGGTCGGAACGGGAGCTGCTTGGCGTCGATCTGAACGTGGGAGGGACGAACTATAGGTTAATCTTGGTGTACAGACCTCCGCATCTCCTCCTCGAGGAGGATACAGCCCTGTACACCGAACTCAGTAGCCTGCTAGGGGATAGGGTGTGTGTAGTTTTAGGAGACTTCAACTGTCGCGGCATAAAGTGGGAAAACAGGACTGCCGATGCTGAAGGGAGGAGGCTAGTTGACTTTGCTGATGAGAACTTCCTCACTCAGTGGGTCAACGAGCCTACACGAGGCGAAAGCGTTCTAGACTTAGTATTCACGACCGAAGACAACCTCGTCACTGGCCTCACCGTTGACGAATCATTGGGCGGGAGTGATCACGGTCTTATTAGGTTCCGTGTGTGCGTCCCTCGGGTGAAGCGTAGTAACTCGAGAGGCAGTAAGCTCGATCTCCGGCGGGCGAACTTTGTTAGCCTCAGGGATAGCGTAGGAGAGATGGGGTTAGAGGTTGGCGGCGATGTTGAGGGAGTGTGGAGTGCATTCCGGGACGAGTTTATGGTGCTGCAGTCTGCTGCCATACCCTCAAAACCGGTCACCCCTGCTTCAACGCAGCCTAAGTGGTTCAATCGTGACATCGCTTCGGCTATCCGAAATAGGAAAGTAGCGTATAGGAGGGCGAAGGCCAATCGTTCCCACGAGAACACTGAAGCGTATGTCCGACTGTGTAGGGAAGTGAAGGCGAAGGTTAGGCTAGCGAAACGTAACGAAGAACTACGGGTGGCAAGCCTCTGCAAGGGGAACCCTAAGGAATTCTTCAGTTATGTTAATAGTAGAAAGCCCATTAGAAGCATGATAGGTCCGTTAAAGGATGGAAGCGGCGTTCTGCGGACCTCCGACGCGGACATCGCTAATGTGCTTAATGAGTACTTTGCGGGAGTGTTCACCAGGGAGGATACCCGCGTCATCCCCGAGCCAGGCGTGAGGCACGAAGGTGCTGGCCTGGATAGTGTTAGATGTACCGCGACAGTCGTTGCCGATAGAATAGACAAACTGAGCGCGTTTAAGGCTCCTGGGCCAGACCAGTTTCTCCCCAGAGTGTTGCGAGAAGTGCGCGACCAGGTGGCTCCCCACCTGGCTACAGTCTTCAACAAATCGTTGGAGATGGGCCAGGTGCCTGGTGACTGGAGGGAAGCCAACGTGACCCCTATCTTTAAGAAAGGGGATCACGAAAGTCCAGGGAACTATCGTCCCATTAGTCTCACTTCAGTTGTAGGTAAATTATTAGAAGGGATAATAGCTGATAGGATCGTTGACCATTTGGATTCCTACAAGCTGCTTGGGGACTCCCAACATGGGTTTAGACGGCATAGGTCGTGTCTCACCAACTTGCTCGAGTTTTTCCACGTCATGTTGAGTGAGTACGATAAGAGTAGGGCGATTGATATACTTTATCTCGACTTTCAGAAAGCCTTTGATAAGGTACCTCACCGCCGGCTAATGGCGAAAGTGCGCGCGCTGGGTATCGGTGGGGAAATAGGTAGGTGGATTGAAAACTGGCTGAGGAATAGGCGGCAGAGGGTGGTAATTAAAGGGGCTAGTTCGGGTTGGGCCTCGGTCACTAGTGGGGTTCCTCAGGGTTCCGTTTTGGGGCCGCTGTTGTTTATCATTTACATAAATGATATCGACGGTGGCATCGTCAGTCGGATCGCCAAATTCGCTGATGACACCAAGCTTGGGGCCAATGTTGGGACGCCCGAAGCGATCGAGGAACTGCGTGCGGACCTAGGTAGGATAGGAGAGTGGTCCGAAAAATGGCAAATGCCGTTTAACTTGGGTAAATGCAAAGTGATGCACATTGGCTACGCCAATCCCAAGTCGGACTACTCGATGTTGGGTAGTAATATCGAGGTGACTGATTTAGAAAAGGACTTGGGTGTGCTAATTACCAGCGATGTTAAGTTTACGAAACAGTGTGTAGAGGTGGAAAAGAAAGCCCAGAAACTACTGGGTTATATCAGGAGCAATGTTCCCTCTAATTTTTTTTAGTCCGTGTGCGCAAGAAATTTTCGTTGTGCATACATTTAGATTCATTGTGAAAAATTGTGCAAACTTTTCTGAGCGCTATTATCTTCAAAATGAAATACATATAAATATTAAATACTTAATAAATATTATTTCCATAAGGTGATAGCTTGATCATTACGGTACTATTAAATGGATATTAAAAAACTTTTTTCAGTATTATATATTTTTAAAAAAGAAAACATTTTATCCATTCTAAAAATATGAATAAAATAAAAAATAGTAAAATAAAAGGTTCTTTTGCATTATCCTCCCAACACTAATTTTTTTATATAATGTTGGTTTGGTTTTGGTTATGGTACTTTATTTTCCTTCCATTATAAAAAAAATTAGTGTTGGGATTAGGTTAGGTTAGGTTTGGTTAGGTTAGGTTAGGTTAGGTTAAAAACAGCCCGCCGCAGGCGTTAGCCGTAGTTAGCCGGCTTCAAGTTAGGTTAGGTTAGGTTAGGAATATTTATTCGTATAACTAATGATGTAATATTACTGCTTTCATGCCCTTTCACGATTAAAAATTAAAAGTGTTTCGCTAACGTACTTTATTTTCCTTCCATTATAAAAAAAAATTAGTGTTGGGAGGATAATGCAAAAGTACCAAATAAAATTCAACAAAATAAAGAAATAAAATAAAAATAACATTAATTGAAAATGACTATTTTAGTTATCATTTCTCAAAACAATTTTTAGCATTTAGCAATTTAAAATAGACTATCAAGATTAATACATGATTTTATCCATTCACAAAATAGGAATAAAATAAAAAATAATAAAATTCAATAAAATAAAATATGATTTTCTTTCAAGCGGTGCGCATTTTATTTTGCTGTGTGCGCGGGTTCCAGAACGCGTGTGCACGCGCACACGCACACACCTTAGAGGGAACATTGATCAGGAGGCAATTTCAGTTTCGGAACAAGGAGATTGTGCTCTCACTGTACAGTGTACAATTCCCTTGTTCGGCCGCACCTGGAGTATGCTTTGCAGTTCTGGTCGCCCACCCTCAGGAAAGATATTGAGAGGCTGGAGCGAGTGCAGGCGAGGGCCACAAAGTTAATCCCTTCCGTTAGGCATATGGGCTACAATCGACGGTTACGCGCCCTGAACTTGTTTTCGCTTGAAACTCGGAGGCTGCGCGGTCAACTGATCGAGGTTTTCAAGCTCTTACGCGGGTTCAACGATGTCGATTTTAGAAGTACGTTTAGTTTAAATGATAACCCAACTCGCAACAATGGTTGAAAGTTGGATTTGAAACGGTTTAGGACTAGTGTGTGTGGGAATTACTTTACGTATAAGATCTGTGACACATGGAACAGGTTACCTTCGGAAGTTGTGAACAGTTCCTCTGTGGATCAGTTCAAAAAAAGGTTAGACCAAATCTTGCACACTATTTGAGTGTGTAAAGACATTTAGGACCTCAGTCTGCGGAAATTTCTTTTCCTATAAAATAGTTAATATCTGGAACCAACTTCCCTCAGAGGTTGTTTCCAGTCAAAGTGTAAATGTGTTTAAAAATAGGCTAGACAAAGTACTGAATACTCTCATAGTTTAAGACTAAAACATATGAAAACTCTGCAGGAGATCGCTTGCACGGTGTCTCTGTGAGCAAGCTAAATATAGAGCTATTTATATATTCTCCACTTTCCTGTAAAATTTCCTTGGCTACTTTTCCAGGGTCAATGTATTTTCTTCAACCTTTTTCCGTATCTGCCTCTGGCAGGGAGGGAGCGGAGGGTGGGGAGAGAGCCTTCTACTTTTCTATCCAGTTTTCTACTACTGCTAGGATAGTTGAAAGAAAAATAAACTTTTACAAAATTTTCCCTGGCACCCGTTGTCATTCCTACCTCCTCGGTATGGGCCGCAAGGCCTTTTGAGGTACTTCTTTTCCTTGTAACTCCTTGTAACTCTCTCTCTCCATCCTCTCTCTCTCTCTCTCCATCCTCTCTCTCTCTCTCTCCTCTCTCTCTCTCTCTCTCTCCATCCTCTGTCTCCCCCTCTCTCTCTCTCTCTCTCTCTCTCTCTCTCTCTCTCTCTCCATCCTCTCTCACTCTCTCCATCCTCTCTCTCTCTCTTGCGTCAGCAGCAAGAGGTGTAGTCTTCTGGAAGGAATGAATGTCACTTGCAAATAGGTGGATGCGTCTACGCGCTGGATGAATTCACCCCCCCCCTTTTTTATATACTGGTCAGAATGTTTTTGATAGTTTTCATTGCTAGAACGCTTTATCTTATTCAGAGTATTCAGAAGAAAAAAAAAAAAAAAGAGAAAATATGGCAGGGCCAGCTAAATTGAAAGCAGAATGCTTTAAATGTAAAGTTAATCATTGGTGCGTTGACTTCCCTGAAGGTAGTATCAGCGATATCACATCCCTTAGTTTATGTTTGTTTTGTAAACTTAGAGACAACCACGAAAAGGAAGTTAAAGCGCTAAAGGAATTAGTAAAAAAGCTTGAAGCTAGTGTCGTAGCACTGGAAATCCAACCCAGTGGACAAGATCAAACTAAAAACACACCAGCAGATTTAAACTGTAAGATTAAGCATCTAAAACAAAGCGTGGCACGCTTGGAAAACACAGTGACTATTGAGGAAAATAGAACGGAGGAACAAGAATTCAAATTGGTAAAAAATAAAAGACCCTCCAAACCAAAACCAAAACAAAAGGATTTGGATCCCATTACCATCATGAATAAGTTTCACTTACTTGCTGATGAGGAGGATGAATCCTTTTTAATTGGGGATTCTATGGTAAGGAGTCAAGGGGACTTTTTTGGAGCAAGACGCGTGACCAAGAGAAAACTCCGATGTTTTCCGGGTGCCACAAGCCAGATAGTTAAAAGGGAATTAGGCAAAATTAATATCAAGAATAAGAGTTGCCCTATCATTGTCCATGTTGGTGGCAATGACGATTTTCTGGGAGGGACAGGAGGGCAGACAGAGTCCATTATAAAAGAATTCAAGAACCTAACTGACAAAGTAAGGGATAGGACAGACATGGGTATGGTAGTAGGAATTCTCCCTCGAATGCGTGCTAGTGACTATACTCTAAGTAAAGCCATTGGCATAAATAAAAGCGTTAAACGCATGTGTGATGAAAAAGGCCTAAAGTTTGTCGATTTTTGCCCTACATTCTACGGAAATGGGGAATACTTTGGTTCGGATGGGATACATTTTAACCAGAAGGGGAAAAAGAAGTATGGTGATTTACTGAACACTAATTTGTATAATCTTTTCAAACTAGGACCCCCCAAACCAGCAATTGATCCTACTCCCCAAACAGTTAGTCCCCCTCCCCCTCCTATTAATTCTTCAGCGCTTCAGGAATCCATTTCGCATAATACGCAAACATGCCAAGGATCCGCTGAAGCGCTGAAGAATTAGTAGGAGGTAAGAGGTCCTGAAGTGGTTTTAACCTGTCCGGATCCGGTTTGATCAGACCATTTTCTAGTTGATAGCCAAGTATGTTGATTGATGGCGCTGATATTACCGATTTTGACTTGTTGAAGGTCAGATTCCTTCGTCTAGCCGCCGCAATGAAGTTTGCAAGATTAGTGTCGTGTTCCTTTTGGTCCCGTCCAGCGATAGTGACATTATCTAGGTAAGGAAATGCGCCACAGAGACCCTCTTCCTCAACGAATTTGTCGATGACCCTTTGGAAGACTGCAACTCCATTAGTAACGCCGAATGGTACCCAGTGAACTGGTACAATTTTCCGTTTGCTTCAAATGCAGTAAAAGGCTTATCCGAATCATGGATACGTATTTGATAATATGCACTCTTCAAATCAAACGTCGAGAAAACTTTATACTTTGCTAAATCATTGATCATGTTTTGAATTCTAGGAAGCGGGTAGGCGTCGAGGTCAGTATAGATATTGACCGTACATGAGTAGTCGATACAGAGTCGCTTCCTGTGGCGCTCTGTCTCATCCTTTGCGATGACTATCTGCGCTCTCCAGGGCGATGTGCTAGGCTCGATAATACCTTCGGAGAGGAGGTTGCGGATCTCCTGGGCGATGAATTCTCGGTCCGTCGAGCCAAAGCCCCTAGACTTTGTGGCTATTGGTTTAGCGTCCCTCTTCATGTTAGCGAATAGGAGAGGCTCTGGTATGTCCGCTGCAATCAAACAACAGGTGGCATTATTTTGATTGGAAATTCGGAGATCAGGCTTCTCTCCACCATAGTCAATTGTCACCGAAGAATGCTGCTTCTGGAAGTCTATGCCAAGTATGATATCACCGCATAGATCTCTCACTACTCCAAGACGCGTTCTCGGGTAATCGCAATTGCTCAATTGCAAATCCGTAATGCAGATCCCAGTCACGGGAGCGACTACTGAAGTCATAGCTAGGGTAATATCTTGCTGTACTGGTTCAATACAAAGCTGCAGTCGACGAGCGACCTTTTCATTTATAAAGCTGTTAGTGCTTGCTGAGTCGACAAGGGCTGGAACTGGATGCCCATTGATCGTAACCGTGATGCAAGAGTAACGCAGGCTCTGTGGAACTGCAGCTATGATTGAGCAGAGGGAGGGGGAAAAGATAGATGCGGTAATTCTTTTAGTTGTCTTGGACTGACAGACCTTCGCCCAGTGACCCACTTTGCCACATGATGAACAATCAGAGTTCTTGGCTGGACACTTGGCTCGGGGATGGATACCACCCCCACAGAACCAACACTGTTGCTTTTTTACGGTAGCAACAGCAATCGTAGAACGCTCAGTCTGATCATTTTGCTGAGAGGCTGACGTGGTTGTGTCCCCAGACGGCTGGTAGAGTTCTGTGACCGCAGTGAATTGACCAACCGATTGGTATGATTCTGAGTTACGTTGCGCAAGGTCAAGAGCTCTAGCCCGGTCGTATGCCTGCGTGAGAGTCAGGGTTTCATTCTCCAAAAGACGCTGCCGGATCACCGCAGAGGAGAGTCCGTTGATAAAGGCGTCACGAACAAGTTCCACTCTGTATTCTTCCGCCGATACAGGTTTCAGATCGCAATGCTTGCTGAGTCTGTGCAATTCCTGGAGAAATTCGTCCGACGATTCAGACACCTGTTGTCGTCTTGTGGCGAGAAGATGCCTAGCGAATATTACATTCTTTTTCTTTACATATAGTTTCTCAAGCACCGCCATGGCGGCACCATAAGTCGTCTCGTCGGCAATGTGCTCATATATATCAGCCGATACATATCTTGCTAAACAACGATTTCTATCAGGGGCCTGATCTCCGCATTCTGTGATGAAATTTTCAAAAGTTCTTCGCCAGTGCTTAAATTCTTTTTCCGCATTTGGAACGTTTGGATCAATGACTAGTTTTTCCGGGCATAATATACGTTCCATATTTTGATTTTCAAAAACTGACTAAGTGACTTTAAACTAATATGTCAAAGCTAATCGACTCTCTGAATGGCTGAGTCTCATCTGAATCTAAATGACTTCTCTAAATGACTGAATCATTGAATGAGTGGAATAAATTGATATGAAAAGAATAGACCCGTAAACAAGGCTTTATTCAACTCAAAACATAACATACAGTACATCTGAAAAGCAGAAAACAAAATTAGTGGAAGCAAACACTGAAACACATATGCAATATTAATAATATAAGGAAGCAGTAATGGTCAGTGAAAATTATTACATTATCACGACAGGTATGGTAGTAGGAATTCTCCCTCGAATGCGTGCTAGTGACTATACTCTAAGTAAAGCCATTGGCATAAATAAAAGCGTTAAACGCATGTGTGATGAAAAAGGCCTAAAGTTTGTCGATTTTTGGCCTACATTCTACGGAAATGGGGAATACTTTGGTTCGGATGGGATACATTTTAACCAGAAGGGGAAAAAGAAGTATGGTGATTTACTGAACATTAATTTGTATAATCTTTTCAAACTAGGACCCCCCAAACCAGCAATTGATCCTGCTCCCCAAACAGTTAGTCCCTCTCCCCCAGCAGTTACTCCCCCTCCCCCAGCAGGTAGTCTCCCTCCCCCAGCAGATAGTCCCCCTCCTGCAGCAGTTACTCTCCCTCCTGCAGCAGTTAGTCCCCCTCCTGCAGCAGTTAATCCCTCTCCAACAGCAGTTAGTCCCCCTCCCCCAGTAGTTAGTTCAACTGCATCGGGAAACGACTCAGGCCAGTTAGGAAAAACCACAACTTAAAATCACTCAAAACTGTGCTCTTCAATGCTAGGTCAATTAGAAACAAACTAATGGAATTTATAGCGCTTGTCAAAACTGAGAACTTTGATATCATTGGAATAACGGAATCCTGGATTCATTCTGAATCAAGGGATTTTGTAGGAGAATTTGAAATGGTAGGTTACAAAATGTTTCACAAAGATAGGAATGGAAGGGAAGGCGGCGGTGTACTTTTGTATGCTCGGGACTCCCTGCACCCGGTAAACAGTAATATCGTATCTGCTCATGAAATGTTGGGAATTGATCTAAACCTAAATAATAAAGTAGTGCAGCTACTTCTAGTATATAGACCACCTCACTACCCCGTGGATAAGGATATAAACTTGTATAACAAATTAAGCAGAATAGTGAATAATAAGATCAGTGTGATTTTTGGTGATTTTAATTGTGGTAATGTAAATTGGGAAAACAAAACAGGTGATGCTGAGGGCTCAAGACTGTTAGAATTTGCCGATGATAACTTATTAAGTCAATGGGTTGACGGACCTACTAGGGGTAATAATAAACTGGACCTCATATTCACGAACGAAGATGACCTAGTCTCTAACCTGACTATTGGTGAAATTTAAGTAACAGCGATCATAATTTGATTAGGTTTGACCTCAGGGTTCCAGTTAATACACGCGAAAAGACTCGTGAAAGACTGGATTTCTCGAGAGCTAATTTTGAAAGCTTCCGAAGTAGTTTAGACACACTTGAAGTTCTAATAAGTGAGGATGTCAATGTCACTTGGAGCTCATATAGGGATCAATTTAGAATATTACAGAACACTTTTATACCCACTAAAATTGTTTCCTTGTCAACAAAGTCACCGAAATAGTTTAACAACGAAATTAGGAGGGCTATTACGGGAAGAAATAGAGCCTACAAACTACTTAAGTCGCATTTCAACCACACTAATTCAGAAAACTATATAAACCTACGTAGGAGGGTTAAGTCCTTAATTAGATCAGCCAAACGTGATGAAGAAGCTAGAGTTGCCTCACTCTGTAAAGTTAACCCTAAAGAATTTTTTGCCCATGTAAATAGCAGAAAGCCAATTAAAAACTCTGTAGGCCCCTTAAAAGATAGAAATGACGTACTGAAGTTCGGTGATAAAGATATAGCTAATACGTTAAACGAGTTCTTCGTTACAGTCTTCACGGAGGAAGACACAATAGAAGTGCCAAGTCCTCGGATTACATATGATGGTGACAATCCCGTAGAGACCATAAGTTTTACGAGAAATGAGGTACAGCAATTAATTGATAAGATGAATAAATAAAAATCACCTGGTCCTGACTTATTTCTTCCAAGGGTATTAAAAGAGGTTAGCCACAATGTTGTTGATGACTTAGTAACCATATTCAAACAATCAATCGAGTTAGGGAAAGTTCCAACTGACTGGAAGTTAGCAAATGTAACACCTATCTTTAAAAAGGGTGATAGGGAAAATCCTTGTAATTATCGCCCGATCAGTTTAACATCAGTTGTCGGCAAACTGTTGGAATCCATCATTACAAAACGTATTGTGTATCACCTTAATCTAACAATCTAATTTTTTATTCTCAACATGGATTTAGGCGACATAGATCCTGTTTGACAAACCTGTTAGAGTTTTTCCATAATATGCATACACTGTACGATGCAAGTAGGGTAATAGATATAGTGTATCTCGACTTTCAAAAAGCCTTTGACAAAGTCCCTCACACTAGATTGATAGCTAAAGTTAAAGGACTAGGAATCACTGGGCTCGTTTCCAACTGGATTGAGGATTGGTTAAAAGATAGAAAGCAGAGAGTGGTAATAAATGGAGTGGCTTCGGAGTGGGCGCCCGTCACCAGTGGTGTCCCACAGGGTTCCATGCTGGGTCCTTTACTTTTTATCATTTATATTAACGATATAGACATCGGGCTACTAAGTGCAATCTCCAAATTTGCAGACGATACGAAATTAGGAAGTAGTGTAGGTACTGAGGAGGGCGTAAGAACGCTTCAGAACGAGCTTGACAGGTTGGGCGAATGGTCTGCTACTTGGCAGATGCCATTCAACTTGGACAAATGTAGGGTAATGCACATAGGTTATAAAAACCCAAAGACTGATTACTCTCTCTTGGGAAGGAACTTGACTGAGACCGATCTAGAGAAAGACTTGGGAGTCTACATCAGCAACGATCTGAAACAATCGAAGCACTGCGCAGAAGTCGAAAAGAGGGCCTTAAAATTATTAGGTTATATTAAAAGACAGTTCTAGTTTCGGAACAAGGAGACTGTAATGTCTCTTTATAATTCTCTAGTCAGACCTCAACTGGAATACTGTGCGCAGTTTTGGTCTGCATCCCTCAGGAAGGTATAGAAAGGTTAGAAAGAGTATAAGCAAGGGCTACAAAATTGATCCCTTCAATGAGAATGCAAACCTACCAACGGAGATTGGAGCGCCTAAATCTGTTTAGCTTAGAGACGAGAAGGTTGCGAGGTCAGCTTATTCAAGTCTTTAAGATGCTCAAAGGAATAGACAGGGTAGATTACAGAAACTTATTCTCACGTAATGCCAATCCAACAAGAAATAATGGGTATAAACTGGAACTAAAGACATTTAGGACCTCTGTCTGCGGAAATTTCTTTTCCTATAAAAGAGTTAATATCTGGAACCAACTTCCCCCAGAGGTTGTTTCCAGTCAAAATGTAAATGTGTTTAAAAATAGGCTAGACAAAGTACTGGACACTCATAGTTTAAGATTAAAACATAAGAAAGCTCTGCAGGAGTTCGCTTGCACGGTGTCTCTGTGAGCAAGCTAAATATAGAGCTATTTATATATTCTCCACTTTCCTGTAAAATTTCCTTGGCTACTTTTCCAGGGTCAAGGTATTTTCTTCAACCTTTTTCCGTACCTGCCTCTGGCAGGGAGGGAGCGGAGGGTGGGGAGAGAGCCTTCTACTTTTCTATCCAGTTTTCTACTACTGCTAGGACAGTTGAAAGAAAAATAAACTTTTAATAACAGGAACCTCCCAGAGTGGACCAAAAGGTCTTTGAGGCTTCCTCTTGTCCTTGTAACTCCTTGTAAGTCTCTCTCTCTCCATCCTCTCTCACTTTCTCCGTCCTCTCTCTCTCTCTACATCCTCTCTCTCTCTCTCTCTCTCTCCTCTCTCTCTCTCTCCATCCTCTCTCTCTCTCTCTCTCAACATGGGTTTAGACGGCATAGGTCGTGTCTCACTAACTTGCTCGAGTTTTTCCACGTCATGTTGAGTGAGTATGATAAGAGTAGGGCGATTGATATACTTTATCTCGACTTTCAGAAAGCCTTTGATAAGGTACCTCACCGCCGGCTAATGGCGAAAGTGCGCGAGCTGGGTATCGGTGGGGAAATAGGTAGGTGGATTGAAAACTGGCTGAGGAATAGGCGGCAGAGGGTGATAATTAAAGGGGCTAGATCGGGTTGGGCCTCGGTCACTAGTGGGGTTCCTCAGGGTTCCGTTTTGGGGCCACTGTTGTTTATCATTTTCATAAATGATATCGACGGTGGCATCGTCAGTCGGATCGCCAAATTCGCTGATGACACCAAGCTTGGGGCCAATGTTGGGACGCCCGAAGCGATCGAGGAACTGCGTCGGACCTAGGTAGGATAGGAGAGTGGTCCGAAAAATGGAAAATGCCGTTTAACTTGGGTAAATGCAAAGTGATGCACATTGGCTACGCCAATCCCAAGTCGGACTACTCGATGTTGGGTAGTAATATCGAGGTGACTGATTTAGAAAAGGACTTGGGTGTGCTAATTAGCAGCGACCTTAAGTTTACGAAACAGTGTGTAGAGGTGGAAATGAAAGCCCAGAAACTATTGGGTTATATCAGGAGGCAATTTCAGTTTCGGAACAAGGAGATTGTGCTCTCACTGTACAATTCCCTTGTTCGGCCGCACCTGGAGTATGCTGTGCAGTTCTGGTCGCCCACCCTCAGGAAAGATATTGAGAGGCTGGAGCGAGTGCAGGCGAGGGCCACAAAGTTAATCCCTTCCGTTAGGCATATGGGCTACAATCGACGGTTACGCGCCCTGAACTTGTTTTCGCTTGAAACTCGGAGGCTGCGCGGTCAACTGATCGAGGTTTTCAAGCTCTTACGCGGGTTCAACGATGTCGATTTTAGAAGTATGTTTAGTTTAAATGATAACCCAACTCGCAACAATGGTTGAAAGTTGGATTTGAAACGGTTTAGGACTAGTGTGTGTGGGAAATACTTTACGTATAAGATCTGTGACACATGGAACAGGTTACCTTCGGAAGTTGTGAACAGTTCCTCTGTGGATCAGTTCAAGAAAAGGTTAGACCAAATTTTGCACACTATTTGAGTGTGTAGAAAATTTTCCGTGGCACCCGTTGCCATTGGTACCTCCTCGGTATGGGCCGCAAGGCCTTTTGAGGTACTTCTTTTCCTTGTAACTCCTTGTAACTCTCTCTTTCTCTCTCTCTCTCCCCATCCTCTCTCTCTCTCTCTCTCTCTCTCTCTCTCTCTCTCTCTCTCTCTCTCTCTCTCTCCTCATCCTCTCTCTCTCTCTCCGCATCCTCTCTCCCTGGCACCTGTTGCCATTGGTACCTCCTCGGTATGGGCCGCAAGGCCTTTTGAGGTACTTCTTTTCCTTGTAACTCCTTGTAACTCTCTCTCTCCATCCTCTCTCTCTCTCTCTCTCTCAAAGGCGGTGAGGTAGGTCTTTCAGAAGGGATCATCACCGAGATCATGTCTCTTGCGGATGATCTAAAACTGAAGACAGACAGGGGAATGTTAATGGGTATTTTACGGCGAATGAATGCCAGTGACCACGCGCTCAGTAAGGTCATTGGCATCAATGAGAGGGTACAAGACTTGTGCGTTCCGCTGGGCGTGAAGTTTATTGACCCCTTCGATGCATTTTCCGGTAGGTGGGACCTTTACCTGAGGGATGGTGTCCACCTCAATAACAAGGGTAAAGGTGTGCTAGGCTCGCTGCTCGACCGGCACCTATACAGAATGGTGAGGTCGAGTCCGGGGAGAGATGATGGGCCCCCACCGGGGAGAGATGAGGAAGAGCCGGTGGCGGACGTACCTTCAACTGAAGGGTGCGTCGAAGTACAGGTGAGTGACCCTCCTCCTACGTTGGAGGGGGCTCAGTCTCCTGCGGAAGTTGCCCCCTCGTTAGTGAGGGGCTCTTCAACTCCCGACAGCCCTGGCTGTTAGGGAAACGGGTCGTGCTAGGGGGCGGTCAGAATAGGGAAGGCTCCCTCCGCGCAAAGCTTTTTAATGCTAGGTCAATTAGGAACAAGTTTTGCGAGTTACGGGCGCTCTTAGCATCAGAATACCAGGATATCGTTGCTATCACCGAGTCCTGGATTCACACTGATCGTAGGGACTACGTTGGGGAGTTCGAAATTCCAGGGTATAGAATGTTTCGCAAAGACCGAACCCGTGGGGAGAGGGGTGGGGTACTAATATACGTCACGGACACGTTGAGTCCGGTTGACTGCCAGTTCCGATAGGAACGGGAGTTGCTTGGTGTCGATCTGAACGTGGGGGGGACGAACTATAGGTTAATCTTGGTGTACAGACCTCCGCATCTCCTCCTCGAGGAGGATACAGCCCTGTACACCGAACTCAGTAGCCTGCTAGGTGATAGGGTGTGTGTAGTTTTAGGAGACTTCAACTGTCGCGGCATAAAGTGTGAAGAGAGGACTGCTGATGCTGAAGGGAGGAGGCTAGTTGTCTTTGCTGATGAGAACTTCCTCACTCAGTGGGTCAACGAGCCTACACTTGGCGAAAGCGTTCTAGACTTAGTATTCACGACCGAAGACAACCTCGTCACTGGCCTCACCGTTGACGAATCGTTGGGCGGGAGTGATCACGGTCTGATTAGGTTCCGTGTGGGCGTCCCTCGGGTGAAGCGTAGTAATTCGAGAGTCAGTAAGCTCGATCTCCGGCGGGCGGACTTTGTTAGCCTCAGGAATAGCGTAGGTGAGATGGGGTTAGAGGTCGGCGGCGATGTTGAGCGGGTGTGGAGTGCATTCCGGGACGAGTTTATGGTGCTGCAGTCTGCTGCCATACCCTCAAAACCGGTCACATCTGCTTCAACGCAGCCTAAGTGGTTCAATGGTGACATCGCTTTGGCTATCCGAAATAGGAAAGTAGCGTATAGGAGGGCGAAGGCCAATTGTTCCCACGAGAACACTGAAGCGTATGTCCGACTGTGTAGGGAAGTGAAGGCGAAGGTTAGACTAGCGAAACGTAACGAAGAACTACGGGTGGCAAGCCTCTGCAAGGGGAACCCTAAGGAGTTCTTCAGTTATGTTAATAGTAGAAAGCCCATTAGAAGCATGATAGGTCCACTAAAGGACCGAAGCGGAGTTCTGCGGACCTCCGACGCGGACATCGCTAAGGTGCTTAATGAGTACTTTGCGGGAGTGTTCACCAGGGAGGATACCCGTGTCATCCCCGAGCCAGGCGTAAGGCACGAAGGTGCTGGCCTGGATAGTGTTCGATGTACCGCGACAGTCATTGCCGATAGAATAGACAAACTGAGCGCGTTTAAGGCTCCTGGGCCAGACCAGTTTCTTCCCAGAGTGTTGCGAGAAGTGCGCGACCAGGTGGCTCCCCACCTGGCTACAGTCTTCAACAAATCGTTGGAGATGGGCCAGGTGCCTGGTGACTGGAGGGAAGCCAACGTGACCCCTATCTTTAAGAAAGGGGATCACGAAAGTCTAGGGAACTATCGTCCCATTAGTCTCACTTCAGTTGTAGGTAAATTATTAGAAGGGATAATAGCTGATAGGATCGTTGACCATCTGGATTCCTACAAGCTGCTTGGGGACTCCAAACATGGGTTTAGACGGCATAGGTCGTGTCTCACCAACTTGCTCGAGTTTTTCCACGTCATATTGAGTGAGTACGATAAGAGTAGGGCGATTGATATACTTTATCTCGACTTTCAGAAAGCCTTTGATAAGGTACCTCACCGCCGGTTAATGGCGAAAGTGCGCGCGCTGGGTATCGGTGGGGAAATAGGTAGGTGGATTGAAAACTGGCTGAAGAATAGGCGGCAGAGGGTGGTAATTAAAGGGGCTAGTTCGGGGTGGGCCTCGGTCACTAGTGGGGTTCCTTAGGGTTCCGTTTTGGGGCCACTGTTGTTTATCATTTACATAAACGATATCGACGGTGGCATCGTCAGTCGGATCGCCAAATTCGCTGATGACACCAAGCTTGGGGCCAATGTTCGGACGCCCGAAGCGATCGAGAAACTGCGTGCGGACTTAAGTAGGATAGGAGAGTGGTCCGAAAAATGGCAAATGCCGTTTAACTTGGGTAAATGCAAAGTGATGCACATTGGCTACGCCAATCCCAAGTCGGACTACTCGATGTTGGGTAGTAATATGGAGGTGACTGATTTAGAAAAGGACTTGGGTGTGCTAATTAGCAGCGACCTTAAGTTTACGAAACAGTGTGTAGAGGTGGAAAAGAAAGCCCAGAAACTATTGGGTTATATCAGGAGGCAATTTCAGTTTCGGAACAAGGAGATTGTGCTCTCACTGTACAATTCCTTTGTTCGGCCGCACCTGGATATGCTGTGCAGTTCTGGTCGCCCACCCTCAGGAAAGATATTGAGAGGCTGGAGCGAGTGCAGGCGAGGGCCACAAAGTTAATCCCTTCCGTTAGGCATATGGGCTACAATCGCCGGTTACGCGCCCTGAACATGTTTTCGCTTGAAACTCGGAGGCTGCGCGGTCAACTGATCGAGGTTTTCAAGCTCTTACGCGGGTTCAACGATGTCGATTTTAGAAGTATGTTTAGTTTAAATGATAACCCAACTAGCAACAATGGTTGGAAGTTGGATTTGAAACGGTTTAGGACTAGTGTGTGTGGGAATTACTTTACGTATAAGATCTGTGACACATGGAACAGGTTACCTTCGGAAGTTGTGAACAGTTCCTCTGTGGATCAGTTCAAGAAAAGGTTAGACCAAATTTTGCACACTATTTGAGTGTGTAGAAAATTTTCCGTGGCACCCGTTGCCATTGGTACCTCCTCGGTATGGGCCGCAAGGCCTTTTGAGGTACTTCTTTTCCTTGTAACTCCTTGTAACTCTCTCTCTCTCTCTCTCTCTCTCCCCATCCTCTCTCTCTCTCTCTCTCCACATCCTCTCTCTCTCTCTCTCTCTCTCTCTCTCTCTCCTCATCCTCTCTCTCTCTCTCATTCCCTTGTTCGGCCGTACCTGGAGTATGCTGTGCAGTTCTGGTCGCCCACCCTCAGGAAAGATATTGAGAGGCTGGAGCGAGTGCAGGCGAGGGCCACAAAGTTAATCCCTTCCGTTAGGCATATGGGCTACAATCGACGGTTAAGCGCCCTGAACTTGTTTTCGCTTGAAACTCGGAGGCTGCGCGGTCAACTGATCGAGGTTTTCAAGCTCTTACGAGGGTTCAACGATGTCGATTTTAGAAGTATGTTTAGTTTAAATGATAACCCAACTCGCAACAATGGTTGGAAGTTGGATTTGAAACGGTTTAGGACTAGTGTGTGTGGGAATTACGTTACGTATAAGATCTGTGACACATGGAACAGGTTACCTTCGGAAGTTGTGAACAGTTCCTCTGTGGATCAGTTCAAGAAAAGGTTAGACGAAATCTTGCACACTATTTGAGTGTGTAAAGACATTTAGGACCTCAGTCTGCGGAAATTTCTTTTCCTATAAAATAGTTAATATCTGGAACCAACTTCCCTCAGAGGTTGTTTCCAGTCAAAGTGTAAATCTGTTTAAAAATAGGCTAGACAAAGTACTGAATACTCTCATGTGAGCAAACTAAATATAGAGCTATTTATATATTCTCCACTTTCCTGTAAAATTTCCTTGGCTACTTTTCCAGGGTCAAGGTATTTTCTTCAACCTTTTTCCGTACCTGCCTCTGGCAGGGAGGGAGCGGAGGGTGGGGAGAGAGCCTTCTACTTTTCTATCCAGTTTTCTACTACTGCTAGCATAGTTGAAAGACAAAATTTTCCCTGGCACCCGTTGCCATTGGTACCTCCTCGGTATGGGCCGCAAGGCCTTTTGAGGTACTTCTTTTCCTTGTAACTCCTTGTAACTCTCTCTGTTTCTCTCTCGCTTGCACGGTGTCTCTGTGAGCAAGCTAAATATAGAGCTATTTATATATTCTCCACTTTCCTGTAAAATTTCCTTGGCTACTTTTCCAGGGTCAAGGTATTTTCTTCAACCTTTTTCCGTACCTGCCTCTGGCAGGGAGGGAGCGGAGGGTGGGGAGAGAGCCTTCTACTTTTCTATCCGGTTTTCTACTACTGCTAGGATAGTTGAAAGAAAAATAAACTTTTAATAACAGGAATCTCCCAGAGTGGACCGAAAAGTCTTTGAGGCTTCCTCTTGTCCTTGTAACTCCTTGTAACTCTCTCTCCATCCTCTCTCTCTCTCTCCATCCTCTCTCTCTCTCTCTCTCTCTCCATCCTCTCTCTCTCTCTCTCTCCATCCTCTCCATTCCTAACGCGTAATGGCCTGACCAGCCCCCTGCGTGCGGACTTAAGTAGGATAGGAGAGTGGTCCGAAAAATGGCAAATGCCGTTTAACTTGGGTAAATGCAAAGTGATGCACATTGGCTACGCCAATCCCAAGTCGGACTACTCGATGTTGGGTAGTAATATGGAGGTGACTGATTTAGAAAAGGACTTGGGTGTGCTAATTAGCAGCGACCTTAAGTTTACGAAACAGTGTGTAGAGGTGGAAAAGAAAGCCCAGAAACTATTGGGTTATATCAGGAGGCAATTTCAGTTTCGGAACAAGGAGATTGTGCTCTCACTGTACAATTCCTTTGTTCGGCCGCACCTGGAGTATGCTGTGCAGTTCTGGTCGCCCACCCTCAGGAAAGATATTGAGAGGCTGGAGCGAGTGCAGGCGAGGGCCACAAAGTTAATCCCTTCCGTTAGGCATATGGGCTACAATCGCCGGTTACGCGCCCTGAACTTGTTTTCGCTTGAAACTCGGAGGCTGCGCGGTCAACTGATCGAGGTTTTCAAGCTCTTACGCGGGTTCAACGATGTCGATTTTAGAAGTATGTTTAGTTTAAATGATAACCCAACTAGCAACAATGGTTGGAAGTTGGATTTGAAACGGTTTAGGACTAGTGTGTGTGGGAATTACTTTACGTATAAGATCTGTGACACATGGAACAGGTTACCTTCGGAAGTTGTGAACAGTTCCTCTGTGGATCAGTTCAAGAAAAGGTTAGACCAAATTTTGCACACTATTTGAGTGTGTAGAAAATTTTCCGTGGCACCCGTTGCCATTGGTACCTCCTCGGTATGGGCCGCAAGGCCTTTTGAGGTACTTCTTTTCTTTGTAACTCCTTGTAACTCTCTCTCTCTCTCTCTCTCTCTCCCATCCTCTCTCTCTCTCTCTCCCTCTCTCTCTCTCTCTCTCTCTCCACATCCTCTCTCTCTCTCTCTCTCTCTCTCTCTCTCTCTCTCTCCTCATCCTCTCTCTCTCTCTCATTCCCTTGTTCGGCCGTACCTGGAGTATGCTGTGCAGTTCTGGTCGCCCACCCTCAGGAAAGATATTGAGAGGCTGGAGCGAGTGCAGGCGAGGGCCACAAAGTTAATCCCTTCCGTTAGGCATATGGGCTACAATCGACGGTTAAGCGCCCTGAACTTGTTTTCGCTTGAAACTCGGAGGCTGCGCGGTCAACTGATCGAGGTTTTCAAGCTCTTACGAGGGTTCAACGATGTCGATTTTAGAAGTATGTTTAGTTTAAATGATAACCCAACTCGCAACAATGGTTGGAAGTTGGATTTGAAACGGTTTAGGACTAGTGTGTGTGGGAATTACGTTACGTATAAGATCTGTGACACATGGAACAGGTTACCTTCGGAAGTTGTGAACAGTTCCTCTGTGGATCAGTTCAAGAAAAGGTTAGACGAAATCTTGCACACTATTTGAGTGTGTAAAGACATTTAGGACCTCAGTCTGCGGAAATTTCTTTTCCTATAAAATAGTTAATATCTGGAACCAACTTCCCTCAGAGGTTGTTTCCAGTCAAAGTGTAAATCTGTTTAAAAATAGGCTAGACAAAGTACTGAATACTCTCATGTGAGCAAACTAAATATAGAGCTATTTATATATTCTCCACTTTCCTGTAAAATTTCCTTGGCTACTTTTCCAGGGTCAAGGTATTTTCTTCAACCTTTTTCCGTACCTGCCTCTGGCAGGGAGGGAGCGGAGGGTGGGGAGAGAGCCTTCTACTTTTCTATCCAGTTTTCTACTACTGCTAGCATAGTTGAAAGACAAAATTTTCCCTGGCACCCGTTGCCATTGGTACCTCCTCGGTATGGGCCGCAAGGCCTTTTGAGGTACTTCTTTTCCTTGTAACTCCTTGTAACTCTCTCTGTTTCTCTCTCGCTTGCACGGTGTCTCTGTGAGCAAGCTAAATATAGAGCTATTTATATATTCTCCACTTTCCTGTAAAATTTCCTTGGCTACTTTTCCAGGGTCAAGGTATTTTCTTCAACCTTTTTCCGTACCTGCCTCTGGCAGGGAGGGAGCGGAGGGTGGGGAGAGAGCCTTCTACTTTTCTATCCGGTTTTCTACTACTGCTAGGATAGTTGAAAGAAAAATAAACTTTTAATAACAGGAATCTCCCAGAGTGGACCGAAAAGTCTTTGAGGCTTCCTCTTGTCCTTGTAACTCCTTGTAACTCTCTCTCCATCCTCTCTCTCTCTCTCCATCCTCTCTCTCTCTCTCTCTCTCTCCATCCTCTCTCTCTCTCTCTCTCCCATCCTCTCCATTCCTAACGCGTAATGGCCTGACCAGCCCCCTGCGTGCGGACTTAAGTAGGATAGGAGAGTGGTCCGAAAAATGGCAAATGCCGTTTAACTTGGGTAAATGCAAAGTGATGCACATTGGCTACGCCAATCCCAAGTCGGACTACTCGATGTTGGGTAGTAATATGGAGGTGACTGATTTAGAAAAGGACTTGGGTGTGCTAATTAGCAGCGACCTTAAGTTTACGAAACAGTGTGTAGAGGTGGAAAAGAAAGCCCAGAAACTATTGGGTTATATCAGGAGGCAATTTCAGTTTCGGAACAAGGAGATTGTGCTCTCACTGTACAATTCCTTTGTTCGGCCGCACCTGGAGTATGCTGTGCAGTTCTGGTCGCCCACCCTCAGGAAAGATATTGAGAGGCTGGAGCGAGTGCAGGCGAGGGCCACAAAGTTAATCCCTTCCGTTAGGCATATGGGCTACAATCGCCGGTTACGCGCCCTGAACTTGTTTTCGCTTGAAACTCGGAGGCTGCGCGGTCAACTGATCGAGGTTTTCAAGCTCTTACGCGGGTTCAACGATGTCGATTTTAGAAGTATGTTTAGTTTAAATGATAACCCAACTAGCAACAATGGTTGGAAGTTGGATTTGAAACGGTTTAGGACTAGTGTGTGTGGGAATTACTTTACGTATAAGATCTGTGACACATGGAACAGGTTACCTTCGGAAGTTGTGAACAGTTCCTCTGTGGATCAGTTCAAGAAAAGGTTAGACCAAATTTTGCACACTATTTGAGTGTGTAGAAAATTTTCCGTGGCACCCGTTGCCATTGGTACCTCCTCGGTATGGGCCGCAAGGCCTTTTGAGGTACTTCTTTTCCTTGTAACTCCTTGTAACTCTCTCTCTCTCTCTCTCTCTCCCCATCCTCTCTCTCTCTCTCTCCCTCTCTCTCTCTCTCTCTCTCCACATCCTCTCTCTCTCTCTCTCTCTCTCTCTCTCTCCTCATCCTCTCTCTCTCTCTCATTCCCTTGTTCGGCCGTACCTGGAGTATGCTGTGCAGTTCTGGTCGCCCACCCTCAGGAAAGATATTGAGAGGCTGGAGCGAGTGCAGGCGAGGGCCACAAAGTTAATCCCTTCCGTTAGGCATATGGGCTACAATCGACGGTTACGCGCCCTGAACTTGTTTTCGCTTGAAACTCGGAGGCTGCGCGGTCAACTGATCGAGGTTTTCAAGCTCTTACGAGGGTTCAACGATGTCGATTTTAGAAGTATGTTTAGTTTAAATGATAACCCAACTCGCAACAATGGTTGGAAGTTGGATTTGAAACGGTTTAGGACTAGTGTGTGTGGGAATTACGTTACGTATAAGATCTGTGACACATGGAACAGGTTACCTTCGGAAGTTGTGAACAGTTCCTCTGTGGATCAGTTCAAGAAAAGGTTAGACGAAATCTTGCACACTATTTGAGTGTGTAAAGACATTTAGGACCTCAGTCTGCGGAAATTTCTTTTCCTATAAAATAGTTAATATCTGGAACCAACTTCCCTCAGAGGTTGTTTCCAGTCAAAGTGTAAATCTGTTTAAAAATAGGCTAGACAAAGTACTGAATACTCTCATGTGAGCAAACTAAATATAGAGCTATTTATATATTCTCCACTTTCCTGTAAAATTTCCTTGGCTACTTTTCCAGGGTCAAGGTATTTTCTTCAACCTTTTTCCGTACCTGCCTCTGGCAGGGAGGGAGCGGAGGGTGGGGAGAGAGCCTTCTACTTTTCTATCCAGTTTTCTACTACTGCTAGCATAGTTGAAAGACAAAATTTTCCCTGGCACCCGTTGCCATTGGTACCTCCTCGGTATGGGCCGCAAGGCCTTTTGAGGTACTTCTTTTCCTTGTAACTCCTTGTAACTCTCTCTGTTTCTCTCTCGCTTGCACGGTGTCTCTGTGAGCAAGCTAAATATAGAGCTATTTATATATTCTCCACTTTCCTGTAAAATTTCCTTGGCTACTTTTCCAGGGTCAAGGTATTTTCTTCAACCTTTTTCCGTACCTGCCTCTGGCAGGGAGGGAGCGGAGGGTGGGGAGAGAGCCTTCTACTTTTCTATCCGGTTTTCTACTACTGCTAGGATAGTTGAAAGAAAAATAAACTTTTAATAACAGGAATCTCCCAGAGTGGACCGAAAAGTCTTTGAGGCTTCCTCTTGTCCTTGTAACTCCTTGTAACTCTCTCTCCATCCTCTCTCTCTCTCTCCATCCTCTCTCTCTCTCTCTCTCCATCCTCTCCATTCCTAACGCGTAATGGCCTGACCAGCCCCCTGCGACCGTTCTTTGGTGACCAATTGATGGTGCTTGGCTGTACTGCTCTGAGGTGAGAGAGCTTTACTGCCCAGCTGGCTGCCAGGCCAGCGTAAAGTCTCGGGCGTAGCCTCTGGGTCTGGTGGGATATCCCTTGAACACTGGATTCTAAGAGTCTGGCCGCTTGTGAGTGACTAGTAAGACTTAGTAAGGGGCTGCATCTCGCTGTCGCTCCTGGCGGAAAATCCGTGACGCCTGTTTCGCGAGTGTTTGTCAGTTGGTAGCTGCGACACGTTTGGGACTGTCCGGCCCTGGGGAGACCTTTGGTCGGTGCGGCAGCAGGAGAGGTGTAGTCTTCTGGAAGGGATGAACGTCACTTGCAAATAGGTGGATGCGTCAACGCGCGGGAAGAATTCACCCCCCCCCCTTTTTATATACTGGTCAGAACGTTTTTGAGAGTTTTCATTGCTAGAACGCTTTATCTTATTCAGAGTATTCAGAATTTGAAAAAAGAAAAAAAAAGTTACAATGACTGGACCGCAGAAATTGAAGGCTGAATGTGCGAAGTGTGAAGTGAACCAGTGGGTGACGAACTTCAAAGAAGCTTGCTTCGAGAAGATCAACCACTCCAGCATGTGCCGCTTTTTCGAACTCATGCGGTTTTACGAGAAGCTAGAGGAGAGGGTCCGGCGGCTCGAGTCGTCCAGACCGGCTGTTGGAGGTGCGGCAGTCACTGACGAGGCTGCACTGCCGCCTAACCCGGAGCTCATTCAGGATAGGATAGCTGCCGTGGAAAGGCGGTCCAGCGATGGAATGGACAGATCTCGGGACCGCGGAGAAAGGGTAGAGGTGCAACCGGGGGCCAGGGTCCTAAATCAGTGTCAGGAATCGCCAGCGACCCACGTGGAATGCTTGGAAACGCGGCGTAAGGTGGAGGGCGCAAAGAAGGGGCTGATAGAGAAGGGTGGGAAGGGGTCGATAGAGAAGGGTGGGAAGGGGCCGATGAAGAAAAAGGGTGGGAAGGGGCCTATTGATGGCCCAAAGAAACCGAAGGATGTAGCTACCGGTCGGGGTGGGTCGGGTGGTGTAACTGCGTATATGGGTGGCGACGGGTTTCGAAAGTTCTCAGGCAAGAAGGCTGCGAAGCCGAAGCCTGAGACCCCAGTTGCCCCTGTCAGGACCTCTAACCGCTTTAGTCTCCTGTGCTCGAAGGAGGAAGACACCGTTTTGATTGGGGACTCACAGATCAGGGGCCAGGAGAAGTACTTTGCTTCTGCAAACCGGGATGGGAGGAAGGTAAGGTGCTTACCTGGGCGGGGAACGACTCACTTATGGAAGGAGGTAGAGAAGGTGCGCGTGGCTAGTCGGAGGACTGCGATCGTTGTCCACGCTGGTGGCAACGACCTGTTCCTCAAAGGCGGTAGGGTAGGTCTTTCAGAGGGGATCATCACCGAGATCATGTCTCTTGCGGATGATCTAAAACTGAAGACAGAGGGTGAATGTTAATGGGAATTTTACCGCGAATGAATGCCAGTGACCACGCACTCAGTAAGGTCATTGGCATCAACGAGAGGGTGCAAGACTTGTGCGTCCCGCTGGGCGTGAGGTTTATTGACCCCTTCGACGCATTTTCAGGTAGGTGGGACCTTTACCAGAGAGATGGTGTCCACCTCAATAATAAGGGTAAAGGTGTGCTAGGCGCGCTGCTCGACCGGCACCTATACAGAATGGTGAGGTCGAGTCCGGGGAGAGATGATCGGCCCCCACCGGGGAGGGATGATGATGAGCCGGTGGCGGACGTACCTTCAACTGAAGGGTGCGTCCAGGTACAGGTGGGTGACCCTCTAGGCCTGTTCAAAAATCAACTTTTTCTTACTTTCATAGGTTTCTGTACATTTTCCCATGTTTTTTGACCTGAAAAAGCCGACAATCACAACTATTTTGACCTAGGATGTTGGGAAGCATTGCCGCATGGAGCTTTAAATTTTCTGCCTTGAAATCGGCCAAAGCGCCAATTCCGGGGTCCCTTGAATTATGTTTTGCACTTTAACTTTTGATCTAAACAAGATAGAGCAACAAATTAGGTATCAAATGAAAGAGCATAAAATTAATAAATAATAATAATAATAATAATAATAATAATAAATAAATAATAATATAATAATAATAATAATAATAATTATCTATCATTTTTCAGGAAACAACAGAAACTCAATCAGAATCTAGAAAACCATCTACAAGTTACAACTTCACAATGGCATTAAGCAAGGAGCTGAGGGAGCTCCGTGGCGCACAGTTGATATCTCAGAACCTCCACGTACTGTCCACAGGCAGGTGTTAACTGGGCCATCTACCAGATCTCTCACTGAAACTTTCCTGGTTGGATACTCTTCAGCTTTTATCAGTGGTTCCCAGCTTCCCACCAACAGACAGGCGTTCCAGTATTTCCTTAATCTTCAGAATTTACCGGAAAATGCAGGGAGGCCCATGGTTCAAGACCTTGCATATGAAACAGTTGAATCTATCATCCCATTCTGGCAGATGGCTAGGATCAAGACAATGACCAAGTACAACGCAATGAAGCTCTTCATGAAACTACATGAGAAACATCGTGCTCTGGTGAAAAGCAAAGGAAGAGCAAGTAACCCTGGTGGAAAAAGAGAAGCATTTGTGCTGGAATTAGACAGCCTGTTCGATATAGGAGCTCCAGATGCAATCCAGGAAATACAGAACAACAGACTGTTATCCAGAGAGAAGAAAGATGAGGATATCAGGTTCTACGAAGACCAAAAGACTGAGAGGAAAGGTCATATGTCTGGTCATGACAAGATTTTTGAGACAAGATCCCTGCAGCAAGCAGCGAGGAATGAAAGACTGCAGCATAGACAAGAACAAGGTAAAACTAATTACTTTGAACGTTACAAAAAGTTTTAAGTTTTACTCCATTGCGATATTTAGCATGTACTTAACAATTACTGTCTTAACATGTTGTACTATTTTACAGCTGCAGCAGAACAAGAGGCAGTTTTCATGTGGATGACATTACCTGGGGTGACTCAACTGACAACGACGCTAACACAGAGGACATGGATTACCATCAGCCTCGTCCTGGATGTTCTCACCATCAAGACACTGTGACTAGTGTGACTTTGACGTTTCCAAGGAAGGTCATGGAATGTGATGTCATCTGCAATACAGCTGATCGTCTTGGATTATCAGACAATCAAGTTACTGCCATGGTTTCTGCCACCTTGAAAGCTGGAGGGGCTGATCTGGATAACTTCGTCATCTCAACCTCAACAACACGTCGCAACAGAATGCTGTCCAGGTATAATATCAGCCAGAGTCACATGTCCAAGTTTTGTGAAAACCCCCCACAGTACGCTGCCTTACACTGGGATGGAAAGTTGCTCAAAGATGTCTTGGGCAGTGAACCTGGAAGTACCTCAGAGACTTTAGCTGTGCTAGTGTCTGGTCCACCTTCATACACTGAAGGAAAGTTATTGGGAGTACCTGTCATCGACAATTCTTCTGGCACAGCTCAGGCTGAGGCTTCAATGGATTTACTGGAGACATGGGAACTTACGGATAATGTTACTGCCCTTGTTTTGACACTACATCCAGTAACAGTGGAGTTCACAGAGGAGCTGCCAAACTGCTAGAGAAAATGCTGAACAAAAAGGTGTTTTATCTGGCCTGTCGACATCACATCCTGGAAATCCTAGTATGAGCAGTTTGGGAGAAGCTGTTTGGGAAGGTGAAGGGGCCAGATAATCCCTGGTTTGAGCATCTGAAGGATGTTTGGACGGACTTGTCCAAGGAAAACCCAAAGATGCTGGCTATCAACAGCAAATGGCTGAAGGAAAAGAAGAAGAACAGTGAAGAAATACTCCAAGACATTCTAACAGCAGAAAGGCTTCCAAGAGCCGACTACAGGGAAATGGCTGAACTGACAGTCATTGTTCTTGGAGGAACGCCTCCTCGAGGTATTCACTGGAGTCGACCAGGCGCCATTCATCAGGCCAGATGGATGGCCAGAAACCTGTACTCCATGAAAATGCTGATGTTTGCAGATCAACTTGAGTACGACGAAGACACTGTATCAAAGCTGGAAAGACTCAACACCTTCCTTGCGCTGTTCTACACTCCTGTATGGATGATGTCAATGTCTGCTGCAGATGCTCCCGTGAATGATCTAAGTCTAATCCAGGACATGTTGAAGTACAAGAAAACTGACCCAGAGCTTGCTGATGCAGTACTTAATAAGATGGAAAACCACAAATGGTACCTGACGCAGGAAGTCGTGCCATTTGCCCTGTTCAGCAGTAGATTGAGTGACACATTGAAGCACGACATTGCTGCCCAGTTACATGCCATTGAGAAGCCAGACAGCTTCAGAACAGGAAAGCCTCTATTCCAGAGAGTCACAGCTAAGACCACCCTAGTTGATCTCATTGGCCCAGAATCACATTTCCTGCTGGACACACTGAACATTGGATCGGAGTGGCTTCTGGAACCTGTCACGTCTTGGCCACAGAATGAGGACTACAGAAAAGCGTTGGACTATGTTAAGAATCTGAAAGCGGTGAATGACATTGCTGAACGTGGTGTCAAGATGATGAGCGACTTTGCAAATGTCATAACAACAGATGCCAAGCAAAGGGACTATCTCCTTCAAGCTGTGGAGTTCAACAGACGCCGCTTTGACAGCTTCAAGAAAAAACTCTCAACAACTAACTGTGTAAATGTCGTTATGAAATTAATCATCATGTAATGCTTTCAATTCTTGATCGATTAGACTTCTGACAAAATGTTAATCTCAAATTTGTGTCATGAATAAGGCGCCTTGTCTACCTTGAGTGTGAGAAAACGAATTTTGTGATATTTCTGAAATCTTTGTATGTACCAATGTGCCATTTCTTGTTCCAAGACTATCATAATTGTATAAGTTAGAAAGAGGATTAAAAACACTTTAATTTGGTGCCTATTTTGTTGCTCTATCTTGTTTAGATAAAAGGTTATAGTGCAAAACATGATTCAAGGGACCCCGGAACTGGTGCTTTTTGCCGATTTCAAGGCAGAAAACTTAAAGCTCCATGCGGCAATGCTTCCCAACAACCTAGGTCAAAATGGTTGTGATTTTCGGCCTTTTCAGGTCAACAAGCATGGGCAAAAGTACAGAAACCTATGAAAATAAGAAAAAGTTGATTTTTGAACAGGGCTAGTGACCCTCCTCCTACGTTGGAGAAGGCTCAGGCTCCTGCGGAAGTTGCCCCCTCGTTAGTGAGGGGCTCTTCAACTCCCGACAGCCCTGGCTGTTCGGGAAACGGGTTGTGCTAGGGGCGGTCAGAATAGGGGAAGCTCCCTCCGTGCAATGCTTTTTAATGCTAGGTCGATCAGGAACAAGTTTTGCGAGCTACGGGCGCTCTTAGCATCAGAATACCAGGATATCGTTGCTATCACCGAGTCCTGGATTCATACTGATCGTATGGACTACGTCGTTGGGGAGTTCGAAATTCCCGGGTATAGAATGTTTCGCAAAGACCGCACCCGTGGGGAGGGGGGTGGGGTACTAATATACGTCAGAGACACGTTGAGTCCGGTTGACTGCCAGTTCCGGTCGGAACGGGAGCTGCTTGGCGTCGATCTGAACGTGGGAGGGACGAACTATAGGTTAATCTTGGTGTACAGACCTCCGCATCTCCTCCTCGAGGAGGATACAGCCCTGTACACCGAACTCAGTAGCCTGCTAGGGGATAGGGTGTGTGTAGTTTTAGGAGACTTCAACTGTCGCGGCATAAAGTGGGAAAACAGGACTGCCGAAGCTGAAGGGAGGAGGCTAGTTGACTTTGCTGATGAGAACTTCCTCACTCAGTGGGTCAACGAGCCTACACGAGGCGAAAGCGTTCTAGACTTAGTATTCACGACCGAAGACAACCTCGTCACTGGCCTCACCGTTGACGAATCATTGGGCGGGAGTGATCACGGTCTTATTAGGTTCCGTGTGTGCGTCCCTCGGGTGAAGCGTAGTAACTCGAGAGGCAGTAAGCTCGATCTCCGGCGGGCGAACTTTGTTAGCCTCAGGGATAGCGTAGGAGAGATGGGGTTAGAGGTTGGCGGCGATGTTGAGGGAGTGTGGAGTGCATTCCGGGACGAGTTTATGGTGCTGCAGTCTGCTGCTATACCCTCAAAACCGGTCACCCCTGCTTCAACGCAGCCTAAGTGGTTCAATCGTGACATCGCTTCGGCTATCCGAAATAGGAAAGTAGCGTATAGGAGGGCGAAGGCCAATCGTTCCCACGAGAACACTGAAGCGTATGTCCGCCTGTGTAGGGAAGTGAAGGCGAAGGTTAGGCTAGAGAAACGTAACGAAGAACTACGGGTGGCAAGCCTCTGCAAGGAGAACCCTAAGGAATTCTTCAGTTATGTTAATAGTAGAAAGCCCATTAGAAGCATGATAGGTCCGTTAAAGGACGGAAGCGGCGTTCTGCGGACCTCCGACGCGGACATCGCTAATGTGCTTAATGAGTACTTTGCGGAAGTGTTCACCAGGGAGGATACCCGCGTCATCCCCAAGCCAGGCCTGAGGCACGAAGGTGCTGGCCTGGATAATGTTAGATGTACCGCGACAGTCGTTGCCTCTAGAATAGACAAACTGAGCGCGTTTAAGGCTCCTGGGCCAGACCAGTTTCTCCCCAGAGTGTTGCGAGAAGTGCGCGACCAGGTGGCTCCCCACCTGGCTACAGTCTTCAACAAATCGTTGGAGATGGGCCAGGTGCCCGGTGACTGGAGGGAAGCCAACGTGACCCCTATCTTTAAGAAAGGGGATCACGAAAGTCGAGGGAACTATCGTCCCATTAGTCTCACTTCAGTTGTAGGTAAATTATTAGAAGGGATAATAGCTGATAGGATCGTTGACCATTTGGATTCCTACAAGCTGCTTGGGGACTCCCAACATGGGTTTAGACGGCATAGGTCGTGTCTCACCAACTTGCTCAAGTTTTTCCACGTCATGTTGAGTGAGTACGATAAGAGTAGGGCGATTGATATACTTTATCTCGACTTTCAGAAAGCCTTTGATAAGGTACCTCACCGCCGGCTAATGGCGAAAGTGCGCGCGCTGGGTATCGGTGGGGAAATAGGTAGGTGGATTGAAAACTGGCTGAGGAACAGGCGGCAGAGGGTGGTAATTAACGGAGCTAGTTCGGGTTGGGCCTCGGTCACTAGTGGGGTTCCTCAGGGTTCCGTTTTGGGGCCACTGTTGTTTATCATTTACATAAATGATATCGACGGTGGCATCGTCAGTCGGATCGCCAAATTCGCTGATGACACCAAACTTGGGGCCAATGTTGGGACGCCCGAAGCGATCGAGGAACTGCGTGCGAACGTAGGTAGGATAGGAGAGTGGTCCGAAAAATGGCAAATGCCGTTTAACTTGGGTAAATGCAAAATGATGTACATTGGCTACGCCAATCCCAAGTCGGACTACTCGATGTTGGGTAGTAATATCGAGGTGACTGATTTAGAAAAGGACTTGGGTGTGCTAATTAGCAGCGATGTTAAGTTTACGAAACAGTGTGTAGAAGTGGAAAAGAAAGCCCAGAAACTATTGGGTTATATCAGGAGGCAATTTCAGTTTCGGAACAAGGAGATTGTGCTCTCACTGTACAATTCCCTTGTTCGGCCGCACCTGGAGTATGCTGTGCAGTTCTGGTCGCCCACCCTCAGGAAAGATATTGAGAGGCTGGAGCGAGTGCAGGCGAGGGCCACAAAGTTAATCCCTTCCGTTAGGCATATGGGCTACAATCGACGGTTACGCGCCCTGAACTTGTTTTCGCTTGAAACTCGGAGGCTGAGCGGTCAACTGATCGAGGTTTTGAAGCTCTTACGCGGGTTCAACGATGTCGATTTTAGAAGTATGTTTAGTTTAAATGATAACCCAACTCGCAACAATGGTTGGAAGTTGGATTTGAAACGGTTTAGGACTAGTATGTGTGGGAATTACTTTACGTATAAGATCTGTGACACATGGAACAGGTTACCTTCGGAAGTTGTGAACAGTTCCTCTGTGGATCAGTTCAAGAAAAGGTTAGACGAAATCTTGCACACTATTTGAGTGTGTAAAGACATTAGGGACCTCAGTCTGCGGAAATTTCTTTTCCTATAAAATAGTTAATATCTGGAACCAACTTCCCTCAGAGGTTGTTTCCAGTCAAAGTGTAAATGTGTTTAAAAATAGGCTAGACAAAGTACTGAATACTCTAATGTGAGCAAACTAAATATAGAGCTATTTATATATTCTCCACTTTCCTGTAAAATTTCCTTGGCTACTTTTCCAGGGTCAAGGTATTTTCTTCAACCTTTTTCCGTACCTGCCTCTGGCAGGGAGGGAGCGGAGGGTGGGGAGAGAGCCTTCTACTTTTCTATCCAGTTTTCTACTACTGCTAAGATAGTTGAAAGAAAAATAAACGTTTACAAAATTTTCCCTGGCACCCGTTGCCATTGGTACCTCCTCGGTATGGGCCGCAAGGCCTTTTGAGGTACTTCTTTTCCTTGTAACTCCTTGTAACTCTCTCTCTCTTTCTCCATCCTCTCACGAGAACACTGAAGCGTATGTCCGCCTGTGTAGGGAAGTGAAGGCGAAGGTTAGGCTAGCGAAACGTAACGAAGAACTACGGGTGGCAAGCCTCTGCAAGAGGAACCCTAAGGAGTTCTTCAGTTATGTTAATAGTAGAAAGCCTATTAGAAGCATGATAGGTCCTTTAAAGGACGGAAGCGGCGTTCTGCGGACCTCCGACGCGGACATCGCTAAGGTGCTTAATGAGTACTTTGCGGGAGTGTTCACCAGGGAGGATACCCGCGTCATCCCCGAGCCAGCTGTGAGGCACGAAGGTGCTGACCTGGATAGTGTTAGATGTACCGCGACAGTCGTTGCTCATAGAATAGACAAACTGAGCGCGTTTAAGGCTCCTGGGCCAGACCAGTTTCTCCCCAGTGTTTTGCGAGAAGTGCGCGACCAGGTGGCTCCCCACCTGGCTACAGTCTTCAACAAATCGTTGGAGATGGGCCAGGTGCCTGGTGACTGGAGAGAGGCCAACGTGACCCCTATCTTTAAGAAAGGGGATCACGAAAGTCCAGGGAACTATCGTCCTATTAGTCTCACTTCAGTTGTAGGTAAATTATTAGAAAGGATAATAGCTGATAGAATCGTTGACCATTTGGATTCCTACAAGCTGCTTGGGGACTCCCAACATGGGTTTAGACGGCATAGGTCGTGTCTCACCAACTTGCTCGAGTTTTTCCACGTCATGTTGAGTGAGTACGATAAGAGTAGGGCGATTGATATACTTTATCTCGACTTTCAGAAAGCCTTTGATAAGGTACCTCACCGCCGGCTAATGGCGAAAGTGCGCGCGCTGGGTATCGGTGGGGAAATAGGTAGGTGGATTGAAAACTGGCTAAGGAATAGGCGGCAGAGGGTGGTAATTAAAGGGGCTAGTTCGGGTTGGGCCTCGGTCACTAGTGGGGTTCCTCAGGGTTCCGTTTTGGGGCCACTGTTGTTTACCATTTACATAAATGATATCGACGGTGGCATCGTCAGTCGGATCGCCAAATTCGCTGATGACACCAAGCTTGGGGCCAATGTTGGGACGCCCGAAGCGATCGAGGAACTGCGTGCGGACCTAGGTAGGATAGGAGAGTGGTCCGAAAAATGGCAAATGCCGTTTAACTTGGGTAAATGCAAAGTGATGCACATTGGCTACGCCAATCCCAAGTCGGACTACTCGATGTTGGGCAGTAATATCGAGGTGACTGATTTAGAAAAGGACTTGGGTGTGCTAATTAGCAGCGACCTTAAGTTTACGAAACAGTGTGTAGAGATGGAAAAGAAAGCCCAGAAACTATTGGGTTATATCAGGAGGCAATTTCAGTTTCGGAACAAGGAGATTGTGCTCTCACTGTACAATTCCCTTGTTCGGCCGTACCTGGAGTATGCTGTGCAGTTCTGGTCGCCCACCCTCAGGAAAGATATTGAGAGGCTGGAGCGAGTGCAGGCGAGGGCCACAAAGTTAATCCCTTCCGTTAGGCATATGGGCTACAATCGACGGTTACGCGCCCTGAACTTGTTTTCGCTTGAAACTCGGAGGCTGCGCGGTCAACTGATCGAGGTTTTCAAGCTCTTACGAGGGTTCAACGATGTCGATTTTAGAAGTATGTTTAGTTTAAATGATAACCCAACTCGCAACAATGGTTGGAAGTTGGATTTGAAACGGTTTAGGACTAGTGTGTGTGGGAATTACGTTACGTATAAGATCTGTGACACATGGAACAGGTTACCTTCGGAAGTTGTGAACAGTTCCTCTGTGGATCAGTTCAAGAAAAGGTTAGACGAAATCTTGCACACTATTTGAGTGTGTAAAGACATTTAGGACCTCAGTCTGCGGAAATTTCTTTTCCTGTAAAATAGTTGATATCTGGAACCAACTTCCCTCAGAGGATGTTTCCAGTCAAAGTGTAAATCTGTTTAAAAATAGGCTAGACAAAGTACAGAACACACTCATAGTTTAAGATTAGAACCTCAGAAAACTCTGCAGGAGTTCGCTTGCTCTGTGTCTCTGTGAGCAAGCTAAATATAGAGCTATTTATATATTCTCCACTTTCCTGTAAAATTTCCTTGGCTACTTTTCCAGGGTCAAGGTATTTTCTTCAACCTTTTTCCGTACCTGCCTCTGGCAGGGAGGGAGCGGAGGGTGGGGAGAGAGCCTTCTACTTTTCTATCCAGTTTTCTACTACTGCTAGCATAGTTTGAAAGACAAAATTTTCCCTGGCACCCGTTGCCATTGGTACCTCCTCGGTATGGGCCGCAAGGCCTTTTGAGGAACTTCTTTTCCTTGTAACTCCTTCCTTGTAACTCCTTGTAACTCTCTCTCTCCATCCTCTCTCTCTCTCTCTCTCCATTCTCTCTCTCTCTCTCTCTCTCCATCCTCTCTCTCTCTCTCTTTCTCCATCTTCTCTCTCTCTCTCTCCATCCTCTCTTCTGGATGTTGTAAACTTTATACTAGGGGTGTGACAGCCCTCCGGTCCCGAGTCGTGGGATTCTAGAGAAATTGGCTTCCAGTTCCTTTCGGTTCTCTCTCTCTTTCTGGAGGGCGGGTAAAGTATGTTGTACAATCCTTTCCAGTGGGTTATTAGGAATCCATCACACCCATACTCTGTCCTTTTAGCTTACATTAAGGATGTTCTCCTCTGACTTTGAAAAAAAAAAAAAAAAAAAACTTTTCTTTTAGTATTAAGTATTTTTCTCTTCTTTTACTATTAGGACCATACTGCTACCTCATGCGTGGGAAGAGAGGCTTTGGAACCTCTATAAATAACACCATTTAACGCTCGTAGGTTGTGAGAGACTGGGGTGGAGGGGTCCCAGGCGTAGGTGCGCGATGAATGGAGTGTGGCTAGTGCCCCGTTAAGCCCATTCCTAACGCGTAATGGCCTGACTAGACCCCTGCGACCGTTCTTTGGTGACCAATTGATGGTGCTTGGCTGTACTGCTCTGAGGTGAGAGAGCTTTACTGCCCAGCTGGCTGGCTGGCCAGCGTAAAGTCTCGGGCGTAGACTCTGAGTCTTGTGGGATATCCCTTGAACACTGGATTCTAAGAGTCTGGCCTCTTGTGAGTGACTAGTAAGACTTACTAAGGGGCTGCATCTCGCTGTCGCTCTTGGCGGGAAATCCGTAACGCCTGCGTCGCGAGTGTTTGTCAGTTGGTAGCTGCGACACGTTTAGGACTGTCCGGCCCTGGGCAGACCTTTGGTCGGTGCGGCAGCAACGAGAGGTGTAGTCTTCTGGAAGGGATGAACGTCACTTGCAAATAGGTGGATGCGTCTACGCGGGATGAATTCCCCCCCCCCCCTTTTATATACTGGTCAGAACGTTTTTGATAGTTTTCATTGCTCGAACGCTTTATCTTATTCAGAGTATTCAGAAAAAAAAAAGAGAAAATATGGCAGGGCCAGCTAAATTGAAAGCAGAATGCTTTAAATGTAAAGTTAATCATTGGTGCGTTGACTTCCCTGAATGTAGTATCAGCGATATCACATCCCTTAGTGTATGTTTGTTTTGTAAACTTAGAGACAACCACGAAAAGGAAGTTAAAGAGCTAAAGGAATTAGTAAAAAAGCTTGAAGCTAGGGTCGTAGCACTGGAAATCCAACCCAGTGGACAAGATCAAACTAAAAACACACCAGCAGATTTAAACTGTAAGATTAAGCACCTAGAACAAAGCGTGGCACGCTTGGAAAACACGGTGACTATTCCGGAAAATAGAAAGGAGGAACAAGAATTCAAATTGGTCAAAAATAAAAGACCTCCAAACCAAAACCAAAACATAAGGATTTGGAACCCATTACCCTCAAAAATAAGTTTCACTTACTTGCTGACGAGGAAGATGAATCCTTTTTAATTGGGGATTCTATGGTAAGGAATCAAGGGGACTTTTTCGGAGCAAGACGCGTGACCAAGAGAAAACTCCGATGTTTTCCGGGTTCCACAAGCCAGAAAATTAATAAGGAATTAGGCAAAATTAATATCAAGAATAAGAGTTGCCATATCATTGTCCATGTTGGTGGCAATGACGTTTTTCTGGGAGGGAAAGGAGGGCAGACAGAGCCCATTATAAAAGAATTCAAGAACCTAACTGACAAGGTTAGGGATAGGACAGACATGGGTATGGTCGTAGGAATTCTCCCTCGAATGCGTGCTAGTGACTATACTCTAAGTAAAGCCATTAGCATAAATATAAGAGTTAAACGCATGTGTGATGAAAAAGGCCTAAAGTTTGTCGATTTTTGGCCTACATTCTATGGAAATGGGGAATACTTTGGTTCGGACGGGATACATTTTAACCAGAAGGGGAAAAAGAAGTCCCCCTCCAACAGCAGTTAGTCCCCCTCCAACAGCAGTTAGTCCCCCTCCAACAGCAGTTAGTCCCCTCCAACAGCAGTTAGTCCCACTCCAACAGCAGTTAGTCCCACTCCAAAAGCAGTTAGTCCAACTCCCCCAGTACTTAGTTCAACTGCGTCGGGAAACGACTCAGGCCAGTTAGAAGAATTTGAAATGGTAGGTTACAAAATGTTTCACAAAGATAGGAACGGAAGGGAAGGCGGCGGTGTACTTTTGTATGCTCGGGACTCCCTGCATCCGGTAAACATTAATATCGTATCTGCTCAAGAAATGTTGGGAATTGATCTAAACCTAAATAATACAGTAGTGCAGCTACTTCTAGTATATAGACCACCTCACTACCCCGTTGATAAGGATATAAACTTGTATAACAAATTAAGCAGAATAGTGAATAATAAGATCAGTGTGATTTTTGGTGATTTTAATTGTGGTAATGTAAATTGGGAAAACAAAACAGGTGATGCTGAAGGCTCAAGACTGTTGGAATTTGCCGATGATAACTTATTAAGTCAATGGGTTGACGGGCCTACTAGGGGTAATAATAAACTAGACCTCATATTCACGAACGAAGATGACCTAGTCTCTAACCTGACTATTGGTGAAAATTTAAGTAATAGCGATCATAATTTGATTAGGTTTGACCTCAGGGTTGCAGTTAATACACGCGAAAAGACTCGTGAAAGACTGGATTTCTCGAGAGCAAATTTTGAAAGCTTCCGAAGTAGTTTAGACACACTTGAAGTTCTAATAAGTGAGGATGTCAATGCACCTGGAGCTCATATAGGGATCAATTTAGAATATACAGAACACTTTTATACCCACTAAAATGGTTTCCTTGTCAACAAAGTCACCGAAATGGTTTAACAACGAAATTAGCAGTGCTATTACGGGAAGAAATAGAGCCTACAAACTACTTAAGTCGCATTTCAACCACACTAATTCAGAAAACTATATAAACCTACGTAGGAGGGTTAAGTCCTTAATTAGATCAGCCAAACGTGATGAAGAAGCTAGAGTTGCCTCACTCTGTAAAGTTAACCCTAAAGAATTTTTTGCCCATGTTAATAGCAGAAAGCCAATTAAAAATTCTGTAGGCCCCTTAAAAGATAGAAATGGCGTACTGAAATTCGGTGATAAAGATATAGCTAATACGTTAAACGAGTTCTTCGTTACAGTCTTCACGGAGGAAGACACAATAGAAGTGCCAAGTCCTCGGATTACATATGATGGTGACAATCCCGTAGAGACCATAAGTTTTACGAGAAATGAGGTACAGCAATTAATTGATAAGATGAACAAATACAAATCACCTGGCCCGACTTATTTCTTCCAAGGGTATTAAAAGAGGTTAGCCACAATGTTGTTGACGACTTAGTAACCATATTCAAACAATCAATCGAGTTAGGGAAAGTTCCAACCGACTGGAAGTTAGCAAATGTAACACCTATCTTTAAAAAGGGTGATAGGGAAAATCCTTGTAATTATCGCCCGATCAGTTTAACATCAGTTGTCGGCAAACTGTTGGAATCCATCATTACAAAACGTATTGTGTATCACCTTGAATCTAACAATCTAATTTTTTATTCTCAACATGGATTTAGGCGACATAGATCCTGTCTGACAAACCTGTTAGAGTTTTTCCATAATATGCATACACTGTACGATGCAAGTAGGGCAATAGATATAGTGTATCTCGACTTTCAAAAAGCCTTTGACAAAGTCCCTCACGCTAGATTGATAGCTAAAGTCAAAGGACTAGGAATCACTGGGCTCGTTTCCAACTGGATTGAGGATTGGTTAAAAGATAGAAAGCAGAGAGTGGTAATAAATGGAGTGGCTTCGGAGTGGGCGCCCGTCACCAGTGGTGTCCCACAGGGTTCCGTTCTGGGTCCTTTACTTTTTATCATCTATATTAACGATATAGACGTCGGGCTTCTAAGTGCAATCTCAAATTTGCAGACGATACGAAATTAGGAAGTGTAGGTACTGAGGAGGGCGTAAGAACGCTTCAGAACGATCTTGACAGGTTGGGCGAATGGTCTGCTACTTGGCAGATGCCATTCAACTTGGACAAATGTAAGGTAATGCACATAGGTTATAAAAACCCAAGACCGATTACTCTCTCTTGGGAAGGAACTTGACTGAGACCGATCTAGAGAAAGACTTAGGGTCTATATCAGCAACGATCTGAAACCGTCGAAGCACTGTGCAGAAGTCGAAAAGAGGGCCTTAAAATTATTAGGTTATATTAAAAGACAGTTCCAGTTTCGGAACAAGGAGACTGTAATGTCTCTTTATAATTCTCTAGTCAGACCTCAACTGGAATACTGTGCGCAGTTTTGGTCTCCATCCCTCAGGAAGGACATAGAAAGGTTAGAAAGAGTACAAGCAAGGGCTACAAAATTGATCCCTTCAATGAGAATGCAAAGCTACCAACGGAGATTGGAGCGCCTAAATCTGTTTAGCTTAGAGACGAGGAGGTTGCGGGGTCAGCTTATTCAAGTCTTCAAGATGCTCAAAGGAATAGACAGGGTAGATTACAGAAACTTATTCTCACTTAATGCCAATCCGACAAGAAATAATGGGTTTAAACTGGAACTAAAGACATTTAGGACCTCTGTCTGCGGAAATTTCTTTTCCTATAAAATAGTTAATATCTGGAACCAACTTCCCTCAGAGGTTGTTTCCAGTCAAAGTGTAAATGTGTTTAAAAATAGGCTAGACAAAGTACTGAATACTCTCATAGTTTAAGATTAAAACATAAGAAAACTCTGCAGGAGTTCGCTTGCACGGTGTCTCTGTGAGCAAGCTAAATATAGAGCTATTTATATATTCTCCACTTTCCTGTAAAATTTCCTTGGCTACTTTTCCAGGGTCAAGGTATTTTCTTCAACCTTTTTCCGTACCTGCCTCTGGCAGGGAGGGAGCGGAGGGTGGGGAGAGAGCCTTCTACTTTTCTATCCAGTTTTCTACTACTGCTAGGATAGTTGAAAGAAAAATAAACTTTTAATAACAGGAACCTCTCAGAGTGGACCGAAAGGTCTTTGAGGCTTCCTCTTGTCCTCGTAACTCCTTGTAACTCTCTCTCTCTCTCTCTCTCTCTCTCCCCCCCGCAGGGGGTATAAAGGTTATGACATTTCTTCTGGATGTTGTAAACTTTATACTTGGGGTATGACAGCCCTCCGGTCCCGAGTCGTGGGATTCTAGAGAAATTGGCTGCCAGTTCCTTTAGGTTCTCTCTCTCTTTCGGGAGGGCGGGTAAAGTATGTTGTACAATCCTGTCCCGTGGGTTACTAGGACCCCATCCCATCCCTACTCTGTCCTTTTAGCTTACATTAAGGATGTTCTCCTCTGACTGAAAAAAAAAAAAAAAAAAATTTTCTTTTAGTATTAAGTATTTTTCTCTTCTTTTACTATTAGGACCCTACTGCTACCTCATGCGTGGGAAGAGAGGCTTTGGAACCTCTATAAATAACACCATTTAACGCTCGTAGGTTGTGAGAGACTGGGATGGAGGGGTCCCAGGCGTAGGGGCGCGATGAATGGAGTGTGGCTAGTGCCCCGTTAAGCCCATTCCTAACGCGTAATGGCCTGACCAGCCCCCTGCGACCGTTCTTTGGTGACCAATTGATGGTGCTTGGCTGTACTGCTCTGAGGTGAGAGAGCTTTACTGCCCAGCTGGCTGCCAGGCCAGCGTAAAGTCTCGGGCGTAGCTCTGGGTCTGGTGGGATATCCCTTGAACACTGGATTCTAAGAGTCTGGCCGCTTGTGAGTGACTAGTAAGACTTAGTAAGGGGCTGCATCTCGCTGTCGCTCCTGGCGGAAAATCCGTGATGCCTGCGTCGCGAGTGTTTGTCAGTTGGTAGCTGCGACACGTTTGGGATGTCCGGCCCTGGGGAGACCTTTGGTCGGTGCGGCAGCAGCGAGAGGTGTAGTCTTCTGGAAGGGATGAACGTCACTTGCAAATAGGTGGATGCGTCTACGCGCGGGATGAATTCACCCCCCCCCCCCTTTTTTATATACTGGTCAGAACGTTTTTGATAGTTTTCATTGCTAGAACGCTTTATCTTATTCAGAGTATTCAGAAAAAAAAAGAGAAAATATGGCAGGGCCAGCTAAATTGAAAGCAGAATGCTTTAAATGTAAAGTTAATCATTGGTGCGTTGACTTCCCTGAAGGTAGTATCAGCGATATCACATCCCTTAGTGTATGTTTGTTTTGTAAACTTAGAGACAACCACGAAAAGGAAGTTAAAGAGCTAAAGGAATTAGTAAAAAAGCTTGAAGCTAGGGTCGTAGCACTGGAAATCCAACCCAGTGGACAAGATCAAACTAAAAACACACCAGCAGATTTAAACTGTAAGATTAAGCATCTAGAACAAAGCGTGGCACGCTTGGAAAACACGGTGACTATTCCGGAAAATAGAACGGAGGAACAAGAATTCAAATTGGTCAAAAATAAAAGACCCTCCAAACCAAAACCAAAACATAAGGATTTGGAACCCATTACCATCAAAAATAAGTTTCACTTACTTGCTGATGAGGAGGATGAATCCTTTTTAATTGGGGATTCTATGGTAAGGAATCAAGGGGACTTTTTCGGAGCAAGACGCGTGACCAAGAGAAAACTCCGATGTTTTCCGGGTGCCACAAGCCAGATAATTAATAGGGAATTAGGCAAAATTAATATCAAGAATAAGAGTTGCCCTATCATTGTCCATGTTGGTGGCAATGACGTTTTTCTGGGAGGGACAGGAGGGCAGACAGAGTCCATTATAAAAGAATTCAAGAACCTAACTGACAAGGTTAGGGATAGGACAGACATGGGTATGGTCGTAGGAATTCTCCCTCGAATGCGTGCTAGTGACTATACTCTAAGTAAAGCCATTGCATAAATAAAAGAGTTAAACGCATGTGTGATGAAAAAGGCCTAAAGTTTGTCGATTTTTGGCCTACATTCTACGGAAATGGGGAATACTTTGGTTCGGACGGGATACATTTTAACCAGAAGGGGAAAAAGAAGTATGGTGATTTACTGAACATTAATTTGTATAATCTTTTTAAACTAGGACCCCCCAAACCAGCAATTGATCCTGCTCCCCAAACAGTTAAACCTACTCCCCCAGCAGTCGTCCCCTCCCCCAGCAGTTAGTCCCCTCCCCCAGCAGTTAGTCCCCCTCCCCCAGTTAGTCCCCCTCCCCGCAGTTAGTCCCCCTCCCCAGCAGTTAGTCCCCCTCCCCAGCAGTTAGTCCCCCTCCCCCAGCAGTTAGTCCCCTCCCCCGCAGTTAGTCCCCCTCCCCAGCAGTTAGTCCCCCTCCCCAGCAGTTAGTCCCCCTCCAGCAGTTAGTCCCCTCCCCAGTAGTTAGTCCCCTCCCCCAGTAGTTAGTCCCTCCCCCAGTAGTTAGTTCAACTGCGTCGGGAAACGACTCAGGCCAGTTAGGAAAAATCACAACTTAAAATCACTCAAAACTGTGCTCTTCAATGCTAGGTCAATTAGAAACAAACTAATGGAATTTATAGCGCTTGTCAAAACTGAGAACTTTGATATCATCGGAATAACGGAATCCTGGATTCATTCTGAATCAAGGGATTTTGTAGGAGAATTTGAAATGGTAGGTTACAAAATGTTTCACAAAGATAGGAACGGAAGGGAAGGCGGCGGTGTACTTTTGTATGCTCGGGACTCCCTGCACCCGGTAAACAGTAATATCGTATCTGCTCATGAAATGTTGGGAATTGATCTAAACCTAAATAATAAAGTAGTGCAGCTACTTCTAGTATATAGACCACCTCACTACCCCGTTGATAAGGATATAAACTTGTATAACAAATTAAGCAGAATAGTGAATAATAAGATCAGTGTGATTTTTGGTGATTTTAATTGTGGTAATGTAAATTGGGAAAACAAAACAGCTGATGCTGAGGGCTCAAGACTGTTGGAATTTGCCGATGATAACTTATTAAGTCAATGGGTTGACGGGCCTACTAGGGGTAATAATAAACTAGACCTCATATTCACGAACGAAGATGACCTAGTCTCTAACCTGACTATTGGTGAAAATTTAAGTAACAGCGATCATAATTTGATTAGGTTTGACCTCAGGGTTCCAGTTAATACACGCGAAAAGACTCGTGAAAGACTGGATTTCTCGAGAGCAAATTTTGAAAGCTTCCGAAGTAGTTTAGACACACTTGAAGTTCTAATAAGTGAGGATGTCAATGTCACCTGGAGCTCATATAGGGATCAATTTAGAATATTACAGAACACTTTTATACCCACTAAAATGGTTTCCTTGTCAACAAAGTCACCGAAATGGTTTAACAACGAAATTAGGAGGGCTATTACGGGAAGAAATAGAGCCTACAAACTACTTAAGTCGCATTTCAACCACACTAATTCAGAAAACTATATAAACCTACGTAGGAGGGTTAAGTCCTTAATTAGATCAGCCAAACGTGATGAAGAAGCTAGAGTTGCCTCACTCTGTAAAGTTAACCCTAAAGAATTTTTTGCCCATGTTAATAGCAGAAAGCCAATTAAAAATTCTGTAGGCCCCTTAAAAGATAGAAATGGCGTACTGAAATTCGGTGATAAAGATATAGCTAATACGTTAAACGAGTTCTTCGTTACAGTCTTCACGGAGGAAGACACAATGAAGTGCCAAGTCCTCGGATTACATATGACGGTGACAGCCCGTAGAGACCATAAGTTTTACGAGAAATGAGGTACAGCAATTAATTGATAAGATGAACAAATACAAATCACCTGGCCCCGACTTATTTCTTCCAAGGGTATTAAAAGAGGTTAGCCACAATGTTGTTGACGACTTAGTAACCATATTCAAACAATCAATCGAGTTAGGGAAAGTTCCAACCGACTGGAAGTTAGCAAATGTAACACCTATCTTTAAAAAGGGTGATAGGGAAAATCCTTGTAATTATCGCCCGATCAGTTTAACATCAGTTGTCGGCAAACTGTTGGAATCCATCATTACAAAACGTATTGTGTATCACCTTGAATCTAACAATCTAATTTTTTATTCTCAACATGGATTTAGGCGACATAGATCCTGTCTGACAAACCTGTTAGAGTTTTTCCATAATATGCATACACTGTACGATGCAAGTAGGCAATAGATATAGTGTATCTCGACTTTCAAAAAGCCTTTGACAAAGTCCCTCACGCTAGATTGATAGCTAAAGTCAAAGGACTAGGAATCACCGGGCTCGTTTCCAACTGGATTGAGGATTGGTTAAAAGATAGAAAGCAGAGAGTGGTAATAAATGGAGTGGCTTCGGAGTGGGCGCCCGTCACCAGTGGTGTCCCACAGGGTTCCGTTCTGGGTCCTTTACTTTTTATCATCTATATTAACGATATAGACGTCGGGCTTCTAAGTGCAATCTCCAAATTTGCAGACGATACGAAATTAGGAAGTAGTGTAGGTACTGAGGAGGGCGTAAGAACGCTTCAGAACGATCTTGACAGGTTGGGCGAATGGTCTGCTACTTGGCAGATGCCATTCAACTTGGACAAATGTAAGGTAATGCACATAGGTTATAAAAACCCAAGACCGATTACTCTCTCTTGGGAAGGAACTTGACTGAGACCGATCTAGAGAAAGACTTAGGAGTCTATATCAGCAACGATCTGAAACCGTCGAAGCACTGTGCAGAAGTCGAAAAGAGGGCCTTAAAATTATTAGGTTATATTAAAAGACAGTTCCAGTTTCGGAACAAGGAGACTGTAATGTCTCTTATAATTCTCTAGTCAGACCTCAACTGGAATACTGTGCGCAGTTTTGGTCTCCATCCCTCAGGAAGGACATAGAAAGGTTAGAAAGAGTACAAGCAAGGGCTACAAAATTGATCCCTTCAATGAGAATGCAAAGCTACCAACGAAGATTGGAGCGCCTAAATCTGTTTAGCTTAGAGACGAGGAGGTTGCGGGGTCAGCTTATTCAAGTCTTCAAGATGCTCAAAGGAATAGACAGGGTAGATTACAGAAACTTATTCTCACTTAATGCCAATCCGACAAGAAATAATGGGTTTAAACTGGAACTAAAGACATTTAGGACCTCTGTCTTCGGAAATTTCTTTTCCTATAAAATAGTTAATATCTGGAACCAACTTCCCTCTGAGGTTGTTTCCAGTCAAAATGTAAATGTGTTTAAAAATAGGCTAGACAAAGTACTGAACACTCTCATAGTTTAAGATTAAAACATAAAAAACTCTGCAGGAGTTCGCTTGCACGGTCTCTGTGAGCAAGCTAAATATAGAGCTATTTATATATTCTCCACTTTCCTGTAAAATTTCCTTGGCTACTTTTCCAGGGTCAAGGTATTTTCTTCAACTTTTTTCCGTACCTGCCTCTGGCAGGGAGTTACAAGGAGTTACAAGGACAAGAGGAAGCCTCAAAGACCTTTTGGTCCACTCTGGGAGGTTCCTGTTATTAAAAGTTTATTTTTCTTTCAACTATCCTAGCAGTAGTAGAAAACTGGATATAAAAGTAGAAGGCTCTCTCCCCACCCTCCGCTCCCTCCCTGCCGCGTCTAGGAGAATTTGTCTAAAACAATTCGTCTAAAATACAATTTGTCTAAATCAATTTGTCTAAAACAATTTGTCTAAAATAGTTTGTCTAAAATCAATTTGTCTAATAAGAATTTGTCTAAAATACAATTTGTCTAAAAATAATTTGTCTAAAAATAATTTGTCTAAAATACAATTTGTCTAAAATACAATTTGTCTAAACAAACAATTTAATATAATATGGCATACAAATTGTTGCCTGATGTACAATGCTATTTATTACTTGCCACGCCCCATCTTAAAAGGTTACCTCTTGTGCGGAATAGTACATCGAAATAGTTTGTCTAAAATAGTTTGTCTAAAAATAATTTGTCTAAAATACAATTTGACTAATAACTGAAGATAACTAGAAATGCATTTGTCTGCTTGATAAATTTGGAGTGAGGATGAAAAGATTGAAAATGGGTTGATTTTATTTCATAATATACCTAACCTAACCTAACCTAACCTAAACTAACCGGGTTATGGGTTCTGGGATAACTGATTTCGATGTACTATTCCGCACAAGAGGTAACCTTTTAAGATGGGGCGTGGCAAGTAATAAATAGCATTGTACATCAGGCAACAATTTGTATGCCATATTATATTAAATTGTTTGTTTAGACAAATTGTATTTTAGACAAATTATTTTTAGACAAATTGTATTTTAGACAAATTGTTATTAGACAAATTGATTTTAGACAAACTATTTTAGACAAATTGTTTTAGACAAATTGATTTAGACAAATTGTATTTTAGACGAATTGTTTTAGACAAACTCGCCTGATTCGCTCCCTGCCAGAGGCAGGTACGGAAAAAGGTTGAAGAAAATACCTTGACCCTGGAAAAGTGGCCAAGGAAATTTTACAGGAAAGTGGAGAATATATAAATATCTCTATATTTAGCTTGCTCACAGAGACACCGTGCAAGCGAACTCCTGCAGGGTTTTTTTATGTTTTAATCTTAAACTATGAGAGTGTTCAGTACTTTGTCTAGCCTATTTTTAAACACATTTACATTTTGACTGGAAACAACCTCAGAGGGAAGTTGGTTCCAGATATTAACTATTTTATAGGAAAAGAAATTTCCCCAGACAGAGGTCCTAAATGTCTTTAGTTCCAGTTTAAACCCATTATTTCTTGTCGGATTGGCATTAAGTGAGAATAAGTTTCTGTAATCTACCCTGTCTATTCCTTTGAGCATCTTAAAGACTTGAATAAGCTGACCTCGCAACCTTCTCGTCTCTAAGCTAAACAGATTTAGGCGCTCCAATCTCCGTTGGTAGCTTTGCATTCTCATTGAAGGGATCAATTTTGTAGCCCTTGCTTGTATTCTTTCTAACCTTTCTATATCCTTCCTGAGGGATGGAGACCAAAACTGCGCACAGTATTCCAGTTGAGGTCTGACTAGAGAATTATAAAGAGACATTACAGTCTCCTTGTTCCGAAACTGGAACTGTCTTTTAATATAACCTAATAATTTTAAGGCCCTCTTTTCGACTTCTGCGCAGTGCTTCGACGGTTTCAGATCGTTGCTGATGTAGACTCCAAGTCTTTCTCTACAGGGTGGGCCGTAAGTTTCCATACATAGGAAAAATAAACATTTTGTTATGGACACCCATTTTTATTTATATAATATGCTCTACATGGTTGCCATTGTTTTGAAAACACATTTCAATACGTGTTCCCCACTGTTGATGAACACGCATTAGCACAGTTGACGTTATGCTTGTAATGACGTTGGTCATACGTTCCTTTAGATGATTTATGTCTCGTATCTTTTCCTGATACACCATGGCCTTCAAGTGCCCCCAAAGATAGAAATCAAGGGGGGTGAGATCTGGGGATCTGGGAGGCCACTCCACAGGACCACGCCGACCAATCCAAGCATCCGGAAACTGCTGATCCAAATACCGACGCACGTGAAGAGCATAATGAGGTGGAGCTCCATCTTGCTTGCTGGAAGTAAACTGGGAAGTTACCTTCCTCGTTTAGCAGGGATGGGAAAATCTCTTCTTGCAACATGTTAAGATACCTTTCGGCATTAAGATTTCCACTGACAAAAATTGGTCCAATAATTCTGTCACCCCATATCCCGGCCCACACCATCACTTTACCGGCACCTTGCATCTTCGTCGGACTCAGCCAGTTAGGGTTAGCATTACTCCAATAACGTATGTTTTGCCGATTAACCTCTCCATTGACGTAAAAATTTGCTTCATCAGTAAACAAGATCTTACGTCAAACGCATATTCTTAGGGTATCTGAAACATAAAAACAAACGTTTAATTTTTCCTATGTATGGAAACTTACGGCCCACCCTGTAGATCGGTCTCAGTCAAGTTCCTTTTTAAGAGAGAGTAATCAGTATTTGGGTTTTTATAACCTATGTGCATTACCTTACATTTGTCCAAGTTGAATGGCATCTGCCAAGTAGCAGACCATTCGCCCAACCTGTCAAGATCGTTCTGAAGCGTTCTTACGCCCTCCTCAGTACCTACACTACTTCCTAATTTCGTATCGTCTGAAAATTTGGAGATTGCACTTAGAAGCCCGATGTCTATATCGTTAAAATAAATGATAAAAAGTAAAGGACCCAGCAGGGAACCCTGTGGGACACCACTGGTGATGGACGCCCACTCCGAAGCCACTCCATTTATTACCACTCTCTGCTTTCTATCTTTTAACCAATCCTCAATCCAGTTGGAAACGAGCCCAGTGATTCCTAGTCCTTTGACTTTAGCTATCAATCTAGCGTGAGGGACTTTGTCAAAGGCTTTTTGAAAGTCGAGATACACTATATCTATTGCCCTACTTGCATCGTACTGTGTATGCATATTATGGAAAAACTCTAACAGGTTTGTCAGACAGGATCTATGTCGCCTAAATCCATGTTGAGAATAAAAAATTAGATTGTTAGATTCAAGGTGATACACAATACGTTTTGTAATGATGGATTCCAACAGTTTGCCGACAACTGATGTTAAACTGATCGGGCGATAATTACAAGGATTTTCCCTATCACCTTTTTTAAAGATAGGTGTTACATTTGCTAACTTCCAGTCGGTTGGAACTTTCCCTAACTCGATTGATTGTTTGAATATGGTTACTAAGTCATCAACAACATTGTGGCTAACCTCTTTTAATACCCTTGGAAGAAATACGTCAAGACCAGGTGATTTGTATTTATTCATCTTATCAATTAATTGCTGTACCTCATTTCTCGTAAAACTTATGGTCTCTACGGGATTGTCACCATCATATGTAATCCGAGGACTTGGCACTTCTATTGTGTCTTCCTCCGTGAAGACTGTAACGAAGAACTCGTTTAACGTATTAGCTATATCTTTATCACCGAACTTCAGTACGCCATTTCTATCTTTTAAGGGGCCTACAGTTTTTAATTGGCTTTCTGCTATTTACATGGGCAAAAAATTCTTTAGGGTTAACTTTACAGAGTGAGGCAACTCTAGCTTCTTCATCACGTTTGGCTGATCTAATTAAGGACTTAACCCTCCTACGTAGGTTTATATAGTTTTCTGAATTAGTGTGGTTGAAATGCGACTTAAGTAGTTTGTAGGCTCTATTTCTTCCCGTAATAGCCCTCCTAATTTCGTTGTTAAACCATTTCGGTGACTTTGTTGACAAGGAAACCATTTTAGTCGGGATAAAAGTGTTCTGTAATATTCTAAATTGATCCCTATATGAGCTCCAAGTGACATTGACATCCTCATTTATTAGAACTTCAAGTGTGTCTAAACTACTTCGGAAGCTTTCAAAATTAGCTCTCGAGAAATCCAGTCTTTCACGAGTCTTTTCGCGTGTATTAACTGGAACCCTGAGGTCAAACCTAATCAAATTATGATCGCTGTTACTTAAATTTTCACCAATAGTCAGGTTAGAGACTAGGTCATCTTCGTTCGTGAATATGAGGTCTGGTTTATTATTACCCCTAGTAGGCCCGTCAACCCATTGACTTAATAAGTTATCATCGGCAAATTCCAACAGTCTTGAGCCTTCAGCATCAGCTGTTTTGTTTTCCCAATTTCCATTACCACAATTAAAATCACCAAAAATCACACTGATCTTATTATTCACTATTCTGCTTAATTTGTTATACAAGTTTATATCCTTATCCACGGGGTAGTGAGGTGGTCTATATACTAGAAGTAGCTGCAATACTGTATTATTTAGGTTTAGATCAATTCCCAACATTTCATGAGCAGATACGATATTACTGTTTACCGGGTGCAGGGAGTCCCGAGCATACAAAAGTACACCGCCGCCTTCCCTTTCGTTCCTATCTTTGTGAAACATTTTGTAACCTACCATTTCAAATTCTCCTACAAAATCCCTTGATTCAGAATGAATCCAGGATTCCGTTATTCCAATGATATCAAAGTTCTCAGTTTTGACAAGCGCTATAAATTCCATTAGTTTGTTTCTAATTGACCTAGCTTTGAAGAGCACAGTTTTGAGTGATTTTAAGTTGTGGTTTTTCCTAACTGGCATGAGTCGTTTCCCGATGCATTTGAACTAACTACTGCGGGAGGGGGACTAACTGCTGTTGGAGAGGGACTAACTGCTGGGGGAGAGGGACTACCTGCTGCGGGAGGGGGACTACCTACTTTTCTATCCAGTTTTCTACTACTGCTAGGTTAGTTGAAAGAAAAATAAACTTTTAATAACAGGAACCTCCACGAGTGGACCGAAAGGTCTTTGAGGCTTCCTCTTGTCCTCGTAACTCCTTGTAACTCTCTCTCTCTCCATCCGTCCTCTCTCCCCATCCTCTCTCTCTCCCTCTCTCTCTCTCTCTCTCTCTCTCTCTCTCTCTCTCTCTCCATCCGTCCTCTCTCCCCATCCTCTCTCTCTCTCTCTCGGGAGCGGAGGGTGGGGAGAGAGCCTTCTACTTTTCTATCCAGTTTTCTACAACTGCTAGGATAGTTGAAAGAAAAATAAACTTTTACAAAATTTTCCTTGGCACCCGTTGCGATTGGTACCTCCTCGGTATGGGCCGCAAGGCCTTTGAGGTACTTCTTTTCCTTGTAACTCCTTGTAACTCTCTCTCTCTCTCTCCATCCTCTCTCTCTCTCCATCCTCTCTCTCTCTCTCTCCCCATCCTCTCTCTCTCTCCCCATCCCCATCCAGACCAGTTTCTCCCCAGAGTGTTGCGAGAAGTGCGCGACCAGGTGGCTCCCCACCTGGCTACAGTCTTCAACAAATCGTTGGAGATGGGCCAGGTGCCTGGTGACTGGAGGGAAGCCAACGTGACCCCTCTCTTTAAGAAAGGGGATCACGAAAGTCCAGGGAACTATCGTCCCATTAGTCTCACTTCAGTTGTAGGTAAATTATTAGAAGGGATAATAGCTGATAGGATCGTTGACCATCTGGATTCCTACAAGCTGCTTGGGGACTCCCAACATGGGTTTAGACGGCATAGGTCGTGTCTCACCAACTTTCTCGAGTTTTTCCACGTCATGTTGAGTGAGTACGATAAGAGTAGGGCTATTGATATACTTTATCTCGACTTTCAGAAAGCCTTTGATAAGGTACCTCACCGCCGGCTAACGGCGAAAGTGCGCGCGCTGGGTATCGGTGGGGAAATAGGTAGGTGGATTGAAAACTGGCTGAGGAATAGGCGGCAGAGGGTGGTAATTAAAGGGGCTAGATCGGGTTGGGCCTCGGTCACTAGTGGGGTTCCTCAGGGTTCCGTTTTGGGGCCGCTGTTGTTTATCATTTACATAAATGATATAGACGGTGGCATCGTCAGTCGGATCGCCAAATTCGCTGATGATACCAAGCTTGGGGCCAATGTTGGGACGCCCGAAGCGATCGAGGAACTGCGTGCGGACCTAGGTAGGATAGGAGAGTGGTCCGAAAAATGGCAAATGCCGTTTAACTTGGGTAAATGCAAAGTGATGCACATTGGCTACGCCAATCCCAAGTCGGACTACTCGATGTTGGGTAGTAATATCGAGGTGACTGAGTTAGAAAAGGACTTGGGTGTGCTAATTAGCAGCGACCTTAAGTTTACGAAACAGTGTGTAGAGGTGGAAAAGAAAGCCCAGAAACTATTGGGTTATATCAGGAGGCAATTTCAGTTTCGGAACAAGGAGATTGTGCTCTCACTGTACAATTCCCTTGTTCGGCCGCACCTGGAGTATGCTGTGCAGTTCTGGTCGCCCACCCTCAGGAAAGATATTGAGAGGCTGGAGCGAGTGCAGGCGAGGGCCACAAAGTTAATCCCTTCCGTTAGGCATATGGGCTACAATCGACGGTTACGCGCCCTGAACTTGTTTTCGCTTGAAACTCGGAGGCTGCGCGGTCAACTGATCGAGGTTTTCAAGCTCTTACGCGGGTTCAACGATGTCGATTTTAGAAGTATGTTTAGTTTAAATGATAACCCAACTCGCCGCAAGGCCTTTTGAGGTACTTCTTTTCCTTGTAACTCCTTGTAACTCTCCCCATCCTCTCTCTCTCTCTCCATCCTCTCTCTCTCTCTCTCTCTCAGAAAGCCTTTGATAAGGTATCTCACAGCCGGCTAATGGCGAAAGTGCGCGCGCTAGGTATCGGTGAAGTAGGTAGGTGGATTGAAAACTGGCTGAAGAATAGGCGGCAGAGGGTTGTAATTAAAGGGGTTAGTTCGGGTTGGGCCTCGGTCACTAGTGGGGTTCCTCAGGGTTCCGTTTTGGGGCCACTGTTGTTTATCATTTACATAAATGATATCGACGGTGGCATCGTCAGTCGGATCGCCAAATTCGCTGATGACAGCATGCTTGGGGGGCCAATGTTGGGACGCCCGAAACGATGGAGGAACTGCGTGCGGACCTAGGTAGGATAGGAGAGTGGTCCGAAAAATGGCAAATGCCGTTTAACTTGGGTAAATGCAAAGTATGTTGGGGAGTAATATCGAGGCGACTGATTTGGAAAAGGACTTGGGTGTGTTAATTAGCAGCGACCTTAAATTTGCCAAACAGTGTGTAGAGGTGGAAAAGAAAGCCCAGCAGCTGTTAGGTTATATCAGGAGGCAATTTCAGTTTCGGAACAAGGAGTGTGTGCTCTCTCTGTACAATTCCATGGTTCGGCCGCACCTGGAATATGCTGTGCAGTTTTGGTCGCCCACCCTCAGGAAAGATATTGAGAGGCTGGAGCGAGTGCAGGCGAGGGCCACAAAGTTAATCCCTTCCGTTAGGCATATGCGCTACAATCGAAGGTTACGCGCCATGAACTTGTTTTCGCTGGAAACTCGGGGGCTGCGCAGTCAACTGATCGAGGTTTTCAAGTTCTTACGCGGGTTCAACGATGTCGATTTTAGAAGCATGTTTAGTTTAAATGATAAACCAACTCGCAACAATGGTTGGAAGTTGGATTTGAAGCGGTTTAGGACTAGTGTGTGTGGGAATTACCTTACGTATAAGATCTGTGACACGTGGAACAGGTTACCTTCAGAAGTTGTGAACAGTTCCTCTGTGGATCAGTTCAAGAAAAGGTTAGACCAAATCTTGCACACTATTTGAGGGTGTAGAAAATTTTCCCTGGCACCCGTTGCCATTGGTACCTCCTCGGTATGGGCCGCAAGGCCTTTTGAGGTATTTATTTTCCTTGTAACTCCTTGTAACTCTCTCTCTCTCTCATCACACCGCATGACAATGTATCCATATAACGTTAATAATAACCGAAACTCGAGAAAATATACTCTGCCTTCCGCTCTATCACAAATCCTTTTCTCTTAGTAACCTCTTAATACAAAGTAATCTATCATATTTTGCGACTTTTTAACTCTGGTAGGATTCAATTCTATTCCTATAGTGTAAGATACTTAAATTCATGTGTGTGTTATGCCATATGATGTGCGTAATAAATAATCATTTTTAAATAGTTGGAGCGTTCAAGGTCATCTGTAGTAATCTAGAGACTACCCCTCAAGCCCACTCTCAACACTTAGATTACCCTAAGTCACAGGCGGGATCTTTTCCGTTTGACTGCCGCCATTGAAACATAATTAAACTCCAGCCTTCTTTAGTTAGCTTTATAAGGCTAACTAACAAAAATATCACGACCTAACCTAACCAATCGTCAAGGTCGTACAGTTGACCTAACGATTGGTTAGGTTAGGTCATGATATTTTCGTTAGTTAGCCTTATAAGGCTAAGTAAAGAAGGCTGGCCTCTTCTATGCATGCAACGATTGCAAGAAATTATTGATGCCGGAAGAAGCTATACGAAATACTGATGTTAAAGCCATGACGTAAATGTGTATCGAATATATATTTATGTTAATATAGAATTTTATTATATTTTTATGTTTGACATCTATAAAAGTATATATTGTGACCATGAAAGAACTTTACTTATCCTTAGTTAGAATCTTTTCTTGCAATGTCTACGCTCATGAAGATGATAATATATGCATTGTTGAAACAAACTATGAGAAGGTAATAGTTTCAGGAAAAAAATAAAAACTGGCAACATCGAGGCCATCACATGTTTATGGGAATTGTCATATGATATGCTACCAATAAACTCTTATATAATAGTATATACAGTATACTATATTACATAATAATTACGATGAACAAATCAAATGCAAATTTCTCTGATTCACGGCCCACCAGTCTTGCTTTAGACTAATGACTTTCATAAGATGGAATAGGTTACCACTTAAAACAATGGATAAACTATCTATTAGTGAGACGACCGTGACTTCCTCGAAATGCGAGCGCGTGAGAGGTTCACTGAGGAATTTGATCATTAGATTCTTCACGTAGGATATGTATCACAAACAACAATATTGACAACAATTCCCAACAATTACTTAATATCAATCATTGCATTTGAGCAAATAATTTAGACCTGCGTCAAAATAACTTAGGTATCATGCCATGATTTGGGATATTTTCCGAATTAGTCGTTCTCTATAGTCTACAGTATATATTGAGACGGTATAATGTAATGCCCAGCTAATATTATGATGACTAGGATTGCTCCATAACCATCCCAACATCCCGAAACTTGGTCATTCTGCTTCTTAATCATTTGTATTTTAAACACTAAAATGTAGCAGAAGTGACGTAATAATGGACGTCATTGATGGGGTTAGAGCAATTATGTGCACCAATCCGAACACACCTCCGCTGCCATAAGGCCCGCCCATTTTATACCTAACAGACTAGCTTGGGACGAGACAGAGGCGCGAGACTTATTGTAAGCACTGTACATAAAATGTATATACGCCAAATGAAAGTAAATAATTTCTGACATGAAAGGCAATCCCAATTCCTTCAAATCTGAGAATTCTATGGGTTTAGTGCTTTAAATTTTGTCCTTACTGAAAGAAAAATTGTACTTGTTTATTCTCTGTACTTATCTTCATAATAATAATAATAATAAGTCGTGATATTTTCGTTACACCTACGGGAAAATTATTGAATGCCCGGTTAAGTCAACTGTACGCCCTTGACGATTAGTGAGGTTAAGTCGTGATATTTTTGTTAAAACTAACGAAAATATCACGACTTAGCCTTACATGAAACCCCTAGTTACACAGATTCCCTGTAACATATATATATCACTGAAAGAGCTGTCTGCAGGAAACCTAAGTTTAAAGTTGACTGGATGAACTAGAGGGTAAATAATTTCTATTTGCATCGTACAATAAAACCTACTACATTTTTAATCAAATACGATATTTTAACTAAAATAAAATTTAGGTTTAAAGATGGACCCACAACGGAAGATGTCATAAACATGCTATTAGAAAATATATATTAGAACTTAAACAGCAAAAAACACTGCCTTGATCTTCCCCGACTTGTCAAACGCATTTGATACACTTCCGCATGAAATATTATTGAATAAGCTTCACATATACGAAATGAGAAGAAATATCCTCGATTGGTTTAAGTCATATTTGTCAAATCGTCATCAGTACATCAGATTAAAAGATAATTTATCCGACAAGGCGATACTAGCTAGGGGAATACCACGAGGATCTATTGTTGGCCCATTACTATTTCTAATTCACGTCATCAATTTCCATCTTTCTACCACATTAAATTGCGTACAATACGAAGATGATATGACACTTACTTCTTCCCATCATAACGCAGACTTTCTCATGAATAAAAACGAACAGGCAGTTAAAAAATGTCTATAAATGGATGTGTACCTTTCAACCTTTCAGATAATTCCTCATTTTACAAAGGTCAAGCTTGCACCCCTCATCTCCTTATAAACTTTTATTGAAAATAATAGTCATCTTATATTATTACTAGTGATGTACCGATTAATCAGCATCGGCAGAATCGGTCATTTTAGCCAAATTTAGCCGATTTTCTCACCGATTCTTTGAAATATCTACATTTATAGAAAATTGAACAGACAAAATCATTATTTATTATAATTTATACTCATTTCAAAGTGTAATTATATAAAAATATTTTACATTCATGAAAAAGGCAAAGGTTAATAAGTTAAGTTGCCCATAAATTTACATTTTTTAACTAATCTCTACATATTATAAGCCATTGTAATCTACTCTATATTAATAATAATTCGGATCACCTAAAGATTAGGGCCCCCATCCTTCTTTAGTCAGCCTTATAAGGCTAACTATCGAAAATATCACGACCTAACCTAACCAGTCGTTAGGTCAACTGTACGCTAGGGTGGCCAGCTTTTCAATTTTTTTTGGAAAGTATAGGTGATCGTGGTTTTTCCCATTATTTGGCACTATACTAGCACATTGGTACCATTTTTACAAAAATTGATCAATATTTAGGGGTCTCGCATCGACCTTGAAATTACTAGTTTTTTAAAAAAATGCGTACTTTTTAACTTTTTACTGAATCAAGATAAATCATTAAGTAGGGATGTTTTCTGAATCCTCTTAATGAGAGAAGTCGTTTGGTGTGCCTGCCAATGTCATACGACTAACGGTTTAAAGGTTGTGCCTGTATACAGGTAATACCAATGTGCTAGTATAGTGCCAAATAATGGGAAAAACTACGATCACCTATACTTTTCAAAAAAATGAGTCACCATACCCGGGCGGAATGTATAATGTATATAGGTAATTAGAAAATGCACTATGCCTGTGCCAGGTACCTAACCTATTTCTTTTTTTGCAGATCATAACATTTTGAAATTCTGTCTGAGTTCCACATCCTTTGTCATGGACAAATCGATGGCAACTATAACTGGAAGAACTCTCGAAGCTACAAATAGAGAGTCATCAAAAGGAAAGACGAAAATAACATCGCTACCTTCTCTAAGATCGGCCTCGGAAATTTTTTTAGTTGGCCAACCGTCGTCCTCCATCAGTGGTAGCAAATTGCCAACAACACGGCAGGTTTTGCAATACTTCTTCAGTGTTATCCAATACACTGCTAACAGGAAAGACGCATTCAAAGAAACCGTAAACAATGTCTTAAAGTTTTGGAACATGGCCCGCATTAAAACAATCACAAAGCACAACTGCGAACGGAAGGTAGAGGCATTGTGGAAAGAGTGGCACTTACTCCAAAAGAGCAGAAAACGAGAAACTGACGCCGGAGGAAAACGGCAGAAGTTTTCGGACAGTGTGGACAAGCTGTGGGATATCGGAGCATCTGACGCTGTCGAAGATATAAAGAAGAATCGACTGCTGTCCGACAAGGACAAGAAAGAAGACATTGACTTCTACCTCGATCAACGTGGTCTTCGGGTGGCAACGATGAGCGGGAACGATAAAGTTTTCGCTGTAAAAATAAAGCTACAGGAAGGAAGAAAACGTCCTCGCCAGGAGCCGCAAACCTCAAAGTGTGCATACGAAACCGGAGATGAGGCCATGGAGAATGATGATACTGGCATGTCAGGAGAGTCGGAGGCAGAACTAGCGTTCCCCCTGCCGAAAGAGCCAAGTGTGTCCGTCAATCTTCCTCGCCGCATCCTTAATGCACCTGCTGTCATGGAAGTGGCTGATCGTTTCCGCATGTCCAATAATCAGGTGCGTATTGTGTATAGTATTCATCGATAGCGTCAGTTTTAAAGTGTCCCGTAACCCACATGTATTCTTGACAGTTTCCTTTCCACTTTCCATTCTCTACATAGGTAGTAAGCATTGGGGCTGCTATCACACGTTCGGCGGATCCACCAGCAGACCTCAATCAGTTCAGCATCTCGAAAGAAACGGCTCGCCGGGGAAGAGTGTCACATCGCCGTGAAGTGGCGCAGCGCCGGCCTTAGGATATTTCGGGCCCTCTGCAGAGTATACTGTACGGGCCCCCCATGACACAAGTCAAATTGTTTTTCATTGCTAATCATTTTATTTTAGTAGATTGTTAACAAGTACAACAAGTAAAATTTAACTATACAAGTGCACCTGTAACAGAATACCAACAGACCAACAGCCTTTACTATTATTACTACTTATTACTTTATTATTATCAAATATTTAAACTATCATAATGCAAGCATTAAGGCCATGATGGATCGGTGATCTGAAAATAAAAAAATAAATTACATTAATTTACACCAATTTTGGCACTCTGACGTCGATGGTAAATTTCTGTGAAATTTTCGGGCCCCCCCTAAGTTGCGGGCCCTGTGCGACCGCACGGTTCGCACACCCCTAAGGCCGGCACTGAGTGGCGACGGCTGTGAAGGACTCCTTCACGCCACCGAGGCACACTGTTGTCCACTGGGATGGCAAAATGGTCAAGGTCAGTTGATTAAGTTTTCATAGCTATCAATTTAGTAATGAGATTCATGAAGCATAATGTCAATTAAAAAGAGAACTGAATGTGAACAAAAATAGGTTACTTTACAACCATGAAATTGAAATATATGGCATGTGTTTCAGAATTTCCTTGGAACGGCGGAGCACCGCCAAGCAATTCTCATCTCCGGGGCTCCTCATTGCACAGAAGGAAAGTTGCTGTCAGTCCCAGCTGTTGCTGACGGCACCGGACTGTCGCAGGCGCGGGCAACCATACATGCTCTCGAAGATTGGGGATGTGAGGAGAGCGTCATCGGACTCTGCTTCGACACCACTTCCACCAACACGGGGAGGGTGCAGGGTGCAGTTGTCCGGCTGGAAAACATGCTCGGGCGACCGCTACTCCAGCTGGGATGCCGTCATCACGTCCTAGAGCTTATCGTGGGGGCAGTAGCCGTCACCCTGCTCGGAAGGACTACGGCACCAACTGATCCTTTATTTCAGCAGTTGAAGAGAAGGTTAGTTCATTTTTTGTGCAAGGTAAAGTTAGGACACACATGATATTCCACTAGTTTATAAAACAGCAAGCCAAACCGGAACTTCAGAGTTTTCTCACACAATTTTCTTGTTTATTATTTTTGAAGATGGGACGAGCTCGATCTCTCGACCTACTGCAAGCTGCAGGTCGAGAATCTGGCGGAGAGTACGTGGCTAATAGAACTCCGGGACGCGGCGGTCAGCTTCCTGAGCACAGCTTCTGGTTTCGTCAGGACGATTACCGGGAAGTGGCAGAGATCACGCTCCTGGTACTCGGGACACAACCACGCCGTGGCATTCACCTCATGCGCCCAGGAGCCTACCACCACGCAAGATGGATGGCTAAAGTTAGTATTTTCAAACAAAAATAATCTAGAGATAAGTTTAAATGTTATTCAAAGATAAACATTTCATTATAACGCAAACAAAGTAATTGGTAACAATAAACCTGTCTTACTTACAATGGTGCCTATTCTGTTTCAGGTCATCTACTACACAAAACTGCTGATGTTCAGTAGGCAGCTGGAGCTCGACGCCGAGCTGGTCGACAAACTGCACAGGATCGTGGTGTTCATCGCTCTTCTGTACGTACCAGCTTGGTTGGCGGCCCCTGTAGCAGCTGATGCGCCGTTGAATGACCTGGTACTATACCAGCGTTTTCTGAGGTATAGGGCAGTGGACCGCGAGGTGGCAGAAGCGTCACTGGCAGTGATGAGGCGGCACTTCTGGTATCTGAGGCCTCAGACCGTCATCTTCGCTCTATGCAGCAACAAGGTGGATGGCACTGTGAAGCAACAGATGGCAGAGAAGCTGTCCCACCTCCCTGTACCCAAAGACTTCACATACGAGAACGTCTCAGTCGACGAGATGACGCTACTCCCCGACCTGATCGACGAGTCCTCCTGGTTCTTATTTGCAGGTCTGAAGATGTATGGGTCTTCGTGGCTCACCCTGCCAAGTGATAAGTGGGACGAGAACGAGGACTTTTGTCGTCTGAAGGATGTGATCTCTAATCTCCAGGTCACCAATGACGTCGCTGAAAGAGGAGTCCAACTGATACAAGACTATGCGAACACGGTCACAAAGGACGAGGCACAGCTGCAGGATCTTCTGCAAGTGGTGGAAAAGAACCGGAAAGAGCTCGGCGACTTCAGGAAGTCATCACTCGCCACGATGACATAGCACAGAGGGACAACGTTGCAGCCAGTGACGTGTGATAGTGGTCAATACAATGCAAAAGTGATTGTTTAAGTTATTGTTTCTTTCTTCCTTATTTGTCTGCTATTTGCTGATTTTTTTGAAAAGTATAGGTGATTGTGGTTTTTCCCATTATTTGGCACTATACTAGCACATTGGTATTACCTGTATACAGGCACAACTTTTAAACCGTTAGTCGTATGACATTGGAAGGCACACCAAACGACTTCTCTCATCAAGAGGATTCAGAAAACATCCCTGCTTAATGATTTATCTTGATTCAGTAAAAAGTTAAAAAGTACGCATTTTAAAAAAAAAACTCGTAATTTCAAGGTCGATGCGAGACCCCTAAATATTGATCAATTTTTGTAAAAATGGTACCAATGTGCTAGTATAGTGCCAAGTAATGGGAAAAACTACGATAACCTATACTTTTAAAAAAGAATTGAAAAGTGGCCACCCTACTGTACGCCCTTGACGATTGGTTAGGTTAGGTCGTGATATTTTCGTTAGTTAGCCTTATAAAGCTAACTAAAGAAGGCTAGGGGCCCTGATCTTCAGGTGATCCAATAATTCTATATTAAGTTGTGGTTTATAATTTATATATTAAACCATCTTATTATGTTGACTTTATTTTAAATATTTCAGTAATTTTATAAACCCAAATCATATATCCGTTTTTTTTATTCAAAGTGCCACGGACTTGAAATTTTAATGAAAAATTTTGTTGTTGGTGATATTGCTGAAGAAAGAAAATACATTAAACATAAGGAAAAACAATTACTTTAAATATTGGTATTAGGTATTAAGTTTATTAAACTAAAATAAAACGATTTTATCATTTCACTGACTAATCTAATAAAACATTTTCACATCATTGTAGCTACGGTATATAAGTAACAAATTCTGGTGCTGTATATTGTGGAGTGAGCAAAGGAATAGCATTTAAACAAATTTGAAATGTAAAAATATGAAAATTGAAAGTTTTCACATTAGATAAGTAAAATTTATGAAGGGAATTGATTTTTTAAAGTATAGGTAAACAATCGGCATCGGTATCGGCTAAATTTTAGAATCGGTACATCATTAATTATTACTACCGCAAAACATATTAATACAAACTGTCAAATAAAAGTTGTGAATACTACTCTTGTAAGGGTGAGTGAGGTTAAAGTACTTGACTTTTGAAATTAAATTTTTCATCTAAATTAAAGCCATGTACAATATATCAAATTCTAAATAATATGAAGAGAAATCTTGATATTTTAATTTAAAAGGCCCTTCCTCAAAAGGCACTCCTTACCCTAAATTATTCCTTCACCCATCCATATTTTTTATTCATAACAGCATGGGGTAGCTCCAAGAAATATATAAAACATCCTTTAAAAGTAATTCATAAAAAATGTTTGCGAACTCTGTCGAATAATGACAACAGACAAAGTCATACTTCTACAATGGTTAAAGAGCTAAATATTTTAAAACTAAATAACTTATACAAATTCACTCTTGCTGCCAGTATGTTCAAAATTATCAACAAAAATCGACATACAACCTTCATTCAAAGAGCAATCACCCCCCATGAAATACACCATTGTAATAATAACAGACTGTTCAGTGATTTCATACACAAACTTAACTATACAACAGAAACTGCAGGAAATACACACTCTCTTTCAAGGGAGTAGATGTATGGAATGCAGTTCTCATGGATATGAGGTCGGCTTCATCACTAAATGTTTTTCGCAAATCACTGAAAAAACCCACTTCATTAGGTCTAGTAGTATGACTGCCGCAAAATGGACGAGTACGGAACAATTGCAATGTTGATAAAATGTTGCGAGGTGCCAAACCCCTTTCCCCCCTTGTTGCAAGGTGCCAACCCCCTCCCCCATGGTGCCAGTGCAAAAAAAAACGGTTAAGCAAGCAAGGGGAAATCCCCCAAGCTGCCACCCAAACCTAAACTAAGAGAGAGGAGGAGAGGAGATACAGACCATCCTTCGCCTGGAAAACCAGGCGCATAATGAGCGCTCTTGACAGCATCAGCTGGCTTAGAAGTCTTAATCCGCCAGTTGGCTGTAAATGGCTTGTTTAGAAAGGAATGTATATATATAGGGTGAACCAAATGTAGGTGGACAGTAAATGATAACGTTCATTTTGAGAATACATATTTAATTTTTTTGTATACTATAATACAAAATAAAATTTAAATAAATTTAGTTATAATATTTAATATAATATAACACAAACACCATAGTTATAATGAACACCATAGTTATAATATAATATAACACAAACCGTATTCAACCTACTGTCCACCTACTTTTGGTTCACCGTGTATATATATATATATATATATATGTGTGTATATATATATTAATAACTTTTGAGGTGCCAGATTGCGCTATTTATTTGTATATATTAATGGAGATGTTCTTGCAGGCATGTCGCATTACTTAATGAGCGATCTTGACCTCGCAGCTGGCTTAGAAGTCTTAATCCACCAGTTGGCTTAAGCCGCCAGTCGGCTTAGAAGGCTTTATATACATATATATACACACAGTATATATATTTTTTTTTACCCAATACAGTCTATTTAATAATATTATATCAATTAGTGCTAAAAATTATTTTTTTTTTGACTCTATCCCCTGTATATACATTATGTATCATTATGAAGAATTATCAATCTAAAATAAAATGGAATCAGTTATTTAATACAGTATATATATATATATATATATATATATATATATATAATATATATATATATATATTATATATATACTGCATTAAATAACTGATTCCATTTTATTTATAGTAGAGTTTTCCTGCCCAGTGTGACGGTTACACGTGTTTCGTTAGAAAGTCCGAATAAAAGTGATATTACAATAAAAATCCAGCAGTTAATCCTTTTTAAGTAGTGCCAAATTTTGAGTGAATATTCAGTGAACACTGTCGTATGCTTATTTAAGTGGTGAAATGGCGGCGTTTGTTGAAATAAAGCAAATAAGATTAAAGCAACTTAATCTATATAATCTATTCCTAGTGTTTTCTCTCGGAGGAAATCTAACTGCCCATCGAAAGGCAATATCCCTCAGGTATCCCCCGCGGTACACTCCAGGGCACCAATCAGTGGGAACCTACAGCGCGCCACATCCCCCATCCCCCACCCAACGGAATAACGGAAAAACTTTCCCTCCCTTATTTCTAAAGTCGAGTCAAATACCTCACTTAATAAATTACCATTTTGAGTTAATATTTCGAGCACAATCATTTACATACCATTAGAAACATGGCAATGGTAAATCAGTTTATACAACCCTGTGGATATTGTGATAAAGAAACAAATGAAACAAAAACAATTCGCTGTGATCTCTGCCAGAACTTAATCGAATTTCAATGCCTGAATTGGAGCGACGAAAATATGTCTTATAACAGGCGCCAAACAAGTGAACGGAATAAAGTTCTTCTACAAAAGCTGCATAATCGAAATAAACTCGTTTACAGTTTTTAAAGCAGAACGAGACTATGATGAAAAGGCAAAAGAGGAGCTTATGAACAGTGAACAGAGAAAATAAATAGAAGGAACGAAGATAGTACGAGAGGAAACTGCGAAAAACGAACAGGAAAAGAAAACCGCAAAAGCAGAAATAATAGAAATAAAAGAAGCACCAACAGAGGACACAGAGGCACAAAATCAAATCCAAAGTTTTCAAACAAAGGACATTAGCAGCAATAGTAAAAAACAAGTAGACAATAAAGAAACCATACTGAAACCACCAAAAACAAAGGCCTCAAGTAAAAATGGGGAAGAAGATATATGTAAATACTATGTGAAAGGAATATGCAGATACAAGGGAGGAGAATGTATTTACGAACACCCTCCTGTGTGCAATTACTTCTACAATAATGGTCACTGCAAATTTGGTGGAAAATGCAAATTCTACCATCCGGATATTTGCAAGACCTACGCGACATATGAAACCTGCCAGTACGGGTGAAAATGCTACTACCATCATCTCCCGACAAGTTCAAAGGACAAAGTACAAGTCTCAAATGACAACAGAAGGAATGTGAGAAAAAAGAATATGTACCCAAATAGCAAACAAAACATACATAGCACACAAAATGTTTTCAACATCTCCGACAGAATACGGCTGCTAAGTCTTATACAGCACATGCAGCTGACACAGCTGGGAACCCTCGAGCCGGACCTCTACATGGCAAGAAGCTACCAGAACAGGTAGGCCAGAACGGATCCATCTCGGAGGACCACAATGCTACAAAAAAAGCGATATCAAAGGACAACGAACTTAAAATGCAGAAGGAGCAATGCAAAACAAAGAACATAAACAATGTCCTGGCAAATATTCAAGGAATAAAACCGAACAATTCACTAAACAAAGTTTCGTACCCGAAAGGTTTTATAGACGAAACAAGGGCGGACAACGCATGCCTCACAGAAACACATCTTAAAGACTGCCAAGGAAACTGCGATAACTGCGAACACTGTATCGATAAGAAAGAATTGCATATCGATGGATTGAACTTACTATGAGCGGATAGAACAACGAGACGTAAAGGTGGTTTACTTTTATGTACATGAAAGGCATATGACAGAGACAGTAATAAGTAAATCTAACAGTTTCGTGGAAATCCTTGCAGTGAAAATAGAGAAACTAAACGTGGTACTGATAATCATCTATAGACCTCCAAACTCTCCAAATGAAAAATTTTCGGATGCCATTGAGATATCAGAACCCTAATAAAGTCCGTAAACTCTCCATCCCCTAATATACAGCACGTAATACTCTGAGGCGATTTTAATTTCCCATTTATAAAATACAAAAAGGTGGGTAGAAATATATTTATACAGCAAAATAAGGGGGTGGGGGCACAAGAGAGGACCAGGAGCAAGCAAGAATGCTGATGGCTCTCACAAACGAGTTTATGCTGACACAGGAGATAACAGAAAATACCAGGAAAAATAACTGCCTAGATCTGGTATTTACAAATAACACGAACTTGATTACGGATATAAAAAATAACTCCAACTATTAACTCAGACCACAATATAATCAGGTTATCAACAAATATGGAGATAACTTTAAAAGACAATACACATACGGAAGGAAGAAGCAAATTTGGGGCTTTTAACTTAAACTCCAAGACCATAAATTGGGAAGAAATCAGATCACACATGGCCCAAATAGAGTAGAGAACAGTTTTAGAGAATAAAACAACTGAAGAAATGCTAACAACCTTGGAAGAAAAGACGCTGAGAATTTTGGATAAATATGCTCCGAAAGCACAGCCAAAAGGAAAGAGGAACTGGCTAGAGAGGCAAAAGAGAAGAATATTCCGCAAAAGAAAGAGAGTAGCAACGAAGTTAGCTAATTGCGGAGACAACAATGCCAGGAAAGAAAAACAAAAAAACTGGAGAGAATCGATTGGGAAATACCAACTCTGATAAAGGGCCATACAGAGAGGGAAGAGGAAAAGGCGGTAGAAGCAATAAAGGAAAATCAAAAATACTTCTACAGCTATGCAAAAAGGAAAACAAAAACGCGCGCTACGATCGGGCCCTTAAGGAAAGGAAATAATGAACTAACAGACGATCTAAAAGAAATATCTGAAACATTGAGAGCTCAGTATGAATCGGTATTCAGTACCCCAAAAAGTGACAAAGCGATACCTGACATAGATGCATTCTTCAAAGAGAAATTGCAAGGAGAATGTATAACAGACTTTGATTTTGCCCCAGAAGATGTAGCGACAGCTGGACAAATGAAATCACATTTAGCTGCAGGTCCGGACAAATGGAACGCACTATTAATTAAAAACTGTAAAAATGAAATAGCTACACCCTTATACTAGATATGGAGAAGATCCCTAGACACTGGGGAAATACCGAGCATCTTCAAAAGAGCAAACATCGTCCCTATATATCATATAAAGGAGGGGATAGATCCCAAGCAAAGAACTATAGACCAGTGTCCTTGACGTCCCACCTCACCAAGATTTTTGAAAGAATAGTCAGAGAGAAAATCTGACTTCTTGTAGACATTGGAAAGATTCAACGAAAATCAACACGGATTCCGATTAGGAAGATCGTGCCTATCACAACTTGTAAAGCATTATAACAATATCCTAAATGCACTTGAAGGCAATGAAAACTACAGTATGATGTCATATATACGGATTTTGCTAAAGCTTTCGACAAATGCGATCATGGTATAATAGCACATAAAATGAAATATATGTGAATAACAGGCAAAGTGGGAAAATGGATCTACAACTTCCTCAGAAATCGACTACAGGTGGTCAAAATTCAAGGTGTATCATCATCAGGATCAGAAGTACGCAGCTCAGTACCACAAGGTACAGTGGTGGCCCCACTCCTGTTCATTATCATGCTAACAGACATAGACAGTGGAGTAAGCAGCAACAGTATAGTGACGTCATTTGCGGACGATACAAAGATCAGCAGAAAAATCAGCGATGCAAACGAAGTAGAGGCCTTGCAGAGAGACACAACCAAAATATATAAATGGTCAGAGGACAACAATATGATATTTAACACCGATAAATTTCAGCTCTTGAGATATGGTATAAATGAGGATCTTAAAAAGACTGCATATTATGCTTCAAATAGGCAAAAAATTCAGAGAAGCAAGAAAAGCGGTCGACTTGGGGATAATAATGACCGATGATGTCAAATTCGAGACACAAAATCAGATAGTAATAAACAAAGCAAAAAGAGTCGCGGGACAGGTACTAAGAACGTTCAAAAGGACGGACAAGACAGTAATGATTCCCCTGCTGAGAACACTGATCATACCAAAACTTGAATACTGCTCATTTTTGACGTTCCCATATAAAAAGGAAGAAATTAATAAACTCGAAGAAACGCAGAGACATTTCACAGCCAAGATTGATGGCTGCAAAGAACTCAACTACTGGGAAACACTATGCAAACTAAATCTGTACTCCCTGGAAAAAAGAAGAGAGAGGTACATCATACCCTACATATGGAAAATGATCGAAAAAATGGTACCAAACCTCAAACTAAACCCAATTACCATCCAAACAATGCTGGAAAATTGGAAAGGCGGAATGTGTAGTGTTTCCAAATTAAAGGCCCGAAAAGGGACCTCTTCAACTCTGAAAGAAAATAGCTTGGTTGTCAGGGGGCCAAGAATTTTCAACCAGCTTCCAAAGGACCTGAGAAACATTACAGGGGTCAAAGTTGAAGTCTTCAAAAGAAGACTAGATGCATGGCTCAGGACGGAACCAGATGAGCCGGGTATACCTGGCTATGTACGATGGAGAGCGCAAGAGAGCAACTCGCTCCTCCACCAAGCCAGGACTAGAGGCGGGGCCACCAGCTTGACCTTGTGAAGAAAGACCGACGCACGGAACCCAAACAAGGTTAACAAGGTGTATATATATATATATATATATATATATATATATATATATATCTGCTGAAACTCTTGTCAGTTAGTACTAAAAATTAATTTTTATATTGACTCCATCTTCTGTATATACACATTATTAAGAATTAATTATTATTATATTTAAAATAAAATAAATTCGTCAACACTGTCCCGATATCCAGTACTTTATGCTTCTTACCATTATTAAGAATTATGGAAAATCATAAAACGCCTATCTATAAACTTATTCGCGGGGCAATACCGGCGTCTGAACACCTGAATTTTATTTCTGAAATGCATGGATGGGGCGACAGGTAAAATTTCGACTCGACCGAATGCTAATACCCTTCGTCGAGATTTTAATCAGAAACGAAGTGGACTGAAACTCCAAATTTATTTTCCAAGCAGTATTCACTATAACACTTTTAAATAATAACAATAATACACACAAACCTCTCTCTCTCTCTCTCTCTCTCTCCTCTCTCTCTCTGATGGCCCAAAGAAACCGAAGGATGTAGCTGCCGGTCGGGGTGGGTCGGGTGGTGTAAGTGCGTCAATGGGTGGCGACGGATATCGAAAGGTCTCGGGCAAGAAGGCTGCGAAGCCGAAGCCTGAGACCCCAGTTGACCATGTCAGGACCTCCAACCGCTTTAGTCTCCTGTGCTCGAAGGAGGAAGACACTGTTTTGATTGGGGACACGCAGATCAGGGACCAGGAGAAGTACTTTGCTTCTGCAAACCGGGACGGGAGGAAGGTAAGGTGCTTACCTGGGCGGGGAACAGCGCACTTAAGGAAGGAGGTAGAGAAGGTGCGCGTGGCTAGTCGGAGGACTGCGATCGTTGTCCACGCTGGTGGCAACGACCTGTTTCTCAAAGGCGGTAGGGTAGATCTTACAGAAGGGATCATCACCGAGGTCACGTCTCTTGCGGATGATCTAAAACTGAAGACAGAAAGGGGAATGCTAATGGGTGTTTTACCGCGGTTGAATGCCAGTGACCACGCACTCAGTAAGGTCATTGACATCAACGAGAGGGTGCAAGACCTGTGCGTCCCGCTGGGCGTGAGGTTTATTGACCCCTTCGACACATTTGGGTAGGTGGGACCTTTACCAGAGGGATGGTTTCCACCTCAATAACAAGGGTAAAGGTGTGCTAGGCGCGCTGCTCGACCAGCACCTATACAGAATGGTGAGGTCGAGTCCGGGGAGAGATGACGGGCCCCCACTGGGGAGAGATGATGTTGAGCCGGTGGCGGACGTACCTTCAACTGAAGGGTGCGTCCAGGTACAGGTGGGTGACCCTCCTTCCACGTTGGAGGGGGCTCAGGCACCTGCAGAAGTTGCCCCCTCGTTGGTGAGGGGCTCAAATCCCGACAGCCCAGGTTGTTCGGGAAACGGGTCGTGCTAGGTGGCGGTCAGAATAGGGAAGGCTCCCTCCCTGCAATGCTTTTTAATGCTAGATCGATTAGGAACAAGTTTTGCGAGCTACAGGCGCTCTTAGCATCAGAATACCAGGACATCGTTGCTATCACCGAGTCCTGGATTCATACTGATCGTAGGGACTACGTTGGGGAGTTCGAAATTCCCGGGTATAGAATGTTTCGCAAAGACCGCACCCGTGGGGGGGGGGGGGTACTAATATACGTCAGGGACACGTTGAGTCCGGTTGACTGCCAGTTCCGGTCGGAACGGGAGCTGCTTGGCGTCGATCTAAACGTGGGAGGGACGAACTATAGGTTAATCTTGGTGTACAGACCTCCGCATCTCCTCTTCGAGGAGGATACAGCCCTGTACACCGAATTCCGTAGCCTGCTACGGGATAGGGTATGTGTAGTTTTAGGAGACTTCAACTGTCGCGGCATAAAGTGGGAAGACAGGACTGCTGATGCTGAAGGGAGGAGGTTAGTTGACTTTGCTGATGAGAACTTCCTCACTCAGTGGGTCAATGAGCCTACACGAGGCGAAAGTGTTCTAGACTTAGTATTCACGACCGAAGACAACCTCGTCACTGGCCTCACCGTTGACGAATCGTTGGGCGGGAGTGATCACGGTCTGATTAGGTTCCGTGTGTGCGTCCCTCGGGTGAAGCATAGTAACTCGAGAGGCACTAAGCTCGATCTACGGCGGGCGGACTTTGTTGGCTTCCGGGATAGCGTAGGTGAGATGGGGTTAGAGGTGGGCAGCGATGTTGAGGGAGTGTGGAGTGCATTCCGGGACGAGTTTATGGTGCTGCAGTCTGCTGCCATACCCTCAAAAACGGTCACCCCTGCTTCAACGCAACCTAAGTGGTTCAATCGTGACATCGCTTCGGCTATCCGAAATAGGAAAGTAGCGTATAGGAGGGCGAAGGCCAATCGTTCCCATGAGAACATTGAGGTATATGTCCGCCTGTGTAGGGAAGTGAAGGCGAAGGTTAGGCTAGCGAAACGTAACGAAGAACTACGGGTGGCAAGCCTCTGCAAGGGGAACCCTAAGGAGTAGAGTACTTTGCGGGAGTGTTCACCAGGGAGGACAACCGCGTCATCCCCGAGCCAGGCGTGAGGCACGAAGGTGCTGGCCTGGATAGTGTTCGATGTACCGCGACAGTCGTTGCCGATAGAATAGACAACCTGAGCGCGTTTAAGGCTCCTGGGCCAGACCAGTTTCTCCCGAGAGTGTTGCAGGAGGTGCGCGACCAGGTGGCTCCCCACCTGGCTACAGTCTTCAACAAATCGTTGGAGACGGGCCAGGTGCTTGGTGACTGGAGGGAAGCTAACGTGACCCCTATTTTTAAGAGAGGGGATCACGAAAGTCCAGGGAACTATCGTCCCATTAGTCTCACTTCAGTTGTAGGTAAATTATTAGAGGGGATAATAGCGGATAGGATCGTTGACCATTTGGATTATTAGAAGCTGCTTGGGGACTCCCAACATGGATTTAGACGGCATAGGTCGTGTCTCACCAACTTGCTCGAGTTTTTCCACGTCATGTTGGGTGAGTATGATAAGAGTAGGGCGATTGATATAATTTATCTCGACTTTGAGAAAGTCTTTGATAAGGTACAGGTGCGCGCGCTGGGTATCGGTGGGGAAGTAGGTAGGTGGATTGAAAACTGGCTGAAGAATAGGCGGCAGAGGGTTGTAATTAAAGGGGTTAGTTCGAGTTGGGCCTCGGTCACTAGTGGGGTTCTTCAGGGTTCCGTTTTGGGGCCCGTTTTGGGGCCAATGTTGGGACGCCCGAAGCGATCGAGCAACTGCGTGCGAACGTAGGTAGGATAGGAGAGTGGTCCGAAAAATGGCAAATGCCGTTTAACTTGGGTAAATGCAAGGTCATGTACATTCGCTACGCCAATCCCAAGTCGGACTACTCGATGTTGGGGAGTAATATCGAGGCCAATGATTTGGAAAAGGACTTGGGTGTGCTAATTAGGAGCGACCATAAGTTTACCAAACAGTGCGTAGAGGTGGGAAAGAAATCCCAGAAGCTGTTTGGTTATATCAGGAGGCAATTTCAGTTTCGGAACAAGGAGATTGTGCTCTCTCTGTACAATTCCTGGTTCGGCCGCACCTGGAGTTTGCTGTGCAGTTCTGGTCGCCCACCCTCAGGAAAGATATTGAGAGGCTGAAGCGAGTGCAGGCGAGGGCCACGAAGTTAATCCCTTCCGTTAGGCATATGGGCTACAATCGACGGTTACGCGCCCTGAACTTGTTTTCGCTGGAAACTCGGAGGCTGTTCGGTCAACTCATCGAGGTTTTCAAGTTCTTACGCGGGTTCAACGATGTCGATTTTAGAAGCATGTTTAGTTTAAATGATAACCCAACTCGCAACAATGGTTGGACGTTGGATTTGAAACGGTTTAGGATTAGTGTGTGTGGGAATTACTTTACCTATAAGATCTGTGACACGTGGAACAGGTTACCTTCAGAAGTTGTGAACAGTTCCTCTGTGGATCAGTTCAAGAAAAGGTTTGACCAAATCTTGCACACTATTTGAGGGTGTAGAAAATTTTCCCTGGCACCCGTTGCCATTGGTACCTCCTCGGTATGGGCCGCAAAGCCTTTTGAGATACTTCTTTTCCTTGTAACTCCTTGTAACTCTACTCCGTATACCAGAAGCAAATCTCTGTGGTGCTGTCTTCTTAGACACGTCATTAAATTTAAGTACCATATCTATCTTATGGCCAAGCATTCGCGGAACAACTGGCGGATTAAGGCTTCTAATTGAGCTGATACTGTCAAGAGCGCTCATTATGCGTCTGGGTTTCAAAGCGAAGGATGGTTTCTCTCTCCTCTCTCCTTTCTCTTAGATTAAGTTTAGGTGGCAGCTTGGGGGATTCCACCTTGGTTGCATAACCCTTTTTCTGTGGCACTGGCACCATGAGGGGGAGGGGGTTGTCACCTTGCAACAAGGGGAAAGGGGGTTTGGCACCTTTAAACATTTGATCAACATTGCAATTTCTGCACTGTTGCATAACCCTTTTGTGGTACTGGCACCATGAGGGGGAGAGGGTTGGCACCTTGCAAGAAGGGGTAAAGGGGTTTGGCACTTTGCAATAAGGGGTAAGGGGTATGGCACCTTGCAACATTTGATCAACATTGCAATTTCTGCACTCGTCCATTTTGCAGTCATGCTACTGGTCTTACTGATATATAATTTCACTACTGCCATTTTTCCATAGTAATCAATTTTGTAATGAACTATTTAAAATATGCTTATTTCATTGAATACAATAGTTTCGTAATCCATTCTTTTTCTACGTTTTGTTATTAAGCATCATTTATTTTCTATTCAGTATACAATAAATCATTTAATTTAAAATTATATAACATTTTGTAAACTTTAAATAAAATAAATAGTCCAGTTTCACAATTATAATTACTTATGTCATTGTAAATTGTAAAAGTACTGGGATCAATGAAAGAACGCCATCCCCAGCCTTCTTTAGTTAGCTTTATAATGCTAACTAACAAAATATCACGACTTAACCTAACCAATCGTTAGGTCAACTGTACGCCCTTGACGATTGGTTAGGTTAAGTCGTGATATTTTCGTTAGTCAGCCCTGTAAAGCTAACTAAAGAAGGCTGGGGGTGGCTTGCTTTCATTGATCCAAGAACTGTATTTATTTTATCAATAAAAGTTATTTAGTATTCAATATTTACTATTATTATTGCTATTATTATTATTTTTGTTGTCTGTATCGCTATTACTTGCCACTTTCACTATTTTATGTAATATTTTCTACTAAATATACAATGAATCATTTAATTTAAAATCAAGTAACATTTTGTAAACTTTATATTGTATTTATAATTATTATTATTGCTATTATTATTATTATTACTTTTTGTCTCTATTACTATTACTTGCCACTTTCATTATTTTTATGTATTAAATAAAGTAGATGCCATTAATTTTGCCTATAAAGCCTCCATGCTTCCAACGGCATATTCAGATGAGAGTTCTATGAATATATTAATTTCAAAACAAATATCTAAAAATTCTAAAACTCTGTCACTTGTATTCTTTTCTGAATAAAGTTTGAATTTGAATAATTAAAAAGTCGACATTTCTTCCTTAAGTATGAAATAATTGCAAGATTATTAACCACAATTTCTACGATCCCAATAAAAAATGGCAAATGAAAAATTAATTAGTTTAATATGAAATTTTAACAATAATTCTGAAATAAATATTAAAAGATGATTCCAGTACAATTTTAGGTATTGTGCAATTATCAGTTATATAAAAAGCAATATGCAACAATTAATATCAATATGCAGATCAAAGTGTATTCATATACAATAAATCAATTTTCGCATATTTGTGTATTCATATACAATAAATCAATTTTCGCATATTACTATTAAGGCTCTAATAACAACTAGTGAAACAGGCTTTGTCTTGGGATAAGGTACGCACTAACCGTTATTGTGAGAATGTTTTGTTTACTAAAGTTGTGCGTATAAAAATGCATGCATGTTCGTATAAAATGGTAAAATCGAGACGCAGAGATTTTCAATACAATTATTATACTCGTATAAATGGAAGAGTGTTATCTGGCAACCGGTCACGAATTTTTTTAAACTGTACGCACGTGCGTATAATGCGTATGCCTAGTTACGCCACTGGTGCCCACATAAGGCACAAATCCAATGGGAAAGAGGCCCTGCAGTGTATATAACCCGTGAATATACTGGGGACTCCATAATGGTATGGGGTTGTTTCAGTGGGTCCGGCATTTGAGAGCCAGCGATACTATGAAGAACAATACAAATTAGCCAACGTCTAGTGAATCAAAACTTCATTTTTCGGCAAGATAATGATCCAAAGCACAAGTCCATCCTTTGCATGAATTATCTGAATCATAAAGAAGAGCAAAATGGGCTGACCATTATGAAGTGGACTTCACAGTCACCTGATCTGAATCTACCGAGTTGAAATTCATTAAGAATTTGACATAAAATTTGCATCTTGTCCCTTTTCTGTTCTGGTGTCAAATTTCTTGGCACTCATCTGTCTGAGACCTTGCTCATGTTTAGCTTTTCCTGCAGAAAACGTTCAACTGATGGTTTTTTGATTATGTCATGGGCGTAGTATAATTGCCTGATGGTGACACACCTGACTGCCATCACTGTATCAAGAACAGCATTCACCATTTCATCAGAAGTCACCTCAGTGTTGACCTTGGTTCATCCTCTGTACTGTCTGCCATTCTTGAATTCACCAAACCGCTCCCTAACTGTACCGTATGAGAGGGCAATATGACCTAATGTTTTCAGCATATCAGTATGAATTTCCTTGGGTATCAATCAGTTCCTTGAGATGCTAATATTTGATCACGGCTCGATATTCGATGGTTTTCATTTCCATAAAATTGGCAAGGGTCTTATAGAAACTCAGTCACTAACTGAAACGTAAAAAACACGAAGATTCAATAACGAGTCATTATTCATCAATAAAGTTGTACAACGTATCTCCCAAGTTTTATTGGTTCTCTCTAGTCCTTGATAGTCAGGCCAAAACTTATGGAACACCCCTTGTGTGTGTATATATATATATATATATATATATATATAAGCAAACAACCACAGGGAAAAGGAAAAAGAAACACGAAATCCGAGCGCTTTCGTGATATATTCACATCTTCAGGGAAAAACAAGTAATAGGCAGATTTTACAAAGTAAATGAGTTAAATACGCAAGCGAAAAAAATTCCCAGTCGGCAACTCAATTTAAAAACCATAAAACACTAAAGATTTTTTCAATAGATAACTTAATCTGAAGGAAGCTAAATTATTGAATATAAACGAACTATATAGATGAAATTAGACAATTAACATGTACAGAAAACAAAAATTATTATAACAGTTATTATAAGTAGTATTAAAGCAGGCAATTAAGTGGCAAGAATTTAATGAAAACAAAGGGAATGGTGTCAACATCTTACAGAATATTTCAAACTTCTACAAACAATTTGAAAAAACTCCTCCAATAGCCAACCTGATCAAAAGTCTAATAAACCACGAAGCACACAAATATTATATACGAAAGAAATATTACAGTGCACACATATGAATGTTAACAGTTCTTAAAATAATATTTAACCAAAACAAACCGTTAAGGGGAAAGAATGCGGTCAAGAAACCAATAGGCCCTACGCCAACTTTCTAATTATGTACGGGTCTAATTTATACAGCCCAGGGCTTATATTAAGGAACAAATCCACATTATTCTTGATCACACTAGATTCAATTATATTTCTGCTAACAATAGATTTACTAAACCTTAATATGGAGGCATTTTTCCAGTCAATGGGGTGATTAGCAGAGCTGGGCACTTGCGGCATATTTTGCGGTACTGCGGTACTGCGGTACTACCGCAAACAGCAAACCGGTACCGCATAACGCAGTACCGCAAAGGACCGCTGAAAGTACCGCAGTACCGCTACCGCATTCAAATTTCCGCGTACCGGTTTGGTACCGGTTTGGTAGTTTGGTAGTACCGCAGTACCGCAGTACCGCAAAATATGCCGCAAGTGCCCAGCTCTGGTGATTAGTATGTCTTACGTGAATGAAAATGGCGTTAGATTCTTGGCCAATTCTTATACTGTATTGATGTTGCTTAATAAATAACTCAAGGGACTTACCAGTTTGGCCTATGTAAAATTTATTACATATTGTGCATGGAATTTTATATACACAACCCAGTTCACTTAAAGGGGAGTTCTTAATCAATGAATTCTTAATTACATCTAAATTTCTGAACGCAATATTTACGTTAAAATTCCTCAGCAAATTCGGCAGATCAAGGAAATTTTCCCCGAATGGTAACACTAACAAATTTTTTTTTGTTATAAGGAATCTTGTCCTTTACTTCGTAGAAGGTTTTCTTTGCCATTTTTAAGGATTTATCTATGCAGTTCTTTGGATATTTTAAATCAAACGCAATTTTGTATATTTTACTAATTTCGTCATCAATGAACTCTGGGCTACAAATTCGTAAGCCTCTTAGGAACAAAGCAGAAAGAACGGATCGTTTTACGTTAATGTGGTGAGCAGAATAATAATGTATATAGGAGCAATCACACATAAATAATAATGTAGACCTTGTGGAAAAATTAAATAGTATCAGTGTCAATTACAATTTTATATTGGTAAGCTTTGATGTTACCGCTTTATTTACAAGAGTCCCGGTGGAGGATCTATTAGTGTTTCTTTCGGAAGAATTGGTTAAGCATATTTTGCCATTACCTGTGGCTACAATTATAAAATTAATTAAGCTGTGCATAGTAGACTCGAAATTTGTGTTCAATAATGAATATTTTAGGCAGAAATTTGGTATGGCGATGGGAAACCCCCCTCTCCCCCATTTTAAGTAACTTATGTATGGAGTTTTTTGAAAATAAGTTATTAAGGAAGATTCTGCCAAATTATGTTCCATGGTTTAGATATGTAGATGATGTTCTTTTTTTTTGGCCAGTGTCTTTAAATCTCAATGAATTCTTACCCAAACTTAATAATTTAATTCCCTCTATCAATTTTACAGTTGAAATAGAAACAGATTCTTCGATCCCTTTTTTAGATGTTTTAATATATAGGTCTGGAAAAAAGTTTAAGTACAATATTTACAGAAAACCCACTAATAATTGCTCCTATATACATTATTATTCTGCTCACCACATTAACGTAAAACGATCCATTCCTTCTGCTTTGTTCCTAAGAGGCTTACGAATTTGTAGCCCAGAGTTCATTGATGACGAAATTAGTAAAATATACAAAATTGCGTTTGATTTAAAATATCCAAAGAACTGCATAGATAAATCCTTAAAAATGGCAAAGAAAATCTTCTACGAAGTAAAGGACGAGATTCCTTGTAACACAAAAAAAAATTTGTTAGTGTTACCATTCATGGAAAATTTCCTTGATCTGCCGAATCTGCTGAGGAATTTTAACGTAAATATTGCGTTCAGAAATTTAGATGTAATTAAGAATTCATTGATTAAGAACTCCCCTTTAAGTGAACAGGGTTGGGTATATAAAATTCCATGCACAATATGTAATAAATTTTACATAGGCCAAACTGGTAAGTCCCTTGAGTTACGTATTAAGCAACATCAATACAGTATAAGAATTGGCCAAGAATCTAACGCCATTTTCATTCACGTAAGAGATACTAATCACCCCATTGACTGGAAAAATGCCTCCATATTAAGGTTTAGTAAATCTATTGTTAGCAGAAATATAATTGAATCTAGTGTGATCAAGAATAATGTGGATTTGGTCCTTAATATAAGCCCTGGGTTGTATAAATTAGACCCGTACATAATTAGAAAGTTGGCGTAGGGCCTATTGGTTTCTTGACCGCATTCTTTCCCCTTAACGGTTTGCTTTGGTTAAATATTATTTTAAGAACTGTTAACATTCTTATATGTGCATTGTAATATTTCTTTCGTATATAATATTTGTGTGCTTCGTGGTTTATTAGACTTTTGATCAGGTTGGCTATTGGGAGAGTTTTTTCAAATTGTTTGTAGAAGTTTGGAATATTCTGTAAGATGTTGGCACCATTCCCTTTTTCATTAAATTCTTGCCACTTAATTGCCTGCTTTAATACTACTTCTAATAACTCTTATAATAAATTTTGTTTTCTGTACATGTTAATTGTCTAATTTCATCTATATAGTTCTTTTATATTCAATAATTTAGCTTCCTTCAGATTAAGTTATCTATTGAAAAAATCTTTAGTGTTTTATGGTTTTTAAATTGAGTTGCCGATAGGGAATTTTTTTCGCTTGCGTATTTAGCTCATTTACTTTGTAAAATCTGCCTATTACTTGCTTTTCCCTGAAGATGTGAATATATATCGCGAAAGCGCTCGGATTTCGTGTTTCTTTTTCCTTTTCCCTGTGGTTGTTTGCTTATTAATAAGATCACGTGTTATTCTGTGATTTTACTGCATATATATATATATATATGTGTGTGTGTGTACAAACGAGGGGTAAATTTCACACTTAAACGCGTGAAATAAATGAATGATGAAAATCTACAAGGAAAAGAAAAAATGATTCTAAGGTCTTTCGTATATTCAACAGTACACCTCATCAGGGAATGACGTCATTCCCTGACGATATGTACTATTGAATACACGAAAGGACTGAGAATCATTTTCCCTTCACCTTGTTGGTTTGCATCGCATGTGTATATATATGTGTATATATATATAAACGTAGAAAATAAACAGCCAAAGAAAAATAATGATAATGCCAAAACTAAGAACTTGGTAAATAATAAGAAAGAAAGCTGAAGCGTAGAAAATATCGTATGCAAATACTACGCGAAAGGAAACTGCAGATATCGGGATGGGCAATGCATATATGCACATCCCACATTATGCAAAATGCATTACACAAGTGGATATTGCAAGTTTGATAAGAAATGCATGTTCCACCATCTTACGGTCTGCAACAATTATGAAAGATATGAGAGTTGCAAATACGAAAAAAAATGCCGATACCACCACCCTCAAAGGAACGCACCGAGGGAACAGAAAAAACGAACATCAAAGAAGAGTGGAAATTTTTTAGACGCAGCCAACACATTTCAGCTGCTAAATACTCTCCAGCAATTACAAAACCAGCTGACAAATATAAATATAGAAATCCGAGAGCCGGACAGAAGGTACGAACAAAGACACCTCATGCGTTATCGGGACAACAGGTACCGACAAAGATAAAAAGAGGTACATTCTCGGAGGACCACAAGGCAACGAAACCGGCACCCCATCGGAAAACAAAGCGGAACCACATGTATGCGAAAAAGAAAGAGAAAAAATAAAAATAATCGTAGCCAACATACAGGGCCTTAAATCAAACCAGTCCACGAACAAAGTTGCATACCTGAAAGGACTCATGCAAGAAGCCGGAGCAGACTTTGCATGCCTCACGGAAACTCATCTAAAGGACTGCCAGGCGAACTGTGAAAATTGTGAGTCCTGTATTGACAAAAAAAAAATACAAATTGACAACTATAACATCCTCCGAGCCGACAGAACAGTGAGACGTAAAGGAGGGTGTGCTATTTACACACGCGAAAGGCACATAGCAGAAATGGTTATAAGTACCTCAAACAACTACGTAGAATGTGTAGCAGCAAAAATTGAAAAATTAAATATGGTACTAATTGTAATGTACAGATCCCCAAACACGCCAACCTCAAAATTTTCAGATTCCATTACAGAGGTAAGAAACTTAGTAAAAGATCTACACTCTCCAACCCCAAATATTTTTCTCTGTGGTGATTTTAATTTCCCATTCATGAAATATAAAAGGATAGGAAAAAATATATGTATCCACCAGGACAAGGGGGGCACACGAGAAGACCAGGAGCAGGTAAAAATGCTACTAGCTTTAGCTGATGAATTTGTGTTAACGCAAGAAATAACAGAAAACACAAGAAAAAACAACTGCCTAGATTTGGTATTCACAAACAACAGTAATCTAATTGATAATGTAGAAATCTCCCCAACTATGATATCAGACCACAATATCATTGAAATAACAACTAATATAAAGGCAACAGGAAAGGAAAGAACACGCACAACAGAACGAAGCAAATTCGAAATTTTTAATTTTCACTCCAAAGCTATAAACTGGGAAGATGTGACATCCAGCATGGAAGTAATAGATTGGAAAACCATTTTCGAGGCCAAAACAACGGAAGAGATGCTAATGACGTTAGAGGAGAAGACGTTAGAAATTGTGGAAAAACATGTCCCAAAGATACAACAAAGAGGAAAGAGAAGCAGGTTCGAAAGACAAAAGAGGGCATTGTTCCGAAAGAGAAAAAGAGTGACTGCAAAATTAAGTAATTGTAAAGATAACAACATCAGAAAAATATTAAATGATAAACTACAAAGTATCGATGTCGTCATACAGGAACAAATCGAGAAGCATACAGAAAAAGAAGAAGATGACGCTATAGAAGCGATAAAGGCTAACTCAAAGTACTTCTATAATTTCGCAAAAAGAAAGTCTAAAAACCATGCGACTATCGGACCTTTAAAAAATGAGAACAGTGATTTATCTGATGATCTAACAGAAGTATCTGAAATATTAAAAGCTCAGTATGAATCATCTTTCAGTATCCCAAAAACTGACAAATTGATTTGCGATAGAAACGCGTTCTTTGAAGAAGAACCACAACGGGAAAGTATAACGGATTTCGACTTTACGACGGATGATATTACACAAGCCATAGGGAAACTAAAAACACACTCAGCGGTAGGACCGGATAAATGGAATGCCACACTGATCAAAAACTGCAAGAATGCAATCGCTGAGCCCCTATACTGGATATGGAGACGATCATTAGACACGGGAGAAATACCGGGCATCCTGAAGAGCGCGAACATAGTCCCAATATATAAAGGAGGAGATCGATCCCAGGCCAAAAACTATAGGCCAGTGTCGCTTACATCTCATCTCACTAAAATATTTGAAAGAATAGTTAGACAGAAAATCTATGACTTTTTGGAAACTCAGAAAAAATTCAGTGATAACCAACACGGGTTTCGATCAGGCAGATCATGCCTATCACAACTAATGGAATACTACAACAACATTATTGATTCACTTGAAAGTAATGAAAACTATGATGTACTATACACAGACTTTGCCAAAGCGTTCGACAAGTGTGACCACGGAATCATAATACATAAACTGAAATATATGGGAATAACAGGAAAAGTAGGGAAATGGATATATAATTTCCTTAGTGAGCGGAGGCAAGTCGTTACAGTACAAGGAGTATCTTCATCAGAATCAGAGGTCCTCAGCTCAGTACCACAAGGAACAGTATTAGCTCCACTACTCTTCATAATCATGCTAACTGACATAGATGAGGACGTTACCAGAGACAGCACAGTAACATCCTTTGCGGATGACACAAAGATCAGTAGAAAAATAAGAAACCCAGAAGACATAGGATCTCTACAAACCGACATAAACAAAATCTACAAGTGGACTGAAGACAACAATATCAAGTTTAACACCGAGAAATTTCAGCTATTACGGTACGGAAAAAGAGAAGACCTAAAGTGCATGGAATATTATACCCCAAATGGACAGGAAATTCAGAGAAATCCCAGAGCAAAAGATTTAGGGGTTGTAATGACAGATGATGCGAAATTTGAAACACAAAATAAGATAGCAGTAAACAGAGCAAAGAGAATAACGGGTCAGATATTGAGAACCTTTAAACGAAGGGATAGGAATGTAATGATTCCTCTACTGAAAACCCTGATCATACCCAAATTAGAATACTGCTCGGTCCTAACTTTGCCATATAAAAAAGAAGACATTAGACAGCTGGAGGGGATCCAAAGAAGCTTCACAGCCAAGATCAATGGGTGCAAAGAACTAAATTACTGGGAAAGGTTACGAGAACTAGACCTATATTCACTGGAAAGGAGAAGAGAGAGATACACCATTATTTACACTTGGAAAATAATGGAGAAACTAGGCCTAATCTTACTCTGAATCCCATAACTCCCCAAACAACGATGGAAAGTAGAAGCGGTAGACTGTGTCGTATTCCCAAATTGAAGGCGAGACAGGGAACATCCTTAACCCTGAAAGAAAATAGTTTTGTAGTGAGAGGACCAAAACTGTTTAATCAGTTGCCCAAAGACCTAAGAAACACGAAGGGAGTTGCAGTGGAAATCTTCAAAAGAAGACTAGACGCCTGGCTCAGAACAATCCCCGATGAGCCGGGCGTACCTGGCTATGTGAGGTGGAGAGCGCAAGAATCCAACTCACTACTTCACCAGGCCAACTCGAGAGGAGGGGCGACAAGCTTGACCTTCGCGAAATGAGAAATCATCGCGCGGAACCTTTGTAAGGTTGTAAGGTAAGGTATATACTGTACACACACACACTGTGTAGATATGTATGTATACATATACACACACACATATATATATATATATAATATATATACACACTGTATAGTGTGTGTGTGTGTGTGTATATATATATATATATATATATATATATATATATATATATATATATATATAATATATATACACATATATATATATATATATATATATATATATATATTATATATATATATATATATTATGTATATATATATATATATATATATATATACGAGGGCGACTCAATATATTTTGCCCGACCTTTTTTTTCTTTCCGAATTTCCTTGTAAGTTCCAGAAATTTTGTATACCTTTTTTACAGGTTTTTATTTTTCCACATACTCTCCATCCTTTTCTACGGCTTTCCTCCACCTCGAAACAAGGGGCCTTTATTCCTTGCTGGTAAAAGTCCGGTGGCTTCCACTGGAGCCACCTCTTAACCTCCTCAACAACCTCATCGTCACTCTGAAACTTTCTTCCAAGAATAGCATCCTTCATTGGCCCAAACAGATGGAAGTCTGAAGGTGCCAGATCCGGGCTGTATGGAGGGTGGGGTAACACAGTCAAACGCATTTTTGTGATGGCCTCTCTTGTTTGCAAACTGTTGTGTGGTCTTGCGTTATCGTGCAAAAGAAGGACGTCTTCAGTTTTTTCTCCAGTCCAACTCGCTTTATACGTCTCTGGAGTCTCTGTAGGGTAGCAATATATGTCTCTGAGTTGATTGTTTGTCCTTTCTTCATAATGTCCACCAGAATTACCCCTTTCATGTCCCAGAAGATGGTGGTCAAAACATTTCCTGCAGATGGAGCCATTTTGAACTTTTTCTTGCGTGGGGAGTCTGCGTGATGCTACTCCATGGATTGACGTTTTGTTTCAGGTTCAAAGTGGTGTACTCAAGTCTCATCCCCAGTCACAATTCGTGAAAGGAAGTCCTCCCCTTCTGTCTCGTATCGAACCAACGACTCGGAAGCAATTTCTTTTCTTTGGGCTTTGTGATCTTCAGTTAGTTCGCGAGGAACAAACCGTGAACACACTTTCGAGTATCCCAGTTGCTGAATTATCGTATTCACACTTCCTTCACTAATTCCTAGCTCAAGTGATAGCTCCTTGTATGTGACGCGCCGATTTGATCGAATGATGCTGTTTGCATGTTGCACAGTGTGAGATGTGACAGCAGATGCGGGGCGATCGCTGCGTGGCTCATCATCGAGTCTGGCTCTCCTTCTCTCCGAAGACCTCACACGTTTAGACCAGCGTCCAACTGTGCTTCGATCAAGAACAGCATCTCCGTAAACGTTTTGTAGACGTTTGTGAATATTTCCAACTGTTTCCTTCTCTGCGGTTAAGAACTCGATAACAGCTCTCTGTTTACGACGCACGTTACTGTCAGACACCTTTTTCGAAACTGCGTTAACCATCGGTTTTATACAAGGAGTGAAGGTTGAAACTGGAAAAATCCGGTTATGTGAAGCGCCGAAAATTCAAACTTACGGCCCAAAAGACATTTCAGCCCCATGGCCTATTATTTAGCTAAGAAAATGGGCGCAGCAAAATATATTGAGTGCCCCTAATATATATATATATATATATATATATATATATATATATATATATATAACTTATTCAGAAAAATTATTTATTTTTCTCATTACACTATGTAACAAAATTTTGGAAAATGTGTGTTTATCTTATTTTTTGGATGTTTATTTGTTTTTGGGTCCGCTGAATTAAAAAATCGCATTATTTTTCTCGTGAAAACTCTAGTTTCTTCTGAAAACCATAATCTATTTTTTGCACCTAGTGGCTTATCAGAGAGCAAAATCACAATGAAGAAAAGGAAAGGAAAATAAATATATTTTATATTTAAAGATGTATAATGTATATATAATGTATATAATGCGTATATATAATGCGTATAGTATATAATGTGTATATAATGCACACAAATATAATATGCACACAAATATGCTCACAAATCTAAACGGATAATGCTTAAAAATTTACATTTGAGAGACTTTTTCTCTTGTAGTTCCGTGGATTATCTCGTATTAAACACCAGATATAGTCGCCCATCATAGCTTCGTCCCATTTTCCCTGATATCTCCTCTCCATGGTTTGGATATCTTGATGAAAACGTTCACCATGTTCTTCACTTACGTCACCCAAATTTGGTCTGAAGAATTCTAAATGCGAGTCCAGATAGTGTAACTTCAGGGACATTCTACAACCTAACCTTTGAAAGTGTTTGAGTAGATTTTCTACTAGCTCTTTGTAGTTGTCGTTCTTCTTGTTACCTAAAAATCCATGGACTACAAGTCGAAATGACTGCCAAGCATTTTTTTTCAAGAGCTGTCATTTTTTCTTCTAACTCTTTCGATGTTAACATGCGTCTGACTTGAAGTCCAACAAGGGCTTCGTTAAGAACATTGTGTTTGCCTGGATTAAGCTCATTTATCACGGGTCATTCCTTTCTGACAAAGTGCTCACCATCTGCTCTGCTGTCCCAAAGGCAGAGGAAACACGAATATTTAGAGTAACCGCCCTGTAGTCCAAGCAGGAATCCTAGCATTTTGAAGTCTCCACATACATCCCATCTATGTTCACTGTAGTTTATTTTGTCTAGCAACTGCTTTACATTTTGATATTCTTCCTTCAATTCAGCCGAATGAGCCACAGGAATAGATGGAAACATGTTTCCATTATGTAGTAGGACGCCTTTTAAACTTCTAGTTGAACTGTCAATAAACAAACGCCAATCAGCAGGGCTGTATTCATTTCCTATCTCAGCAAAAAAGCCATTCACATCACAGCAGTAGCAAAGAGAGCTCGATGCAAAACAGGAGTAGAAAGAAGCGTATCGCAAATGCCTATTCCTGTAGAAAGAGATCTTGGCACTTGGGTCCAAAAGATTCCACTCTTTAAGGCGGAACGTTATAATTTCTGCATTGGTTTTCATAAGGTTCATATCCCTGACTAGGTCGTCTATGTCTTTCTGGTTGGGGAAATGGGGTGACGTATTGGAACTTGCCTCGAAGTCAGTATCTTCATCTTCATCGGAGGATATTAAAGGCGTTTCTTCTATTTCCTCCATGGTGGGTGGACGTGGAACGGGTAAATCTTCATTATGGGGGACTGGGGCAATAGAAGATGGGATATTTGGATATAGGACATTTTTTCGAGCTTTACCTCTCTTGTAGAGTGAAATGTCTACCATGCAGAAGTAGCAATCATCGTGGTGATTGGTTTACTCCCTCCAAATGCGAGGAATAGCAAATGGCATGCCTTTTCTGGTACCTCGCAGCCATCCTTCTAATGTGGAACGGCAGCTTCCACAGCAAAAGTGAGGTGCCCATCATTTATCTCGATCGCCCATGGCATGCCAAAGTAAGCGTGGTATGTTGCACAAAACTTCGTTCCTGTGTCAATTTTGTGCTTTACTTGTTTTGAATTGATGTAATGGCGGCAAACATAAAATGAATCTGTGGAGTGTCAGCAGGGCCTATTGGTAACCATCACCATATAATTCTAATTCAAATATCTGAAAAATACAAAAAAAACATTTTATAAACAGAAATAAGAAACCAAATGTGTACAACTATTTAATAATGGGCCTTAACCAATAAAAACATTACTAATAAACCCCAGTTTTGGGGACATTTTGAATTTTCCACTTGAAATTACTTTTACTATCTCAGAAAAATGCCTAAAAAATGACGAAAAAGTAAGATTTCTAAATTTAACCACATCATAAAAACTATAGTTTTCCGAACAAAACCGATGTCAAATCTGTAATCGTAATCGGCGTGGCCGAAACATATAGAAAAAATTGAAAAATCAACATAAACAAAAAATTGTTGCACAATGTTATTTCATAACAATTTATATTACGTAATAGAATGTAATTATGAATTTTACAGATCGTTATGAGTTCAGAGTAGTAATGCTGGCGTTCACAAACACTATAAGATGCAACTTTGTAAGATGTTTAAAAGATCCATTTTGTTTTTCAAATAATACTGTCGTTGCAACGCTAAAAGTTAATAATTGAAAAGGAAACTTTTGGGAATTAGGAAAGTTTTTTGTGCTAAAATTTAATAATTTTTTATATTCGGAAGCTGTTAATGAACAAAGTATAAGGTGATATATGGAACTAGTAAGTTAATTTAAGTAATTTCAACGAATCACCTGAAGATCAGGGCCCCCAGCCTTCGTTAGTTAGCTTTATAAGGCTAACTAACGAAAATATCACGACTTAGCCTAACCAATCGTTAGGCCAACTGTACGCCCTTGACGATTGGTTAGGTTAAGTCGTGATAGTTTCGTTAGTTAGCTTTATAAGGCTAACTAGCGAAAGCTGTGGGCCCTGATCTTCAGGTGATCCATTTCAACAACTGAGAGGACATAATGACCTTTTATTTGTATATTAGATATTGTAGATGGATTTTAGATTCTTTTAAGCCTATTAGTCTACGTAGCTACTCACGTTTTGAGGGTTCAGCACAAACTGCTCAATATATATTTAGTTCATATACATGAAAAGACAGTCAAGAAAAGTCTTTAGAAAGAATTCTGTTGTATACAAAAAATTACTCATAATTGGTAAGCAGTAAAAATGTATTTTGGGGGAGAAAAAACTTACGGTTGTATTGCTTCAAGGTAAGTCCGATAGAACTTAAGTATATAATTTATAAAATAAAATAAATTGTTTCAAAAGTATATAATTTGTGTTTGCTCTTTTCACTAATAGGTAAATCGTGTAGAATTTACTTTTCATAAGATTTATTTTGCGTGCCCTATAATTATTTTACAAATAGGAATACTTCTTTTACATCAGAAAATGTTCAATCAGTTATTTTCTTGAATAAAATTTAATTTGCTTTTACATTTTTGAAAAACATATTTTGTGTTACATTTTCCGATTTTTTCCGATTTTTTTATTCCTTAAATTGTCTAATTATCTCAGAAACAGTCCCTATAGTTTTGAGTACATGGAAGGAAATGAAATAAACTTCAAATAGGCAATAGCGGCGTCAAGTAGCACTGACAGAATGTGAAGAATCGTTTTATTAGGTCTGAAACATGAAACACCGCTGCATCGAAACTTTGTTTTGAACTTAACAGTCGTCTGCAACGACTAATATCAGTAAAAACGATGTTAGAGGGATTGTAGTGAAGACCCACATAACACCAATCAGTGCAAAAGCTCGAATGAAGTTGGAATTGGACAAAATAATGGAACGCTATTAAGCTTATGCTTTGTAATTTTTTTCATTTCCTTGCATGTATTCATAACGTTTCTCGAGATACATGACAATTTCGGCGACTTTTGTTATTGCGGCACAAACCAAACAGTTCCTACTGTCATGCCCCTTTCACAATCAGTGAGTTCTTTTGTAAGTGCTGTTTTTTATTTATTCTGCAAGATTATGAAAAATAGAATAAAAATAGAACATAGAATTAAACTAGAATTAAAATAGAACATGTTCTCAATATTATATGATTCACAAATCAATTTAGTAAAGAATATAACGCCATAAATGACATCAGAAAATACAAAACCAAAAATGCAAGTGTTTTCATATTTCTGTCCAACCCCTGTATAATATATTACTCAAGTTTAACTTAATATATTTTAGGAATGAACAGTGATGTATGATTAGACGCTTTTTAAAACATTTTTATTTCATGAATGCTGAATAGCAACAAACAGAATTCGAATAAATCTTTGTGTAATTAATATTAATGTACATAAATAAAGAAACATCAGGACAAATTGTTCCGTTTTTGCTTTCCATTCAGTTAAATAAATGTGTGGACATATTTCACTCTTGATGGGAGATGTATAGATATCGATTCATCGAAAGTTTTTATTCAATACTGTAATATTAATACAATAACATTAGAGATTAGACTATATATATATATATATATACTGTATATATATATATATATATCTATATATATATATATATATATATATTAGGGTGGTGCTGAAAAGATAACTGGAAAGGTTTTCATCGAACCAGGTTATTTTTTTCATTTCTCTTAGTAGGTTCAATTCGCTTGGGAAATATGAAGTCAGACGGACATTATTTAGAGGTCTCGCATCAACTCTGAAGTTTCTTTGTAAATGACCCTATGTGTATATTGTACATGTTCGTACGTTAGAAAGAAAAGAAAGAAAACTTGATGAAAATGGGATAACAGTATATTTCCTATATGTATATTCATATAGATTTATACGAGGGCCACTCAGTATATTTTGACTCACCTTTTTCTTTCTTTCCAAGTTTCCTTGTAAGTTCCAGAAATTTTGTACACAAGTAGTTACATACCTTTTTTAAAAGTTTTCATTTTTCCACACAGTCTCCATCATTTTCTTCGGCTTTCCTCCACCTCGAAACAAGGGCCTTTATGTATTGCTTGCTGGTAAAAGTCCGGTGGCTTCGGCTGGAGCCACCTCTTAACCTCTTCAATAACCTCATCGTCACTATGAAACTTAATTCCACGAATAGCATCCTTCATTGGCCCAAACAAATGGAAGTCTGAAGGTGCCAGATCCGAGCTGTATGGAGGGTGGGGTAACACAGACAAGCGCATTTTTGTGATGGCCTCTCTTGTTTGCAAACAGTTGTGTGGTCTTGCGTTATCGTGCAAAAGAAGGACATCTTCCAGTTTTCTCTCCAGTCGAACTCGCTTTATACGTCTCTGGAGTCTCTGTAGGGTACCAATGAATGCCTCTGAGTTGATTGTTTGTCCTTTCTTCATAATGTCCACCAGAATCACCCCTTTCATGTGCCAGAAGATGGTGGCCATAACTCTTCCTGCAGAGGGAACCATTTTGAACTTTTTCTTGCGTGGGGAGCCTGCGTGATGCCACTCCATGGATTGGCTTTTTGTTCCAGGGTCAAAGTAGTGTACCCAAGTCTCATCCCCAGTCACAATTCGTGAAAGGAAGTCCTCCCCTTCTGTCTCGTATCGAACCAACGACTCAGAAGCAATTTCTTTTCTTTGGGCTTTGTGATCTTCAGTTAGTTCGCGAGGAACAAACCGTGAACACACTTTTGAGTATCCCATTTGCTGAATTATCTTATTCACACTTCCTTCACTAATTCCTAGCTCCAGTGATAGATCCTTGTATGTGACGCGCCGATTTGATCGAATGATGCTGTTTGCACGTTGCACAGTGTGAGCCGATGCCGGGCGATCGCTGCGTAGCTCATCATCGAGGCTGGCTCTCCCTCTCTCCGATGATCTTACACGTAAATTTAGACCAGCGTCCAACTGTGCTTCGATCACAAAAGCATCTCCGTAAACGTTTTGTAGACGTTTGTGAATATTTCCAACTGTTTCCTTCTCTGCGGTTAAGAACTCGATAACAGCTCTCTGTTTACGATGCATATCACTGTCAGATGCCATTTTCGAAACTGCATTAACCATCGGTTTTATATAAGGGCGTTTAAAAGTGGTTTTATACAAGGAGGGGAGGTTGAAACTGGAAAAATCGGGTTATGTGAAGCGCAGAAAGTTCAAACTTACCACCCAAAAGACATTTCAGCCCCATGGCCTATTATTTAGCTAAGAAAAAAGGGTGGGGCAAAATATATTGAGTGACCCTAGTACATTATATATCTATTTATTATTTATACATAAAAAATCGCGAAATCTGATGAACTAGGAGTTAGGGAAAAGAACCAAATCACTTCTGCTTGACTGTCTCCTTTTTGGCGTCGGGAAATGCTTTTCGGTGTTCTGCGACGACATGGAGCAGGGCACTCTTCTCTGCCTCATCCTTCGTCAGGATACCATTGTAATTCTGGATGAAGGCCACTCCTCGCTCTGCACTATCATTTGTGACGCTGAGGCCTGAGACTTGATGCTGAGCATCAAAGTACTGCGGGTTTTGGGTCCATGATCTCGGGTGTTCTTCAAGAAAAGCAGTGGAGAAACCCAGGATGGTGAAGAATCGGTCTTTCTTTTTCGTGACAAGGTCTGCAATACTAATGGAGGCAGCCATTGGTGGCGTGATCTTCGGGCAGGCCGGAGGCCTATCCTCTGCAGATCCTGGCCGCTCCTACATAGCCTGTACCACCAGCTTAACATCAGGGTCAACAAAATCGTCAAAGAATGAGAACCCCACGTTCTCCTCTCTCAAATACTACACGTGCCACAGCATCGCTGCTGTGGAAATTCTGGCCACGACTCGGATGATGGCCCGGTATTTGGACAGTGTTCGGAGCGTCTCAGTGTCGTTCCTTGGTGTTTCGATGTTTCAACCGCCCTGGTAGCAGAAAACCATGATCGGGCATACAGAAGTCTAACAAAGAGATTCAAGGCTCTGATACCCTTCAATTCCCGGGGCGTCACGTCATATTGTTCCCGGAGGATGAAGACCTTCAATGGGTAGATTGCTTTTGCCATCCAGTGAGCTCGGTGCAAAGCATCAGGGGCGTTGATCCAGACGACGCCACATGGAGGAACTTCTCCGAAGTAGATGAAGAAAAGCTCCAAGAGTTCCCTGTAGTCATCTCTATGGTGGGATTGCAGGAGTGCAGCTTTGACGAATTGGACAGTTTCATCCTTCCACTGTAAGTTCTCGGAGAGAATGGCAGCGGTTTCCTCATCCGCATTCGCATTATTTGCCCTGTTGGAAACGATGGGTCGCCACGCGTTTTTGAAACGCTTGACCAGTTGGATATCCGGGCCACTGGGGTAGCCCATCACCTGACTAAAGACGCCCGACAGAACCACTTCGTACACGGGATGTCGACATGCCAAGTGAAGAAGGTCCTTTCCCATTTTCTGCTCGATGAAGATAGCAGCCCCTTATCATTTTCCTGTGTTACTAGCTGTTGTTTCAAAGGACATGGCATTGACGCGGTTCTCCAAGTTCCACTCCTTTAGAGCTTCAACAGCTGTGACCATGGCTTCTCCCGTTCCGTTTGCCAGCTTCGGAACATCAATAAGCTGCTCAAAGCCAACACCTGACACCAGGACCGCCAGGCGTTCGACCTTTTTTGGTTTCCCGGAGATGTCATTCAACAGTTTCGAATCTCAGTGAACCACCATTAGGAAGGCCTGGTTGAACTCCTTCTTGAGTTCCTCGATCTGCCGCTCTCTGTGGGTCATCCGGCTGCGCCTGATGGTCCACCTGCTGAGAGCCAACTCTTCAGAGTTATGGCCCATAACCTTGGAGAAGGACGCCAGTGCATAGACAGCGTTTCGGTCTGATATTTTCGTTCTGTCCAATGCTGCCGCGATCTCAGGAGTCCTGATATTCTTCGAACGCCGGCGTTTGGTTGCCGACGGCTCAGAAAAAAAGGCATTTCGTCAGACGAAATAGATGACCCTTTGCCTGCATATCTCTCTCTCTCTCTCTCTCTCTCTCTCTCTCTCTCTCTCTCTCTCTCTCTCTGAACCTAGGTGGGACGAACTATAGGTTAATCTTGGTGTACAGACCCACGCGTCTCCTCTTCGAGGGGGATACAACCCTGTACACCGAACTCCGTTGCCTGGTAGGGAACAGGGTGTGTGTGTAGTTTTAGGAGACTTCAACTGTCGCGGCATAAACTGGGAAGACAGGACTGTTCATGCCGAAGGGAGGAGGCTAGTTGACTTTGCTAATAAGAACTTCCTGACTCAGTGAGCCAATGGGCCTACATGAGGCGAAAACGTTCTAGACTTAGTATTCACGACCGAAGACAACCTCGTCACTGGCCTCACCGTTGACGAATCGTTGGGCGGGAGTGATCACGGTCTGATTAGGTTGTGTGTGTGTGTTCTTCGGGTGAAGCGTAGTAACTCGAGAGGCAGTAAGCTCGATCTACAGTGGCCGGTTTTTGTTAGCCTCCGGGATTGTGTAGGTAAGATGGGGTTAGAGGTCGGCGGCGATGTTGAGGGAGTGTGGAGTGCATTCCGGGAGGAGTTTATGGTGCTGCAGTCTGTTGCCATACCCTCAAAACCGGTCACCCGTGCTTCAACGCAGCCTAAGTGGTTCAGTCGTGACATCGCTTCGGCTATCCGAAAAGGAAAGTAGCGTATAGAAGGGCGAAGGCCAATCGTTCCCATGAGAACATTGAGGCATATGTCCGCCTGTGCAGGAAAGTGAAGGCGAAGGTTAGGCTAGCGAAACGTAACGAAGAACTCCGGGTGGCAAACCTCTGCAAGGGGAACCCTAAGGAATTCTTCAGTGATGTTAATAGTAGAAAGCCAATTAGAACCATCATAGGGCCGTTAAAGGACCCCAGCGGCGCACTGCGGACCTCCGACGCGGACATCGCTAATGTGCTGAATGAGTACTTTCCGGGAGTGTTCACCAGGGAGGACACCCGCGTCATCCCCGAGCCAAGCGTCAGGCGCGACGGTGCTGGCCTGGATAGTTTTCGGTGTACCGCGACAGACGTTGCCGATAGAATAGACAAACTGATCGCGTTTAAGGCTCCTGGGCCAGACCAGTCCCTCCCCAGAATCTTGCGGGAAGTGCGCGACCAGGTGGCTCTCCACCTGGCTACAGTCTTCAACAAATCGTTGGAGATGGGCCAGGTGCTTGGTGACTGGAGGGAAGCCAATCTGACCCCTATCTTTAAGAAAGGGGATCAGGAAAGTCCAGGAAACTATCGCCCCATTAGTCTCACTTCGGTTGTAGGTAAATTATTAGAGGGGATAATAGCGGATAGGATCGTTGGCCATTTGGATTCCTACAAGCTGCTTGGGGACTCCCAACATGGGTTTAGACGGCACAGGTCGTGTCTCACCAACCTGCTCGAGTTTTTTCACGTTATGTGGAGTGAGTATGATAAGAGTAGGGCGATTGATATACGTTATCTCAACTTTGAGAAAGCCTTTGATAAGGTACCTCACCGCCGGCTAATGGCCAAAGTGCGCGCGCTTGGTATCGGTGGGGAAGTAGGTAGGTGGATTGAAAACTGGCTGAAGAATAGGCGGCAGAGGGTTGTAATTAAAGGGGCTAGCTCGGGTTGGGCCTCGATCACTAGCGGGGTTCCTCACTGTTCCGTTTTGGGGCCACTGTTGTTTATCATTTACATAAATATATCAACGCTGTCATCGTCAGTAGGATCGCCAAATTCGCTGATGACACCAAGCTTGGGGCCAATGTTGGGACGCCCGAAGCGATCGAGCAACTGCGAGCGGACCTACGTACGATAGGAGAGTGGTCCGAAAAATGGCAAATGCCGTTTAACTTGGGTAAATGCAAGGTCATGCACATTGGCTACGCCAATCCCAAGTCGGACTACTCGATGTTGGGGAGTAATATCGAGGCCATTGATTTGGAAAAGGACTTGGGTGTGCTAATTAGCAGCGACCATAAGTTTACCAAACAGTGCGTAGAGGTGGAAAAGAGAGCCCAGAAGCTGTTGGGTTATATCAGGAGGCAATTTCAGTTTCGGAACAAGGAGATTGTGCTCTCTCTGTACAATTCCCTGGTTCGGCCGCACCTGGAATATGCTGAGCATTTCTGGTCGCCCACCCTTAGGAAAGATATTGAGAGGCTGAAGCGAGTCCAGGCGAGGGCCACAAAGTTAATCCCTTCCGTTAGGCATATGGGCTATAATCGACGATTACGTGCCCTGAATTTGTTTTCGCTGGAAACTCGGAGGCTGCGTGGTCAACTGATCGAGGTTTTCAAGTTCTTACACGGGTTCAACGATGTCGATTTTAGAAGCATGTTTAGTTTAAATGATAACTCAACTCGCAACAATGGTTGGAAGTTGGATTTGAAACGGTTCAGCACTAGTATATGTGGGAATTACTTTACCTATAAGATCTGTGACACGTGGAACAGGCTACCTTCAGTTGTGAACAGTTCCTCTGTTGAAGAAAAGGTTAGACCGAATCTTGCACACTATTTGAGAGTGTAGGAATTTTTCCTGGCACCCGTTGCCATTGATACCGTCTCGGTATGGGCCGCAAGGCCTTTTGAGGTACTTCCTTTTCAGTTTGTTTTATATTAATTATAATGAATACCAAATAACTTAAATCATCATTGCCTTAACGGCACTCCTAACCTAGCTTAACTCATTGACAGAATACAGAGCTATGTAACAACATCGCTACACAGAGAGAAACTCTCTCGACTCCTAGTTACTGTTTTCAATATTGTATTTACTTATTTTCTGTATAAACGTTTGCGTGCGTGAAATAATTAAGAGGCTAAATTTTTAATTAAAGAGAAAATTTTGATACTTAAAACTATTGACTAGTGGGTATAATTTTTCATTCTTACATTCTTAGCAGGCGTTTGTCTTTTCATCAAAATGATAGACTTAATCATTGAGTCTACTGTATTCGTAAACATAAAAACCTATTTTACTTGCATATGATTTAAATTGTACACAGCGAGGATATGATACGGAGGCAATATGAACCACGGTTTCCCTATAAACCAGGGTGAAGACACTGAGGTCGAGGGTTCGACTCCCGATTACGCAGGTTAATAATACAGGGGTTTGTTCCTGTGTGATTATCTTGTGATATTTTCTTAAGTGGTGAAAGCAAGATGTATATTCCAACCATAAAAAATGCGAATGCGGTGTAAGACAATAAAAATAAACTCTCCCTCTCTCTCTCTCTCTCTCTCTCTCTCTCTCTCTCTCTCTCGGTATGGGCCGCAAGGCCTTTTGAGGTACTTCTTTTCCTTGTAACTCTTTTATTTTTCAGCAACTTCCCTCTGAATCTTCCTTTCCTCCTTCCGGGCCAGCCGACCATCCACGGAACCCATCGATGAGGTTGCCCGAGCTTTCCCCAACTGAGATCGCAGAAACTCTCTGTCCTCGGGTATCTTGATGAGCGCCTCCGCATTTTGATGGAACACGTCGAAAGTTTTCTCCATATCCGCGAAGAATACCGCCTCCCGTTCCTTCTGAGTTGGTCCTCCGCGCCTGGCATTCTTCTGCAAGTCCTTTCACCGGTCGTGGAGTCGTTCCAGCCTCCCAATGGCATGTTTGGCCAGTGTCATGGGAAGACCAGCCCGTTCTCAGAAGGCAGACACTTCCTCGATCGTCAAGCTTGCGGTTTCCCTCACCTTTTTCTTTCAGTACCGTATGCTGATAAAAGAAGAAACGAAGTGCATCACCTTGAGAGGGAAGCCTCACTCCAAGGATCTTCTTCAAGGGATTACCTAGGAGGTAAATGCGGTCTTAGATCCCGTTTGGGACATGGCTGTGAACCTGAGGAAGAGTTAAAACAGGAAGAGATAAAAATATGACAGAAATGAATCAGTCAGCAAGATCATAAGAAATTTTTATGCCTGTAATGAGACAGAGCTTAAATGGCTTTATAGAACAAATTTTCGACGACAATGCGACAGTACTAAATGATTGCAAAGAACACTCAAACTTGGCAATTTTGTTCAACACCAAAAACAAAATAAAATCATGACCTGGCCCAATGAACTCCTCCATGTTGATGTTTTGGCGACCACCCTAATATACTGTGTATATATATATATATCACAGGGAATCTGTGTAAATAGGGACTTCATGAAATTTCTAAAATAGTCAGGGATTTCATGTATGGTAAGTCGTGATATTTTTGTTAAAACTAATGAAAATATCACAACTTAACCTTGCATGAAATCCCTAGTTACAAAGATTCTGTCGTGTGTGATATATATATATATATATATATAACTTTTATATATATATATATATATATATATATACACACTAGGGGCACTCAATATATTTTGCCCCACCCTTTTTTCTTAGCTAAATAATAGGTCACGGGGCTGAAATGTCTTTTGGGTGGTAAATTTGAACTTTCTGCGCTTCACATAACCGAATTCTTCCAGTTTCAACCTCCCATCCTTGTATAAAACCACTTTCAAACGCTCTTGTATAAAACCGATGGTTAACGCAGTTTCGAAAATGGCGTCTGACATTGATGTGCTTCGTAAACAGAGAGATGTTATCGAGTTCTTAACCGCAGAGAAGGAAACAGTTGGAAATATTCACAAACGTCTACAAAACGTTTATGGAGATGCTTTTGTTGATCGAAGCACAGTTGAACGCTGGTCTAAACGTGTGAGATCATCGGAGAGAGGGAGAACTAGGCTCGATGATGAGCCACGCAGCGATCGCCCGGCATCGGCTGTCACATCTCACACTGTGCATCGTGGAAACAGCATCATTCGATCAAATCGGCGCGTCACATACAAGGAGCTATCACTGGATCTAGGAATTAGTGAAGGAAGTGTGAATCCGATAATTCAGCAACTTGGATACTCAAAACTGTGTTCACGGTTTGTTCCTCGCGAACTGACTGAAGATCACAAAGTCCAAAGAAAAGAAATTGCTTCTGAGTTGTTGGTTCGATACGAGACAGAAGGGAAGGACTTCCTTTCACGAATTGTGACTGGGGATGAGACTTGGGTACACCACTTTGAACCTGAAACAAAATGCCAATCCATGGAGTGGCATCACGCAGACTCCCCACACAAGAAAAAATTCAAAATGGCTCCCTCTGCAGGAAAGGTTATGGTCACCATCTTCTGGGACATGAAAGGGGTGATTCTGGTGGACATTATAAGAAAGGACAAACAATCAACTCAACTGTTGAGGAGGTTAAGAGGTGGGTCCAGCGGAATCCAGCGGACTTTTACCAGCAAGGATTAAAGGCCCTTGTTTTGAAGTGGAGGAAAGTCGTAGAGAAGGATGGAGACTATGTGGAAAAATAAAAACCTGTAAAAAAGGTATGTAACTACTTGTGTAAAAAATTTCTGGAACTTACAAGGAAACTTGGAAAGAAAAAAAAAGGTGGGGCAAAATATATTGAGTGGCCCTCGTATATACACACACCACACACACACACACACACACACACACACACACACACACGAGGTTTGTTCAAAAAGTATCCGGACTAATGTGATTACAAAGAGAATATGGTACTTATAGGTTTAGGGCTTAATCTCCCTCAACGAACGCATCTTCTGAAACCACACACTTTGCCCAACGATCCTGCCACTGTTGTAAACATTTTTCGAAAGCACTTTTCGGAATGGCCAAAAGCTGTTCCATCGAATTTCTTTTAATGATCTCAACATCATCGAATCGGTGTCCTTTCAGGGTTTGTTTGAGCTTCGAAAACCGAAAAAAGTTGCATGGAGCCAAATTCGGCGAACATGGAGGCTGCTGTACTTCGGGGGTAGCGTTTGTGGCCAAAAATTTCTGGAAAAGTTGCGACGAGTGAGATGGTGCGTTATCGTGATGAAGCATCCCAGTCTCCAGACTTCCGCTTCTGCGGCCGTTTCCTCTGAAATGCTTCACGTAGACGTCTCAAAACTTCAATGTAAAATTTCTTGTTGATTGTTTGTCCCTGTGGAGCATACTCATGGTGCACAACACCTTCACAGTAAAAAAAAAAAAAGGTGCTCTCCGACATCGTAAGAAATCGCCTCGAAACAAAACATTTAACTTTATCGGCTTACTAGTGGATTGACGCTACACAATGAAATGCAACCCTATCAGTCAACTTGTCTCGACATGTAGAAACATGTTTAACACAGTCACAACTCCACGTGTGATTTTGTTCTGAAAATAAACACCCTGTCCGGATAGCTTTTGAACAGACCTCGTTTATATTAGGGTGCTTCTTGGCTATGTGGGTGAATTGTTTTTTTTAATTTAAATGCCCTTCCCCCTAAAATTGTTCCATGTGATGAGAAAAACTATGTGTGTCACTTTTCTGAAATTTTAGCTACTGATTACCACATCATATGGTATCATATGGCATTGTCCCAGTTCTAGCCTATTTCTTTGTCGTTCAATTTTACATATCTCATCAGTTCACATGTTTTATATTTTTTTTTTTTCTTCGTTTAGTTTAATCTTCTGTATATACTAGGGGTGGGGTGGGGTGGGATGGGATGGAGACAAAACCAATGGCGGATTAATTGCCTGATTGACCTGAGGCTGAATGATCCAAATGTGCCTATGGTTATGTTTGTTCATGTTTATTACGTTACATATATGATTCTGATTCTGAGTATGAAAACATAGTATATTCAACAAAGAAAGCATATATTCTGTATAAAGTTACAAGTAACTTGCTACAGTTCCTGTGTTCCTTGGTGGGCCTGGGGCTACAGCCCCATCAGCCCCTGTCTAATTCGCCACTGGGTAAAACTTCAAGGTTATTGAGCGACTTCTAAATTTCACTCGATTTGTAAAATATTTTACATACATTGTTTTTTTCATCTAAAGGAACGATTGTAGAGGGTAGGAGCATAGAATTTCCAACTTTAGAAAATAAGGAATACCATAATACATATATAATATATATATATGTTAACCCCTCCGTCTATGGCCCTGGGTGGTTCGAATTGACGAGGCGTTCTAGTTAGGAGGCAGCAACGGATATTTCTTCTATAACATTCTACAGTAATTCTTCTCTCTCGCTTTAGGGGTCGACACTCTGTTAATTCTTCTCTTTCTATAATACTCTGATACTTTCTCTTGGTACTAAAATTATCGACTTTTCTTTTATAACTTATCGACTTTACTGACTAAGTTCTTCTGAAGAGAGCACGGCTCGAAGGGGAAAATAAAAAGTTTCTCTTTTTGTAGTTTACTTCTCAAAATGTACAGGTAGTGCTCTGAATTTACAGGGGTAGAGGTTCGACCTCTTTCGACCATGGCTCAGGCCGGAATCTAAAAATTAAGGAGGCAAGGGGCCTCTGCCCCCTCCCCGCAGCGAAGCTGCTAACAAGGGAGTCTCGTAGCAGTGACCAGAGCAGAGAGCCGTCATGAAGTGTAGTTCATTTTACAAATACATGTATAATATAAGCCTAAATGTTGGGGGACGGCAGTGGAAGGTTAAGTTTCCCCCCTTTTAAACACGATCAGATGTTTGAAAGATTCCAAATAAAAATTTAAAAAAAAAAAATTAAAAAAAAACTAATCTTATTTTTTTTGCCGAATCTTCATTTCTGAAGGCGATATCATTTCATAGTAGTACATAAGTACAATTTAAGTACACGACTGAGTACATTTTCGTTTGGGTTTATTACAATTATGATTGCGATTATGGATTACTTCCCATTCGCTTATGATTGTCCCTTACAGTTCTATTAAAATACATTCTTACATTATATATAAAGTCATTACATTCAATTACAGTTTCATTGAAGTACATTACGTCGTTTACCATTCTTAGTGTTTTTATATATTTATATATGGTTATAATATATGGTTATAATATATGGTTATATTATATGGTTATATTATATGGTTATATTATATGGTTATATTATATGGTTATTATATATGGTTATTATATATGGTTATTAGCATAACACAAGTACATGAGCACATACAAGATAATTTATATAAAACATAACATGTTACATTATATTATAATATGTTATAAATTTGGATCAGAGCGTTCGATTTTGCTGTGATTCGCGAATTCGACCACTTACTTACCCAAGCATTTATGAATATCTTGTGAGGGGTGAACGCACTTAAAAGAAAAAATAAAAAAATACATGTGGACGTATTTTACATGTAAGTAACAGAATAGGTTGTGTGCGTAATATAGACACGCGTAAAATATGGACTGATAGGTTGATAGGTATCAGTAGACAATAGGTAGGAAACAACATAAATAGTGATGTATAGAGAATGAAGTTTTTCTTTTTATTATTATTATTATTATTAAAGAATTTACCATACATTCAATACGGAAGATATCCAAATACTAAACACGTGATTCATTGTTCAAGGTATGGAAAACGTGAAGAGAATTAAGTTACTTTATGACGTCATAGTTATTCACATTGTCATACGTACAGTATAACTGTAAGTCATTATTTGGGAGGACCTAAAAGAAACGAATTAAAGACAGAATGGGTATCAAGGACTAAGAAGCACAACTACGAGTTCCAATCCTGTTATATGCAATGTGTATGCATAATCTAGGGACGAGGGTGAGATGCAAGACAATTCATAATTAATTATAATAACTTCTATAACAAATGGAAAATGGGTACGACTAAACCATATATATGGTAGATCGTAGGGTTGTGACACGAACAAAAATAGGAAGCTACAAATAAAATTTTTATCCAAACTCGCGTTAAGCGATTTTGGTTCTTATGTAAAAATGAATATTGATTATTCATTGTTCATTTTTACACATATATATATATATATATATGTGTGTGTGTGTGTGTGTGTGTGTGTGTAAATGTACACTTTACTTGTTTTAACACAAAATATAAATGACTCCAAGATGGATGCACACTGTGAAAAATATTTTTTATTTACGTGTAATCATAAAAATTTAACAAATATTAGAACTTCGAAATGTTTAATAAATAAAACGATTTTTAAATTTGTTTTAAAGTAAATTTGTTTTTCTGGGGTACACTATAGGAATTTATGCCTGGTGATCTGCACCGTTATATAAACCTAGATAAATATTAAATCTTGAGTTCCTGCACTCATTTGTTGCTTTCTTTTATGTACTTTATTACAGTGACATTCTCTCATAAATAATAAAAAAAGGAATTAGTAAATGATAGTGATATATTGTGTACTGTTTATACTTTTCATTATCCAATTTTAATTGCATCTGTGACACTAATAGTGTGGTTTAACAAGATTTAACCTTTCCATATGTAATCACCCAACGCATCTTACATCTGTATATTTCATTTATCCATATTGACTTAAAGTTTGACTTGAGACTTGCCAAAAATGATTTGAGATTCGACTTGCGACTCGCGCTTCAAGACTCGCAATTTGAATCGGACTCGATAAAAACGACTTGGAAAACAAATAGATAAATAGATAGAATAACCTTTATTAATAATAATAAAATAAATAATTTTTTTTCAATTTACAAGGACATGAATAATTGTGAAGCTCGACTATTTATTTTATTTAATCTGGCCCTTAAGCTTTAGGCTTTACTGGGCTCTTATTAAAAATAAGCAGCTAGTTGTTATTAATTAATAATAATAAATAAGTAAATAAGTATTATTAATAGTTAAAACATGTATTACAATATTAATCAATATTAATGGACAATATTAAACAATATTAGTGGACATTAATCCTAGATTTTTGTTAGTATGCCATTATTAATCGGGATTTTAACTTGGTTTTAAAGAAATTTACATTCACAATATTTTTTATATCGGCATGCAAGTCATTCCATAGTTTCAATCCAATGAAAATGGGTAGTTTTTGAGATGAAGACAACACTGGTATGCATCAATTTTGCTGTCAAGGGTTTTGTAAGTGATTCTTATAGAAATTTTCCTGCTAATTTCGAATCTGCAATCCGTTTTTCTCAATCAGCTCAGGTTATTCGGCTATGGCCTCATAAGTAAAATAGAATTTTTCGTGATTTTGTCAAAGCGGAATTGGAACAGTAACATCTATCATCACTTGTTTCACTTGTATAATATCATTTTTTTACTTTTCAGGCATATAGATAAAATATTTCATAATGAATAGAGCGTGTAAAAATGATCCCAATAGATTCTGCTACATATGTGGGACGGTTACCATGCCAAATAACCAGTCCCAAATCACTAAATTTGTGAAGACAATGTATAGAGCATACTTTGGAATTAAGCTAGGGGACCAGGACAAAAATTTCGCCCCTCATATGTGCTGCAAGACGTGCATTGAAAATTTGAGAAGATGGAGCAAAGGCAGAGCGAAATCTTTGCCTTTTGGAATTCCCATGATTTGGAGAGAAGGAAAGGATCACGTGACAGATTGCTATTTCTGCATGACAAACCTCCAAGTGGGCTTATAAATTTATTTTTCTTAAATATTTTGAAATCCTCGTATGAAACTTGACATAATATTCACCATAATGTAATATTCACCATATATAGCATAATATTCACCATAATGGTAATCATACATTTACATATACATATTGTTATAGAAAATACATTTACACATACATATTGTTATACAAGTTACATTTACATATACGGAGTGAAACACTCATTTTTCGAATTTTCAAATTGGCTAGTGTGGAAAATGTGTGGAGTAGTGAGGAAATAAGCTGGTATAAATTTAAAATCATAACATTAATATCTTCAGGTGCCACAATGACCTTCAATATTGTAAAAAATTGAAAAAAGCAGATTTTAACCAATAATTACAGAAGAGTCCACGATGCACAATAGACAAGAATTTATTCACACTTGTATAAAAATAGCTCAGTCAACTTTTAAAAAAAGTTTCTATTCTCTAAAAACAGTTTTCTATAGTCAGCTCACTCAGCTGTCACGTGAGTACCTCGGTTCAGTGTAGCTGTCGCTCTCGTAGCAGGTGGGTGTTCTGTTGTTGGCGTTACTCAGATAGTCTAAACTATATTTCTTATATATTTTGCATTTCTGTATTGTGTTGCCCTAAGTTTGCCATGTACTATTAACTGAAATTAACGTATAATTGATATTAGCTCTTTCTTTTTCAGATTTGTATACTTTCAAAATGTCTCGAGTTTGTGCAAAATCAACCAGGGCCTCAACTGAGTGCCCCATGTTTGGTATGGGGGAAGATTTGTGGCACAGGAATCTTCCTACATACGAAGGAGTTTTTAAATATTACTTGTTTGTAAGAAACGATTTGAAACAGAATACTAATAAAGATCCTTCAATATCTCAAATATTAGAACAAGTTGTTGATAAATTGAAAACAATTTGGGAAAGTGCTTCCGTCCCAATTCTGTCAGACAGGCGAATTGAAACAATGTTCAGAAGCTACCACGAAAAGTATCGTGTCATTATGAAGCCATACCAAAGCAGAAAAAATTCTGAAGCTTACAAAGCAAAGATTGATATGTTCAAAAAAGAAGCACACACGAAACTTTTTGACATTGCAGCTTGCAAGTGCAAAGTACTAACACAATGTTCTTGTCCCAAAAAAAAACGATTCCAAAGGAAGAAGTGACGTTCCTCTTAGATCAAAGGAGTGAAAGAAAACTGTTTATTGATAGAGTAGATATTACACTCTCAAAGAAAAAAGCATCTACGTTGCTAAGAAAGCAAAAAGAAGCTGTGAGGCTCACCAAAGAATCTTCACAGGAGAAATTGCAGGATACAAATGTTGAATTATCATCATCGACATCAAATAGTGAAAGTGAATCTGGCGAAATATCAGACGATACATTTCCAGAGCCAGTTAGCTCGAAGAGAAAGCTCGAACAACCTGAAGAACAATTATTCAAGAAAAGGAAAACTACAAATCTACCTTCAGCGGCTACTGCTTGTGACAGGACTGCAGTTTCAGATCGAGCTGCAGCATTCATTGTTAGTGCAGTATTGCAAGATATTGGAGAAGTTTCTATTGACAATATATCTGAAGTAGTGGATAGGAGTAAAATCAGAAGAGAAAGACAAAAGAAGAGATCAGAAATTATGAAAGATCAAAATCAGGTCCCAATCAGAGGAATCTATTTTGATGGTCGAAAAGATTCTACACTCTTCCAAGAAAAAAAAGAGTCCAAAGTATATCAGAAGAAGTAACAGAAGAACATATCACTTTAGTGAGAGAACCTGGTTCAGATTATTTGGGCCATTATTCTGTGAATTCTGGATCAGCTGAAGAAATATGTAAAGGAATGTTTGAGTATATTGGAAATAATGACATGAACCTGGAAAACCTTGTTGCCATTGGATGCGATGGTGCAGCAGTCAACACTGGAGAAAAGGGAGGCGTTATAAGGCTTATAGAATTGAAGCTGAAGAAGCCAGTTCAACATTTAGTGTGCCAGCTCCATGCCAATGAATTGCCATTACGCCATTTAGTTGCAAAGCTGGATGGAAAAACATCTGGCCCCCGCGGATTCACCGGTCCTATTGGCAGGGAATTAGAGAACTGTGAGAGTCTTCCTATTGTCGAGTTTGAAAGGATTGATGCTGAGGAACCAACTGTAGACTGTGAAGATCTTAGCACCGACCAAAAATATCTAATTGATATTCATCAGGCCAAAACAAAGGGATATTGCTCTCCAGATCTTGCTCATCGTAGTCCAGGCAAAATGACACATTCACGATGGCTGACTACAGCAAATCGTTTGCTTCGTCTATACGTTTCAACTGTAAGTCCATCTGAGAACCTCATGAACATTGCTTCTTTTATAATGAAGGTCTACATCCCAATGTGGTTTTCTATTAAGCAAAGTACGTCTTTTGTCAATGGCTCAAAACATGTTTTCAAAACTATTGAACTAACAAGAACACTGAATGACGAAGTAAAGGATATTGTAAACCCTGTCATACAAAGAAATGCATTTTTTGCAAATCCAGAAAATATTCTAGCATCAATGATTCATGATGACCGCAGCGCCATAAGAGAATTAGCGTGGAGGCGAATAAAGAAAGCAAGGCAAACAAACAAGGAAAAAGTTGTGAGGCGTTTCCCAGTACCTGTTATTCAATTTGAAGCTACTGATTATACTGATTTAATTAATTGGCAAAAATGCATTGTCACTGAACCACCTGTGACAAGACACCTGACAGAAAATGAGATTGAAGAATTCATAGAAAACAAGAGTACCCCTCCATTCGAGAAATTCCCTTGTCATACACAAGTAGTAGAAAGAATGGTAAAATTAGTGACTGAAGCATCATCAAAAGTATTTGGATTGAACGCGCGAGATGGCTTCATAAGATCAACACTTCAGTCACGTAAAAAAATGCCATCATTCGAAAGTAAAGCTGAATATAAAGTTTAAATAAAACGTTAATAGAAAAAAACATGCGCAAGGATGGATGGTTGGGAGGGCATGGGTGGAGCTCGACACGCAGCCACCTCCTCGTGGTGAGTTCTGGATTATTTAGATCATTAATCAAAAGAACATTGATCTAAATAAACTAAGAGCTGCGTAATTCAGTAACTATTTTGGTAATTGGAACACTTAATATATAATAATAAGAAGTAAGTTTCAGTTATTGTACTAATGCAGAATATAAGAAAATCATTATATTTCACTTTGTTCGACGGCTTTGTGGCACCTGAAGATATAATTTCGCAGGACTAATATTTATGCACAGTCATTATCTATAGCACCCATATATTTTCCGCACTAGCCATATTTGAATTTCGAAAAAATGTTTAAAAACCTCATTTTCGATCCGCCCTAATATACTGTACAATGATTGTATATTTTCTTTCTTTTTCATTCATATTGTCCCCGAAGGGACAATATGAATGAAAAAGAAAGAAAATATACAGACTCCATCGACCTATTTCATATCTTACAGACCGCAGCCTTCCCTCACGAGCCGCCACTGTCTGAATGCTTCTTCTATTTCATATGCAAGTTTTATATCCATGTTTCTGTGTTTCTATTTTCAGGAGTTAACAAGAAGAATAAACACATTGTTGTATACCCTGACATTCCTTCTGCTATGAGACCTGTACCCCATGGTCCTGGAATTCCAGTACCCGACCCACCTCAAACCCTGGACTTCGATGATTCTGATGATGAATCAATGACCAATGCCAATGACGAGTCCCAGTCGTATATACGTCAAAATACCGCTTCAAATGAGCCGAGGCCTGTCAACCAGGCCAAACTTAATGATCTTACCAGGGATTTAGGACTTTCCAAATTAGCTGCCGAGATCTTGGGCTCACGACTTCGAGAGGACAACTTGCTGGCTCCGGGAACAACATTCTCCTGGTATAGGAAACGAGAGGAAGAATTCTGCAAGTTTTTTGCAGTGCACGAAAATACCTCTTCCTTAGTGTACTGCTGCAATGTTGAGGGGCTAATCGAATCCTTGGGCCTGCCATATAACGCATCAGAATGGAGGCTATTTATAGACTCGTCTAAACGAAGTTTGAAAGCAGTACTTCTCAACATTGGGAATAGGGTTGCATCAGTCCCTGTAGCACATTCCGTACAACTTACTGAGACCTACGATAACATGAAAATTTTACTGGATGCTCTCGTATACGACCAACATAACTGGAGGATCTGTGGAGATTTGAAGGTAATACTAATATCATAAGTAAACTATTGCTATTGACTATGTTGTTTTTCCAAAGGTTATTTGAGAGCGTATAAGAACACTTAACTTCCCCACAGAAGTGATACAGTCCAATGCATAGATTTTTTTATCTGATAGAACAAATTCACTAAATTCTTTAAATATTTTCATTTTTTTTCAGATTGTGGCATTTGTATTGGGAATGCAAGGGGGATACATGAAATACCCATGTTTCCTCTGCAAATGGGATAGCCGAGCGGATGAGAAGCACTATGTACAGCGTGAATGGGCATCCAGAGAGAATTTTGAACCTGGGTCGCATAATGTCGTTTCAGTGCCCCTTGTACCACCAACAAAAATTTTGCTCCCACCACTTCATATTAAGCTGGGCTTGATGAAAAATTTCATCAAATCAATGAATAAGGAGGGTTCAGCATTCCGATATCTCGAGAGTAAATTTCCTCATATATCTGATGCTAAACTAAATGCTGTGGTTTTTGATGGTCCTCAAATTCGAACTTTGATCAAGGATACTCAGTTCGAAAACGCAATGACTCCAACTGAGAAGAATGCCTGGCAGGCATTCAAATCAGTTGTCACTGATTTTCTTGGCAAGCGTAGAAGTCCAGAATACGAGTCCGTTGTCGAAAACTTGACGGAAGCTTTCAAAGCTCATGGGTCGCGCATGTCCATAAAAATGCACTTTTTGTGGTCCCACTTGGACTATTTTCCTGAAAATTGCGGGGATTATAGTGAGGAACAGGGTGAACGATTTCACCAAGATATCAAAATAATGGAAGAGAGGTACCAGGGAAACTGGGATATCAATATGCTGGCGGACTATTGCTGGTGTTTGAAGCGAGACGTGCCCGAAGAAAAACACAGACGGAAAGCCAAAAAAACTTAATTCCTTCCTCAATAAACTTTTTTCCATATTCATTGTATGAAAAAGTATTTATTCACACAATGTTTTCATTTTTCACGAGTGTTCTTATAATATTGCTCGTATCTACAGTGTTTAAGCTAAAAAAATCAATAAATTTGGGGATAAAATTGGACTTATAATAAATGGCCAATAGAGAAAAAACCTGACCTGATTGAGGAAAACCAATGTCATTTTCGAATTCAGCATGGTCGAATTATATAATATGAGTTGAAAAAACCCTCACAGCAGACAAAACAATTTCATATGCATACCAGTGCAATCTAAATTGAGGTATAACAAGCTTTGATCTATTTCTGGTCTGATACGAGTGGATTTCTTGATGAGTTACAAAATAATGGCCGAAGGAATTGCAAACATCAGTTTATTTTCGTTCTTCTAAACTTTCAGAAAGTCGTTTTCATTGTTAGTAGCTACTAAAATAATTGAAAGCCAAAAATTTAAATTGGAGTCTTCATCTGGACAGTAGTTTTATACGTACAGGAATCTGGATCAATTTCAGAAGACAAATACAAAGAATTGCACTTCTAATGATCATTTCATGGCATCTCATACGATTTACCCAAAGTACACAAATCTAACTGCCCGATCGGATCTGTTCCTTCGGTTTGCAGTACCCATTGTTTTAGACTTGCAAAATATCTAGTAGAAATAATACATCCCATTTACAGTAAATGAATCCTCGATTTCCAGTTGATTTAGTTTCGTTGAAGACAATAGTGGTTCGAAAAATCAAACAAATTATTCATGGTCAAATTCACGAATGTCCCACTGCATGAAACTATAGATATTTAAACTAATGGCCTTTTCCCAAATAACAATGATGTATCAGATTTGGCAAAACAGTTTCAAACTTGTTAAGATCAGTGTTTTCCCCAGGAATTGAAAGTAGAAGGGTTGTCTGAATTTCCAGGGGCGTGAGGACCGAGGAGTGAGATCGTGAGGGTGAAGGTGGGCTTTATGCATGGCACCATAGTAAAAACTAAAAAATGTTTCACGATCATTTTATTATATTTAATTCATGTTTTAAAATCATCGCATAAATTAAAGTTTTTTCTCTTCTCAATTTCGCTTTGACTTGCAACATAAAACAGATATGAATAAATTAAATAATTTGTTAGCGTTTCGAGATATACTGTTCAGAAACAGAGGAAAAGTTTATGTATTGTAAATGTAAATATCAAAGTGTCAAATTATATTATACAACTAAATTTCTACGCAATAACTAAATGTAATTTTTTCCAACGATAATTTTTTTAAAACAACTAGATTTAGATGGAAAACAACTAAATTGGCAGCACTGCACGTGAATAGCTGACCGTTAAGAGGGTGCTGGGAATGTTCAAGGGGGGTGTAGGGAAATCTCTAGTTTGAACGCTCTCTACCCGGCATTAGATTTGTATTTAATAATTCTTTTTACTCCATAGTAGATGGCTATGGCCAACTCTTTGTCATATCTTGAAAGGGTTTGGTTGGACCAATGTCCTATGGAAATTAGACCTAAATTATAGTATAAACGGTACGTCGATAACATCCACTCTGAGATGCCGGACCGAGTCCAACGCTTTTTATCCTATATAAAGAATAAGCACGCCAATATAAAATTTACCGTAAAAACAGAGATTAACAAGTCGCCTCCATTTTTAGATGTCTTAGTAACCAGATCTCAACACATTTCATACCTCGATTACAGAAAGAAAAAAATACACCGGTTTAGGCTTAAATTTTATGAGTTTCATGCAGCAAAACTATCCAAATTTAATTTAACCTTGTTAAATAGAGCATATCATTTCCTCTGATCACAGTTTTGCAAAATTACTTTTGTAATGATCTGTATCCATTGTATATATAATAAAGGCTCGCACTAGGAATTTCCTTAATAACATCTAACATTTACAAACCAAAACTTCCCCATGTAACTTTTAAATTTATTTTGTAAATGTGGGATTCATAAGTTCTCTTTTAGGAATAAGGAGTCCTATGCAATATGTAAATATATATGTGCAGACTGCAATGCTGTTTATATTGGCGATTCCATCGGTCAATTTAAATGAAACTCGGGCTTCAGCTATCGTACTCTGCGCCCAGTCGCGAAGCCCCTCATTCAAATATTAGAAATCATGCTGTCAGCAGTGACCATCTTCTCCGATGTCCTTTGTTTACCGTGCAATAGAGAAGAGTGATCTTTAAATCTTGGGTTTAAAATTTTTAATACAAATTAACCCTATTTTAAATGACTACCAATAATCCGCGAACCTCTTAATAGTAAGCCGATTAATTTTACTATTTTTATCCTCACATTGTTTATCCTAGTGTTGGCAGCAATACCACACCAGTGCTGGTGCAAATAATTCTGCTTCGTTGCTAGTGCGGTACTGAAGAAGGGGTACCTGTTGCTGGTACAGTGAATGGAGCATTTGTATTTGGTACTGGTACTGCGAGGTATCCAAGTTGCTAACAGATAAGCCTATGAGTTTAAGACTACTATAATAGTATGAACTGAACATCTTGGTTACACTATATATATAAGTACAACACCGAGATAGTCATACGTTCACTATGTTTCAGAACTTAATGTTTGTTTTCGTACTAATTTCGTTATTTTTGTTAAGCCAGCAATTTGTTAAGAGATTTACATCAGAGTAGTACAATGAAAGCCTTTATGAATCACAGTTTGTTTACACAACAGTAACAGTAATAATAGTAAAAATTAATAATATTCGTATTAGTGTTTGCTGAATTAAGTGTTATTACATTCAGAATTTCAGAAACTGTTAGTACATTAAATGCATGGAATTAACATCGGTAAATTATGCATTAAATTAAGGCTCAAACAATACACTGTCACATTCATGGAAGTATCATTTGCTTCAGATTTAGAGAAATCTGCATATGATTTTGTAAGTATTTCAAGTTGTTATGTATCAACTGGAAAGAAAAGGTGTGAAATTTGCAAGGAGAAACTTACTGATAGGCCATTTAACTTGAGAGATATTTACAAAGATATCATAAGCTTATATTTGAAAAAAAATACAAAAAGTAGTAAAGAAAAAAGAAAACTAGCAGTTCGTGAAACTGTCCCAGTAAAAATGAAAAAATCCTGTAGTATCAACAACAGCTGAGGAAAAAAAACTTGCAAGACATTTGAAAATTGCCAGAGCCATTTAATGAAGCAACAGAAACTACGTGAAAACAAGTATTGTACTTCCTCTATCATAATCGTAGTGTTATTAACAAGCAAATGGCTACATCATTTGGCCTAATTGAAGAAGTTAGTGAAGTAAAGGAGTTTGTCTTACAGCAGATCTCAAACCATTTGGCTCACTATGAAACAGACACTGACTGCCAGGTCGCAACTTATATTCATTCAATGTTCAAAACGCGGTTTTGTAATGAAACTGTCCAAGAAGCTGTATGGAAGGTCACTGAAGGACAAATGCATCAAATAAGTTTTTCAACACCAACGAATTTCTCCCTAACTGGAGAAACTGAAAACCCAAAAGTTAAACGAATTCACTTGGAATCGGACCGCCGAAGCATTTACAGATTTTCTAACAGCAGTTACAATGATAGTGAATCACTTGTAGATATTTCGCTCTGAAATAAAACTATGAAGTTGAAAAAATGAGAAAAATTTAGTAGTGATCCCTTAGGGCTTAGAGTATTGGAAGCAACGTGCTGCAGAGTTTATAAAGTTGAGCAAGGTAGCTCAAAAGTGAGATACTGAAAGTGAGATACTCTTCTCAAACACTATCATAGGGAACTCATTTCAGACAAACGAACAAGATTAAATTCGACAGATGTTAAAAGTTAATTTTTGTAAATAAAAATATAAGCTATTTTTACCATTTTTAACAGCCGAGGAGGGTATCTCTTCCTGGACCACTTCATTTTTCAGACTGAGAACTGAGAGGGAGGGCAGCGATCTTGCGCCAGGAAGCATTTGCTGGTAGAACTGAAGTGCACTTTTGGAGATAATCTGGACTACCTTTTGTACAACACCGTGGAAGAATTTTTTTTGTTGTGAACAGACCAACTCAGTATTAGGGTGGAGTGAAAATGGCCCCAAAATTTTTTTTGTGAATTTTAACTTACTTGAGGTTTTAAAAGTTGCCAATGGACTAATAGAACAATATGCAAAAAAGTTTATTAAAATCAGACAATCTTTTGATCGACCACCAGACGTTATAAGTTTACAATAATATACGATTTTACACAAAAATACCTAAAATACGAGTAAACATCAGACTATATATTTTTAGTTATTTTGGCACACTATTACGCTAACGATAGAGTCTGAGTTATGCATGCATGGTTAATTCAGAATTGATAGTCACGTTTAGACTCAAGTTTCGGCATAAGCTGCCGAGAAGCGACGCGAGCCCGAATAAATCCATGGCGGGACGTCTCGCCACACACAGCGGCTGAAGCTTCGGTAACTAGGTTCACGCATCTTTCCACCGCCTGTGTGTGACAAGGGAAGCGAGGGAAGAGGACACTTGGTGAAATTTGAGCAGAGATCATGTCGTTCAATTCGTTGTCCGTCATATCCATCGTAACAGGAGGCTCCGTCACGGTCAAAGTCTGCCAATCGACCATGTCCTGGTATTCGGTCGCGTCGAGGTTGAGCGGTGGCACTCGAAACCTGCGGATTTTGTTTGCAGACACATGTGATCTTGCCTTAATGATTCTTCTGAGTCCGAGTTCCCTTATATGTGGTCGCTCATCTGTGATCATGGCTAATAGCACGTTCTCGGGGCGTCCGCAGAAGCCGTTTCGCCGAATCACCGGGTCGACGACTTTCTTTAAAGAGGAGCTGAGGTACCGTGTTCTCACCATCATCCCGTGCAGATGTTTGGCTCCATCTTTGCATGATGGCTGCGTCTTGATGGCGAACCATGTTGGGGCGTAGACCCGGATGATGAATGTGACAAGAGTTTTGATGTGTTGGATGGTGCATCGAGGCCAACATAGAGGCGGAGGATTCTGTTGGCAGTTGTCAACCATCGCGAGTGGTTCAATGGTCCCGGTTTTCGCAATGCTAGATCACAGGGACAGTGTCCTTCACTGACAGCTTGACACATCTGCCACAGGTACTGCTGGTCAGTGCTCAGGTCCTTCACGTCAACATGTGGCAGTGGCTGTAATGGAGATATAGGTTCATACGATGTTATATGGAGTTCCGTGCATGCTGTGAGAGATTTCCCTATCGGTCCTGAGAAGCACTTAGGTCCTGTAGTTGCTCCATCTAAATGCTGAAACAGGTATCGCAGGGGGAGCTCGTTAGCATGTAATAAGCACACGAGCCATTGCAGCGGTTTTTGTAGTAATTCCTCAAGCTGCCGAATAACTCCGCCATTATGTCCAGTGTTGACAGCGGTTCCGTCGCATCCGACGACTTTCACACTGTCGAGATCCACACTTCGCGCAGCCAAGCATTCAAAGATTACTTTGGAAATCGCCTTGCTTGATCCACTTGACGGCGTCACGTGGCCAAAGTACGATGAACCTGGTTCACAAATAATGCTGACGTGCTCTTCTGTATCTCTGTCCCGGTGGCCATGTCCTGCGGCGTCTCGTACATTTTTCATCGTTCTATCCTTTCGACCGTCGAAGTACAATCCAGGCAAGTCTGTCATACTGCTGTCTAGTTTTGTCAGTTCTTGACGAGTTCTACTTCTTTCTCGGCGAATTTTACTACGATCAATGACTTTGGAGGTGTCATTTGTAGACACAATTCCAATGTCTTGTAGCACGGATGAGGCAATAACGGCTGCTGCTCGATCTGAGACGCCCGTTCTATCGCACGCTTTAGCCAAACATGGTAATCGTACAGTCATCGTCATTCTTTGACGTTTACTCTCCAGTGTCGATAGATCAGGTTTACAGTGTGACTTAGATAGGGTGTATTCTTCGTCGCTGTTGTCGGTGTCGTCGTCCTTGTCTTCCTCGTTGTAGCTTCCAGAATTGCATTGCTGCTTCGATTGTTCTTGGTGAATGCTGTGTCTTCTCGATTCACAGACTTTCCTGGATATTTTCTTCTGTAGCTTTCTTGTTTCCACCAAATCGATGCCTCCTATAATCATCTTTCTGGCTCCTCTCTGGTCCTCTAGAAACTTTCTTTCTTTGAGTGGTACTTTGTCCGCTCTTTCGCACTTACAGCTCATGACGAAATCTACACATTTGCATTTGCTAATGTCGAAGAGTTTATCTGCGTCTTCTCTGAACTGTTCAAGTTGTTGCTTGTAGTTGTCGTTGTCCTTCCGAGCCTTGTATGGTTTCAAGATTTTCTTGTATTTCTCGTTGTACGGTCTGAGCGTTTCAATCACTCGTCCGTGCGTCACGGTCGGAAGAGACGCTTTCTCCCAAACAAGTTCAACATCAACGCAAACTTTTTTTGATACTTCGGCGAACGGTGGATATTTGTTATTCTTCGTTGTCAGCTGTTGTCTTGTATGGATGCAAGCCTTCATAACATCAGCGTAGGTGGGAAGAACATTTGTGGGTAACTCGCGTGGGGCGCCAAAAATCACACATGCCGCCTTCTCCCTCGTAATAATTTCCATTCTGAAAAAAAAAAACAATTATTATAAATTGTAAGCAATGTAAGACTATTAAAGAATTTCTGCAAGAAAAAGAAATATCAAATTAATACTGTCACACTCACTTGTCAAACACCTATAAACAGATATCAATATGTAATTAACTTACTTTTAATATCAAGTTTCACGAAAAATGATGATAACAGCACAAATAACCTTCAATTCTCACTGCCACATGTGCACTGAGCTTGGCGGAGCAGCCGCGCTTTGCATATTACTCACTCTCCCCCCACTCCCAATCTCCCATCCCCTCTGACTCACGGACTGCATATGTTATCGCACCAAATCACTACCATCACTGAAACTAGCATTAAATCAATGTATGGTTAACTAAACTCTTTCTTATCTCACTTACTCACATCAGCTCTAATAATTTGGCCACCCTCTGTAATTGCCATTAATTTACATTCCACACATGTTGTAATCTTAAATGTCAACCTCAAGTATGCAATAACACAGTCTACAGCAAACTAAGCTGTTAATTATTTGCATAAACATGGATGAAAGACCAGCATCTTGGATGACTCCTGATGGGCAAAGCGATCGTTAAAACATGAAATATGCCATATATTAAAATCGCTGGTGGTCAATCAAGCAATGCTTCAATTGTATTATAATTTCACATGCTTGTTTCTAAAGCCCATTGGCAACTTTTCCACACTCAAGTAAATTAAAAATCCAAAAATGATATTTTCACTCCACCTTACTCAGTATGCCTTGTAAATTTCTCTCCACGGGTCTGAGGAAACGGAAAAGAAAAGGCAAGAAGAGGGAGCAGAGGTAGTGCTTCACAACGTCAGAGGTTGGGACATTGTCACGTGAGGTTTGCTACTAGGTATAGCTTCTAGGCATAGCAATTTGCTCACCAACGGCAGACACCATTTACTGGAACTCTGTCCCAACATTTTTGCACGCATCTCGCTGAAGATCCTCAGTACACATTGCACGAAAGCACAACTCTCCGCCAAGTCCGTCAACTTTCTGCAGTGCTTTGCAGAGTGGCAGTATATGAGAAAACTGTTTCTGTTTCATTGAGAACAAAGACAAAGGACCCCTTCTTGACAACAGTGAGAAGTTAGTGAGCGGTCTTGGCCGTCTCATGATTCGTCGAATTCTCTAGCCCCTCCAAGGCATGAACAACAGGAACATACGCTTCCTTGCAGGCATGGGGCAATTACTTGGTCAATGTAATTAATTACAATTACTTGACATTCTCAATTACAATTACTGTAGATGGCGAAATACTTAATTACAATTACAGTAGATGATGAAATACTTAATTACAATTGCAGTAGATGGTGAAATGCTTAATTACACTTACAATTACTGTAGATGGTGAAATACTTAATTACAATTAATTATAATTACAACTACATTTATGTCGTGCTTTTCTACCTAGATATTTCAATTCCATTTTCAGTTTTGGCCATCATCTTGAATGAAAACTAAATAATATTAGGTAAATAAAATGTACTCTCTTTTTTTAACTTTGCACAGAACTATTTTTCATCAAGCAGATCTTGCTATGGACAGTGGACATTGAACATATGTACAGTAGGGTGGGTCGAAACACACAAAAAAATAATTTATCCAAAAGCCACGCAATGCATGGATTTCCACTTAATGTCCTTATCATTACATAAAAAATGAGCATTGTGCTACCCCCCTCTAGGGGCCGCACAAAGTACCCCATTTACCCATTTGCGGAACCCTTATCATTATTTTCCTTTGACTTACTTATATGCTATATATTGTGCGATCAGCTTTCTAATCATGTGTTTTTTCTTTTCAGATGATATAGATTTATGATTTAAGTATTTGTCTCTTAAAAAATGGCCACACGTAGCAAGACGGCTAATTCTGCTTTTTGCCAGCCAACTAGATTTCCACTTGCCATGATACTTTCAAAAGCTGATGTAGTGAGGCACTGTTTTTTTGTTCGGCAAATAAAAGATGCTGAGGGTAAAGGTTCATGTGGTACCAACGAATGTTACAGGATTGTCACTACTAATACTGAAGTCATCTGGAACCGATTTTCATTTCCTATCATTGGTACAGAAGGTATCTTCATGAAAGTATGCCGACTGATTATATCAGCATCTAAATTAAATAAAATACCCCAAAAAAGAAGAAAGGAGGAATTCTTCACAAAGTTGTCAACGTTTGATGATATGTTTGACGTATACAGTTGCGATTGCTATGACAAAAAAATAGAAAGGCCACAGTGCAGGTGTATTCAAAAAATTCCAGTCCAAGAATGGGAATCTTTCATAGGACAAAAAGAACGCAGAAATCAACTGGGACCAACTGATCGAGCTACAACATCTGCATTAAGAAGAAGTGAAGTTAGACGAGAAGCGCAACAACGAGCTCAACAAAGAGTTCAAGAGAAAATGGAGGCTTCTTTCAATGACATTTCTGGAAGTTTAGACATCTTAGATGATATGGAAGTGGATGCAAGTACTGAAGAAAATGATAATTTTAAACCTGAACTGGAGTTAGCAGGTCATGAACAAAACAGATACCGTTATGATGAGCTGGCTATTACTGCAGATCGCTATCACGTCAGCTGCAGAGCAGCGGCCGCCATTGTAAATGCAGCTTTAAAAGACATAGGAATTTTGAATGAATCTAACATGCTTGATAGGAAAAAAGTGGAAAGAGAAAGAATGCGAGTTGGTAAAAGAAATATTTAAGGCAAAATCGGAGAACTTACATCAAGAATGCATAGGATTTGATGGTAGAATGGATGATACATTAACGCGGGGAGGTAAAACAAAAGAAGAGCACTACACCATTGTCAAAGAGCCTGGAGGTTTATATGTAGACCATCTCATGCCAGATAAAGGGACATCTCGATCCATAGCAGAAGAAATTTTGACTTTGATTTTGGATACAGACAGTAATGACACTTTGAAAGCCTTACTATGTGATGGAACAGCATTAAATACAGGAAAAATTGGTGGTGTGATTAAATTGATTGAGATTCAGCTAGATAGATCTTTGCAATGGTTAGTATGCCAGCTCCACATGAATGAATTGCCTTTCAGGCATGTATTTGAAGCAAGTGATGGGCAGACTAGTGGACCATACAGTTTCAAAGGTGATATTGGCAAAGCGATAAAAAAGGATTTGACAAAATTAAAAATAGTTAATTTCACTCCAGTAACTGGAAGAATAAAACAAATTCCTGCTGATGTTGTAAAAGAGCACAGCACGGATCAGAAGTACTTGTACGACATCTGCTTATCAGTTCAATCGGGCAACTTTCCCGAAAACCTGAGTTCGAAATCTCCTGGAAATATTCATCATGCGCGATGGCTCACTCGGGCTAATCGTGTTCTAAGGTTGTATGTATCAACAATGAAACCAAAACATGGTTTTAAAGACATTGTGAAGATTATAATGCATTGCTATGCTCCCGGGTGGTTCCAAATTAAATCGCATCTAAAAGCGATCGATGGAGCCATAAATGTTTGGTACCTTACACAACTGGTAAGAAATGTTGAAGAAAAATTCCAAAACATTATGGAACCAGTCTTAAAACGTAACTCCTATTTTGCCACACCGGAAAATATTCTTTTAGCAATGATAATGGATCAAAGACAACAATTGAGAGAAATTGCGATTCAACGAATAATTGAGGCCAGAAAGTCTTCCCCCAAACTGAGAAACTTTGAACTTCCTAAAACACTCAACTTGAAGGCAGAAGATTACACCGAATTGGTTGATTGGGAGAGAGAAACCATATATCCACCACCTTTGCTAAATGAATTCAGCGACAGTGACATTAGCAAAGCTCATGCCAAATCACTGAGGATTCCACCATACCCGTGTCATGGTCAAGAACTGGAGAGTGCTGTCAGTCTCGTGACAAAAGCATCAGAAAAACGATATGGCTATGAAAATCGTCAAAAATTTATTCTAAATCTTTTAGAATCTAGGAAAAAATGCCTAATTTTAACATGAAAGGGCAATGGAAGTAAGAATTTATAGGAACAATGAAGGAAGATCACTTTAAAAAAACGTTTGGTTGTAACATTGTTTTTTTTTTAAATTTTAACCTTTTCTATACCTACTTCAATATGTCTATAATTTAAAATCTTAATATAATGCTGCTAAATGGCTATTGTCAATAAATAACAACACATTTTGTTTCATTTACATATCATATTTCAATTAGCATTTAATTTTGCATCATTGCATTAGGACCTAAAACACAGGAAAAATGTTATTATATGTCAGAGTACAAGACATGAGAGGCAAAAAACCCCAAAATTGTGCTACCCCTACAGAAATTCGCATGGTAAAAAAAGTTATCAGAAGGCTTTTCGGAGCCATAGAAACCTCCTGCAATGCGTGGTTATTCAGTCTAAAATTTCAACCCGCCCTAATGTACAGTATGTAATATGGTCTAATGAAACCAAAGATAAGGTACTCAAAAAATACTAATATAAGACAAAAGAACTGGCATTAATTTTATCAAAATAATAAGGGCAAAAAACTAGTACTTTAGTTAGGAACATTTGAAATAAATGGAACATTTTATCATATTTCAAGAGAAAGCTCCCTGAGAAATGATGAGCACGTACTTTAAACTATAAGTATGACTCGTTAACTTTAATGTTCATATAATTGAAGGTAAGTGACTGTAAATGTACCAATTACCTTGGTTTCCTAATATAATTAATTACAATTACCATTACATTTAGGTAGTCAATTACAATTACGTGCCAATTATATGAAAAATTTAATTAATTACAATCAGTTACAGTTACAAATTACAATTAATTACCCCATGCTTGCTTCCTTGAGCCACTGAACCGAATCGTTCCTCTCCACCCATCGTGTGTAGTCCAGGCAATTTGTAGTTAGACCTGGGCAAAATTGCTTCAGAAGCTTTCTAAACTGTTTCCAGCTCAGGAACCATTGCCGAATAACATATCCAAAATCCGACAAAATTGGACCCCGGGAACACCCCAAAAAATGAAATTCAAAATGGCGGACTGGATGTTTCCTACGAAAAAAAAAAAATATATAATTTACGCTGTTATTTATAGAGATACATTTGATGCTTTTTCTTTCAGTTGTAATGTTTCAAATAATTCAACAATATACAACACAACCAGTTATTACGCAAATATAATGTTATATAGCTTTTTACAGATTTTTATAATCAATAATACAACAATTATTTTTTTCCCAGTTTCAAGTTATGTTCATTACAGAAGAAGTGATACCTGGTCACAAACATACAGAAATTAATCCTCTTCATCACTATCATCGGATAGATTACCGGTACTTGGGTTGTTATCGCAACCACTGATTTGGTACTCGCCACAAGCGGCTGAACAGGGCATTCCATTACGCTTGCATCCACATCTTGAAGTAGCACATTTCGTCTTGCAGGAGCAGCGGATCATGTTGAGTAGATAATTTGGAGCTGGTGGCTTGTCGCAGGCTGTAGAGTAGTAGGAATTATTCTTTACATACCAACCCCACTGTTCTGCATCGATCTTCTCTTCTGTAGACTTCCAGATTAGTATTTGAAAGTATGTGCGAAAGCTGTGGTACTTTGTGGACGCATCGGTAGGTGGCAAACGTTCGGGTGTAACAAAAGATTTAGCTGTAGCTACCTTTTCAACTAACATTCGATGACGTAGTGCGTTAGTGGATTCAAGTGTTTTGCAGCCATACAACAGAAGCATTGCCTTTCTTCCAGCGGCTTCAATGTCAGAGTGTTGGCAACAATCAGAACAGAATGTATTTGCAACTGAACGGAGTTCAGCCACCTTCATCAGTGTGTCGAATGCTTTGGCTTTACCGATCGAAAAAATTCTGGATGTGCTATCACAGCCCGTGAAAGCATGCACAAACAGGAGATACTTGCAGATGTCATTGCCTAACAATGATTGAATGCTGAGAATATCATACACAGGATTAGGAGATGGTCCCCGTCTTATATCGCTGCGATAGTACAACTTGAAACCACTGTCCTTGGCATGGTACAGAAGGAGAATCAGCAAGTCGGTGTCTTCCCCTATTACTGTTGTAGTTGCATTTTCTGATGAGGAAACTGCTGCACGAACGATGTCCACATCAGCATCCCCATCTGCGTTGTGAACAGTACACCCGTGCTTCTTCAACATCTCACCTACGAGGGAAATAAATGCTTGCTTGTTGTTTTCATTAGCCAAGAAGTGTTCCTTCTGGCCAACAAACTTCATGCTTGGACTGAGATTCACATTTCTGCTTGTCTTGGTGCTGCGTCTTCTGTGGGTCATGTCCTTGATCGTAGGAGAGCTGCTGTAGCCATCAAAAACAATGATTGCTTTTCCATATGTTTTCAGAGTGAAATCGGCATATGAGTTGGCGATGCTGTCATATGTTTCATCTTGACGCCAGGAAACACGATGTAGTAGAGATCCACCATCCAATACGTACTGGTCTGTGCACTGAATTTCTTGAACTTCTTCCATGCGTAAAGTGTCAGTGTATTTGATTATTGCATGAGCTAGCTGAGACTTTTCGGGTTTCCTCAAGATACTTCGTGATTCGAACAATGCAGGAGGATATGCACACAGTTCGTAACACATGACATCTTCAAGATTCATGTCTCCGCCAGTGGCAACAGTCATCATTCTCTGAAACAGTAGTGCAGGATCTACTTCTATATCTGAAGCATCAGTGATCACAACGGCAGAAGCAGATCCTAGTGTTTTCACTTTGTCAGATCTTTTGGCAGAATATGTAAAGGCTTGTTTCCCAATCATTTTTACGACAATGTTCGTACCGATTGAATGCAATTGATGAACGTTAACTCCAGGATCAGCAGTTAGCCCTGTTACAATGTTGCAGAGACCCGAGGTAGAATGGAATGGGGATAAGGATTCCAGACGTTCAAGTACTTTCTTCATGTCATTACTGTCCCTGATTTGTCTACTTCCCCTCATTTCCTTGTGCTGTTCACTACTTTCCAACAAAACTCTGGTGTATTCCTGCATTGCTAAGTTATAAGTGGAACACAGAGGCATAGAAAAGAGCCACGTTGTCCTTTGGATGTCTGTAAATCCACTTCCGCGTGTCAGTCCGCCTCTGCTTTTCAGGGAACGCATTAGTACTTGTTCTATCACCAGGTCTGTGCCGAGTCCGGCCCATAATCTGTCGCTTCTTCTTACCACAAACTTACCTTCCTGGAACATTTTGTTAACGGCTGGATTTTCAGAAGGCAAACTTAACATTTTCTGCAGGTACAGGTATATCGATTTCAGGTAATTGTGATGTCCGGCTGCTGCAATTATGGGGATGGTCTCCAGCATAGCTTGCAAATGCAAATTCCACGAGCCGGTTCTGTCTGCTGTTATCAAGGAACGTGCAATGTTGATCATTCGCTGATATTCCAACCAGAGTTGACTTGTTTGCGAAGTAGATTGTAGGTCAGTTTTCTTCGCATCCAAAGTGGTAGCAATCTGAGACAATGCATTCGAAGATTCCACATCCTCAACTGATTGTTTGGCGGTCATAACATCGTCGAGCAGGTCACAAGCTTCCTTATGGAGGTCATGAGGAGTTCCATCTTCATTACGAGGGAAAACGTCTGCGACCAGTAAGGTACTAAGAGCTGCATCTACTATCATATGACCACGTATCGCTCTTGAAACAGCTTTTCCAGACAACATGTGTTGCACGGCATTTGGTCCGTATATTTCTTGAAGTACTTCAGACAATCCTGAACCATTCATAAGAGTACCGACTGCTCCCAAAAGATTCATCAGAGTGTGAAATGATCCCAGCATTAAAACAATGTCCTGCAGGTCTCTCTGTTCATTGATGATTTGGGAAGCTTTCCAGAACAAAGGCTGATCAAAGGTAATAATGCATGGGACTTTTTGATCGCGTGCTATCTTGCTCAAATATAGTAATGTCGAAAATATGCAGGTCATGTCAGTTGGCGACATATCTATGATGGGAAGGAACGTGATCGACGCCACACCTGGATGTGAGACACTTGATCCACCGTGAATTGCCTGCATTGTTCCGGACCAACTTGGACCTGATCTTTCTGCTGAAGATATCTGCCAGAGAAGACTAAGTCGACTTATGGTGGCAGTGGGTACTGGAAGTTCGCGGAATGAGATGTCCCTCAACATGCTTCTCGCGTGTCTATATTCCCTAATGTCAACGGTCGCAATCTTCTTAATGTCATTGTCACCAACATTACGCCTGTGAATAGAAGGGTGGATCTTGATCTTCGGAGTTATTGCGGCAATCATACCCATTCCATGAAAGGTATTCTTCCCATCCAAAGTGCAGACATCATGATCGACGTTATCTGCCGCTAGAAGGACTGCAGTGTTTTCATCAACAGTAAAAGAGCCAGACCCACTTGCCAGCGCCGCGTTTCTTTCGAATCTTGTTACTTCTGCATACGACGAACAGTAACCCAGCTGATGGAGAACGTCAATAAGGTACCTTGACCTAAAGTTGTGGTGTAGCTGAACCGACAAACCGATCTGTAGTGGACATAGTAATCCTCTAGGACGGGTTGCTTGCATAATGCTCTGCCCAATTGCACCTATTTTTCTTGAAGCATCCTGTCCCGCAAATGCTTTTGATAATAGCAATTTCAGACTGTTGGGAATGTAATCAAGAGCACTTTCTGCAGTGATGTCATTTGGAGATGGATACACATCTTTTCTAGGCGAGTCGACAGACTTGATATCACTTCTGATTATTTTTGCAGCAGCTTCTACTAGGTAAATCTTCTGTAGCTCTATATCTATATCACATTCTTTCGACTTTTTGTGATAATCTATAAGAATTTCATTAGCTGTCTCTCGTAGTGTTACTACATCTGCCTTCCCACTTTCACCTGATATTATGATCTTGTCTCCGTAACGTTCTAAAAGCTTTCTCTTCATGTGCCTGCGTTCGTAGACAGAGCTCTGACTTCCTTGAAGATATTCCTCCATTTTCGAAATTAGGTCTCCAATCAACAGTTGTTCATCATCATTCTCTTCCAGGTAAGCACAGGTCTGAAGGAATGCTTGGTGTTGCTCTTCATTAGTTGGTCTCCCTTTCTTCGAATCATGATCGTCGGAGGAGTATGCACGAGGAATGTTTTTTCCACTTCGAAAATTTACGCTGCAGGTGTGATGGTAGACACAATCTGCAGCAGGAAGATCACGAAGATAATACTCCAGACGGCATTTTACATTAAACGACCATTCATCGCAGCGGCTTTCACAGCACCTTTTTATGGTTTCGGAGAACTCTGTAGTTCTTATTTTGACATGCTCTGATTTTGGTTTGTGTTTGGAAAAAAAGTCCACAAAGGTATCACAAAACAAACAGTGAGTAGCACTGGAAAATGCGTATTCATGAAAACGAGCACTTTTCCTTGGTATTGCCTCGGCTGCGGTCTGTCGCTTCTTTATTTCAATGGTCTTTTTATCCGTAAACCTTTTCCTACATACAACGTGAACACTTATTCCAGCTGTTGCAACAACATCGCTTCCACGGCTGCGGCTGGATGCATTTATACCATCTGCTCCTTTTTGCGAGATGTGAACCACTTCCTGTCCGCTGTCCAATTTCTCCTTACAAATCACGCACAATTCTTCAGGGGTCTGCATTCTTGAAGGCGGACGCACACCGAGTCAGCCGTACACCGAGTCAGTGTCTGAAACAGAAAACACAAATTAATAAACTGTGTTGCAGTATTTAAAAGGAGTACATAATAACAGTTTTAAAGAAAATGACAAGCACAAATACGCAGATTTGATAGTGGGTAGTAGGAATTAAAGAGCTGTATATAATATAAGTTTATAAAGATGTAGCAATGTCCATTCTCACATACACTCCATACAGTATATTTTATTTACATTACGTGACGTCATAGTTTAATACTAGCCGCCTAATACAATTTTTAGTGTCATATAGGTTAATTTAGAAACGAAAATGTTTTAAAACATTTTACTGATCAAGAAAAACGTCATAACTCTCTCTACAAAGCGAAATTAAAATTTATTGTATTTCGTAGGAAACTGCCAGTCCGCCATTTTGAATTTCATTTTTGGGGGTGTTCCCGGGGTCCAATTTTGTCGGATTTTGGATATGTTATTCTGCAATGGTTCCTGAGCTGGAAACAGTTTAGAAAGCTTCTGAAGCAATTTTGCCCAGGTTGAAGCTATTTTTGCTCTATTGTAGATTGCCTGGACTAGTGCTGCATATATGCACAAGCTCGCAGTGCCCTGTCGACGGGAGATCAGCATTAATCTTCTCTTTCAAGACGTTCGAACGTTGAGCCGAAGCATGGAAGAACTTTTCAACTTTTTTGACCGTCCCAAGGCTGTTCTGTACCAAAGGAATGCTGCACGACTTTGACAAGGCGAGGTTGAACGAGGGCGCTGCGCATTATACAATACATACAGTGACTTTGGGTACTACAGTACTCCAAAATGCACGCCATTATATGAAATTAAGATATGTAAAATGAAATTGTATGAAATTAATATATATATAATGAAATTGTTTGAAATATAAAATACTAGTTGGCAATAAGTGAAACGCACTGAAATCAGAAGGCATACCAGATGCCAGTCCTCAGGCATGGTGTGTCTCAGTTAGGTCGTTTTCGTTTCTAATATGTAACTGTGATTTTAAATTTACTTTAATGGATCTCTCTCCACAGTCAAATTATAATGTTAAATTCCCCGCTCGCCTACCCCCGACCTGTTTCCAACATCAATAAAAATCGGAAAATAGTGATAAAGTGTCATCATTCCACCCTCCCTCGCTTTGTTCTTCTAAATTTCAATGGCGGCCACGCCAACTCTCCCGTTTATAAAATACAGCGAAATGAGTGTAAACAAGTAGAAAGAGTGATAAGAAAAGAAAGTGAAAAGAAAAATAAGAAAACGCGTTTATGTCACTATAGATATTTTTAACTTTTGCCTTTGCCTTCATCCATACAAAAAAAATTGGTTGGTAGATAAGTGGGTACCGTGGGTACCCTAGGTATCCTAAGACGTTGGCCTGCTGATCGGGAGGTATGGAGATCGAATCCGGGCGAGGACTGTAATTTCTGACTTTCCTGGTGGGTCCTGGTTTGGATTGCACGTTGAGCAACAAGTCTGACCTTTGTCAGAATGAACGATGCGGGCAGAAGCAAAACTAAAGGATTATTTTAGTCTTCTACAGAAGCTAAGGCTAACAAAGACCCTAAGATCCACTCTAAGGTTAGCCCGAGAGAAAGGAAAGAGTAGGGGGTTAAGAGAAGAGAAGAGAATAAAGGGTTAACTAAGGAGGAACACCTATCACTCGTGGATTAACATTCATTCAGAAAAAGAGAAAAAAAGACTCACCATCATCATCCGCCGGCCACTGCCGACAAGTCAGAAAAATAATCGGAGAGAATAGGAGAGGGGTGAAAGATGAAAAGAAGTAAAATAAGAACACTTACAAACCATGCAAACACAGTCTTAACTCACTGACATACCATGCAAACTACAAACATGCAAGAAAAGAGTTACAAACATGCAAAGTAAGGAGAGGATAAGAAAAAAAAAAAGGTAGGTAAAGTTAAACAAAAAGTGGGTTAGTTTACTCTACGAGCTACATCTACTTTCGTGTTAGTCTAATTTTTTTTTTTTTTTAATAATTTTATTGCTGGCATCACACGCTGGCATGTCACAAGCTGGCATTAATCGTCAACAGACTCATCCTCGACCACCACCCCCAGAGCTCCTGTTGCTAATTGTTTTTTTTTTATATTTTAAACAACGTTAATATTTTTAAAATGTCTGTCAAGACGGTTCTTAAACACATTAACGCTGGTAGAGTTCACGACGGGCGCGGGAAGATTATTCCACTTATCAATTACTTTAAACGTAAAGAAGTTTTTAGCGATATTAGTAATGAAACGTCTGCCACGCAACTTAAATCCGTTATTACGAGTATTACTATTATCGAAAGTGAACAATTTGTCAAAATTTACGTTATCGATGTTATTAACGATTTTGAAAACTTCAATAAGCTCCCCCCTTAATCTGTTAGTTTCGAGTGAATACAGGTCTAACTCTTTAATCCTATCTTCATAAGGCTTATTGCGCAATGACGGAATTAGTTTCGTGGCACGACGCTGAACCCTTTCTAACCTATCAATATCCTCACGCAAATACGGGCACCAAAACTGAACGGCATATTCTAAATGAGGGCTGACTAGGGACTCGTAAAGGGGCAATATAATATCCTTCGATTCAAATTCGAAATTACGCGCTATGAAGCCTAACATCCTATTAGCTTTTGCGCAAGACTCCAGGCACTGGTTCCTAACCTTTAAATCCTTAGATACGCGTACGCCTAAATCTACTTCCTTGTCAACGCTCCCCAACTCCCTATCATCCATCGTGTGCGTGTAATTATTGTTACGAGAACCTATATGCAAAACTTTACATTTGTCTACGTTAAATTGCATCTGCCACTTATCTGTCCCCTCCATAATCCTATTTACATCGTCTTGGAGCCTATTTCTATCGTCCTCGTTAACAACCTTACCGCCTATTTTAGTATCGTCCGCGAATTTTGACACGTTACTAGTCAATCCTACATCTATGTCGTTAATGTAAATTACGAATAGCAATGGGCCTAACACTGAACCCTGTGGGACACCGCTACCTACATCTAACCAACCCGATTCACTACCATTAACTACGACCCTCTGTCTCCTAGCACGAAGCCATTCTTCTAACCAGTTAGCTACCTGACCGCGTATACCGTGCGCTTTGACCTTCGCAATTAGTCTTCTTTGCGGAACTGTATCAAACGCCTTTTTAAAATCTAAATAAATAACGTCAGCCGCTCTATGCCTATCGTATTCTCGCACTATTTCGTTATAAAATTCTAACAAATTAGTTAAACAAGACCTATGGCATCGAAACCCATGCTGACTACTATTAATCAAATCTCTACTTTCTAAGTGATCGATGATACGATCCCTAACTACGGATTCCAAAAGTTTACCGACAATTGACGTTAAGCTAATGGGCCTATAATTGCTAGCTACTGCGCGGTCGCCTTTTTTAAAAATAGGCGTGACGTTAGCTAATTTCAAGTCTTCAGGAATAATCCCCGTTTCGAGTGACTGATTAAAAATCTTCGTTTAGGGGCCTACGATAACGTCTTTCAAATCTTTCAAATGTCTGGGATAAAAAGCGTCAGAGCCTGGAGCCTTGCTAACTTTTAGCCTATCGATATAATGCGCAATCTCAGCCTCGTAAACAGTTATTTCATCCAAAATAGTCTCGCTACTAAATGGAACGATATCGTCCACGTCGGGGACATTATTTACGTCTTCTACGGTAAAAACTGTCGCAAAAAAGTTATTGAAAATACCCGCCATCGCCTGAGCGTCAGAAGACAAAGCGCCATTAACATCCACTAGAGGGCCTATGTTATCTTTTATCGGCTTACGATTATTAACGTATTCAAAAAACTTTTTTGGATTATGTTTACTATCCGCTGCTATAAGTATCTCGAAATTACGCTTGGCATTCCTAACTGATCTTTTAACCTGACGTCTAAGCTCGATATATCTATTAAAGTTAGCTACCGTGCCATTGCTCTTATTAAGTCTATACTAAGACTTATTAAGAATATGTTAGTTTTAGAAGCAAGAGCGCACGGACTAAATAACGCATGAAGTAAATAACTGCGATTATATTCGCCTCTATCGCTGGGAGGTGGAGCCTACTCAAATTTTAACAATGTCGTATGTCTGGTATCCCAGAAGTGATGATTTCGATGCATCTTTCAATTTTCTTTGAGAAATTTTTGCGGTTAGCGCGCATTTTTGGTTTATTGCGACATATTTATAAAGTTTCGCGTTAGATCTTCTTTCTGTTTTGTTTTCATTATTTATGGGAACGATTTATAATATATATATATATATATATATATATATATATATATAATATATATTATATACATATATATATATATATATATATATATATATATATATATATATATATATATATAACATATATATATATATATATATACAGGGTGTTCGAAAACTTTCTGTACAAATTGTAATGGGGGATAGGCAACACCAAGACAAACCCTTTTCGTCTATAAGTGTATGTCCGCTGACGTCACCATTCGGCGCGAGAGGGCGCCGCTGCAATTGGCTAAAAGGTGAAGTGGGCTAGACTCGCGCTTGCCGCGGCCATTCTTAAATCGGACGTAGTACGCGTAACATGGAGCGCTTCACGACTGCTGAGATGGCTGACATGCATATGGTGTATGGGGCTGCCAATGGAAACGGAAGAGCTGCTGTGAGGTTGTACCGACAGCGCTTCCCAAACAGACGTGTGCCAAACCACCAAACGTTTGCGCATTTGCATCGGCGACTGCGAGAAACTTGAACATTCCATGCAAACATGCATGACACTGGTCGGGAGAGAAACGTGCGCACTCCTGACATGGAAGAAGAAATCCTACGGCGATTTGAGGACAATCCAAGCGCAAGCACGCGAGGTGTTGCACGTATCCTCGGTGTGAACCACGACCTGGTCTGGAGAGTGTTGCACGAGCAGCAGTTACATCCGTTTCATCGTCACAGAGTCCAGGCATTACAACCTCGGGATTACCCTCTTCGTGTGGAATTCGCACGCTGGTTTCTGCAGCAGACAGCGGTGCAGCCTAATTTTCCGGCTTATGTGCTGTTCTCAGATGAGGCCTGTTTCACACGTGAGGGTGTGTTTAACATGCACAATTCTCACGTGTGGGCGCACGCAAATCCACATGCTACACGGTTCGCCGTCAATGTTTGTGCGGGTATCGTCCATGGCAAGTTGATTGGGCCGTACCTGCTGCCTGCCCGACTCGACGGGCAGGCTTATCGGATATTTCTTGAAGAAACGTTGCCGGAACTGCTGGAAGATGTTCCCGTGGCTATTCGTAGACGAATGTGGTTTCAACACGACGGGGCCCCAGCACACTCCAGCAACGATGTGCGGGATTATCTGAACGCCATTTTTGGGGACCGATGGATAGGCCGGGGTGGGCCCGTAGCCTGGCCACCGAGATCGCCCAATTTAACATGCCTCGATTTCTTCCTGTGGGGACACGTGAAGAACCTCGTATACGAGACTCCCATTTACTCAGAAGAAGACCTCGCAGCAAGATTGGCTGTCGCCGCTGGAACTGTTCCCGAAATGCCGGGAATCTTTCGACGTGTACGTCGGTCAATGCTTCGACGCTGTCGGGCATGCATTGATGCTACCGGTCGCAACTTTCAGCACCTTCTTTAAATAAACATGCCTTCTTTAAATAAACATGTTACGCGTACTACGTCCGATTTAAGAATGCCAGCGGCAAGCGCGAGTCTAGCCCACTTCACCTTTTGGCCAATTGCAGGGGCGCCCTCTCGCGCCGAATGGTGACGTCAGCGGACATACACTTATAGACGAAAAGGGTTTGTCTTGGTGTTGCCTATCCCCATTACAATTTGTGCAGAAAGTTTTCAAACACCCTGTATATATATATATATATATATATATATATATTATTAATACAATGACAGTTCACATACTAAGGATAGAAATATATACAGTTGATAGAAATAATACAGTAATGTCGGAGTTAAGTGGAGCTACATCGGAACATTGCGAGTAGCAAAAGTTTGCGAAGCTGAGCATCTCGGGGTTAATTTATATGAGTCTAAAAGACCTGTTGTACAGCAAATTTGGGGTTCTGACAGAACCTTTTTTATCATTCACCCAGAGTTGCTGTCCGTATATATTACTGTAGAAAGTACGAAAGAGAGTGTCTTTAGCTTCACTTGGAGAGAACCGAAAGTTTCTTATAGTCATATTCGCTTTAGCACAAAGGCTTCGAGATTGTTTTCTTATATCCGAATCATCACTCAAGGAGCTGATAATAGTTTGACCCAAATACTTAAACTCTTGTACTTCCTCAATTACTTCACCTTTCATTTTAAACCTGACTGCTTACAGCTTTTAGGATGAAATTGCATAACCTTAATTTTTGTAACATTAAAAAGAATATCATGTTTCTGCGAATACACTTCGCAGACTTTTAGTAGCCGATCCAGACCTTTAACAGAGGAACTTATTAACACCATATCATCGGCATAACTAACATATTTATCCTTGTGTTATCCATACAACATCCCACTGTTGCCTCATTAAGTGTAGCAATTAATCCGTCAATATACACATTAAACAGCATAGGGGAGAGCAAGTAGCCCTGTCTCACCCCGCAAGAGGAGCCAAAACATTCGGATAGTACATTGCCCCACCTAACGGTAAAAGATTGGTGGGAATACCAAAATTTCAATAAATTTAATATGTACATGGGAACCTTCCTGTCTTCCAGTTTTTAAATAAAATATTGTGGTTCACTCTATCATATGCCTTGCTTATATCTAGGAAACAGCTATAAATAGTTGAATTACTGCCAATATATTTAGATATTGCTTCTTTAAGTACATAGAATCACAGGTCAGTTGAGTGGGACCCTTTAAAACCAAACTGATTAGGAGATGTCCATAGTTAATCATTTAATCGGAGTAACAAGAGTTTTTCTAGTAGTTTCGAGAAGCAGCAAGCGACAGCAATAGGCCTGTAATTATTGCTGGACAGAATGTCTCCATACTTATTTTTGACCAGGGGCAAGATATATACCCTCATGAACTCTGCAGGGATATAGCTATGAGCAAGCATGGCTGATAGAGCAATGATATATGCAGACATACTACGTCATTGCATATTTTAAGTGCTCATTCGATAGTCATCTACCCCTGACGCAGAACCAGTCTTTAACTCTTTAATTAACCTCTTTACTTCAGAATGATATCAAAGTATTTTCCCTTGTCCCTCCCACATCGTTTCGCTGCAATCTATCTTAAGATTATCCCTACTCACACTGTTAAGAATGTTAGAGTAGTGGTTTTTCCACAGCTTTGCAATTTCATCCTCCCCGACACCCCATCGATTGTCGGAGGGAGGACATTTTTGACACCCGTTTGATTCTTAACAAATTTCCAAAATTTGTTATTATCGTTATTTATGCGAGCTTCACAGGCTTTTGATGCTCGAATAGACTCTTCTTCCTGTTTACATCGCCTTATGGCCGCCTTATACTGACCCCTACTTCTACACATATTCATGTATACTGGTCCTAATCTGGGTCTACCATGAAAGCACCACAAATCATAGGCGTCTTTCGATTCCCTCTTCAGGGGGCAATAAAATCATTCCATCCAGGAATAATCTTAGTATGATAGTTGTAAGATTTAATCAGGGCTTCCTGCTTCTCTTAACAGGGATATCTTACTATAATACCTATCTATGAGTTTACAGTGAGAATCATTTGAGCAAGGATTATTACAGGCAATGCAAAATTTCTAAATTATTAAAGAGGTGACTGTTCTGTCTTTGTATTCTATTCTCTGCTGCATATTAACATTGGACCAATCGACGCGATTATTCTTACCTATTGAGTTCTTGTTAGTCGTGTTGCGCATAAATTGGTAATTAATTAATATTTCTAATGGTCTATGATCAGAAAGAAGGAAATCATGCAGAATATGAACTCTAACAATTCGATCCTTTAGATTATTACTAGTGAGACAATGATCAATCCACCTGGTGGTACCACTCATATCACTAACGTATGTAAAATTACCACTGGTTACCCCTAATACATCTACATCACTTATACTTAAATTGGCCGACTCGCACATGTTACCCAATTCTACAAAGAATTCCGAGTTCACATGTGCGTTAAAGTCCCCCATTATTATACAGTGAGAATATTTGGGGTTATCTGATAATGACTTAATTTTGTACAGCAAATCAATGTATTCATCTAGATTACTGCCGTTGTTGTATGGTAAATAGCAGTTTACAATTAATATGCAATCATTGTTCACTTGTAATTCAATGCCTAACAACCTTACATTATCGCTTGTTAAAATTTATATGTTTTGACAAATTTTTCCTTATTAAGAAAGCAACACCACCAAAAGGCCTACCGTACATTAATTCATCTGACAAGTCTACTGCTGATGACGCATGGTACATAAAGTCATCATGGATGGTAGAGAGGAATTTTAGCTCTTGCTTAGGTAGCCAGTGCTCCTGCAGGAGTATCAAATCTGCACTGTCACAGATTTTATGAACATCTACATTGAATTCCTCACTGACCTTACTTTATGAGACTATTTTCAACAAGTTATCCGCCATGACTGATAGAAAATTTATTATTAATAGATTATTATTATACACAGTACAATTTCAGGCATTACCGTTAGGGCGCCTATTATTATTATTTATTATATTATTATTATTATTATTATTATTTTGCCTGTTATCAAATCTCCTGGAAAAGTGAATAAACTCCTTAACAATAATACCGTCTGGCCACTGACTATATACGGGTTGAAATGCGAATTTACACCTTTAATTATTACTTTAAAGAGTTATAATACGGAGATTTTGTTTAGTTTATTAACTAACAATATACTGTGTTCACCAATGATTTCTTCCATCATGTGTCGAATATCGCTTGCCTCGTTCGAGAGCTGAATTCGCGACAAAGAGGGTGAGATTCCTCACCGGTGGCCTGCCGCGGAGACGGTTGAGGAACCTTCGGAAGAGCGCCTGTTAACTCGACCCACCCGTCCTTCCTCAATCTCCCTGAGGCAGGGTTCGCCTGCCTGGGGGATGGGCACAACCTTGGGGGATAGGAGGCCCCTCCCCTTACTCTGTGGCTTGGTGAGGGTCTGTTAGCGGTGTTTATATCCTGACGGACGCGCGTGCCCCTCCTTCTTCGGTGGGAGGGGGGAACTGCGCCGAGCGAGGCGTTTGAGTAATCGAACTCTCCCTGCAGTGGAGGTAAGGAAGAGGGCAGTGATGCCTCGTCTCTTGGCATCGGACGTCCCTGTTCCTCATTGTGAAATCGGGAGCAGGGTCCTTTCCTGAACGGGGGGAGGTTGACCGCTCCCCTGCATGCTGCGTTTCCACCCCACATTCAGGGGGAGTTGGGGAGGGGATTTCGTTTCCCTCGCTGCCCGACGCGCTTCTTGGGATCTGACTTGCTGAACTACTTCCGAGTAACTGGGCTTTGGGAGGAGCGTCGCTTTCAACACCTCTAACTCTGACTGGAATCGTTCTAGCGAAATCGCATTTTTTCTGATTTGACACCACGTGTTGGTGTTTCAGTTCAACTAACGACTTTTGTACCTCATTGGACTGTTTGAAGAGCACCGAAGCGTCTACATCACGCATAGAGATTACCAGTATTCTATGGAAATTCGTAACGTAGAAGGTAATAGTGTTCTCATTATCCCGGAGGGTCGACACTTTATTTATAATGTCTTTTAGGATATTCTCGTTTCTAAAATTACCTCTACGAGTTGGGAGGGTAGCACTGAACAGGGTGTTTAACTGTACCCTCGCATAGTCTATTTCTTCCTAATCATAGAAATCATGACAAACAGATACGAGAAGGTCTCACCTAATATGATCTACTGTGTCAAATATAAAACAAAGGATTTTCTACAAGTACACGATTTTCAGCAGACGATCCCATTGTATATGTATCGATGGAGGAGCAGGCTTGTGGGGGAGCGTAGATGGTGGGGGTGGTTGGGGTGGAGATGGAGGGAACGCCGATAAGGGTCCCACTTCTCGCCCCTTTAAATAATAATCCAGATACCACCGGTTCGATGCTCAGGCATCTTTTCACATTAATTATGTAACTATTACTAACTATGACACATAAAAGTATATACGCGGAGTCACTGTACGATTATAACGAAATGAAACATACATTTCCCGTGGTCACCGTCAAAAACTTTTACTATTAAACGGAAGATTCGCAGTGTATATGGTGATGGTGGGGCGGGAGGAGGAGAAGGGGATGCTAGTAGGAGTGCCCACTTCTTGTCCCTTTAAATCACGTTCCAGATACCACCAGCTCCATGCACAACCATCCTTTCACATTAATTATCACTACACTATTACCCACTATAACATGCTAAGTATATACGCGGGATCACTGTGAGTTCATGAACATAATGATATCTAAATTTTCCTCGGAAACAGTGAAAAACCTTTTCTATTTAACGACATACGAGCAGCCATATATATATATATATATATATATATATATATATATACTGTGTGTGTATTGGGGGTGCACCGATTAATCGGTATCGGCACCTGGCATGCCGATTATTTTCTTAATATCGGCCGATTAATCGGTATCGGCAAGCTTGGCATAGGTAGCGTCGACTGGGGCAAATTGGGTCACCAAATGGGAAATGATTTTTTTGCTGATGCGACATTCTTAAAACTATAATTAAAATTGTTTCTAGTTTTTACTACTAAATCACAAAACTTTAACCTTTTGTGTCTCTTTTTTTAAATCCAGCAGTTAGGAACATCAAAATCATTTTACACTGAGTCGCATGTATAGAAGACAAAATTTTTAGCAAAAAACTACCTTATTTCAACCGAAATAAACTTCATTAACCAAACATAAATGATTAAGACAACACCGAAATGAAGCTTTATTGAAAACACACATCCTGGTAAAAAACAATCAAATTCTTCAAAGTAGCTAGCTATGGTAGCTATCTTCATATAAAAATATTTTCCTTAAAATAACTAAAAATTAACTTCTTAAAAATGGTTTATTTATTCAATATATTCCTTACAGCTGCTTGAAGTGTTGGAAATTTTTTTATTTTTATTTTAAAAATTCCATGTTACAATGAATTAATGCCAATTGTTCCCCATGTTCGGGCGTTAATTTGTTTCTCTTGGATTCGTAGATATTTCCTCCTGTGCTGAACAATCTTTCACTATAAACTGAAGAGGGAGGAGCGCACAGATATTTTTTGACCATTTTGCAGAGTGTAGTTAGCTGTGTTCATTTTCTGTTGACAGCCAATATCACAATCACATGTAGATACTTGCTTTTGCTATACACAACCACAACTAACCAAGGAAATAATTTGCCATCCTTTATATAGGTACTATTTTCTCCCAAACCTGGAGTATTCCAGAATGTTCTGGAATCGTCTAGAATATTCTAAGACATTCTAGAAAGTTCCATAAGGTTCTGAAATATTCTAGAATTCTATAAAAAGCTGTAAAACAATCTAAAACTCTTAAAACTAAGAAAAAAGAAAATTCTCGAATATTCTCAGTGAATAATATTTTGGAGTATCAATAAAAAACTTTTATTAAAAAACAAAAAACAAGCTCACATCGCTAATTAAGTAATAAGTTTTTATTATAGTAAATAAAAGTAAATAATAAATAATATAATATTAATTAATATACATTACATTGGGTTATACTTATAATTTTTCTAAATTGATGCCGATTAATCGGTATCGGCAAATTGGTATCGGCCGATTAATTGAGGTATCGGTGCATCACTAGTGTATATAAATATATATGTATATGTATAATTTCCCCAGAAGAGTTCCTTGTTTCATGCACGGTCTGTGTGTAACATAAAAGATCTCAGGGGACCATTCTGAGTTCTATCCCATATATATACATACGTACATATATATACACACACACACACACACACATATATATATACATACACACATTCAACTGCAAAGAACACGCAGTATAAATAACGTAAAGAACGACGCTTGTATAGGAGATATTCCGCGCAAGACGAGAGAGAGAGAACGAAACAAATGAAAAAATGAGGTAACCACCCGGGATCTTCCGATTGCCGGTCAGATGCGATACCATTACACCATGGGCCTCACTCTTCCAAATGCCGTAATTCTTCTACATACTCGCAGAAACCAATGCCCCAAGGGGGCACCTCCCGCATGCCGTAACATTATATACATTCAACTGCAAAGAACACGCAGTATAAATAACGTAAAGAACGACGCTTGTATAGGAGATATTCCGCGCAAGACGAGAGAGAGAGAACGAAACAAATGAAAAAATGAGGTAACCACCCGGGAATCGAACCCGGGATCTTCCGATTGCCGGTCAGATGCGATACCATTACACCATGGGCCTCACTCTTCCAAATGCCGTAATTCTTCTACATACTCGCAGAAACCAATGCCCCAAGGGGGCACCTCCCGCATGCCGTAACATTATATACATTCAACTGTATGTTAATAATTATTTTGTAAAAAATATTCGACAGCCTTCTTTGGAATACAGAAAGAAACTTTTATCGTTATCGTTGTAATCAGGGCAGTTATTGTTTTGGAGTTGTGGATGGTATGTATAATAATATAGTATATATGATATATTATACAGGGTGTTCATAAAGTCCCTATCTATTTCAGTGAAAACGTAGCAAAAGGGGTAAAATTCAATAACAATATAATAGGAGGCATACATTTAATGAATACTTAAGCATATGATTCTACATGAGCACCATCAGTATCTCTACAGAGTTCGAATCTGTCAGCAGCATTGCGGAACACATTTTGGAACATGACAGGGGTTATTTTTGTAACTGCTGTTACGATACGAGCACGTAAATGTCCCAGCTTCATTCAGATGGCATTTTAAACACCGTCATCTTTCAACAAGATGGGGCACCTTGTCATTACGCAAACATTGTTCGGGAGTACCTAAATAAACGAGTTCCAAATCGGTGGATCGGACGTGGAGGCAACAGGCCCTGGACGGCTCGATCTCTTGACCTAACGCCATTGGATTTCTTTACATGGAGCTTTATCAATTCAAACGTCTATCGAACAAGGGTTACAGATCTGCAAGATTTACGTGCTCGTATCGTAACCCCTGTCATGCTCCAAAATGTGTTCTGCAATGCTGCTGACAGATTCGAACTCTGTAGAGACACTGATGGTGCTCATGTAGAATCATATGCTTAAGTATTCATTAAATGTATGCTTCTATTATATTGTTATTGAATTTTACCCTTTTTGCTACGTTTTCACCGAAATAGATAGGGACTTTATAAACACCCTGTACAATATATATTAATATAATACTACTAATACTACTACTAATAATAATATTAAGTATATGAAGTAGAAAACGCAGGAGACACTTTGGAGGAGTTTGAATCCCTTTACACCCTTCACTCCTAAATAAGGCCCTCACCTGGTCATACATCTTACGTTTTGAAAATATTTTTTGTTCCCTTTTTTTCATGAGGCTTCCTAAACTTGATAGTATTCAAATACTGAGAGATTTGTATAAATAAAATCCACAATCCATTATTTAAATTTCCCACTTCCATGAGTGTTTAGTGTCGCTGCATCCCTTGTTGGTGCGATGTGTAGGTGCTAAAAATTCTGGTGCACAGCCAACTTTACTTCACTCCATTACGCTTAAACTACACAGTCCATTAAAATTTGAATTCAATTCCACGTGTCCAATTTAAAAATATTGTGCACCTAAAGGTGTTAATTTACCAGCTTGTTTTAATTGTTTTAATTATTTTATTAGCTGCTGAGGATGGAAAAGGCTTTTCTGAAACTTTCAGAAGAATGAAAATAAAGTGATGTTCAGAGTTTCTTTCGTCATTTTAAGTATCCTGTGTTTCAGGTCCCCTAAGAGTATATATATATATATATATATAACTTTTTCCTGAAAGTGACGTCCGTTGAAAGAGTAAAAAAAGTTAGTGCGATCAAGGATATAATATTTTATAAATACAAAATTTCAATTCAGAATTTCCGTTTTCTTCCCACAATTGTTCGGTGCCACTACAGTATGCGGTCTACCTACGATTGGTTAGGTTTAGTCATGATGTTTTCGTTAAAACTAACGAAAATATTATGACTAACATTACCAAACGTCAAGGTCGATTGACATTGGGCTGTAAACAAGCAATTAGTAAACAAGATAAGAAGCTATAGTTAAAAAGTAGACCGCCAAATCGTAGGTAGACCGCATACTATAGTAGCATTCAATGTTCTGTAATCCTGGTGGATATCGTTGTCTCCCTGGAATATACTGTACTATTTTAAAATATTCGTGACATATACTGGAAGGGAATTTTGTTCATAAAAATCTGACTTACAAACAAAATGTCAGTAACATTAATATAATTTTCTAAAAATTATGTGTCTTTAGAACCATTAAGTCCTAGAAAAAGTAAAAAATCCAGATGAATTTACTGACATAGATAAAAGTCAGTCAAGAACAAGTTCGGGCACGAATCCATTGATTGATTTGAAGTCCCTGTAGAAGATGTAATTAAGGTTTTACAACAAATACGATAAAATACGGCACCAGAGCCAGATACAATGAGTGTCACGTTTCTGAAGAAATGTAAAGAGAATTATTGCCAAGACTTTATACTTACTATGTAGAAAATTATTCGACACAGGATGAACGGGTAACCAGAAGCAAAATTGCTTGCTCACAACAAATTTTTTTTTCAGTCCGAACTAACATGGCTTAAAGCCTCAGGAGACAATACTGGAAAATATTATCGAGGTAAAAAATAGATGGAATATATACTGATTTTGCTAAAGCCTTCGATAAAGGTGACCATGGAATTATAGCATACACACTTAATATAAGAATTACTGGAAAGCTGGGACGATGGATATTTAATTTTCTGTCCAAAAGAACACAAAGAGTGGTAGTAAATGGAGTCAGATCTGAAGTCCCAGAAGTCGTAAGCTCTATCCCACAGAGTGCAGTTGCTCTTTACAATAATGATTGGAAACCTTGATGCAAACATTAATGGGAGTATCGTATAGTGTTTCGCAGACACAAAGATATGGAAGGAAATATCAAACGAAGGTGACATAGAAATATTACAAAACGATATTGAAACATTAATTAAGTGTGCGGAAGACAAACAATATGAAGTTCAACGAAGAAAAATTCCAACTTATAAGATATGGCAGCAACAAGGTGAGTAGTATAGCCGCAAAAGGTTAGAGTGCAGGAATGTTGCAAGTGATTACGTAATGTTGCAAAGGGGGGATGTTGCAAAGGGGGTGGGGGATGTTGCAAATGGGGGTGGGGGTGTTGCAAAAAAAATAAAAAATAAAAAATAAAAAATAAAAAAATACCCCCCAAAGGGCCCTTTGTTGCCAACCGGGGTTGCAAGGGGCATGCAACTTGGAGGCGGAGTTCTCCCCCAAGCTATTCCCCCCCAGGGTTGCCAGATCAATTTTTTTAAAAGTAGCACAAAAGTTAGAAAAAGTAGCGGATTTTGGTAGAAAGTAGCCCAATAAAGAAATTTATTTTTGAAAACTCAGGAAATATAGAAAGCATGATTTTTATATCATAGTCAAAGTGATTCTTACCTTTAAAAGTTAAAATTCCAACGTATCGAGTATTTCTTTCTCTTCTTCACTCAATTCATTCTCGTATATACTTGAATTATAGTTCAGCATGGCCTTAGTTGGAGAAAAATTATAGAAACAAATATTTTGTTTTTCAAGCGTCATTTTCAGTCTCAATATTGAAGAAAGAAGATGCAGCCCCATCCTATTTCGTAGCTTAGTTTTGGTGGATGTTACCCTTACACACTTTACACAAAACTTTCCTATTATCATCTTTTATCTCTTTTACCCATTTTGAAAACTGAGGATCTCGTAGCCAAGCTGTCTGAAACTTTTTATCATACTTTGACCACTTACTCATTGTAATTTTAAAGGGTATGATATCTGAATAATAAAAATTAAACAGTGGTCTCTCACTTAATTGAATTTAACAATTAACCATACATGTATACTTTTTATCTTTATTTTGCAAATTGTCAGATTTAAAACACTGAATAAACATCTGCAACAACACGTCACTGAAGCTAATTAACGCTGACTGATTCCTCATTCGCATTTCGCCGCGGGCGGCGGCCCCGGAGAGGCAGTTGTACCACATACTCAGAACAAAATTTTGTAAATATTAATTAGGATTTTTTGGAGACAAATAAAATTTCTAGATATTATATAAAAGTGAATTTGCTCCAAATAAAATGACTAAATAATAAATGGAAATATTTGGTTCATATCTAGACTAGAGATTACTGAGCTGAAGAATAAGCATCTGGCAACTCTGCTCTGCCATGAGGCATCTAACTTTAAGCGAGGCTAAACATGTTACATACATGTAAACTATAAATTCGAGCTCAAGATATTCGCTATTCGGTAAATGTAATTAGATTAAACTTTAAACATAACATTTGAAATAATAAATTTTAAAATTATTTTGATAAATTTGGGAATGTATTATATTTCATTACAATAATATAGATGTCTGGAAATAGCTTAGATTCGAATAAAAACAATTTATTATTGGTAGCACTAGCATATTCTGTTTAATTTAGAAATTATTACTAATTTACAAAAAATAATTTGAATATTGAAATGAAACCGAAAAGTAGCGGATTGTAGCCCAAACAATTTTTTAAGTAGCCCAAAAGGTAGCGAGTAGCCCAAAATTAAAAATAAGTAGCGTACTCTCTTGAAAAGTAGCGTAATCCGCTACTTGTAGCCCAATCTGGCAACCCTGTTCCCCCCAAAGGGCCAGAAAGGAGAGAAAGGAGGAGAGAAAGGAGGAGAGGTGTTCACCTGGCAGGAGCCAAGTGCATATTAAGACTTCAGCCGAGTAGACGTTGTCTTATAGGCTCCTAATCAGCCAGTTGGCTTAGAAGGCGTAAATGGCTTGAGTTGCCAGATAGCGCCATGTATTCAGTTTGTGATATATATTTAATTCTAATCGAAGACTGAGTTGCCAGATACCATTGTATACATTATTATAGACGCCTAATCAGCCAGTAGGCTTAGAAGACGTAAATGGCTTGAGTTGCCATGTTGCCAGGTACCATTGTATACATTATTATAGACGCCTACTTTTTAGCATTGCCAGATACCATTGTATACATTTAGAATTCCGCTATGCGCCATGTATTCAGTTGTGTTGTCAGATACCACTTTTTAGCATTATTATGGTGAGTTGTCTCACAAAACAATTAAAAGATTTCGTGCCATGTATTCAGTTACCAGATACCACTTTTTAGCGATACCATTGTATACATTTAGAATTCCGCTAGTAGGTTTAGAAGGCGTAACATGTTATAATTGGAATTAAGTAAAACAACATTGCATCATTCTTTTTATTATAAATATATAGAAAATAAATATACATTTCAATAATAATTGAGGAATATGCATATAATCAAAAAAATATACACACACACACAATTATGGAGATGGAGATATATACAAATAAATATACATTTCAATAATAATAGAAATATGCATATAATCATAACAGTACAGGAGAAATATCAAGCAAAATATATAAATACATTTCACTTTTTTTTCAAAATACTAAACTCGCACTTAATCGAGTTTACAATTACATCATTATTGCTCTGCATTACGCAGTATACGCGGTTTAATAATATTTCACCGCTTAAAGTATAGGGAAATCTGTATTCGATATGAAGGGCTTTCATATCGTTCAGTACTATTTTTGTTCCCACTTTACAACCGGTTGGTAAATCATCTTTAAATACGTCTAGAATACGATCAAAAGCACGCACAAAGAGTTCATCGTTAGCTACATTATTAAACACAAGTTTATAAGCATGCTTTTCCAATCGAGGGTTTATTTCTACCGACTCGAGCTTTTCAATCGTGAACTCACTCAACATAGCGGCAATTGAAATAATCTTCTAAATCGTTACGACAACTGCGCGTTATATAAAGAAATAGTTCTTCAGGGTGAACGGTGTAGGTGAGCTCAGCCTTGTACCGATCAATTGCTTTGTACCAAAGTTCATGGTATTTCAAAGAGTCTAAACTTTTTAAATAAACGTCCAGCTCTAGACCATTCTCACCAGCCCTACACTCGGTAAACCCATCGAGCAGAGCGGTGTATGCGTATTCAAGTACTGTATCAAAATAAAGCATATCCGTAACACGCGCGTCTAATATAGGTTTCAGCTTGCGGAATCCGACGATTTCAAACATTCTGTCGAGGATGAAACGGTTTCGCGTAGGAACAAGAGCGTTATTATCAGAAGCATTCCTCCACATCAGCCGTATATCAATGCACGGCCGATCGTTATTTATACACAACGTACATACAACGGCGTATGAGGGTGCGTCACTAATCTGCTCTCTTCTTGTACCTACGTTAGCAGGTATTTTATAACGATCTTCACTCCACTTCTCAACTATCACGAAGATTCTATTCATCTCCTCGACACTTAAATAAACCCGTTTGTTTGTTTGTCTACATTCCGTTTCCAGTACATAGCTAACGGTACCGGATTTACGCCTGAACACGCGCAACGATTTCGTCACGGACACATCGTACGAGGCGTTGAGAATGCTGCTCAAAGGAAGTGCCATCGTATTCGAGGAGCGCACGTCCACTCGGTTCAAGCTCTGAGATAACTATGAGCCGTGTGAGGCACGCAGGTAGGCAGGAACGGTTCGACGGGCGGCTGACTCGATGATACGTGAATGGGGTTGTTCGAACTCGTATGATCCGCGAGTCGTACCGAATTGTTGTACATATTTGTTTTTTCGGTACAAGAATTAATTTCATCACTACCAGCCTACGCACCAGACAGTTTACCTCAGGATAAGAACTAGGCACATTTTATGTTTTACTAAACATCTTCACACTCCGGCGCACTATTTGAGAGGAACATATTATCATATTTTTCCTGTCTGCCCATCAAACGATACTCGTCTCTAAAGTCTGTTAAAAACTCACGCAGGGCACTAGCCACAACCTCACTACGAACCTCATCATGATATACGTTAATAGAGTGATAAAAATACTTAAGATTGTCCATGATCACGAGATTCACATTTTCAGTCGTAGGGTATGAGTAATCGACATGGTGTAGCATGACGTAATACCGCTTGTCACACCACCCATCCGCAAGACTCATTATCCATACCTGCTGCTTCTCGTCTGCACGCGTTGTTTCTTTTACTTCACGGTGTATGTGAGACTTTATAAAGTTTAGCTCTGCAGTATACTTCAGCACATCGTCTGTGCAACGAAAGCCTTCAACGGTCTCACCAGAACATCCGTAGAGTATTTGTACATCTTGGAACTTCGCACAATCCAATGTGTTTTTAAAAGAGGCATAGGAGGGAGGAATAGGAAGTTTTTCGGTATCCACCACATCCTGGCACTTTGCTGAATACCATTTCATAAACGTTGTACAAGCAATATTAAAGGTAGCCATTCGAATACACGTCTGATCTTTTCTTCTGAATACACGTCTGATCTCTCGGGCTTACTGCAGTCGACTGACCACGCAGGGACTCCCAGATAGTAGCATGACTCACGGCCTTACAGTGGGCGGAGCTTAGAACTTTCACCTGCGCACACACACACGCAAACACACACACACACACACACACACACACACACAAAGGAGAAAGTAAAACGCTAATTGAAACATGATTTATTTAATAAACGAGATATTCAAGTTATAAATATTTACAAATACGATTTAATAAACGAGATATTCAAGTTATATATATATATTTACAAATACGATTTAATAAACGAGATATTCAAGTTATATATATATATATTTACAAATACGTGTAATAAATCAATAGATACGACTATATACAAGACAAATACGTGTCATTTAACAATAGAAGCATCAAGCGTTATGGTATCCAAAGGGTACGGTATCATAGGTACCAGGTGACTGGTAACGTTTCCTATAGGTGTTACGGCACACCTTCGTACCCCTAAGTTCCTTCACGCCCCCCAGCTTCTGCGCCCGAAAATTGTGGGTGACTACAATTAGTTGGGGGAGGTCGTTCGCCCTCATCATCGTCCAAACACACTAGATCCTTCAACGATTCAAAGTTAACAACCCGCCGATTCGCATGGTTGAGCGTAATACCCTTTGCCTTCACGATATATTTCATTTCCTCCCCCACCCTGACCCGTACCCCATAAGTTTTAGGTCCTGTTGAGAAAAAAGAGTCGGCGTATGCGTTGTCCCCATACTCATCCTTGATCTCATCAGTGAGCTCGCCGAGGAACTCCCCAATAGCGGGCATGTATTCACCTCCCTCTCTGTGAATATCACGCTATCTGTATCGGCATACAATACTCTCCGCCCAAGAGAATGCAATAGACCCCAAAGTTTTATACGGGCGTAGGCTGTTGTGAAGCTGGCCACAGGTATGTTTGTAACCCTTGAGGTATCTGTGGCCAATTCAGTGTTGTTGTACTTTATTATGTAAGTATTACCTACATTCACGATCTCCATGACCTCTTTATCGGGAGCATTGCATAATCCCAGACATCACTATAACTTTGTGCCAAATGAATGTTCCCTTTGCCGGTATTCTGCGCAAATTTTCCCCATAGACTGTTTAGACACAACTTTGCACTAAAGCGCTTGCCAGGATTCTTTACAATTTGGACACGATCAAGTTGTATACCTTCGCGGTCGCGGTAACGTTGAATATAGGCAGACTTTTCATCTTCGGTATCAACTCCTCGCGGATACCCTGATGCCTCAACCTTATCCTTCAAAAAGGCGTTTATATATGGTGTGAAAAGGTTGGGTAGCTTCTGAAACCTCCACACCTCATGTATCTTCAGTATTCTATAACCATGGCGTACGGCTAGGGCCAGCTCAGGACTTGTATATACGCCTCTGATCTTACGCTGGTGGGGTATATGGTTACAATCGCCGTTATCCTCTTCCGCGCACTTCACGCACAGGGGAAACATGAGCTTGTCGTCGATAACGACAGGTAAGATTGGCATCCATAAATTGCGTGGGGGAGTACGTCTACGAAAGAGAGCCCAAAGTAACGATCATTCAAATTTCTTGAAAATTCATTGATGGATGGCAGGTTAGGTCCCACCAGTTTCTCAGGAGCGCCCACGGGGTACGGATTGTTCTTCATCACGTATGGGTTAAAAACAGAAATCGTAGTAATGGAGCTTCACACCCTCCGTAGGTGGAAAGTATAGTCTGAATGGATTTGTACGTCCTCCAAACAAGCTATCACCACATTTGAGAGGATCCAGCACCATTGAGCGCTTGATCGTGTTTATTTCCTCACGGTACACCTCGTCTGTCTCCATCCGTGCATCATATTCATGCTCCCACAAGACTTTGTGAGTGAACTGTGATCCTATAAGTTGATCGCGGGTGCGGGTCCGTGCAAGACAGTCGGCAGGAGATCTACCGTGGATATCTCCGGCGATTCCGCACTCAGGACGGGGGCATCCATGCCACCAGCAACCGTTAAAGGAGTACACAGTCTTCACACCAGTGACACGGTTTTCACTTAACCCATCAACCCAAAAAACACGTCCATTAATCTTAATGGGTACTTCACCCGTGTTGCGGGCGTGCTTTATGTATACACCTGTCTGTTGCTGTAGGTGTATGAGCCAGTAAATAGCCTTGTGTCCGTAACTGCGGGGGTTGTTTCGGTGAATAATGGCTAAGGTGTCTTTAGGCATGAAGTTATTCTTGAACACCGTAATACATAATGATGCATCTTTCATATAACATACATGCTTTACTCCATCCCCCTTATATTCCTCCTGGCCTGTAGGGCAGTGAATTACGTCACACTTGTGCTTAAATTTTCCCCAATTATCCATTGTGTGAAACATACCACATTCACAGATTCTCATTTTCCTGCACGTGCTAATTGATTTATGGAAATCAAAACAGTTATTATTGAAAAATGTGCGTCTACACACATCACAGTCTCTCTTCTCAGCGTCAACTACACGGCTTTCACATTTGGTGCTTTTACACTGCTCACATACCATGTGACATTCTTTACAATGTCTCACAATATCATCCGCAAACTCGAGGCACCCCTTACACAAATCATGATGTCTCCCATATTTTCGACTTTTGTCATAACTCGCGTAAAGCCACCTTATATTACGGATGGGGAGATACGTTGTCCCTGACAATCCTAAAATAAGTAGGGGTCTTGTACGAACTCTCACACAGCTTTTAAAAACATACACAGTCCTACGACGATCATCCAGCCCAAATACAACTATACGGACATTCATTTCCTGTTCTACCAACCCTTCTCAACTCTTCAGGATCCATATTACAGTCAAATTCAAGTTCACAGTCTACAGCTAGTTTACGGGCACGCTCCACGACCGTAGGCAACCAAATTTTTGGGGCCTGTGTATTTTGTACAGTAAACATACGTGCTAAGAGTACTGCTATAAAGCCGCAACCACGATCGACGTTTATATGCTTTCGGTAAATAGTCGGAGAATTGAAGTTAAGAGTATACGGTATGGCACTATGACCCGCAACACGGAATACACGATCAATATTTATCGTGAAGTTGTCCATATTAAAGGCTATACTACTTTGGGCGGCTTGCATTATACGTCCTAATATATATTCTACATCTTCAGCCGCCAAACGTCTAAATGGCACTATCACCCAATAATCGTCTACATCACCGTCATCTGACCCGAATCCAAAGGACAGACTCGTCCTGACTTCACGCTCGTCGCGATTCTGAAGAGCAAACTCTACAATACGCTGTACAACCCGGCGTAGCCCGCGCTCAATTCCATTGCTATACATGGCTCGAGGGTCGACCCTGACTCTATACCGATTTCTAGTCAAGGCTGGGGTGGGGGCTGCGGAGCGCACCAACTCGAACGTTATAACATCCTCAACAGAACGGGGGGCATCTGTGGCGGATGAACTAGGGGATATATTAGCGGAAGGTGCTGCTGGGGGGCCTGTTGCGTAGGAGGTTGAGGGTTGGGGATCTATTATTGTAGACTTAACAGAACGGGGGGCAACTGTGGCGGATGAATAAGGGGATATATTAGCTGGAGGTGCTGCTGGGGGGGTTGTTGCGTAAGAGGTTGAGGGTTTGGGATCTATTACCGCTGCAACAGGCGCGTGTTTCGGTCGCTTTACCTGACGTGGGTTCTTATACCTCCGCTTTGGACGTGCTACCGGTATCGCTGGTGAGGGTTCGTTGGCAGGGGAGGAGATCACAACTACACTGTCGTCGAGGTCATCCGTAATGTCAATGATGGGGTGCTCTACCTCATCGTCATTCACCGTTCTGTGGGAGAAGAAAGCAAAATATATGAACAGCACTCAAAATTTGTAATATTTTGTAAATGACCCACTTAGGAGTGTGACGTGTTAGAAATGGACTCTGTAGAAAAATTCAGATTCACGAACCCATCCACATGTATTATATCTGGACCTACAGGATGTGGTAAAACTGTGTTTATGCTTAAAATCATTAAAGAAAAGGGAGAGATGTTCTCGAAATTTGTGCATAAAGTTATATGGTGCTATTCGACGTATCAATCAGTGTTCAACGAGTACGAAGATGATATTTTGTTCCACAAAGGCGTATATGACGTTAATTCGTTAAAGGGAAATGAACATACAATCATTGTAATTGACGATCTCATGTTGGAGATGGATAAAACGTTTGCCGAGACATTTACAGTATTCTCCCACCATCTTAACATAAGCGTGTTCTTCATCAATCAGAATCTATTTTTCAAAAATAGATACATGCGCGATGTGTCGTTAAATACGCAATATCTAGTCTTATTCGCGCAACGTAGAGATGTATCACAAATTGGGGTATTAGCCAATTAAATGTTCCAGAATCAGCGTAAGGAGTTTTTGGAAGTTTATAAAGAAGCTACAAGCACGCGTTACGGATATTTGCTTTGCGACCTTCATCCGCGAAACACGTTTAGTGTTTCTGCGAACGAATATATTTCCAAACGAGCATGAAACGGTGTATATTCTAGAATGACAAAGAGACTAAAGAAATACCGTGAATTAATAAAAATCTATCATCGACTGCCCCGGGCAATGCAGCAGATGTTTATTAAAAATATCGACGCCGACTTTTTAAAATGCATCTGTGAAATCTGTCTTAACGTTATAAATTGCAATGTATCAATGAAAACACCTCAGAAGGCTCGCCTACACCGCTACAAGAACATAATACGTGCACTCGCTCGTAAAAGTCAAACTGTAGCGAAGAAAAAACGAATTATTTTCCAAACAGGAGGGTCATTTCTCCCCATCTTATTTTCAGTTTTGGGTCCTTTACTGACTAGATTAATATAATGAAGAAAGTGGTAGTGATTCCCCACGAGGTGTACGCTTCACTGCAAAGGAATCCAGACACGGATCTAGATCCCCGTAAAAGCAGACTTAAAAGAATGGAAAGCGAATTGCTAGCCCTATTAAACAGTGAAAAAACACCTGATGAGAAAAGAATCTTATACGAAGAAGCTCTGCAGAAATTTCTTCACGAGTACGAAAATTATAAGAGCCCTACAGAGATTCCTGTGGTTATTAGGCACAGCATGGGGGACGATGGACATGGCGACATAGGATCTGTGCCCGACGATACAGCTGACCAACCAAAAAGATTAGCCACACAACATATCGAACATGTATTAAAAAGCACCCTCCCACATACATTGATGAGTAAAGGCTTAAGTCTTTATAATCTATTGAATGAGGATCCAGCCATACAATGGACCGATACAGGCGAGATCATTGTGGAAGGATCAAAGGTACAGGGATCGAATATCGTAGACATTGTCCATGATCTGGTGAGAAAGTGGGATAGGCCATCACCATCAGGATGGAAGCATATTAAAGCAAGACTACAACAAATAAATGTCCCTAAAACGTTGATAGGAAATCTGAACACGTTAAAAGACTTGGAACATGCAAGGCATGTGACACAATTGAAGGCGCCGTCACCCCCGGCGAGATCATTGTGGAAGGATCAAAGGTACAGGGATCGAATATCGTAGACATTGTCCATGATCTGGTGAGAAAGTGGGATAGGCCATCACCATCAGGATGGAAGCATATTAAAGCAAGACTACAACAAATAAATGTCCCTAAAACGTTGATAGGAAATCTGAACACGTTAAAAGACTTGGAACATGCAACGCATGTGACACAATTGAAGGCGCCGTCACCCCCGGCGGTAAAACCTTTGAAGAGGAGCAAGAAGAGGTTAAACCAACCCTACCCACGTGCCTCTAAAATACGCAAATGGCTAACGTATTAACTAAACGCTATTATGACATTTCTACCCCATCCTCTTACGGCGGCGTAGATAGACTGTACAGAAGTGTTTACGGAGTAGGAAAAAAGATGTTGAAAGATTTTTGAGGGAGCAGGACGCTTATACGCTTCATAAGCCTGTGAGAAAAAGGTTTAAAACAGCCAAGACAACGGCTTCCTCGATTGATTCTATTTGGCAAGCAGATTTACAAACATGCAAAGATATTCTGTGTATAACGATGGTTACCGCTACATTCTATTCATAATAGACGTATTCTCTAGATATCTGTGGCTAGTTCCTCTGAAAAATAAATCACCTGAAACAGTTGCTAAAGCCACCAAAACGCTAATGTTAAAAGAAAACAGGGTTCCTGGCTATTTTTGTACGGATATGAGGAAGGAATTTATAGGCCGTGCTTTTCAGAACATGTTGACAGAGTTTAATATCAGCTATTACACAACCAATTCTATACATAAGGCTTCTTTAGCTGAAAGAGTTCAGCGCACCATAAAGGATACAACCGCTCACACCATCGCACGATTGGGACAACACCTAACGAAGTTTTAGAAAGAGGTACGCTCCCGAGGAGAGATGGATCACCACCAACACCACACTCGTCGCGCTTCAAAATCAATGATTATTTGAGGCTGTCGCTTTCGTGGAACAAATTCGCAAAGGGTTTTGAGCAAGGATGGACACGCGAGATTTTTAAAGTTAGGGCTATGAGACCTAAAGGTGAGATAATGATGTATTACATGAAGATTTGAATGGGGAAGAAATCTCAGGAGGTTTTTACCGCGAGGAAATGCAGGAAGTTGCGTTTAATTTAGGAAAAAATGTGTTTAAAATTGAGAAAATTTTAGGAAGCAAAGGTTCAGGAAAGAGAAAAATGTACCTGGTGAAATGGCTAGGGTACCCAGAAAGCTTCAACACCTATATAAAAGTTGATGCAATAATGAAGCTTAAATAGTATGCAACATGGCTCCTAACGATTTCTACGTCACACTCCCGTCCTCCTCGTCCCTGTCTGTACACCCTAACAACACACTAGCCAACTTTGTAACAGAGCTCCACGGGCACATTGAATTGGGTCGTGATTCGTATGAGGTGGGATATGCGAAATTCAGCTGGACACCATCTTTTTAAATATTGACATAAAGAAACCGTTTTTACGATTCTTAGAGACATTGACGAGTGTGAAAAAGCTGGGTAGCTATGGATGAAACTATGCGTATCGCTCGGACTAAGGTTGCACGGTATTACAGTACAGAAGTAAGACTAGGACCGGGTCAATATGGTTCGGCCGAGGATGTTGTGAGAGGCTTAAACGTAAGTTTAAGAAACTCAAACCTTACGAATGATTTAGTATACGAAATCGTAAACAACCCTGCACATACACTAATCCTAAAATCAAAGACTAACAGACGTATTAAGACCATAGAAAGTTCCAAATTCTAACCAATGGCTGATATAGCGCAGTCTTCCAAGAGACACATTTCACGAGACACCGCATGACTTGTCCAGATTAATGTATCAATTGAAGATGGAGAAATTGGCTGAAAGGTCCCCAGACATGTGCTATATTTACAGTAATATAGTGGAGCACCAGTTTGTTGGGATACCCAGGCACGCCTGCTGCGCATTGCTCACATCCCAACCATAGAGGAAGGAGTTTGAGTATTACATATGACAGACCCCATTATGTGAATGTTGCAACTAATTTAATAACCAATATCTCATATATACAGTGCCCGCGAAAAGTATCCGATCACTCAAAAAACAATATTTTCCCTTGATATTCAGAGACACGTAATTCACTTTCTATTTGTTCTAGCACATCTGGTAACTTTGAGGTTGCTCGCTGATATGAGAGCTATCCAACGCATTCTCAAATTAGTGTTCTGGTAGCCTTCGTTGCGGGTGGCTGTGTCTCAAATTTGTCAGATTTCACTGTTTTGTAAATTTCTTGATTTTTTTTTTTTTTACAGAAAGTGGTGTAAATAAAATTTATATATAATGTGTGCTAAAAAACAACTTAAGAGTGATTGTCGAGGTGCTATTGTTGCTTTGCATGCATGTGGGAAATCACAGAGACAGATAGCTAAGGAATTAAACATATCCCAAAGTACCGTTAATTTATGGGTTTCACGGGCTAAGAACATGGTGGCCTAACCACGCCAGTCCCTAAAAAAACGATCTGGCAGACCGAAAAACAATTCGCGAACAGACAAACTTATGAAACGTTTAGTAGTATTGAAAAACCGCAACAATACTGCGAAAGAATAAAATTTATATAATTTTTATCTGGTGTTTCTGAACCGAACTATCCATGAGCGGCTCCAAAAAGACTTCGGATTACCATCTCGCCATGCTGCTAAGAAAACCGTTCATTAATGAAAAAACATGCGTAAAAAACGTGTCGCATTTTGTAAAAAAATACAATTCATTGGACTGTGTTGATTGACTGTAAGAAGGTTTTATTTAGCGATGAGTCGACATTTTTTGACATTCCAGAAGTTGTCCAAAAAAGGTTCGCCGGCCTATTGGCTCAAATAGGATGGACCCTAAATACACCTAAAACAATGAAACACCCTCCAGTGTGGATGGTTTGGGTTGTTTCGGTTACTATGGGCGTGGAAACTTATATTTTCTTCCGAGAGACACACTATGAATGGTGCACGGTATTTAGCAATGCTACAGGATAAACTTCCAATGGCAATGGCAATCCAAAGGACAAAAATATACATGCATGATGGTGCACCATGTCACAGGGCCAAAATAGTGACAAAATGGATTACTGACAATAAATTTGATATTTTGGATTGGCCTGGTAATAGTCCAGATCTCAATCCGATAGAAAATCTGTGGCTAATAATAAAAAATAAGGTTGAATGCCACGACACTGGCTCAGTCGAAAAATTACAAGAGGCCATCAAAAAGGTATGGTGCAAGGAAATATCAGTGGAAATTTGTCAAAACTTGATTAAATCCATGCCAAAACGTCTAGAACAAGTCATCCAAACCAAAGGACAGATGACAAAATACTAATATAAGGTTAGTATACATTTAAACATTGTTTTTTATGTAACAAATACAAATTTCAAGGGTGATCGGATACTTTTCGCGGGCACTGTATATAAGAACGATTGAGGGTGAAAACTTCCCATTTGGTAACGGGAGCTTAACAGTGAAGCTACACTTTCGACGCACTGAGTTATAATGGATAGAAAGCCTTTCACCGTCTATCGAGGGGTGAGATACCAGCGCGGTAGTGGAGTTGGATCCATTTTTTCATCCATACTACGGACGGCTGTTCCTTTGCTGAAGAGGGGTGTCAGATACCTTGGAAGGAAAGCGCTACAATCAGGCCTTAACACTGCAGAAGACATATTGGCCGGGGCTAAACCTAAAGAAGCTCTAAAAAAACATTTAAAGCGTACACGGAACGAAATCATCAAAGATGCAAAGAGAAAAATGTGTGGTGGCGGGAAGAAGAAGAGGGCTCCCCGGAAGAAGAAGGGGTCACGTGGTATTAAACGTAAAAGGCTATCAAAAAAGAAGTGCTGTAAGCGAATGAAACCTATGGTTGACCACTTTTTTGACTGATATAAGCTAAGGACATTGATCTCATGAATCATAGTTTGTTTACCACTTGTCGAGAGAGGAGTCACTATTTCGCCATGGCACGCTTCATCCACCCATGTAGTTCACAATGCTGTAAATCGGAGCTGTCCCTTTTTGAGCTGCCTCCAACCCAAGTTTCTGTTGAGCACAGTGACTTTATTACAATTAACCCTTTAAACACAATTAGTTCCCCGAGTGCACCTATAGAATTCGTGATACCCAGCTCAGGCCCTTACTTTTTTGATCCAAGCTGTGTGCACATGTACGCTAAGCTACGTATAGCCCATTCTGATGGAACGGTCTGCGATATCGGCAGGCACGGGGTACTATCATCTACGAGCCTATCTGGAAAATGTCCTCAACTTTTCCAAAGAAACGAAGGCTACCTTTTTAAGTGCCGAGGGATATTATCAAACTAAAAATGAAAATAGTATAAAGGACAAATTTAAAAATTCTAAAAAGAAAATATACGAGTGTTTTGAACGGTTGCACACAGATTTCACTTTCCAGGTTCATCCGCCACAGATGCCCCCGTTCTGTTGAGGATGTTATAACGTTCGAGTTGGTGCGCTCCGCAGCCCCCACCCCAGCCTTGACTAGAAATCGGTATAGAGTCAGGGTCGACCCTCGAGCCATGTATAGCAATGGAATTGAGCGCGTGCCGGGTTGTACAGCGTATTGTAGAGTTTGCTCTTCAGAATCGCGACGAGCGTGAAGTCAGGACGAGTCTGTCCTTTGGATTCGGGTCAGATGACGGTGATGTAGACGATTATTGGGTGATAGTGCCATTTAGACGTTTGGCGGCTGAAGATGTAGAATATATATTAGGACCTATAATGCAAGCCGCCCAAAGTAGTATAGCCTTTAATATGGACAACTTCACGATAAATATTGATAGTGTATTCCGTGTTGCGGGTCAGAGTGCCATACCGTATACTCTTAACTTCAATTCTCCGACTATTTACCGAAAGCATATAAACGTCGATCGTGGTTGCGGCTTTATAGCAGTACTCTTAGCACGTATGTTTACTGTACAAAATACACAGGCCCCAAAAATTTGGTTGCCTACGGTCGTGGAGCGTGCCCGTAAACTAGCTGTAGACTGTGAACTTGAATTTGACTGTAATATGGATCCTGAAGAGTTGAGAAGGGTAGAACAGGAAATGAATGTCCGTATAGTTGTATTTGGGCTGGATGATCGTCGTAGGACTGTGTATGTTTTTAAAAGCTGTGTGAGAGATCGTACAAGACCCCTACTTATTTTAGGATTGTCAGGGACAACGTATCTCCCCATCCGTAACATAAGGTGGCTTTACGCGAGTTATGACAAAAGTCGAAAATATGGGAGACATCATGATTTGTGTAAGGGGTGCCTCGAGTTTGCGGATGATATTGTGAGACATTGTAAAGAATGTCACATGGTATGTGAGCAGTGTAAAAGCACCAAATGTGAAAGCCGTGTAGTTGACGCTGAGAAGAGAGACTGTGATGTGTGTAGACGCACATTTTTCAATAATAACTGTTTTGATTTCCATAAATCAATTAGCACGTGCAGGAAAATGAGAATCTGTGAATGTGGTATGTTTCACACAATGGATAATTGGGGAAAATTTAAGCACAAGTGTGACGTAATTCACTGTCCTACATGCCAGGAGGAATATAAGGCGGATGGAGTAAAGCATGTATGTTATATGAAAGATGCTAAGCCTAAAAATAACCCTTGTATAACTGTATACTACGATATAGAAACATACACGAACGCTGAAACGAAAGAGGTAATTCCACATTTACTTGTGAGCCAGACCATCTGTGATGAGTGTATGGGTATCGAATGTGACGAGTGCCCGAAATGCGGTAAACGGACAAACGTTTTTAAAGCGAATGTCCGCGATAGTCCTGTGAAACTATTTGTGTTGTCAAGTTAGCCGACAAGTTAAAAAAAATGACTGTGTATATTCTCGCCCATAACGGGGCAAAGTTTGACACGCAGTTCCTTTATAAGGAGTTGCTTGAACACGAATCCTCTGAGATATTTACAGGTGATCCATTGAAAAGAGGCAACAAATTAATACAGATGCAAATAAGAGGCAATGTACAATTTAAAGACACTTCATTATTCACACCTTGTAAATTAGCAAAGCTACCCAAGGTGATGGGAGTAGCAGCTGAAGTTTCCAAAGGATACTTCCCTTACACTTTCCTCACCAGCGAGACTTTAAACTACGTAAGCCCACCACCACCCAAACATTATTTTGACTGTATGGATGAACGTGAAGACTTTGATCGATACTACAACAGTTTTAATGAAAGTAACCCTTATAATATAGCTGATGAATGTGAGCGTTATTGCGTGAATGATGTGCGCGTGCTTAGAGTATGTTTCCAGGCCTTTAGAAGGATGTACATAGCCCGTTTCAAATGCGATCCGCTGCAAGTCGCAAACACCATCGCATCATTATGTTTTACGGTGTTCAAGAATAACTTCATGCCTAAAGACACCTTAGCCATTATTCACCGAAACAACCCCCGCAGTTACGGACACAAGGCTATTTACTGGCTCATACACCTACAGCAACAGACAGGTGTATACATAAAGCACGCCCGCAACACGGGTGAAGTACCCATTAAGATGAATGGACGTGTTTTTTGGGTTGATGGGTTAAGTGAAAACCGTGTCACTGGTGTGAAGACTGTGTACTCCTTTAACGGTTGCTGGTGGCATGGATGCCCCCGTCCTGAGTGCGGAATCGCCGGAGATATCCACGGTAGATCTCCTGCCGACTGTCTTGCACGGACCCGCACCCGCGATCAACTTATAGGATCACAGTTCACTCACAAAGTCTTGTGGGAGCATGAATATGATGCACGGATAGAGACAGACGAGGTGTACCGTGAGGAAATAAACACGATCAAGCGCTTAATGGTGCTGGATCCTCTCAAATGTGGTGATAGCTTGTTTGGAGGACGTACAAATCCATTCAGACTATACTTTCCACCTACGGAGGGTGTGAAGCTCCATTACTACGATTTCTGTTATTTGTAACCCATACGTGATGAAGAACAATCCGTTCCCCGTGGGCGCTCCTGAGAAACTGGTGGGACCTAACCTGCCATCCATCAATGAATTTTCAAGAAATTTGAATGATCGTTACTTTGGGCTCTCTTTCGTAGACGTACTCCCCCCACGCAATTTATGGATGCCAATCTTACCTGTCGTTATCGACGACAAGCTCATGTTTCCCCTGTGCGTGAAGTGCGCGGAAGAGGATAACGGCGATTGTAACCATATACCCCACCAGCGTAAGATCAGAGGCGTATATACAAGTCCTGAGCTGGCCCTAGCCGTACGCCATGGTTATAGAATACTGAAGATACATGAGGTGTGGAGGTTTCAGAAGCTACCCAACCTTTTCACACCATATATAAACGCCTTTTTGAAGGATAAGGTTGAGGCATCAGGGTATCCGCGAGGAGTTGATACCGAAGATGAAAAGTCTGCCTATATTCAACGTTACCGCGACCGCGAAGGTATACAACTTGATCGTGTCCAAATTGTAAAGAATCCTAGCAAGCGCTTTAGTGCAAAGTTGTGTCTAAACAGACTGGGGAAAATTTGCGCAGAATACCGGCAAAGGGAACATCCATTTGGCACAAAGTTATAGTGATGTCTGGGATTATGCCAATGCTCCCGATAAAGAGGTCATGGAGATCGTGAATGTAGGTAATACTTACATAATAAAGTACAACAACACTGAATTGGCCACAGATACCTCAAGGGTTACAAACATACCTGTGGCCAGCTTCACAACAGCCTACGCCCGTATAAAACTTTGGGGTCTATTGCATTCTCTTGGGCGGAGAGTATTGTATGCCGATACAGATAGCGTGATATTCACAGAGAGGGAGGGTGAATACATGCCCGCTATTGGGGAGTTCCTCGGCGAGCTCACTGATGAGATCAAGGATGAGTATGGGGACAACGCATACGCCGACTCTTTTTTCTCAACAGGACCTAAAACTTATGGGGTACGGGTCAGGGTGGGGGAGGAAATGAAATATATCGTGAAGGCAAAGGGTATTACGCTCAACCATGCGAATCGGCGGGTTGTTAACTTTGAATCGTTGAAGGATCTAGTGTGTTTGGACGATGATGAGGGCGAACGACCTCCCCCAACTAATTGTAGTCACCCACAATTTTCGGGCGCAGAAGCTGGGGGGCGTGAAGGAACTTAGGGGTACGAAGGTGTGCCGTAACACCTATAGGAAACGTTACCAGTCACTTGGTACCTATGATACCGTACCCTTTGGATACCATAACGCTTGATGCTTCTATTGTTAAATGACACGTATTTGTCTTGTATATAGTTGTATCTATTGATTTATTACACGTATTTGTAAATATATATACAGGGTGTCCCGTAAGTCTGGACCCATAGGGCGAAATTAATAAAATTACAAAATAGTCCAAAAATTTATTACATAATCTGTTCAAAGTGTCCGCCGTTGTGTCGCACACATAGTTCAAGACGCAATCTCCACTGCGACAGCACTTTCTGAATCACAGTCGCAGAAATTTCTTGACACGCCTCCACAATGCGTGCTTTAAGGTGGAAAATGTTCTGAATTTTGACCTCGTACACTTTGGCTTTCAAGTGGCCCCACAAATAAAAATCCAGCCGAGTAAGATCAGGGCTCCTTGGTGGAAACTCAACATGTCCTCGTCGTCCAATCCAGTGTTCTAGAAACTGTGTGGTAAGGTAATTTCTAACCGTCGTGGCGTAATGCGGAGGGGCGCCATTCTGCTGAAACCACTCCGGGTAGTCGCCTGCTGGGTTCAACATGCTTGGAAATGCTTCCTCCTGCAACATCTTGAGGTACGTGTCACCGGTTACCGTCACGTCAAAGAAGAGGGGACCAACGATTCTGTCTTTCCATATCCCACACCAAACCATGAGGCGTTGGGCACCTTGTTCCTTGGAAGGATCAAACCAATGAGGATTTGTTGGTGACCAGTATCGAGTGTTCTGACGGTTGACTTCCCCAGAAACATAAAAGTTCGCTTCATCAGAGAACAGAATTTTTGATGGGAACGTCTCATCACTCACGCATTGTTCTTCTGCCCATTCGCAAAACTGAACTCGCCTATCAGGATCATCTTCACTTAAACGCTGATGGAGTTGCAGTTTGTATGGATGCCAGTGATGAAGTTTCAAGATGCGGTGGATGCTGCTCTTGGAGATCCCAGTTTCGCTGGACATGCGTCGAAGTGACTTCTTGGGACTGACAGCGAAGTTAGCCAACACATTGGTACGGGTTTCGTCTTCCGTAACAGTCCTTGAAGGTCCTCTGCGAGGCTTGTCAGCTACGGATCCAGTTTCCTTAAATTTGGCTATCAACTTGCCAACACATCTGTGTGTGATTGGTGCGCGGTCTGGATGCATATTGTTGAATTCTTCGGCCACTTCCCGGTGACTGCGGGTCCCGACCAGCAAAATAACTTGAACTCTCTCCTCTCTAGTCAGTGACATGGTTTACCTGCAACATAATAAAAAAATATATTATAAATCCCTATGGGTCCAGACTTATGGGACACCCTGTATATATAACTTGAATATCTCGTTTATTAAATCGAATTTGTAAATATATATATATAACTTGAATATCTCGTTTATTAAATCGTATTTGTAAATATATATAACTTGAATATCTCGTTTATTAAATAAATCATGTTTCAATTAGCGTTTTACTTTCTCCTTTGTGTGTGTGTGTGTGTGTGTGGTGTGTGTGTGTGCGCAGGTGAAAGTTCTAAGCTCCGCCCACTGTAAGGCCGTGAGTCATGCTACTATCTGGGAGTCCCTGCGTGGTCAGTCGACTGCAGTAAGCCCGAGAGATCAGACGTGTATTCAGAAGAAAAGATCAGACATGTATTCAAATGGCTACCTTTAATATTGCTTGTACAACGTTTATGAAATGGTATTCAGCAAAGTGCCAGGATGTGGTGGATACCGAAAAACTTCCTATTCCTCCCTCCTATGCCTCTTTTAAAAACACATTGGATTGTGCGAAGTTCCAAGATGTACAAATACTCTACGGATGTTCTGGTGAGACCGTTGAAGGCTTTCGTTGCACAGACGATGTGCTGAAGTATACTGCAGAGCTAAACTTTATAAAGTCTCACATACACCGTGAAGTAAAAGAAACAACGCGTGCAGAAGAGAAGCAGCAGGTATGGATAATGAGTCTTGTGGATAGGTGATGTGACAAGCGGTATTACGTCATGCTACACCATGTCGATTACTCATACCCTACGACTGAAAATGTGAATCTCGTGATCATGAACAATCTTAAGTATTTTTATCACTATATTAACGTATATCATGATGAAGTTCGTAGTGAGGTTGTGGCTAGTGCCCTGCGTGAGTTTTTAACAGACTTTCGAGACGAGTATCGTTTGATGGGCAGACAGGAAAAATATGAGCATATGTTCCTCTCAAATAGTGCGCCGGAGTGTGAAGATGTTTAGTAAAACATAAAATGTGCCTAGTTCTTATCCTGAGGTAAACTGTCTGGTGCGTAGGCTGGTAGTGATGAAATTAATTCTTGTACCGAAAAAACAAATATGTACAACAATTCGGTACGACTCGCGGATCATACGAGTTCGAACAACCCCATTCACGTATCATCGAGTCAGCCGCCCGTCGAACCGTTCCTGCCTACCTGCGTGCCTCACACGGCTCATAGTTATCTCAGAGCTTGAACCGAGTGGACGTGCGCTCCTCGAATACGATGGAACTTCCTTTGAGCAGCATTCTCAACGCCTCGTACGATGTGTCCGTGACGAAATCGTTGCGCGTGTTCAGGCGTAAATCCGGTACCGTTAGCTATGTACTGGAAACGGAATGTAGACAAACAAACAAACGGGTTTATTTAAGTGTCGAGGAGATGAATAGAATCTTCGTGATAGTTGAGAAGTGGAGTGAAGATCGTTATAAAATACCTGCTAACGTAGGTACAAGAAGAGAGCAGATTAGTGACGCACCCTCATACGCCGTTGTATGTACGTTGTGTATAAATAACGATCGGCCGTGCATTGATATAAGGCTGATGTGGAAGAATGCTTCTGATAATAACGCTCTTGTTCCTACGCGAAACCGTTTCATCCTCGACAGAATGTTTGAAATCGTCGGATTCCGCAAGCTGAAACCTATATTAGACGCGCGTGTTACGGATATGCTTTATTTTGATACAGTACTTGAATACGCATACACCGCTCTGCTCGATGGGTTTACCGAGTGTAGGGCTGGTGAGAATGGTCTAGAGCTGGACGTTTATTTAAAAAGTTTAGACTCTTTGAAATACCATGAACTTTGGTACAAAGCAATTGATCGGTACAAGGCTGAGCTCACCTACACCGTTCACCCTGAAGAACTATTTCTTTATATAACGCGCAGTTGTCGTAACGATTTAGAAGATTATTTCAATTGCCGCTATGTTGAGTGAGTTCACGATTGAAAAGATCGAGTCGGTAGAAATAAACCCTCGATTGGAAAAGCATGCTTATAAACTTGTGTTTAATAATGTAGCTAACGATGAACTCTTTGTGCGTGCTTTTGATCGTATTCTAGACGTATTTAAAGATGATTTACCAACCGGTTGTAAAGTGGGAACAAAAATAGTACTGAAGATATGAAAGCCCTTCATATCGAATACAGATTTCCCTATACTTTAAGCGGTGAAATATTATTAAACCGCGTATACTGCGTAATGCAGAGCAATAATGATGTAATTGTAAACTCGATTAAGTGCGAGTTTAGTATTTTGAAAAAAAAGTGAAATGTATTTATATATTTTGCTTGATATTTCTCCTGTACTGTTATGATTATATGCATATTTCTATTATTATTGAAATGTATATTTATTTGTATATATCTCCATCTCCATAATTGTGTGTGTATATATTTTTTTGATTATATGCATATTCCTCAATTATTATTGAAATGTATATTTATTTTCTATATATTTATAATAAAAAGAATGATGCAATGTTGTTTTACTTAATTCTAATTATAACATGTTACGCCTTCTAAACCTACTAGCGGAATTCTAAATGTATACAATGGTATCGCTAAAAAGTGGTATCTGGCAACTGAATACATGGCACGAAATCTTTTATTTGTTTAGTGAGACAACTCACCATAATAATGCTAAAAAGTGGTATCTGGCAACTGAATACATGGCGCATAGCGGAATTCTAAATGTATGCAATGGTATCTGGCAATGCTAAAAAGTAGGCGTCTATAATAATGTATACAATGGTATCTGGCAACATGGCAACTCAAGCCATTTACGTCTTCTATGCCTACTGGCTGATTAGGCGTCTATAATAATGTATACAATGGTATCTGGCAACTCAGTCTTCGATTAGAATTAAATATATATCACAAACTGAATACATGGCGCTATCTGGCAACTCAAGCCATTTACGCCTTCTAAGCCAACTGGCTGATTAGGAGCCTATAAGACAACGTCTACTCGGCTGAAGTCTTAATATGCACTTGGCTCCTGCCAGGTGAACACCTCTCCTCCTTTCTGTCCTCCTTTCTCTCCTTTCTGGCACTTTGGGGGGAATAGCTTGGGGGAGAACTCCGCCTCCAAGTTGCATGCCCCTTGCAACCCCGGTTGGCAACAAAGGGCCCTTTGGGGGGTATTTTATATATTTTTTATTTTTTTGCAACACCCCCACCCCATTTGCAACATTACGTAATCACTTGCAACATTCCTGCACTCTAACGTTTTTCGGCTATACTACTAAGGTGCTTCAGAATAAACGGTACAAAAGACTGCAAGCCAAACAGATAACATCAAACCCACAAGTCAGCGATCTTGGAGTAATAATGTCGTCTCGTCGGATACAGAATTCATAGACTACAAGTATAACATTAAAATCACAACAGCTGGAAAAGTAATGGGAATTAGCTGGAGGAGCTTCCACAGCAGAAAAGCAAACATCATGCTCAAATTATGGAAGAGCCTAGTTCTACCAATCATTGAGTATTGCTCAGTACTCAAGTCCATACAGAAAACGAGCCATTGCAAACATAGAAGCCATACAAAGGACTTTCGTTTAACATAGAGGAAATGAAAAGGATGAAGACTACTGGTCTCGACTACAATCCATGAAATTGTAAAGAAGATGAGAGCGGTATACAATAATATACTTGAGAGTTGTGCCTAACATTTGGAATGAAATATAAACACAGTAGAATGAGAGAAGAGAGAGTTTCTCTACTGTCCCAGCTGCGGTGGGACAGGGGCCATGAAAAAAACAAGGATGGAGAATATCCTCAGAATAAGAGGCCCGAAACTTTTTAATGTTCTACCCAAAGAAATGAGAAACTTCCAGCACACCAGTCTGAATAATTTCAAGAACCAGCTAGACAGGTTCTTGTGCAAAGTCCCTGCCCAGCCATGCGTGGTTGGTTACAAGGGCAGGGGTAGAGCGGAAACCAATTCTCTCCTACACCAGAGTGGTTAATCCGCAGCTCGTTCCTGACCCGTCTTTCGAAATCGTCTAAAAGGTATCTAAAAATATATTAATTAAGACACATGAACTATGTGAACATGTGCAGTATGACGAAAAACAGTTGAACTGTGTGATTGGTTAGTAAGCTGAAAAGTAGTGGTAAAGGAGAAAAAATAATGGGAATATCGAGAATTATACTTTTAATAATGAAAAGAAAAAGTTACATGATTAAAGAGAATGTAAGAAGTTGGTTAAGATATTAATTCCAAAAGAAGTGAGAAATAGCAAGGATTGATCTGGTCGGTAACACAAAATTAAAGAGAGGTAATATGTTAGGGTAAGGTATGCATCTACGCGAAAGGCTTGATAGGTAATGTAGTTAACCCTTTCAGTAACAGTGGAACCATAATATCCGACCGGAAATAAAAATACATATCGGACTAATAATATACAACTTTTTACAAATGCTTCTACATGTTTATATAGGTTTAGTTTAGTTGTCGGAAAAGGAACCCAAAATTTTTATGATGTAAATTATAAATTTGGTTTTGCATAACAATAAATCTTATACTTTTTGGTTGAAAGGGAAAAATATTCGTGAACGAAAGGGTTAAACGGAAAACGATTTCAAGTTATGTGGTTTTGGTGATGCATGTAAATGTGGATATAAAAGTATGGAAGATATTACGTCAGAGGAAGCACATAATTTGAGAGTGGGATAAAAGCTGAAGAAATGTAAGTCGATAATCGATTTGTTACAAATATGTGTTGAGATTTGTAATCATAGTTATGAATGATACAGTCAATGAATGTTGAAAGCTAATATTTAATATTTAAAGCTGATAATGAAATATTTAATTTTAGGACAAAACAATCAAAGAAAATAATTAAGCCATCTAAATGAATTTACGTTAAACCTTTCAAGATCAAACATAACGAAGTAATTCTTAAACCGATTCCAGTGGGAGACGGCATGAAAAATTAAACCTTGCTTCAGTTTCTAACTAGCGCGAATGGCAGGCGATATAAATATTAATTTTTCTTCTGTTACAATGGTGCGATCAATCGAGATCCTCTATATTCTCCTTAATTGAAAGCTATTTTGGAACATGAACATTAAATTTTCCATATTCGATCTTAATTTAATTAGGCCGCATTTACAATAAGTTTCTCGTGTTTGCATAATGAATTTTATTTCTAAAACACAACAGGAAGAAGTGCAATAGGCGATCTCGTTTAACTGGTTTATTAGAAAAACTCAAGGCACTCACAGTCTAATTTCAAGTTACAATAGTTTTCAGATAAAAATGTTAATGATGAAAAACTCTAATACGCGTAAGTAGTCAATTCACTGAGTGACACAATGAAAGCCACCGCGAAAAAGCACTGAAATTTCCCCTTAACACTTACGCTGCTCCCATCCTCATATGATGCTCAGGAAGTTTGTCGGAAGAATGCTCCCAGCATCATATGATGATCGCGTTATTTTTTTTATGTTTTCGCACAAAATCCCAATAAAAATAAATGATTTTGCATTTTAATGCTATTGATGACTCAGATATATTCATAAACCATCCGCAACAAACATACACACATACACACATGCATGCATGTACACATATGCACACATGTACACATAAACAAGCAAGTATTATGCTTACATTTGAGTTTTGAAGAATCTATGACTCAGATATATTCATAAACCATCCGCAACACACACACACACACACACACACACACATGCATGTATGCATATGCGCACATGTACACAAACGAGCAAGTATTATACTTACATTTGAGTTTTGAAGAATATACATTTTATTTGTCCTCTTGAAAAATAATTTTTTATTCCTTTTCAAAAATAACTCCTTATAAAATAATTGTCCTTTTGGAAAATAATTGTTCATGAAATAAATATTATTTTGATAAATCTACACTTTCCATTATACTTATTTACAACATTGTTTTACACTTTTACTGAATTTAGTATTTAGTAGTTGGCACAGGTGTGGTAGAGAACAAAGCACTCAAGGCACAATGCAACTTTGCATTCCGGACACCAAGTAGAAACTTTTCTAACATGTTTTTCTCTTTGTGTTGTATGTGAGCATACATGACATTGTCGTTGACCTACAGGTCGAGATGGTGTTGGTGGAACTTGTTCCAGGTGATGCTTTTCAATGTAATTAGCTGAGAGAAGTCTGTCAGGAGCATTTGGTCTCACACTTTGTCTTCCAGGATGTGGGGATGTTATTTGAGCATACTTCGTGAGTAGTTGAGAGACTAATGTAAGATTGAATTCTCTCATTGAAATCTGCTTTTTCGTAGTTTTTTTGTAGAGTACAAAGGAATTGTAAAGAGAAATATCCAAAAGATGAAAGAATACCTTCTTATATCACTTCACAGTTTTCCTAACGCATTCTACGCTGCTAATTTGCATATCAGATTTGTCCACCAGATGCATATTTTTGTTATAGTCCACAACAGCATCTGGTTTGAATTTTATTTCGTTTGTTCGACGATCAACCTTTCCTGAGTCAATCATGCTTCCACTGTGAATTGTTGTTAGCATATGCACATCTCTTTTATCAGTCCATTTTAGTGCTAATAAAGGTTTTGATTCCATCAGATGGCACTCTCCTTTTTTACTTGGGTGAAACTTGGGCATGTTTTTTCTATTTACCTTTACAGTTCCACAAGATCCTGTTTTATTTACATGCAGATATTTGCATAGTAATGGGCTCGTATACCAGTTGTCAGTATACAGAATGTGGCCTTTATTCAAATATTTAGCTAAAAGTGTCTTTACAATCGCTCCAGAATGTCCTAGTGGATCATTTGCACGTTTCATTCCCCAATTTCTCATGCAAGACTGAACATAAACGCTTGAAAACGTGTAAATTTTCATAAAATTCTACTCAACCATATTCCCAAGTTACCCACTAAATTCTGTTTATTTTGTAAGAGAAAATGTTTAGTTTGTAAGAGAAAATCTTTATTTATTAAGGGAAACAAAAATAATTTAACAAAATGGTGCTTGACTTGATTTATTTTACGTTAACAAATGGGTAAATTTCCTGATTTTTTTGCGCACAGGTGGAAAGTACACGGTCAGGAATTGCGCATCCGAAGGGTATTAACGATACATCGGACTAGGGATTGTCGTTTTGAGTCATTTTGTTTATCCCGGGATTCCGGGATAAAATCTGTCTTCGTCCCGGGATCCCGGGATTTCCCGGGATTTTTATTTTATATGTATTTAAAATTTTAATACTTTTAAAAAGGAATTAATATAAAAAGTATAAAGATTTCATCATTTATTTATTTAAACATATTCCATTAGGTAACTATGAGTGTGAAATAACTAGCTTAAAAGACAGTTGAGTGCAACAAGACAACTATTTGTAAGAAAATAAACACTTGTAAAGAATAATATCCTTGTAAAGAATAAGCATGCTCGTAAAAACACAAAAACAACTAAACACATGAAAATGCAAAACATAGCGCATTTAAAAGAACTAATTTCACTTATAATACGAACGTAGAAAACATAGACAATTCACACTCTTATCACTCAGCCGAGTTCTAAGTTTAGTTATAAACAGTCCTGCAGCTGAAAAAGCTCTTTCCGCTTCGACACTAGTTGGTGGTATAGACTCGAGAGCATTCATTATTTTGATTATGTTAACTGTTTTTTCACCAGTTGCGTCAAATATGTCGAACTCCTTGGAGAAGTTCTTTGCAATTGATTGAGCTTGTGATTGACCGCTGGTAGTGACAAATTCAGTTTGCTTTTTGATTGCACCCTCCAATTTCTGAGAGAGTGTCTGGTGACTCTGGCCGTCAGCTCCTCCTTCTTCCTCAGATTGTGATGAATCAGACGAAGAAAATCCATGCTTTGTATCAACAAGGCGTGTTATTATTCGTTTTGCTGTTACTAATAAGACAGACTTGTTTGGTAATGCTTGCAACTCGGTCTCTACGGTTGGTTTACTCACTTTACTGTGCTTTTTTCCAGTTTTTATATATCTCAATAATCCAATCAATGGTTTTTGCCTCCTCTCATTTAGTCTTGAAATTAACGCTTCCTTAACTTTTCTTGAAAAACCAGAATCTTGCTCAGAAAGTTCTTGTATGATGAAAGAAAAAACTCCTTCAGCACTAAGAAGTGTCGCATCGCGGCTGCAAAGTTTTTCTGATCCAATTTCGACAGGTTTCAAAGCACGCACAATGTCATTGAGTGCAACATACTCTGCTTCACATATTGGATTATTCATTTTGTAGTCAATCAATGTTTTTTCTATTGGCCATTTTATCTCCAAGAATCGTTCTAACATAGCTACCAAACTGTTCCATCTAGTTTTAGAATCAAGTATCAGGCTCGTATGGCCACACTGGCGTCTTCACGCTGTGACGTAAGACGCGAGCACGCCGCCAGTGTGTGACGACACTTGCGATTACTGTATGATCATGATACAACATGTATGATCGTGTAAACAGGGTATTTATACTATATATACTAATTATTATGTAAGTAATTAGCACCGGGATATCCCGGGATGAACGAAAAAATCCCGGGATATATCCCGCACATAAAATCTCCAGGGATCCCGGGAAACAATCCCTACATCGGACACAACTCAGTGACGCCTCGTGTAGGTCAGTAAACGGATGATCAACTCTAAAGAAATAAGGTGAGGGACAAAAGAAAAAGTCTGGCCAAATAACAACTGGGGGCACGCTCGTCTCTGACGTTCGCCTTCTACTTCCTCTTTGCCTTGGAGGTACTGACGGGAAGAAAACTGTGGGCTACGCTTTCATTTCCCAGTATGGTTCAAAACTTGATGCTTATAAATAATAACCATAAATGATCTTACGCACTCTTCTGATATACTTAAATTCATAATGTTTGCAGATAGTACAAATGTGGGTGCTACTGTAGTATGCGGTCTACCGACGATTGGTTAGGTTTAGCATGATATTTTCGTTAAAACTAACGAAAATACCATGACTAAACCTAACCAATCGTCAAGGGCGATTGACAATGGGATGTAAACAAACAATTAGTAAACAAGATAAGAAGCTATAATTAAAAGGTAGACCGCCGAATCGTCGGTAGACCGCATACTACAGTAGCACCCAAATGTGTCCTTCTCTCGCAAATATGTTAATACGTCGAAGGATGTAGTTAAAACAAAATTTACGAAAGTTGTGGAATAATTCACTAAATCAAATTTCATGACTATTAGTAACAAACGAAATGTTATCATGATGAAATGAATGTCGAAGAAATCGTTATAAAATTGTAACAACAAAATTTCTTTGGGGTAATTCTATGCAAGAACTTGAAGTGGAAGGACTGTAAATTAGTTCTCTTTAAAATTTTTTTTAGGAATGTTGCTCTAATGTTTAAAATTTGATGAACTTTAATTGTATAATAAATTTTAATTGCATCATACTCTTGCTCTTCTGGGTCAGCCAGACTCTGTACTGAACGGACGCATTTCCTGAGCTCTCTGATATTGCATCTACTTTTGCATATTGCTGAGAATTTTACTTTTGGACAGTTTTGAATTTTATATACTTGCGTTTATATTCACGTTGTTATAGTTAAGTAATTGAATATTAGTGGTTTTTAGCAATTTAGAAGTTTTCATAGCGTGCCGGCTTAATTTAACTTACACTTGTGACGGTTTAAACTAATTTTTAACTGCGCGATGCCGTCGCAGAAAGCGTCATGTGTTAGGTGTAGGGTAAACCGGTGGTATTCGAAATTTAAGGATTATAACGGCGGTCCTATGGCGATTACTGAGAGATCAGTTTGTTTCTTTTGCGAGTTAATGGAGGAATTAGTTGACATAAAACGCAGTGTACGTGAGGTAACCGAAAGACTTGCAACGCTTGATGAGGGTAGGGGTAGGGCTACGGTTGACGGAAGCCGAACCAATACTAACGATGAAGACGTTAGTAATTTGAAGGGTGAGGTGCGTAACCTAGTTTCTAGTTTAGGTAGCTTGTCGGGAAGGTTGGATAGAGTTGAGGAAGGGGTTGAGGTTAGTCCGAGAGTAGTAGATGGGGAGGGATTTAGAGAAGTTAAGGGTGGAGCTAGGCCGCGTACGTTAGGTGATAGGAATCCCCTCCACCTATCGAGGTTTCGAACCCTTTCGCCCATTTGGAAAGGGACGTGAATGAGGGGGAAACTATTTTAATTAGGGACTCTTTAGTGCGCCACATGGACAAAGAGTTCGTTGAACGACATCCAACCAAGAGGAGGGTCTGTCTCCAGGGGCCAGGGTTGACAGAGTTAGAGACGAAGTGGATAGGATTGACGTTGCCTCCTGTCACTCGATGTTGGTGACGATGGTAGGAGGCAACGACTCGTATAGGCCCGATACGAGAGTGCCTGACCTTTTGGAGAGATATAGGGGGTTAATTAGGTCCCTGAAGGCGAGGTCAGATAGGTCTTTAGTTCTAGGTATTACCCCTAGGCACGGGTTGGGTGTTAGGATTACGTCAAAAACAATATTTTTGAATAATAAATTAGAAGAGATTTGTGCTGAGGAAAATGTACCCTTCGTAAAGCTGTGGTCCGAATTCAGTGATCCTAGCCTTTATAAAAAAGATGGGGTGATTTTAATGAAATAGGTAATGCTAGGCTAGGTAGGTTAATAGATGAAAACGTGCGAAAGCTGTATAGGTCGAAGCCTTCTTTAAACGTTGTGGGTCCGGGGAACGCGGGCCCGACGTGAAAAATAGTTTAAAACGCGGGCCCGTGGTAAAAAATAACTTAAACGTCTTTTATTGTAACGCGCGTAGTATTAGAAATAAATGAATTTAAGGCGATAATTTATTCCAGCAACTACGATATAGTTGCTATCACTGAAACTTGGTTAAATACCGTGACTCGGGACTTGTTGGGGGAACTTGATATACCGGGTTTTAAACTCTTTACTAATGATAGGTTACATAGGTTTGGTGGCGGCGTTTTGCTGTACATTCGCAATTCCCTTAGGGCTATCGAGGTTAAGTTAGATTTTCCGGCAGCAATTAATGCGATATGTGTTGAAGTTAAGGTGGGTAGTATTAGTTTCAATTTTTATGTTGTTTATAGACCTCCCGTTCAACCCCTCGATACAGATACTAGATTTTACTCACTTCTTGGTAACTTTATTGAGAATCGGAATAGTATAATTGTCGGAGACTTTAACTGCCCTAATGTTAATTATGAGACTTTTAGTGGTAATGGGGAGGGTTTGGAGATTGATCGAGTTTATGGAAGATAACTTTTTACGACATGGTTAGCGAAACAACGCGCGGTGATAATATTTTAGATTTGGTGATGACGAACGGCGAGAATATAGTCGAAGGTTTAGAAGTAGGCGAGAGTTTAGGATGTAGTGATCATCAAATTCTTAGGTTTAAGTTATTGATAGAAAACACTAAGAATAGTAACGTAATAGAAGTTCCTGATTTTCGTAGGGCTAATTTTGATAGTTTTGCGGGTAGGATGAGAGTAGTGGACTGGGATAACTTATTTATGGGTAATGACACAAATTTGCATTGGGTGGCGTTTAAAGAAAGTTTTAGGAATATTGAAAGGGAGTTTATTCCTCGTAGGCCCAAGCGCGCTAGAAATCATGGTAGGCCCAAGTGGTGGACTAGGGAAATAGGCGAGTTCATAAACGAGCGTAATAGAGCGTATAGACTTAATAAGCACAATGGCACGGCAGCTAACTTTAATAGGTATATCAAGCTTAGACGTCAGGTTAAAAGATCAGTTAGGAATGCCAAGCGTAATTTAGAGATACTTATAGCTGCGGATAGTAAACATAATCCAAAAAAGTTTTTTGAATACGTTAATAATCGTAAGCCGATAAAAGATAATATAGGCCCTCTAGTGGATGTTAATGGCGCTTTGGGTTCTGACGCTCAGGCGATGGCGGGTATTTTCAATAACTTTTTTGCGACAGTTTTTACCGTAGAAGACGTAAATAATGTCCCCGACGTGGACGATATCGTTCCATTTAGTAGCGAGACTATTTTGGATGAAATAACTGTTTACGAGGCTGAGATTGCGCATTATATCGATAGGCTAAAAGTTAGGAAGGCTCCAGGCCCTGACGCTTTTTATCCCAGACATTTGAAAGATTTGAAAGACGTTATCGTAGGCCCCTTAACGAAGATTTTTAATCAGTCACTCGAAACGGGGATTATTCCTGAAGACTTCAAATTAGCTAACGTCACGCCTATTTTTAAAAAAGGCGACCGCGCAGTAGCTAGCAATTATAGGCCCATTAGCTTAACGTCAGTTGTCGGTAAACTTTTGGAATCCGTAGTTAGGGATCGTATCATCGATCACTTAGAAAGTAGAGATTTGATTAATAGTAGTCAGCATGGGTTTCGACGCCATGTCTTGTTTAACTAATTTGTTAGAATTTTATAACGAAATAGTGCGCGAATACGATAGGCATAGAGCGGCTGACGTTATTTATTTAGATTTTAAAACGGCGTTCGATACAGTTCCGCATTGGAGACTAATTGCGAAGGTCAAAGCGCACGGTATACGCGGTCAGGTAGCTAACTGGTTAGAAGAATGTCTTCGTGCTAGGAGGCAGAGGGTCTTAGTTAATGGTAGTGAATCGGGGTGGTTAGATGTAGGTAGCGGTGTCCCACAGGGTTCAGTGTTAGGCCCATTGCTATTCGTAATTAACATTAACGACATAGATGTAGGATTGACTAGTAACGTGTCAAAATTCGCGGACGATACTAAAATAGGCGGTAAGGTTGTTAACGAGGACGATAGTAGTAGGCTCCAAGACGATGTAAATAGGATTATGGAGTGGACAGACAAGTGGCAGATGCAATTTAACGTAGACAAATGTAAAGTTTTGCATATAGGTTCTCGCAACAATAATTACACGTTCACGATGGATGATAGGGAGTTGGCGAGCGTTGACGAGGAATTAGATTTAGGCGTACGCGTATCTAAGGATTTAAAGGTTAGGAACCAGTGCCTGGAGTCTTGCGCAAAAGCTAATAGGATGTTAGGCTTCATAGCACGTAATTTCGAATTTAAATCGAAGGATATTATATTGCCCCTTTACAAGTCCCTAGTCAGGCCTCATTTAGAATACGCCGTTCAGTTTTGGTGCCCGTACTTGGGTGAGGATATTGTTAGGTTAGAAAGGGTTCAGCGTCGTGCCACGAAACTGATTCCGTCATTGCGCAACAAGCCTTATGAATATAGGATTAAAGAGTTAGACCTGTATTCACTCGAAACTAGGAGATTAAGGGGGGAGCTTATTGAAGTTTTCAAAATCGTTAATAACATCGATAACGTAAATTTTGACAAATCGTTCACTTTCGATAATAGTAATACTCGTAATAACGGATTTAAGTTGTGTGGCAGACGTTTCATTACTAATATCGCTAAAAACTTCTTTACGTTTAAAGTAATTGATAAATGGAATAATCTTCCCGCGCCCGTCGTGAACTCTACCAGCGTTAATGTGTTTAAGAACCGTCTTGACAGACATTTTAAAAATATTAACGTTGTTTAAAATAAAACAAAAACAATTAGCAACAGGAGCTCTGGGGGTGGTGGTCGAGGATGAGTCTGTTGACGATTAATGCCAGCTTGTGATATGCCAGCGTGTGATGCCAGCAATAAAATTAAAAAAAAAAAATTAGACTAACACGAACGTACATGTAGCTCGTAAAGTAAACTAACCCACTTTTTGTTTAACTTTACCTACTTTTTTTTTTTTTCTTATCCTCTCCTTACTTTGCATGTCTGTTACACTCTTTTCTTGCATGTTTGTAGTTTGCATGATATGACAGTGAGTTAAGACTGTGTTTGCATGGTTTGTAAGTATTCTTATTTTACTTCTTTTCATCTTTCACCCCTCTCCTATTTTCTCCAACTATTTTTCTGACTTGTCGGCAGTGGCCAGCGGATGATGATGGTGAGTCTTTTTTCTCTTTTTCTGGATGAATGTTAACCCATGAGTGATAGGTGTTGCTACTTACTTAACCCTTTATTTTCTCCTCTTAACCCCCTACTCTTTCCTTTCTCTCGGGCTAACCTTAGAGTGGATCTTAGGGTCTTTGTTAGCCTTAGCTTCTATAGATCTGTAGATATGATGTACTGCAATCTTACACGGAGTAATTCGGTTGACAATGCCTCAAAGAGTATCGTTGTTCAAAAACAAGCAATAAGGATATTATCTGATGCTAACCTTCTTGATCACTGAAGCGCATGCTTTAAAATGTAAAAGATATTAGAGATAAAACATGTAATCAAATTGGTATATTTTATTTTCCTTTACGAATGTATGAACAAAATTATTTACTTATATTGGATAAATAAATATTTTGTAACTCAAGAAATTCACACGTCATATTATTCTTCAGTTTAGATTGTCTTCATCTGAAAAATTATTTACTTTCGTTGGACTGAAACTATGGAATAATTTAAGCACTGATATTAAAAATATTTCTCGTGTATAAATGCGCTTATAAACTTCGAGATCTTTATTAATAAAGGATTAATGACAAAAATTTCAAGTATTCAGACTGTATTACTTGTCTTAATTCTTCAAACTTCAAACTTTCAAACTTTTATTCAAAAAAGAATACAAGTGACAGAGTTTTATATAGTAAATGTTGAATACTGAACAACCTTTATTGATAAAATAAATAAAGTACTTTTACAATAAAATAAATAATTGTGAAATTGAACTATTTATTTTATTCAAAGTTTACAAAATGTTAATCATTTTAAATTAAATGATTTATTGTATATTAAGTAGACAATAAATGCTGCTTAATAATAATAATAATAATAATAATAATAATAATAATAAAAGAATAGATTACGAAATTAAAAGGTGATTAATGAAATTAGCATATTTTAAATATGGTAAACCCTCGTCAAACGCGTGTTTGTCCAGCGTGAATTTGCTTATACACGGAAAAATAAATACGAACAATTATTTGCAGAAAGCGGAAAATTCGATTATACACGATCCGCCAAACACACTCTAATACAGTAGTACTGTACGCGTGCCAGTCCGCGCTCTAGTGTTTTCTCCTACACTCTCCAACACTTCTGCATCTCCCTCCCTCTCGCGTCTCCCCTCGCATCACCCTCTGTCTCAGTCCCGCTATCGCGTTAAGTTCAGTGAAGTTGTGTTGGATTGTTTTTGTCGTATTTTGTCGTTCTTTTGCTATTACCCTTAGACAGCAGTATGGCACCAAAGAGTAAAGCATCTGCAAGTGATAGTGAAGAGAAGAAAAGTCGTAAGGTTATGACATTAGCCGAAAATATAAAGATTCTAGATAAGTTGCGTGGTGGTTAGGGTGTCCCATTTTTCACTTGTTTTAAAAATGTGAATGTCCATACCTTTTTCCTTGTTGGAACTGGTCCACTGAATACAACCATATCAAAAGAAAATCTTTTTATGAATTTTAGGGGTTCCCCCACCCCCCTCGAAATATTTTGCGCTCTCGGAATGCAAAATTTGGCATTTTGGGGAGTACATTTGACACTGAGGAGCCAATTATTTATACAACACCTACATATTTGGTACAAAATGATAGCTACATTCATGCACCTAACAGTAAGATCCATCGAAAGTGTTTAATAAATGAATAAGTACTTATAATTAATATTCTTTCATTTAGTAGGTCGAAATTAAGGGTAAATATTTTTAGGTAGGCTCCCTCTGTTTATTTACTCTATATTTCCAATAAATTATTATTTATTATATATTTTTATTTATGTAGTTTTATGCAGTATTGTTAATAATTTAGGTAATATATATTAAATTTATATTTTTCAGTTTTCTGAAAAAAAATTTGCGGGAATAACATAGTACTGTTATGATACTGCCCTCTCGTGGCGTTTCGGCTCAACACAGTATTTGTGTTGTCAGTTGTTGTCCTGTAGAAGTGCTGTGTGTTTGTAGGCTCACAACAGTACTTTAGATATGGCTAATAGTAAGCCAGTGCTTAGAAAAGATATAACAACTTATGATTCAATATTAGGTAAACTCAAAGATGATATACATACTGAAGAAGGCTGTATGCTTCCAACAAATGGTGATGTCACAAGATATTTTTTCTTTCTGAGAAGACAACAAATCAATCAGAGAAATGTCTCAAAGGAGGAAAATATAAAAATTGTTTTACGAAAAGTTAGATGTATTTGGAATAAGGCAGGCATTCCCTCGAAAGACATCGCTAAACATAAATCACCAAGAATGATGATACTTGATTTAATAAATAAACATGATAACTTGATTAAACATAGAAAAAGAAAAAATATGAGTGCGAAAAGCAAAATTTCTTGGATCATGAATAAATTATTCGACATTTCGACCCAAAATGCTGTTGAAGAAATTCTAAAGGATTCATTGAAATCTACAGATCAGAAGACTGAAGATATCGCATTTTTAGAAGATCAGTGAGGTGAGAGGAAATACTGTTTGGGTCCAATTAACAAAGGATACGTTGCAAAGGTGTTCAGAAAACAGGCAGGATTCGTGAAGAGAAAAATCGAACAATGAAAGAAGAACAACGCCAATCTTTAGGAAAAAAAGGTAAGGATGAAGAGCACGAAGATACATTTGACAGTGATTCAGGAGATGACGCGGCAGATGAAGACTTCTCTCCCAAGCCAGGTCCATCAAAGAAGGCTGTAAACGTGCTTAAGTCAAACCTAATATCAAATACAGCAGATCGCCTCGGCCTTTCATTACGACAACGCAGTAGCTTTGCTTCAGTAGTTGCAGCGGAGTGTGGGAAAAATATTGCAGAAATGAGTATTTCAAAAAGTACGGCAGGTCGAGCAGCTAAAACAACAAACAAGGAAAAGAAAGGCAGAATCCATCAGAGAGGAATTTATTGCTCCTGAATATGTTTTGATTCACTGGGACAGCAAAATGATTGGTGATCTATCAAATGAGAAAGAAGAGAGATTGGCGATTCTTGTTACTGGAGGTAGGGATGTAGAAAAGTTACTCTCCGTGCCGAAAATCGAAAATACAACAGGACTGACACAAGCATCAGCAGTTGTAGAGTCTATGTTTAGCTGGAAATTGAAGAATAATGTGTATGGCATGGTTTTTGATACCACTGCTTCCAATTCTGGCTGGATAAAAGGAGCTTGGCCGTACTTCAGTGGCTTCAGAGAAGCCACCCCCTGTCACCAGCTGACATCTTTCTTGAAGATCTCTGCCCTTCTCAGTGATGACGTTAGACAAAAACAAAGCTAGGTCAGCCTTGTTTGTATCCAGGGCCATGAAGTTTTTCCACACTTCAGGCAGTGGAACTTGTGGGCCATCAATGACTTTCCGAATCGGTTTCTTCTTGCTTGCACGCTTTGTCCTGATAACTGCTTTGATCGGTCCTTCCCCTGCGTAACGATCAAAGATGACATCAACTCTTGTTGTGTGTTCATTGAAATAACTCGTCACGGCCTTGAAGAAGACTTCAGCATAGTCGCCGAATGTCCGACAGCCGCCAGGCTTGTCAAGAGCTTGGATGAGTGCATGGCCATCTATCATACACAGGTCTTCAGATCAGAGGTTGGAACCTCTGAACTTATGGTCTGCTGAGCCATCAGGATGTTCATCAGCTCAGATTTCGATGTCAAATTCATCTCTCCTCCTGCCTTCGCCAGACTAAATGGGACTCGGGACAGTTCATGCTTCAAGACGTTGACCATCTCCACCATGCGACCTGCGGTCGCGGCATTCAGGAGCCGCTGTAGTAGCTTTCTGTCAGCTTTGGTGGTCTTCTGCATGTTCTGCTTGGTTGAAACTGTAGCTTTGTACACATCAGCGAAGGTTTTCGACCGATGTTTCTTCATCGTTTCATGGAAGCCTACTATCTGTTCAATCAGCCTCTCCTTCATGAAGCCGATTACATGCTGCTTTCCTCGATCCTAAGCTATCAACAGGTTCTCCACAACATCTGTGGGTGCACTGTCTTTGGTTGCCAGTGAAACAAGTGGGATGTTAGTGGCGGCATCTGTATCTCCTGCTTCACTCACGTGAACTCTGAAGACGTCAAACTGCTTCAACTGCTGAACTAGCTTCATGACATCATGAGCGTCACGCCTAGTGCGAGAAGGCAGACTGTCAACCCGAGTGAAGGTGGCCTCCTCATCATCATCTTGAAGATTGAAGAGGCATCTTGTGTCTTGAGAGATGCGTGACCGCTCTGACTATGTGATGCAGAACCTGTCTCTTGCTTGGTCATTCTTTGTGACTGCTGATGATACCATTGTGCATCTTGCATGTACGATTTATCCATTCGGTTGCCTGATCAGCTGGAACTTGGTTGAAGCGCTTCACCGTCCTCTTGACGACAAAGTTCCCATTACAGAACTCTGCATGAACTTCTGGTGCTGACTGGTCACCGATGCACCCATAGTCTGCTGCTGACTTCGCAGCCTTTTGAGTTTGCCTTCAGAGGTGAATAAAGAGTAGCATGATTTATGCCACTTGAGTTCCAATGCATTGAAATCATCCTTGGAATGACTTTCCAGTCTTTGTAAAACATCAAGATAGTAGGTATCTCCCAGATTCTTTCTCTCATCGCCCACAGTCATAGTTCTTGCTTTTCCTTCTGCTGATGCTGTGCGCAGGTCACCAGCGCTGCTTTGGCAGAAGAAGCAACAATCCTCACTGACATCCTGACGTTTCCTCTTGCACTTGATGACAGCTATAGGGTCCATTGCTGATGAGCTCCCTATCTGCAAAGACAAGTGGGAATGCCAGTATGTAGTAGACACATATATATTGAAATAATTCGAAATATACCTATCCTTTAGCAGTATTATTATTATTATTTTACCAGCTGGCTCTGTCTGCACTCTTTTAATTGCATATACCAAACCAATGTCTGGCCAGCCAGTGCACTAAAAATATTCAACATGTGAAAGTATGCTATTACTTGTACTATGATAGTAGACTAGTAGTAGGCACATGCGCACCTCACCCAGCATGCTAAATGTAGTTTTAATGGAAATAAAGACATTCAGAGTCATAGTTACATTCAATATATTATCCATAAAATCACAAAAATATGCTTTATGTGCTAATGATACACCTTTAAACACGTTGTTACATAGAGCCACCAATGAAATGCAAAAATTCGGAATTTTTCAGAATTTGATTTTTGTGACCTTGTATGGGACCTTCAGACCCAAAATTGAGAGTAGCATCCACCCACATCTTGTTTTGCATCCTCAATACTACTTATCTAAAGTGGGTGCCTGCTATTAACAAAAAACGTCGTTAAGTTTTTTCTAGAGGACTTTTCAATTTTTGGCCGGCCCACTAATACAAAAAGACAGACGGAAAAGAGAGAGATACAGAAACAGAATGAAGAATAAATATACAGTTTGGTAGATAGTAGATAGATAGATAAATAAATAGATAGATAGGTTGGTAGACGTAGGGGTTTTAATAACCATAATAAATTCTAAGGAATTTCAGTGTTGATTCGTTTTTCACTCGGAAGCATTGATACAGTCTACATGCAGGTATCGTACATACAAAGAAAATGGTTTGTAAACACTAAAATAATCTTCATCGTTTGGTTAATTGAAACGCTTTAAAATTAAAAAAATATAACAAATCAAAAACAAATTATAATTAATGCAATAAAGGTCATATCAATTCAATAAATCTGTGAATGCTAAATGTATACCCGCATAGTTACGGTGCCTCGGTTCATCACACGCTCGAAATCGTTCGTTTGTTATTTGTAAAATACATTTAAAAGGTAAAAGAACGCAGAATTGTACTATGTATATAACTTACATTTTGTTTTATTGTAATTATATATATATATATATATAATATATATATATATATATATATATATATATACATTTTAACTGCAGACACGCAGTATAATTAACGTAAAGAACGACGCTTGTATAGGAGAATGTTTCGTTCTCGTTCCTCATCTTGCGCGGTATATTCTCCTATACAAGCGTCGTTCTTTACGTTATATATATATATATATATATATATATATATATATATAAAGCAGAATGGAATTAAAATAGGATGTCCTATTGCTTGTAATTACATTCAAATTTAAAGAAACGTGTCTGAGTGAAAGTTACTTTCCGTTGGTAAAGAACAGAAGGAACTATAGTTCGTATGTTTCATTACATAATAGTGATAATAATAATTACAATTATGGTCATAATGACTAATGACTAATGACTGAATGAGTCGAAAAGAAAGAACAGAAATGTGGAATGAAGGCAAAAAATTTCATTAGTAATCTTTATTGAATATGAAGTCAGTTTGGTGAGATCAGCTTCTCCCTTGCGTGTGTCTTAAGAGGCATGATGTCTACCAAGATTACATCTGATCGACTTGACACTCTATTGACAAGTTATTATTAGGTTAGATTAAGTTAGGTTAGGTTACGTTAGTTTAGAGTAGGTTAACTTAAGATAGGTTAGGTATGCTAGGTTAGGTTAAGTTAGGTTAAGTTAGTCTTTCTAGAGTGTCGATGTTTTGGTCTTATCATTTTAGCTAATAATAATAATAACATAATAATTAAAATATTAAAATATTAAAATCAACTCCCGCCAGCAAGCTCTGGACACTCTTCAGTGTAACATGTAATTCAAATAGATATTTTGAATCGATCCTCCCAGCCTTCTTGAAGGCCCTAATAGTAGAGCATCAAGCACATATTATTCTTGCGCTCTGGATGTTTGGATTCTCGAATCGCACTGCGACTTGAAAATTTTCATTTCATTGGAAAATTGTGTTTGTAAGTATATGTGACCTTCCGTAGTTGTATTAGTAATTAAAAAATGCAATGTTGTTTGAGAGTGAGATGATACTATGTTTACCCTTCGATTACCGGATGGTATTAAGTAACTGGGAATTATATATCTTCTTCTTTTTCTTCTTTGTCGGCAGCATTTTCCCACGCCTAAATGGGGTTGCTGTTCCTAATCCGCCTTCGCCACTCATTTCTGTCCAACACCACATCCGCTGCCAGATTTCGCTCCCTCATATCACCCTCCACACACTCTCTCCATCTCATCTTCGGCCTTCGCCTTCTCCTTCTTCCAGGTGGTTCCATCTCCATAACTCGTCGCCCAACATATTCCTCCTCTCTCCGCATGACATGTCTCAACCATCTAAGCTTTCTCTCTTGAGCTTTCTTTGACACCTCTATTACTTTCGTCGTTCCACGAATAAATTGATTTCTAATTTTATCTCTTCTCGTAACCCCACACATCCATCTCAACATTCTCATTTCTGCTACATCCATCCTTTTCCCCAGATTCTTCTTCATAGGCCACGTTTCCGCACCATACAACATTGCAGGCCTCACTACCGCCTTGACTACCTTCCCTTTCAATTTCATTGCTATTCTTTTATCACACAGTACCCCAGACACCTTCCTCCAATTATTCCATCCTGATTGTACTCTATTATTCACTTCCCTTACCAGCTCTCCACCAACCTCTACACACTATCCCAAATACTTAAAACTTTCCACCTTCTTCACCACCTCATCTTGGAGTCGCACCTCATCTCTCTGCCCTTGTCCCGCATTGTACTTCATGTACTCTGTCTTCGCCCTACTGATCTTCAAACTTCGGTTTTCCAGTGCTGCCCTCCACCTTTCCATCTTCCTCTCCACCTCCTCTCTGCTCTCTGCACACAAAACCACATCGTCGGCAAAGAGCATACACCATGGCGCCTGCTCCGTCACCTCCTCCGTCATTACATCCACCACAATGTCGAAGATGTACGGGCTCAGGGCCGATCCCTGATGGACACCAACTTTCACTTCGAAACCTTCCGTCAATCCTGCGCTACATCGTATTTGAGTAAATGACCCCTCGTACATATCCTGCACCAACCTCACATACTTCTCCTGCACTAATTTTTCCATTAAACACCCCGACACCTCTTGCCTCGGTACTCTATCATACGCCTTCTCTAGATCTATGAACACTATGTGCAACTCCCTCTGCCCCTCTCTATATCTTTCCATCAACTGTCTAAGTGCAAAAATGGCATCCGTTGTCCCTCTTCCCGGCATGAAGCCAAACTGCTCTTCCGCTATGCTTGTTTCTTCCCTCAACCTGCTCTCCACAATCTGTTTCCAGACCTTCATTGTGTACGACATCAATTTAATCCTTCGATAATTTGTACATTCCTGGATATATCCCTTCCCTTTAAATATTGGGACCAGTATGCTTTTCCTCCACTCTTCTGGCACTCTCTCCTGGTCATATATCTTGCGGATTAAATCGCTAAGGATGTCTACTCCTTCCACCCCCAAACTTTTCCAAACTTCCACTGGTATCTCATCAGGCCCTGTAGCCTTCCCATTTTTCATTGAGTCAAATGCTCTCTCCACCTCTTCTCTTCACACACACATAACCATTCCTTCGTTTGGTAACCCTTCTTCCCTTATCAATCTAAAATTTTCCTCATTCAACAACCTTTCTAAATAAACCTTCCACCGTGCCTTAATATCCTGCATATTAGCGATCACTCCACTATGCTCATCCTTTATTTGCCTTATATGTGTAATATCCTTAGTTGCCTTATCTCTTGCCTTTGCTATTTTAAATACTTTCTTTTGCCCTTCTCTTCTTTCAAGTTCCTCATATACATCTCTGTATGCTTCGCTTTTGGCCTTTGCCACCGCAGTCATAGCTTCTTTCTTCGCTCTCCTATACCTCTCTTTGTCTTCTATACCTCTCCTATACCTCTCTTTTTTCTTCTCTCACTTTATCTTGTACTTCTTCACTCCACCACCAAGTTTCTTTATCTTTCTGGCGGTTCCTAGATGACACTCCCAGCACCTCTCTTCCTTCTTTCCTTATTACCTTAGCATTTTTCTGCCACCAGTCATCAACGTCGTCCAATCCCCGTGTTCTTAATTCCCTCATTACCTTCTCTCTAAAGGCCTCCTTGTGCTCTTGTTCCTTCAATTTCCACCATCTGATTTTAGGTACAATATTTGGCTTACCTCTTCTAGTTCCATTTACCCTTAGGTCCATTACCACAACACAATGTTGTAGTGTTACTTCTTCACCCGGGATCACCTTACACTTCACAACTTCTTTCAACTTAGATCTTGAATACAGCATATAGTCAATCTGGGATTCACGTCCGCCACTCTTATACATAATCAGATGTTTCCGTCTCTTTTCGAAGAAGGTATTTGCAATTGCCATGTCATATGCTATTGCAAAATCAATTATTCTTTCTCCATCCTAGTTCCGTCTACCCACTGCCTGTCCACCATGCACTCTACCTACGCCATCGTTGCCATTCCCAAATGGCCAATGAAGTCTCCTCCAATCACTACACGCTCATGGTCAGGCATAGCACGCATTTCCTGGTCAACCCCACTCCAAAAATCCTCCTTTTCCTGCTCATCACATCCCCCCTGCGGTACATACATACACACTCAGTATATTTCCAACATCTCCGCCACATTCAATTTTCACCTTGATCATTCTATCATTCACTCGTTTGACTTCTAGTACATTCTCCTTCACTTCTTTCGAGAGAATAATCCCTACACCATTCCTTCCCTGCTCTGATGTGCCACTATAATAAAATTTATAGCGAGCACCAATCTCCCTGGCTTTATTCCCTCTCCATCAAGTCTCCTGAACACACAACACCTGCATCCTCCTCCTCTCCATCAGATCCACCACCTCCCTTGCGCGTCCCGGCATACTACCAACATTCAGCGTTCCAAATCTCACGCTGTACCCGCTCACGATATAGTAGCCCTCGTCTATTTTCCGCAGAGTTTGGGCGATATGTCAGCGCGTCGCCTCCAGGGTATGCCCTAGCTCTATTTGCTCTATCTTCATCGGCTGTCATTCCATAAGGTTTTGACAAAGCAAAGGTTTTACGGCCGGATGCCCTTCCTGACGCCAACCGTCCCCACTTATCCAGGCTTGGGACCGGCATGAGTAACCCGATTTGGGGCACCCATGGCTGGGTAATTGGGAATTATATATACTGCATATATGGATTGTGAGATGCCAGCTATTACGAAACTTTCTTGCAACCTTTATCGAAGTGAAAACAGTTCATAACATCTTCTGAGAGTTGTTTAACTTCACTGTCACTCTTCCAAATATTAGAGTGGACGCAATAGAGGACGTTCGTAAAACGTAACACTGCAGAATGAAGCATACAGTTTCAAACATTCATGAGATAAGATCTCGACAAAGACTGGCTTTCGTGATGAAGCTAGAAACATAAATAAATATCTTTTGTTATCTACTTGATATGGAGACGTTTACATATCAAGCCTTTAGCTACAGTATGCTGTTCCGTATTCTAGTTTCCCAAATGGTATGTAAAACCTGATCAGTCTTTTTCAAATGGGTGATGAGTTTTGATCGTCAAGAAGTTATTGATTATTTTTCTTCTGAGTGTTTGGAATAAAAAAATACTCCGATCCATCATAGTCCAAAATAATGCGAGTGTTCCATTTATTTCATAGGAAACTACTAAACCATCGTAAATCCTCTTTATTCTAGGGGTGTGTCGGATAGTATTTTTTACTATCCGGCCGGATACCGGATAGCCGGATAATCAAAAAATATCCGACCGGATATCCGGCCGGATACCGGATAATATCATTCAAATAATTCATAATTTTTTATATATTATTATTTAGCTATTACTTGACTAATTGACTATACTATCAAATTTTAATCACTATTTGATGTAAATTATAGCTATCTTTCAAAAACTTTACTAATTACCTATATTTTATCCTTTTCAGGATTGTTTCATTGCCTAAATCATATAGCTATATAGCTAGTTAGTATTAGTTACAGGCTTACAGCAATATTTTAACATTATTTACCCCCTAAAATGGCTAGTTTTATTTGGAAAATATTTACAATACATGAGACTAATCCAACGATAGCTATTTGCTCCCTATGTTCCAAACAGATTAAAAGGGGATCAGAGAAATTGGCTGCTAGGTGCTATAGCACAAAACCTTTGCACAATCATGCAAAGATGCTGCATTCAAAAGAATATAAAGAAGTGTCTCAACTTAACAAATCATCTGAAAATCAAAATCAACCTATAGCGACCACCTCAATGGCTCCGAAGGAGAAAAAATTAGTTGCCATGGAAAAGCAACTCACGTTAGAAGAAAGTTTTTCCTTTAAGAAAATATGGGATATAAATGACTCAAAAGCTCAAGCTTTACATAAAAAGATAGGATTAATGATGGCATTGGACAACCATCCTTTTAGTTTAGTTGAACAAGATGGCTTTATAGGACTGATGGCCCACGTACAGCCAAGGTATTTGCTACCAAATCGAACATATTTTTCAGAAAAAGTCATACCCAAAATCTATGAAGAACTCAAAGAAATTGTTATGAATAAATTGAAAGAAGGGAAATACATTAGCTTCACTTCCGATATTTGGACCTGCTCTTCTTCAAATGAATCATTCATTTCCTTGTCAGGTCATTGGATCATGAATGACTACACTCATTGTAATGCAGTATTGCATTCAGCTCATTTTTCAGGATCGCATACAGGAATTAATATAGCGGACAAATTGCAATCTATGTGGCAATCATGGAATATTGACAGATCAAGGCGTAATATATTGGTCAGAGATGAAGCTTCTAACATAGCTTTGGGATGTGACCTTGCGGAAATACCTTCTGTTCACTGTTCAATTCATTTGCTACAGCTAGTGGTGAATGATGCATTAATGGCTCAACGATCTATAAAAGATCTTTTGGCAAAGTGTCGACGTTTAGTGACACATTTTAACCACTCCCCACTGGCTACTTCTGAATTTAAAGCTCTCCAAACACAACAGGGTCATGTTCCTCTTCTACTGGTACAAGATGTTTTAACGCGCTGGAACTCATCTTATTTGATGCTAGAACGTATGGTTAAGTTGAAAAAATCAGTTCAAATATACCTTGCTGATCATAGTGAATTACTTGTTATTTCATCTAATGAGTGGCACTTGATTGAAAATCTTTTAAAGCTTTTACAGCCATTTTTTAAACTCACCCAAGAAATGAGCACAGAATATAGTTTACTCTCTACTGTTATCCCAAACATGTGCGCGCTTGAAAGGTTTCTTTCAAAAATTGGCCAGGATGATCAAGGAGTCCAAACTACAAAAGATGAACTGTTGAAGTCATTGCGGTCACGATTTTTTGCCAATGAAAGCAATGAAAAAAGAAAGTGTCTAAATGTCTTAACAAATCGGAAGTATGCTCTAGCAACTGTCATTGATCCACGATTTAAATTTTTGTTTTTCAAAGATCAACAAAAGGAAAATATTAAGACATGGTTAATTGAAGAAATAAATGAAATAAACAACCTAGAGAAAATTAGAGATAAATATTTTGAAGAACAGGCTCACAGCAGCGACGATTCTAATTCTTCTTCCTCCTCAACAGGAAGAAAAAAGGCAAAGTTTGATGATGATCCACTCTCTGCTTGTTTCAGGGAACTAACACAAGAAAATTCAGAAAAGATACCTGGTGAGAAAAAGTTTTAAAAAAGCCGCAAGATGGCTTCATTCGCAGAAATAGCAGAAGAAATTGAGCAATATGCAAAGAAACCCATATCAGACAGACGACTGTCTCCACTTGAAATTTGGAAAAATGAAGAATCCTTTCCATCTCTCAAGAAAATTGCTCTAAAATGGCTAGTGACACCAGCATCTTCAGTTTTCTCAGAAAGAATGTTTTCCGAATACGGAAATATTTTTGAAGAAAAAAGAAGTACTTTGCTACCAAAGCGAGGGGAGATGCTTCTTTTTATCCATCACAATGGACGAAAATTTGATTTAAACTAGTGAATCTAGTGTCTTGAACATAGTATTAATTTTTATTGTTTAATGTGAGTTTTTACTTTCTAAGGTTTTGCTATTTTAATAATTTCACTTACCTTACTGGTATACATTATTTGATTAGGCTATATGTTTTATTTTTATATCTCAAATCTTAATAAAAGGTTTCGCTAATTCATATTTTTTCATATTGTAATTTGCAATATATTTAAACATAAAAAATAAAAATAAAAATTAAAAAGTAAGGGAAGCTGGGATCTTAGCTATGCGTCACACTTTTAGCTGGACCAAACATTTTGCCTTTTTAGCAGTGTTAATATAGTTACATACTAGTAGTGGTACATGCTTATTTATCAATTATTTTAATTTTAGATTTTTGTACAACTATATTCAACTTTTGCTAGCTAAAGGCTATGCAAGCTAAGATTGGAAAGGGGCGGGCCCAGATGGTATTCCCATTACAAAAAAGACTATCATAAATATCCGGCCGGATACAGGATACCGGATAATAGCTGTTATCCGGCCGGATAGTGGTATCCGGCACATCCCTACTTTATTCCCATCGGAATGAAGATACAGAATGCTGAATAACAATGTTATTAAGAATAACCTTTTAATGCTTTCCAATACTTCGAAAATTCTTGACGAGGTAAACAAAGTCATACTTTCTCTTTACGCTTTAACTCGCGAAAATTTATACCACATCGTTTTCTTTTTTTAAAATATTACTTTAAGTATCCCATGACTGCAAATGAAAAGGAACATCTTAGTACTTTCTACATTAATTTCTAAATCACTCTCGAGGTGATGTGAGGCTCCTTTATTAACCGGCTTTCGGTTGCCCCTTTAGCACGACCACAGCCTTGATCGTTGCCAAAATAGAGCGTATGAAGATAGTATATTTAAGAATTCTATAGCAAGCAAAATAAATCACTGGTCAACAACGTTTCTCTCCTTTTGATAAATGTGGGTGATTCTTGTTCTTTTTTACGCTCATTACAAAAATGAAAATATTTTTTTTTATCACCCACAGTGTTTGAGGAGTTTTCAATTTAAAACTCTAAGATCGAGATAGCATTCCTGTTTTCATCATAATATGAGATTTATTGTTTGTCATCTATTTTGTATAAAATCCTTATATTATGCATATATTTAATTAAGTATATTGCATATATACATCATAACATACATATATACAGTAGGCCGGGTCGAAAAGGGGTCAAGGTCAAGATTTTGCTTAGGTACATATTGTGAGGTTGATCATTTTGTAATAGTAGTATCCACACTAAAAATCAAGGCTGTGGAACCTTTGATACCCCCCCTACCGATACTCACTTTTTTCCATATGAATTTGTATGGGAAATAGGCCAAAAATCGAAAAGCGTAAAAATCGACCCTAAATATTAATTTTTTTGCTTTTGGATGGCCAAAATCGGGTTCCCCGGCACGAATTACATCAGAATAGACCACTCACCAGCTTTTTTTGAGATCGGGGGGTAAGGGGTAGGGTCTTAAATCCGGTGCTGACTCATAGCACCGGATATAAGACCTAATATTACATTATTTTTGTTTTTTTTCTTTCCAGATTCCTATTTAGCAGTGGTGGGCACCGTTAACCAAAAAGTTAACTTCGATAACGATAATCCGTTAACCCCAATTTTTAACTCCGATAACGATAATCCGATAATTTTACTACAAAGTTAACGGAAGTTAACGATAATCCGTTAACGATAACTATTTATTTACTAACATTTAAAAAAATCAAGGAAAAAAGCTTTAAAACCCATAGAAAATGTTTATTTATGCAAAATCCAACAATAAATAAGTGTTTAACTATTTTTACCAAGTTTTGCAACTTTTTTGCGTAATAACTTTTTTTTAAATTTTTAATACAAAATGTACTGATTACATGTTTTGAAACCCTTGTAACCACTAACCATTAACTAAATTTTAATTTACCAGAGAATTATTATGGCGGGAACTGAAAGGTAAAATTAAATTTTAGGCACATTTATTAAAGACTATGACACAATGTGCTGGTTGCCCTTCAGAAAGACCAACTTCTCAAAGTTAGGCCCAACTGCCAGCCTTGACCTCTTGGGCCTCAGGATGTCCTTGCCGAGAGAGAAGAGCCGTTCCACTGCGGCAGAGGACGGACTTGGCAGACTGAAGTTATGGCGGTTTGAATTCATTCGCGGAGCGGTGATCTTCCGTGAATGACTCCTCGCAGTTAACGTGTTAACGGACTTTAACGGACTAAATATCGAGTTATCGGAAGTTAACTGGTCCGATAACGATAAATGGAAATTAACTTCCGTTAATAGTCCGTTAAAAAAAGTTAACTTCGTTAATTAACTGTTATCGGGTTAACGCTTTAGTGCCCAACACTGCTATTTAGGTACCTAGAATGTTAAAAGTTTGTATTAAAATACGTTATTTAATTTTAAAATATCAGTAATAAATAAAATATAGTTAAAATTAATAAATAGAATATAGTTAAAATCTTATTAAATTAAATTATGGCTACTAGAAAAAGAAGCCACAATGCAGCCTTCGGATATCTAGCAAAATTTTCATCTGCCATGACGCCATCAAAAGCTGATGTAAGGCACTTCCATTTTATTGTTAGAGAGGAAGAATCTAAAGCACAGGGTAAAATAAATAAAAATGATTGCTATAATGTAGTTGTTCAAGATATAAAAGAAATTTGGCAAAAATTTTCTTTCCCAACAATTGATACAAAGGGAATTTATGTTAGAGTTACTAGACTTATAGAAGATGCTGATAAGTTAACTAAATGCCCTATGATAAAAAGAAATGAAAAATATTAAGTCACTGTTATGATAAAGGCATAAGGGATAGAAAACTTTGTAGGTGTGAAGATAAAATACTTATTATAGAATGGGAAGCTTTTATTGGTCAAGTAATTTTACCAATGAGCAATTGCTTCAGATTAGAACTAAACCTCCAGAAATACTAGATTTTGCATGTCACAGCCAAAGCGTTGAACGGGGTGTGAACTTAGTAACTAAATCTAGCCAGGAAAGAATTGGTTATATTAATCGGCATAAATTTATTTTAAATACTTTAGAGTCTAGAAAAGAACTGCCTACTTTTGAGTGGAAAGGTCAATGGAAGGAATAAAAAAAAACATTAGTTTTAGGTCAAAAATTTTATTGAATTTCTCTCTCTTAATTTCTAAATTTCTACCAATAATAGCTAAACATTTATGTATTAAATTTTTTTTCAGGCATTTTTGTATTTTCAAAATTTTTTTTCATTAAAAAATAAATATAACTTTTATAAACGAACATTTGTAATAATAAATTTTTTTTGGAAGTAAATCGCAAATTATCTCGAATTTTACGAATTTTCTGAAAAACTGAAACCGGTAGGGGGGGTAGGGGTCCTCAGAATTCAAAAATACTTTACCAGGGTGTTACTATGATTGATTGAACCACCTCACACTATGTACCTAAGAAATCAAAAATTTCGACCGGGCCTAATATACAGCATATATTATATATATATATATATACATATATATGTTTATTACTTTTATTCATGAGATGCATGCCATTCCTTAAAATGCTCAAGCGAGCAAAAGCCTAGCTTTTCGGACTTAACTGATTGCTACTTCTGTTTAACGAAGATAAATGGACATTTCTCAAAATCTAAACATGCGATTCAATATCCTAATTTACTGTCAGCCATGTGACCCCTTTCACATTGTGACGATTTGCCAGTACCAAAACCACGAAAGACATGGACTTTAGATGATGATGAACTTGACGATGAATCTCGTAATGAACCTTTGGACAGACAAGATGACATAGATACACAATTTCAACCACCTTCATCGGATGAACCTCATTTAATTTCTCAGTCAGAATTAAATGATCTTGCCAGAGTGTTGAATCTATCTAAAAATCAGTCTGAGCTCTTAGGTTCTAGATTAAAAGGTTGGAATATCTTATAAAAGACTGAAAATATCATCATTTCGTAAGCGTCAGACACACTTCACATCGTTTTTCTCTATGGAAAGTGATTTAGTGTATTGTAATGATGTGAACGCTTTCATGGAGGCACTTGGTCGAGAGCATATCGTAAAGAATGGAGGCTTTTTGTCGATTCATCAAAGTTGAGTTTGAAAACTGTACTATTGCATGACAATATGCAGTTACTTTTGAAACATATTGACTATGATAAGCACTCCTGGCATATCTGTGGTAAGCTGAAAGTGATTGCACTACTTGGCTTACAGTAGGGTACACAAAGTTCTCTTGTTTCCTCTGCGAGTGGGACAGCCGAGCTAAGGGGAGTCATTATACAAAATTTAGTTCCAGGACAGAAAAATGTTGCCCATCAACCCCTAGTAGATCCAGCAAATGTTTCCTTACCACCTCTCCATATCAAAATTTTGTAAAAGTCATGAATATAGACGGACCTGGATTTCTATATCTAAAATAGAAGTTCCCTAGAATCAGCGAATCAAAAAATCAAAGAGGGCATTTTTATGGGCCCACAGATCAGAGAAGTGATGAAAGACTGTACAGGGTGGGCCGTAAGTTTCCATACATAGGAAAAATTAAACGTTTGTTTTTATGTTTCAGATACCCTAAGAATATGCGTTTGACGAAAGAGCAACGAATTGAATTGGTCCTGTGGAGTGGCCTCCCAGATCCCCAGATCTGACCCCCCTTGATTTCTATCTTTGGGGGCACTTGAAGGCCATGGTGTATCAGGAAAAGATACGAGACATAAATCATCTAAAGGAACGTATCACCAACGCCATTACAAGCATAACGTCAACTGTGCTAATGCGTGTTCATCAACAGTGGGGAACACGTATTGAAATGTGTTTTCAAAACAATGGCAACCATGTAGAGCATATTATATAAATAAAAATGGTTGTCAATAAAAAAATGTTTATTTTTCCTATGTATGGAAACTTACGGCCCACCCTGTATTTGATGAGTCTTTGAATGAGGTTGAAAGAACAGCATGGAAGGCTTTTAAAGAAGTGACTACGAATTTCCTCGACAGTGTCAAATCAGAAAATTATGTTTCCTTGGTGGCGCAAATGCTTAGTGCTTACAAAGCCATGGAGTGTAACATGTCTTTGAAAATGCGTGGTGAAAAATTTCATCAGGATATATTAACCATGGAAAAGCGGTACTAAAGAAGATATAGCCCCAATGCTGGCCGACTACTGTTGGACACTTATAAGAGAAGCCCCTAGTACTAGTTATAAGCGAAAATCAGCTGCAAAAACATTTTAGGTAAGGTACTCTTCTTTTCTGTACAATTAAATATACCAAAAAAATAAGAAAATCCGTCAATTGATGGGTGATGAAAAATTCTGTTTTCAAATTTCTAGTCAGCGTAAAAAAGTACGCTGGAATCACATTAATTAATTCGAAGGAAGGGAAAAATTTTATTTTGTTGTTCAGTGTAATCGACAGGAACAAGACAAAACTAATTATACAAAACTTTTGAAGTAGTAATTTACTCTTAAGATAAGAATGGATACAATATTCGTCACGCATGCAGGAACTGGCGGAAAAGTTATATGCTCAAGATCCATGGATCTGCTTTCTGTACCAATTAATTGTCTGCCGAGAACCTAGCTACTGATCGGGTTTTTATTCCATGTCTGGCAGAAACGTCATTACCCACTTTGCAAAGCGAAGAATATTAATTGTCAATAACTTTCCACTAGGAAATCCCTACAGGTTGTAATACAACATAATATATGCAGGCCGTAAAACAATGTACTTTATATTTCTGCCGTGATGAAATATGATGCATCGTAATGATTTGCTTTTGTCTTTCATGAACAATTATCAGAATTTTACACAGAAGTGATGTTAAATACTATATCCCTATCGTTGTGAGACTCAACATTATTTATCCATAAATGTTCTGCGTTCTGAAGTTCAGAACAAAAATGTCTCATTGTTTCTATGGACGTATCTCTATCGTACGAGGTCACGAAGGCACTTTCATGGGGTTAAATTTTAATTAATTTGATGGAAAATTTGGATTCGTGGCTAAGTTGGTTCTCAACATGTAAATATTAAATTTTCTTTTGTAAAGAATTTTCGTACTTTCGAATACACAGGTAAATAATTAATATTACTTCTTTTATTCTTCATTATTATTTGGAAAGTTTGTGCAGTGCATTTACGAAGGCAGACGCACTTTATTTAAGAATGAGAGTGAAGCATCATATCAAAAGATGATACAAAAGTTGTTATGTAAATTCAGTATAAAGGCAACGTTCACCTTCTAAATTATAATTATTGAATATGCCGAAGCTGAAAACTTACTGCAGCGTTCACTACAGCTTAAATCCTCTGCAAATTTTGACACTTACCATTCAATATTAAAGCAAAAAAGCTTGGTAATATTAACGTGAACTGCAAAAACATTAATTTCCAAAATCTGTTCTTGTTCTCATGATAGAGTGCGAAAATAGTGTCGAAGATATCAGGGAAGAAATCTTGTTCAGAATGTCTGTAGACACATTATTTTAAAGCAAGAAACTATGGTGGAATGTCATATAAGAACTTTAGATTTCTCGCAAACGTTTTCAATTCCCTTTAAGTTACTAAAGTGTAAGCCATGTTTATGGAGGCAGTATCCAAATAGAGTAAGATATACAAACTGACAATAAAATCAAATCATACAGCTGTATTTTCAAGGGTTTGTATTTGCACTTGATATCTGCTCGTACTATATTAATGTATATGTTTAACATTTATCACCATTTGTCATTTTTTTTCTAACTTTTAATAACTGTATTTTTTATTATTTCACTTACAGTATACATATAAATAAATTTGTTTTCTCTTTTTTTACATTAATTTAGGTATAGATACACTAGTTCAATCGTGCAATGTATTTTTCATTATAGAATCAGAATAATCTATCTACAACCAATATACAGTATTCACCATGTTATCTGTGATTCACTCAATCTTGAATAGAGTTAACCGTAATTTATTCATTTTGACAATTGCACACTTATCCGTGATCATAACACCGAGTTAACTATGATTGGCGGTTCGCTTCCCGCCAACCTACCACAACGCGCCTCAGTCAGTGAATCTCCGCTCTTTATAGAGTACACATGTGCTCTTGTGGCTTCTAATATATTCATGTTTTGTGGTGAGTAAAAACTACTTAATTGTATATTATATTGTAATGAAATAATACTGTGTGGTGGCGGGCAGCAGCGGTTGCACCGGTAAAGTATACTGACTTAACCGTGAAGTCAGGTTATCCTTGATCATGACCAACCCTCAGTCACGGATAACTGAGTGAAGACTGTAAATAAAACTTATAAACTCGTTTTAATTTCCTTCAGCATTCTTCATTCATTCTTTATAAAAATAGCTAGGCAAATCTAACCATTAAAAAACTAAATACATTTAAAAAAATGTTAGGATAAGATTCATAAAATAAAAAGAACTGTAATAAACTTGAGATGTGGTAAAACGAGCTACACAGGAACATATAAAGTTACTGTAATGAAAACCTATAAATTAACTGTGAATAAAATATATAAAAGTGAAAATAGGTTTGAGTAAAAACAGGAATAAAGAATTAAGATCTTCAATATAAAAATTTGGCTTAGTTTTATATCGCAAAGAAAACCAAATACAGTAAAAACAAAGAGAAAAACAAATATACAGCCGTAGAAAAAATTACTGTAATGATGGAAACAAACAGTAATGAATAAATATACAAATAAATGAATGAGAGAAAATAAAATAAATAACTAGAAATTGCTATAAAAAAAATATGAATGTCCCATAAAGCGGTAGCTAATACATTGGTTCTCGATTTGCGCTGAATGGTTGAGAGGGAATAGTGAGTAGTTTCGTGTGTGAGATCGTAAAGTTCACTCAAGTAGATAAATAAGAAATAAATAGAAAATATAGTGTAACTAGATACGTAATCATATAAAAGTGGGTAGCAAATAAATAAGCAAAAAGGGCAGGTGGAAGTTAAAATTACCCCCGTGTGCGTTCATGTTTGGTCCTCGTGACGTCACTGATCAAGTTATTGTCGATGTAAACCCTACGACTCCAACTGTATGGCCTACAAAGTGAACGAAAGTATTCATCTAATGGGAATTGTATTACTTAATTAATTAATTACAAAAATTAATGGGGAATATTTTGAGCGTTTATGATATGGTTCCATAAATAAATGTATTTCCCATTGAGTTACGCGTTTTAATGTATTTCCCGTCGGGTAGAGTAATTTATATATTTCTAATTCGTATAAAAAAGACATAAATTATATATGTAAAAATTTGTAATTTCATGAAAGCATAAAATAAAGGCAACAGAACTTTACTCATGAGCAAATATTCGATTCAACAACTCTACTTTTGTTCTCAACTGTCTAGATGGAAGTGTATTAAAAGAAAAATTATATATTTTTAGTGCGTGCACACTGGCTATAAATTGAAATGATTCTGATGTTTCAGTATATTATGAAGAAGGGAAATAGAAAGCAAATCATTATTAAAGACAAAGCTAAAGGATTGCAAAGAAACATGCGTGTAAACATTAACGTTTGAAAATAGAATAATGCAGAAGCTTTTTGCGAGAAAAAAGGAAAACCTTATCAGAATATTTATTAAATTATACAACACGTACAATTCATCTCCCGCATACGAAACGGCACATGAAAACAAAGGACACAAATATAAACTTTATAAAGTTTTATTATCAACATATGTGAAAGTTTCAAAATGCATTCATAATTCAAGCGGCGGATCTGAGTCGACGTTACTGCTGAATCAATTTACTGTCTTTTATTTATTTTGTGATGAAAAATTCCTCATGAAGTCATAAACAAGAGGTCCTTTTCATTTTAATAATATTCAGTTTTATACCCACGTGAACTACGTTTAATTACTTCATAACTAATATATATATATATATCTCTATATACACCTTACCTTACCTGACAACCTTACAAAGGTTTCGCGCGATGATTTCTCATTTCGTGAAGGTCAAGCTTGTCGCCCCCTCCTCTCGAGTTGGCCTGGTGAAGAAGTGAGTTGGATTCTTGCTCTCTCCACCTCACATAGCCAGGTACGCCCGGCTCATCGGGGATTGTTCTGAGCCAGGCGTCTAGTCTTCTTTTGAAGATTTCCACTGCAACTCCCTTCGTGTTTCTTAGGTCTTTAGGCAACTGATTAAACAGTTTTGGTCCTCTCACTACAAAACTACAGGGCTATTTAAAATGATTCATCCGATTTCAACTGAGAATACTTCCGTACCTATCAACCGTGCATCAACTGGGCATACACCACATGAAAGAGAAAATCTCCGAGTTTTACAAGATCACCGCGAGAGGGCTCCAAAGTCACACCGTGGCCTAGCCTAGCAACAAACAGTCAGTGTGAAAATGGCGTCCGCACAGCAGAAGGCGTTTTGTGTGTTGCAGTTTTCGAGCTGTAAATCGGTAGTCACAGTGCAGCGTGAGTTTCGTCGACGTTACAGAACAGATCCACCGGGTGCTCAAAGCATCCGTCGGTGGTATCGGCAGTTCGAGGAAACAGGATGTTTGTGTAAAGGCAAGTCCACAGGACGACCGCGCGTGTCTGAGGATAATGTGCAAAGAATCAGAGAGAGTTTCCAACGTAGCCCGAGGAAATCAACAAACCGCGCCAGTCGAGAATTGGGACTTCCTCAGACGACTGTTTGGCGTGTTTTGAGACGGCGCTTGCATATGAAGCCATACAGGTTGCAACTGTTGCAGGCTCTACGGCCGGGGGACAAGTTAAAACGACAAAACTTTTGCGATCTTATGCAGGAGGCTATGGAGGATGACGAATTTGCTCCCCGCCTGGTGTTCAGTGACGAAGCAACTTTTCATTTAAGTGGCAAGGTGAACCGTCACAACCTTCGCATATTGGGCACGCAACAACCACATGCAACAATCGAACACGAGCGCGACTCACCTAAAGTTAACACCTTCTGTGCCATTTCCCGGGCAAAGGTTTACGGCCCCTTCTTTTTCATGGAAAACACAGTGACTGGTCACTTCTATCTGGATATGCTGCAGAACTGGTTATTTCCCCAATTGAACGAAGATTCCGGCGACTACATTTTCCAGCAAGATTGGGCGCCGCCTCATTGGCATTTGGATGTTCGCCGTTTTCTCAACGAAGTGCTCACTCGCCGTTGGATTGGTCGCAGTGGGCCCCATGACTTGGTGCTCCGCAGCTGGCCCCCTAGGTCGCCGGATCTTACACCGTGCGACTTCTTCCTTTGGGGGTACGTTAAGGATACTGTGTACGTGCCACCGTTGCCCACATCTTTGGATGAGCTCCGAACTCGCATTGTTACTGCTGTAGAGTCAGTGACAAAGGACATGCTGGAGCGAGTATGGGAGGAATTCGACTATCGTGTCGACGTTGCTCGTGTAACTAGGGGAAGTCACATAGAGCATTTATGAGATGAGAGACAAAATTTGGACAGTTTTTCTTTTGGTTGATGTATCACAAATCACTCTGCATTTGTAACATTAAAAAATATTCTCATTTGAAATCAGGTGAATCATTTTAAATAGCCCTGTACTGTATTTTCTTTCAGGGTTAAGGATGTTCCCTGTCTCGCCTTCAATTTGGGAATACGACACAGTCTACCGCTTCTACTTTCCACCGTTGTTTGGGGAGTTATAGGATTCAGAGTAAGATTAGGGACTAGTTTCTCCATTATTTTCCAAGTGTAAATAATGGTGTATCTCTCTCTTCTCCTTTCCAGTGAATATAGGTCTAGTTCTCGTAACCTTTCCCAGTAATTTAGTTCTTTGCACCCATTGATCTTGGCTGTGAAACTTCTTTGGATCCCTTCCAGCTGTCAAATGTCTTCTTTTTTATATGGGGATGTTAAGACCGAGCAGTATTCCAATTTGGGTATTATCAGGGTTTTCAGTAGAGGAATCATTACATTCCTATCCCTTCGTTTAATGGTTCTCAATATCTGACTCGTTATTCTCTTTGCTCTGTTTACTGCTATCTTATTTTGTGTTTAAAATTTCGCATCATCTGTCATTACAACCCCTAAATCTTTTGCTCTGGAATTTCTCTGAATTTCCTGTCCATTTAGGGTATAATATTCCATGAATTTTAGGTCTTCTCTTTTTCCGTACTGTAATAGCTGAAATTTCTCGGTGTTAAACTTCATATTGTTGTCTTCCGTCCACTTGTAGATTCTGTTTATGTCGGTTTGTAGAGATCCTATGTCTTTTGGGTTTCTTATTTTTCTACTGATCTTTGTGTCATCCGCAAAGGATGTTACTGTGCTGTCTCTGGTAACGTCCTCATCTATGTCAGTGAGCATGATTATGAAGAGTAGTGGAGCTAATACTGTTCTTTGTGGTTCCGAGCTGAGGACCTCTGATTCTGATGAAGATACTCCTTGTACTGCAACGACTTGTCGCCGCTCACTAAGGAAATTATATATCCATTTCCCTACTTTTCCTGTTATTCCCATATATTTAAGTTTATGTATTATGATTCAGTGGTCACACTTGTCGAACGCTTTAGCAAAGTCTGTGTATAGTACATCATAGTTTTCATTACTTTCAAGTGAATCAATAATGTTGTTGTAGTGTTTCATTAGTTGTGATAGGCATGATCTGCCTGACCGAAACCCGTTTGGTTATCATTGAATTTTTTTTGAGTTTCCAAAAAGTCATAGATTTTCTGTCTAACTATTCTTTCAAATATTTTAGTGAGATAGGATGTAAGCGATACTGGCCTATAGTTTTTGGCCTCGGATCGATCTACTCCTTTATATATTGGGACTATGTTCGCGCTCTTCAGGAAGCCCGGTATTTCTCCCGTGTCTAGTGATCGTCTCCATATCCAGTATAGGGGCTCAGCGATTGCATTCTTGCAGTTTTTGATCAGTGTGGCATTCCATTTATCCGGTCCTACCGCTGAGTGTGTTTTTAGTTTCCCTATGGCTTGTGTAATACCATCCGTCGTAAAGTCGAAATCCGTTATACTTTCCCCTTATAGTTCTTCTTCAAAGAACGCGTTTCTATCGCATATCAATTTGTCAGTTTTTGGGATACTGAAAGATGATTCGTACTGAGCTCTTAATATTTCACATACTTCTGTTAGATCATCAGATAAATCACTGTTCTCATTTTTTAAAGGTCCGATAGTCGCATGGTTTTTAGACTTTCTTTTTGCGAAATTATAGAAGTACTTTGAGTTAGCCTTTATCGCTTCTATAGCGTCATCTTCTTCTTTTTCTGTATGCTTCTCGATTAGTTCCTGTATGACGACATCGATACTTTGTAGTTTATCATTTAATATTTTTCTGATGTTGTTATCTTTACAATTACTTAATTTTGCAGTCACTCTTTTTCTCTTTCGGAACAATGCCCTCTTTTGTCTTTCGAACCTGCTTCTCTTTCCTCTTTGTTTTATCTTTGGGACATGTCTTTCCACAATTTCTAACGTCTTCTCCTCTAACGTCATTAGCATCTCCTCCGTTGTCTTGGCCTCGAAAATGATGTTCCAATCTATTACTTCCATGCTGGATGTCACATCTTCCCAGTTTATAGCTTTGAAGTGAAAATTAAAAATTTCGAATTTGCTTCTTTCTGTTGTTCGTGTTCTTTCCTTTCCTGTTGCCTTTATATTAGTTGTTATTTCAATGATGTACTAACTCCTCCAAAAATCGAGATATTTTGGATCTGTTTGTTTGATTTAATATAGCAAATTATTCTTTGTTAACGTTCAAATTTATTCATGTTTAAACGATTTAGTGTTTAAGCATCTGCTTTTAACTGAAGGGTACAACAAAATGGATTGCGCAAAATTGGTCAATGAAAAAATAATGTGTGTGCTATCGATGTAATGAAAAGACAAATACATAATAAGAGATACTTTAACAATTTTAATAAGATACAAAGCAGATTTTTCTTTATTCCTTATTGCAAAAGTCATGCTTAGTTTCGTTTTCTTTCAACATGACCGCCATTCCTATCGATACAAATCTGGAGTCGAGCTCTCATCTTCCCCATCACTCTTTTGATAAGATCTGGATTGTCTTTTAACAAGTTGATTTCAAATTTATTCATGTTTAAACGATTTAGTGTTTAAGCATCTGCTTTTAACTGAAGGGTACAGTAAAATGGGTTGCGCGGAATGATCATTTCTCCCAGCCAGATAGCTCCTCTTGCTTTAACCAATGTGCTACTTTTTACGTCGAAGGATATTGCAAATATTTTTTTTAAATAATTCGAACTTTTGTATCTAAGATACGAGTCATACATATAAATGAAGAATCTGAATTACTAAATTTATAAATAACTTTGAAACCCTTATCATGCAGTTTACACGAAGGCAGCGCGTTCTCATGGTCACAACTTATCTGCAAACTAAAAGCTTAAAACAAGTTCAGAATACCTTCGAACTGCAATTTCCCGATAGAGCTTCTCCAACTAAACATACAATTTTGAAGAATGTTCGGAAATACAAAGAAGAAGGAACGGTCCTCAATTTGAACAAAGGACGTTCAGGCCATCCGAAGACGGCAAGAACAGACGAGAACATTCAACATGTTCGGCATTTATTAGAGACATCCAAAAGTGTCCACCAGGCGAAATGGTACAGAACTCTCACGCATGTCATTTCATCGAATAGTTCGTGAGGATTTGAATTTGTACCCATACAGAATGGAAATTCGACATCAACTCATTGAAGGAGATCTACCTCGCCGCCTAAGATTTGCCCAGTGGTTTCTTGAAAACCAGAAAGATTCACGGAACAATTAGTGGTTGGAGATGAGGCGGCCTTTTTTATGAATGGTCTAGTGAACAGACAAATCTGCCGTCAGTATGCACCAAAAAATCATCCACCTGACAATCATATCTACGAAAACAATAACTCTAGACAAAAACTGTCTCTCTGGGTAAGACTGTGCGGTAATGGAGCGTTAATTGGCCCGGTCTTTTACGATGATAATCTAAATGGTGAAGCTTACCTAGAAATGATAGACCGAGAAATCCTTCCACAAATACGTATTACTTATGGAAACCGATTTAATCGTATTTGGTGGGTGCAAGACGGAGCTCCTGCTCACAGGAGAGTTATTGTGAAGGAACGCTTGCAGGAAGTCTTCCACCAAAGAGTAATTGCTACAGGCCATGACATTGAATCGCCTTCCAGAAGCCCTGACTTGACCCCGTGTGATTACTTTTTATGGGGTCATTTGAAAAATAGAGTATTTGCATCACAACCTATCAATTTAGATGATTTGAGGACTCGCATCACAGCTGAAATCAACTTGTTAAAAGACAATCCAGATCTTATCAAAAGAGTGATGGGGAAGATGAGAGCTCGACTCCAGATTTGTATCGATAGGAATGGCGGTCATGTTGAAAGAAAACGAAACTAAGCATAACTTTTGCAATAAGGAATAAAGAAAAATCTGCTTTGTATTTTATTAAAATTGTTAAAGTATCTATTATTATGTATTTGTATTTTCATTACATCGATAGCACACACATTATTTTTTCATTGACCAATTTTGCGCAATCCATTTTGTTGTACCCTTCAGTTAAAAGCAGATGCTTAAACACTAAATCGTTTAAACATGAATAAATTTGAACGTTAACAAAGAATAATTTACTATATTAAATCAAACAAACAGATCCAAAATATCTCAATTTTTGGAGGAGTTACTACAATCTAAAGTTGGGTGTACTTTTTTGTAGGACATACGGTATATATATATATATGATACACACGGACCGTGCATGGAACAAGGAACTCTTCTAGGGTAATTAAATCCACTATAGTCCGAATAAGTATGGTAAATGACAAATACCATAGTTTTTCTTTTTCATGATGCTAGACCGACGTGGGCAACGGGTCACTCGCAAAGAGGTCCCCAAAATATAGCTTCTCTCACCAGCTATCTGCAAAGCAGATAGGATCCAGCTTTGGGACAGGATCTATGGTTTAAAGCAGCCTAGCCCAGCTACATTTAGAACCTGAAAATAAGCAAAAGACTCGCTGCCTTCATGTCAGATTGAATGCATCAAAAAAAAGGGACATGTTGAAACGGACATGTTATGTGCCTTGAAGAGTGGACGCTCAATTCTGCTAGTTGAGGTTTAAGTTTTGGTTTTTGGCTAAAAATATAATACTTACCCCCTTTTTTTTTTGATGTATTCAATCTGACGTGAAGGCAGCGAGTCGTTTGCTTATATTGAGGTTCTAAATGGAGCTAGGCTAGGCTGCTTTAAACCCTAGAACCTGTCCCAAAGCTGGATCCTATCTGCTTTGCAGATAGTTGGTGAAGGAAGCTATATTTTGGGGACCTCTTTGCGAGTGACCCGTTGCCCACGTCGGTCTAGCATCATGAAAAAGAAAAACTATGGTATTTGTCATTTACCATTACTTATTCGGACTATAGTGGATTTAATTATCCTAGAAGAGTTCCTTGTTCCATGCACGGTCCGTGTGTATCATAAAAAACCTCAGGGAACCATTCTGGGTTCATTCCCATATATATATATATATATATATATATATATATATATATATATATATATCGAAAGTATTGGCAAAACACACATCACAGATCCCTTCAGGGTTGTTACTAATTACAAGGCGAAGGTCAACGAAGCAAATCTCCGCAAAATGCTCACACTTAAAAGATTTTACTAAATCTAATAATCCATTATTGTTCTTTCCAAATGGTCCCTCAGCTCCAAATCACAGAAAAGCACTCACCATAATAAAAAAATATTTTTGTATAAATTTTAATAAGCGTTTTCTTTAGTATATATACACACCATATTACGGTCTGCAACACCTATGCAAGATATGGGAGGTGCAAATAAGGACAAAAATGCCGTTACCACCACCTTCAAAGGAACGCGACAGGTGAACAGGAAAAACGAGCATCAACGATGGGTACCAATTTTTTAGACGCAGCCAACCAATTCAACTGCTAAATACCATCCAACGAATACAAAGTCAACTGACAAATATTGAAATCCGAGAACGGGACAGAAGGCACACACAAAGACACTTCATGCGATATCGGGACAACAGATATCGAAAAAGACAAAGAGAGGAAAATTCTCACGAGGCAACGAAACCGGCACCACCATTGGAAAATGAGTCGGAACTACATATATGTATAAAAGATAGGAAAAAAATAAAAATAATCCTAGCCAACATTCAGGGCCTTAAATCAAACCATTCCCCGGACAAAGTTTTATACCTGAAAGGAACCATGCGCATGCAAGAAACCGGAGCAGACTTTGCATGCCTCACGGAGAACTATCTACAGTAAAGGACTGCCAGGCGAACTGTGAAAAATGCAAGTTTTGTGTTGACCAAAAAAAAAATACAAATTGACAACTATGACATACCCCGAGTCGACAGAACAGTAAGGCGTAAAGGAGGATGTGCTATTTACACACGCGAAAGACATACGGCAGAAGTGACTATAAGTACTCCAAACAGCTACGTAGAATGTGTAGCAGCTAAAGTTGAAAACTGAAATATTGTACTAATTGTAATGGACAGACCCCCGAACACGTCAACTTCAGAATTCTCAGATTCCATTACAGAGGTCAGAAACTGGGTAAAAGATCTTCATTCTCCAACCCCAAATATTTTTCTCTGTAGTGATTTTAATTTTCCATTCATGAAATATAAAAGGATAGGAAAAAATACACTAAACAACAAGATAAGGGGACACACGGGAAGACCAGGAGCAGGCCAAAATGCTCCTAACTCTAGCCGATGAATTTATGTTAACACAAGAAATAAGAGAAAACACAAGAAAAAACAACTGCCTAGATTTGGTATTCACAAACAACAGCAACCTAATTGATAACATAGAAATATCCCGAACTATATTATCTGATCACATTATTGAAATAACAACCAATATCAAAACAACAAGAAAGGAAAGAAGTTCAAAGAACACGCACTATAAAAAGAAGCAATTTCGCCAATTTTAGCTGATACAATAAACTGCACAAGTCATGTTGTGACTCGTGAAGAGTATCTTTTTGGAAGGCTAGAACATGTCTGCCGTCAGGTATAATTTTGAACAGTGCTTTGTCTTTAATATTTCTGTTAGCCTTCGAGTTTAGCAACAAAGTATGCCCCAACTTATCTTTGTTTAAGATTATGTATACTAAATCAGACGTAAGATTTGAACTTTTCAGACTCCCATTTAAGTCTCTCACAATATCCTCGGCTGTGTTATAATGACCCGGACCTAGTGTTACTTTTGTAATATAGCGCTCCAGGCTGATGCATGGTATCGTCCAGAGTTATTCCGGCCTTTCACATTCATCGCGACTTCTAAGAACCATAAAAACGGATTCTTTCTTGTCAATACTTAAAAACTTGGTGGCCAGTTGAAATTCGCATATTCCAACCCCATATGATTCACGACCCAAATGAATGGGACCATACAGTTCTGTTATAAAGTTGGATAGGGTATTGTTAGGATGTACAGACAGAAAGGCAGAGGACGGGAGTGTGACGTAGAAGTAGTTAGGCACCATGTCGTATACTATTTAAGCTTCATTATTGCATCAGCTTTTATAAGGTGTTGAAGCTTTCTGGGTACTCTAGCCATTTTACCAGGTACATTTTTCTCTTTTCTGAACCTTTGCTTCCTAAAATGTTTTCAATTTTAAACACTTTTTCCCCCCGAAATTAAATGTCACTTTTTTGCAACTCGTTGCCATAAAATCCCCCTGCCATTTCTTCCCCATTCAAATCTTCAACATAATACATCCTCACCTCGTCTTCAGGCCTCATAGATGTTATAATGTTATAATGTTATAATGTTTCAGACCAACAAAGACCCTAGGATCCACTCATGGCTGGTCTACCTAACTGTGTTCGTGTATTGTGTATGTCCTCCGTGGTGGCGGAGGGGACCTACAATTTTACGTGGGTTCCGAACCACAAGAACATAAGAAATCTATGTAAAAACTGCCGGTAAATTGGCAACGACCAATTTTTACGAAACTAAATAATTATCAATTTAAAACTAATCAATTATCGATTCAAAACTAAAGATAGAATCTCTGATCCAGAGGATCAAGTCATAATAGACTACTATCCACAAATATGTTACACTCTATATCTATTTATAAAGGACATGCAAATATATCGGATCCAAAGAATCCAGTCAACCTCACTACGATATCCATCAAGTCACGGTCCATATCGATAGCGGACCAAGTCAAAATTTACAATCATATACATTACAATATATACACTTACGAGAAAAAGAGTAGGTGTGGCTGTAAAGACTGTACAGTAATGTAGAAATGTGTGTGCACCCATTTTGGGTCTCCCATTTAAAGGTGTTTGTGGGGCAAGTGAAGATCATGAGTTTTTCAATACCTCACAGTACTATGGGGGGCACCGCTCGGCAGAGGAATCTCTTTAAATGGGTGTGTAAGGACAGAGAGTATCCCCTAACCCAAGACGCTGCCTCCCTATATCCCACAACACTTGTGTTGAGCTGTGGGATCTATCCCCAGAAAGCCTTAATTTTACTACCTTAAACTATACCCTTTCTATCAACATATGCGTCTAATCGATTTTTAAACATGTTTATAGACGTGCTACTAATTACTTCTACCGGCAAACTATTCCAGCTATTTACTATTCTATGCGTAAAAAAGTTTTTCGCAACTGCTGTCTCGAACCTTCTACTTGTCAACTTACACCCGTTATTTCTAGTCCTATTATATTGAGATATTTCGAAAAAGCTATCTCTATCTACGTTATCGAACCCATTCATAATTTTGAAAACCTGGATTAGATCACCCCTTAACCTCCTGGTCTCGAGTGTTGTCAATTTTAACTCCTTAAGCCTATCCTCGTACGACTTTGACCTAAGCGACGGAATCATCTTAGTTGCTCGTCTTTGAACTCTTTCGATTTTGTCTATATCTTTGCGCATATACGGATTCCAAAATTGGACCGCGTACTCCAAATGGGGTCTAACTAATGATTTATAAAGTGGAACTATAATATCGCGCGATTTGTACTCAAAATTTCGAGCTATAAAACCTAACACTTTGTTCGCCTTATTGACCGCTGCTGTACTTTGTTTCGCTACTTTTAAATCACCAGTGACTATAACTCCTAAATCTTTTTCCTGCTCTACGCTTGTTAAATCTTTCCCTGACATACTATACGCAAATTTACCTTTACGCGAACCTATATACAAAATTTTGCACTTATCAACGTTAAATCTCATTTGCCATGTGACTGACCAATCAACGATTTTATTCAGATCTTTCTGAATTTTACCTCTATCTTCGTCATTAATCGCCCTACCACCCAGCTTCGTGTCATCCGCAAACTTTGAAACTGTACTGACTAGGCCGACATCTAAATCGTTAATATATATAAGAAAAAGCAAGGGGCCCAATACAGAACCCTGAGGAACGCCACTCGCTACATTAGCCCAGCACGACTCCGCTCCATCAACGACCACCCTCTGTTTCCTGCCTCGCAACCACTCTTCTAGCCAATTTATTACTACACCCCTGATTCCATGAGCCTTAATTTTTTCAATGAGTCTTTTGTGCGGCACGGTGTCAAACGCTTTTTGAAAATCTAAATACACTACATCAACCGCCCGATGTCTATCGTAAACGTCAACCACGCTTTGGAAAAATTCTAAAAGATTAGTTAAGCAAGATTTGTTTCGCCTAAATCCGTGCTGCGTATTTCTAACAAGTTTATGGTATTCTAAGTGTTCGACTATACGATCCCTAATTATTGATTCCAAAAGCTTACCTACAACAGACGTTAAACTGATTGGCCTATAATTTCCCGCCGCACCTTTATCGCCTTTCTTAAAGATAGGTGTTACGTTTGCTAACTTGAAATTATCTGGTACGCACCCCTCAGAAATAGACGCATTAAAAATCTTTGTTAGCGGCACAACAATGCTATCTTTTAATTCTTTTAGTTGTATGGGATATATGGAATCCGGACCCGGTGATTTACGCGTTTTCATTTTATCAATATAGCGCATTACTTCCCCTTCACTAACGACAATATTATCCAAAATATTACCATTATCAAAAGGTATTATGTCTATGACCGTAGGGATATTCGTTACATCTTCTATAGTAAAAACTGACGTAAAAAATTCGTTTAGCAAGGTAGCCATTTCCTTGTTTTCAGAGACTAGATCTCCATTTACATTTTTTAATGGACCTAAGACACTTTTTACTGGATTTCTATTATTGACGTATTGAAAGAATCGCTTGGGGTTTTCTTTAGCGTCACGAGCTATGGAGATTTCAAATTCGCGTTTTGACTTTTTATTACACTTTTAGCTTCACGCCTTAGAGATATGTAGTTGTTTCGTAACAACAGATTATCTTTATCGCACTTATATAGCCTATAAGCCCTATCTCTACTCTTTATAATGTCTCCTACTCTACAAGTAAACCACAAGGGCTTGTTGTTTACTTTCGCACGCTTAATTTTGTACGGTACACATTCCTCATTTATAGTCCTAAATACCGTTACGAACGATTCCCACATTAGTTTTGCGTTGGAGTTCCCCATTACGTTTTCCCAATTGACGTGTGAAAATTTATTTCGAAATTTACTAAAGTCTGCGTGCTGGAAGTTAGGAATTTTAGTCGAGTTAGTTGGCTTCGAGTGACTTACTGAGAGGACAAACTCTACCATATTGTGATCGCTATTGCTCAACGGTTCTATTACTTGAAGATCAGTAATTAGCCTATCATCCGTAGTTATTACTAAATCTAAAATACTTCCAACCTCGTAGGTTCCCCAACCTTTTGAATAAGAAAGCTATCCTCGAGAAAATTAACTAAACGATTACCTTCCGCGTCTCCCTGCATTGTATCGTAATTCACGTTGGCGCAATTAAAGTCACCCATAACTAAAGCCTGCTCACTACCGATTATTCTCTTTAGTTCACGATATAACGCTTCGTCCGTAGCAGCTGTTTGATTTGGGGGCCTATATATAACCGCAACAAGAAGTTTGAAATCGTTCAATTTAAGTTCTGCTATAGTCGAATCTATCGGTTCTGGAATTGAGTGCTTTACTTCTATAACGTTCGCAATATTATCTTTGATATACAACATAACACCACCTCCTCGCCTACCTATTCTGTTTTTAACAAAAAGTCTATAACCTTTAATTTGATACTCCCCTACAAAGTCACGTGTTTCAGTGCTAAGCCACGATTCATTTATCGCAATTAAATCATAGTCTTTACAAGCAATTAAAGAAAAAAATTCGTTTATTTTATTTCGTAGGCTACGAGCATTTAAGGATAGAACCTTCAAATTGTTTGTAATTGCGACACCTTCGCGAGCGCGGGGGAAATTTGTGGAATTTACGCTGGGACCGTTCGGCTTACGGCAGCCTGAAAAGAAGAGACAGTATTATGAAATAGTCTTCCTAAACGCGCAGCTCCAACTTCATTAAGATGAAGTCCAGCCTTGCTCAAATCCTTTCGCGAATTTATTCCCCGAACGCGACAGTCTTACATAATCATTGATTTTGAAAAGCACAGAGTGTGGTGGTGCTCTACGATTATCTTTTCTCACCTCAGGCTCTGTTTGCGTACCTCTTTTTAAAATCTCGTTAGGTGATGTACCAATCGTTCGGTGGTGTGAACGGTTGTAGGATGAAGCCAGCGACTCCAGCGTGTCTATATATCTGTATGTGTTTTTATGTGTGAAATAGCGATGCATGCGTTCCTTTTGGGTATGCAAACTCTTTCGGCTAAAGATGTATTATGTATAGAATTGCTAGTGTAGTAACTGATATTGAACTCTGCCAACATGTTCTGAAAAGCTCGGACTATAAATTCTTTCCCCTTGCCAGGAATCCTGTTTTCCCTCAACATCAGCGCTTTTACGGCCTTAGCATCTGTTTCAGGCGACTTATTTTTCAATGGAATTAGCCACAAGTATCTAGAGAATCCATCTATTACACTGCCCAACAAAAAAACAATTGTTTGCTGCTGATTTAATTGTAAGACCTGTTTCTGGATAATATTGATGTGCTGATTTCAAAAATCACCTTAGATTTTGTCCATCACATCAGGTTTTCGTGCAATGCAATATGCGTATTTTGGGTGATCCATGAAGGGCGCTTATCAAAATTGATGATTTTTGAGACCTGTTAACAGCTGTTTTGCTGTTAAAATTTTATCTGTGGAATACGCAAATCTGTGCATTAAATCTAAAGGTCATGTACAACATATTAAAATCTTGGGTATCTGTGATTTCCCCAGGTGTGAGCGTGATGTCATGATCCAAAAAGTCTGAAAATTATAAAGATCTTGTAAAAGATTTACTTGTAAACTTTCAGCAGTTGGGTTGCAACATGAGCATTAAAGTTCACTATCTCAACAGTCATCTGGATAAATTTCCAGAAAATCTTGATGTTAGTGAAGAGCAAGGTGAAAGGTTCCACCAAGTTATCAAAGTGATGGAAGAACGATACCAAGGAAGATGGGATACCCATATGATGGCTGACTACTGCTGGAGCCTGCAAAGAGATTGTCTTGACATCTCTCATTCTAGGAAGTCCTATAAGAGAAAATTTATCAGCACTGAAAAGTAAGAAAACAAGAAAAAGGCAATGTTAAGAAAACTGGTCCTGTGCTTGCTTTAATATGGATTCATTTTTTGCTTATTTAAACACTTTTAATAACTTTGTGTCAATATTACCATTGTATATTAAAGTTCACTCCCTGCACAATTGTTTACTTTCCATGCTGATTCTGAGTATGTAAAAACTTATTTTTTGAAAAGAAAAAAAATTGGGCATAACCCTGCCAAAATGCGATATCTCCAAAATATCCGTATTTGATTGCTCGAAAACCTGACGTGATAGGCAAAAACGAAGGTGATTTTTGAAATCAGCACACCAAAGTTACCTAAAAACAGGTGTTAGAATTAAATCAGCAAAATTGGTGTTGGGCAGTGTTATGAATAGGAGGTAACGGTAGCCGCCATTATACACCAAATACCTTTGTATGTCTGTTAAATCAACCTGTCAAATAGAATAAACCGAGGCTGCTAATGTCTTGGCAGTTTTAAACCTCCTTCTCCTCGGTTTATGAAGCGTATAAGCATTCTGCTCACGCAAAAACCTCTCAACATCTTTTTTCTCTATCCCCTCATTATAAACGCCTCTGTACAATATATTAACACCCCCGTAGGAGGCTGGATTAGATATGTCATAATAACTTTTTTTTAATATGTTAGCAATTTGCATATTTTAGAGGCGCGCGTATTGCTGCGTGGTCTCTTCTTCTTCTTCAGAGATGTTACCGCCGAGAGCGAAGGAGTGTTCAGCTATGGTACATGCGTTGCTTTTCACAAGTCTTTTAACCTCTTTAGGTTACCTATCAGAATTTTTGGGATGTTTGTTTGCTGTAGTCTAGCTTCAATATGCTCCCATCATGCTGGTGAGGATCTATCCCACTTCCTCACCAAATTATGAATGCTGTCAATGATGTTCGAACCCTGTACCTTTGACCCTTCAACAACAACCTCGCCTGTATCGGACCACTGTATAATGGTGTCTTCATTCAATAGATTATAAAGACTTAGTCCTTTATTCCTTAATGTATGTGGGAGATTATTTTTTAATACATGTCCGAGATGTTAGGACTCGCACCGTTGTTCTTTACTTGTTCGTCTGTAGCCCCGCAGCGTGCGAAATTTTCCCTGGCCCGTTCGCCCGAGGCCAGTTGTTTACACAATAATTTATTGCCCCATAACATTCATTTTTTTGCATTTACATTGTGAGCAGAGTGGGCCAGTAGTTTTCTTTACGGGCCAGTAGATTTTCAAACTCACTGGTCCTGTGAGCCATCAGAAAATTTTGGTGAGTTTCGCACTCTGTAGGCTCGCAATGATCAGTATCGCCCCCCATGTTTGACAACTACGGGGAACTCCACGGGTTTCTCATAATTATCGTACTCATTAAGTGCGTGTATTATGTTCTTGTAACGACGTAAGCATGACTTCTGAGAGGGTTTCACTGGTACATTGAATTTTATAACGTTGAGACAGATTTTTCAGATGCATTTTAAAAAGTCAGTGTCAATATTTTTAACAAACAGGTGCTGAAGAGTTCGTGGCAGCCCATGAGAGATTTTTATTAATTCACGGAATTTCTTTAACCTCTTTGTCATTCTGGGATATACACTGTTTCAGTCTCGTTTGGGAGTATATTCGTTCTTAGAAGCACCCTAAACGTGTTTCGCGGGTGAAGGTCACAAGCCAAATATCCTTAACGTTGGCTTGTAGCTTCTTTATAAACTTCCAAAAACTCCTTACGCTGATTCGGGAACATTTCATTCGCTAATACCCCAATTTGTGCCACATCTCTACGTACGTTGTGCGAATAAGACTAGATATTGTGTATCTAGCGATACATCGCGCATGTATCTATTTTTGAAAAATAGATTCTGATTGATGAAGAATACGCTTATGTTAAGATGGTGGGAGAACACTGTAAATGTCTCGGCAAACGTTTTATCCATTTCTAAGATGAGATCGTCAATTATAATAACTGTGCTCATTACCCTTTATCAAACTAACATCATAAACACCTTTGTGGAACAAAATATCTTGGTACTCGTTCAATTCGGTTTGGTATGTCGAATAGCACCACATGGTTTTATGTACAAAATTTGAGAAGTTTCCCGTTATCTTTAATGATTTTAAGCATAAACACGGTTTTGCCACAGCCTGTAGGGCCGGATATAATGCAAGTAGAAGGGCTCGTGAACCTGAATTTTTCTACAGAATGCATCTCTAACACGTCATACTCGTAAGTGGAACATTTACAAAATACAGGGTGTCCCGTAAGTCTGGAACCATAGGGCAAAATGATAAAAACGGCAATAAAAACGCCGAAGAGACTTTAGGGGACTGTTTGTGAAATGAGCGAGGATGGTAGCGGCTGTGTCATCGTCGGTGGATGTCCTCGGAGGTCCACTTCGTGGTTTATCAACTATGGATCCCGTTTCCCTGAACTTTGCTACAAGTTTGCCGACACAGTTGTGTGTTATCGGCGCGCGGTTCGGATGCAATCTGCTAAATTCCTCAGCGACCTCACTCTGACTCCGATTTTCTACGAGCAGAATTACCTGGATGCGTTCTTCCTTAATGAAAGACATCATGGGCACTTGCATAAGCGGAAAAACATGAATTACTTACTTTACCCTATGGTTCCAGACTTATGGGACACCCTGTATAATAAAATTTTAAGTGATGCTCTTTATATTGTATAGTCCTGTTTTTCTTCTTCCCCAGAACCGTGAATGATGACGAAAGTGAGGTACTGTACCAGCAAAATGCCCCCATCGTAGATATTGCAGATGAGGTTGATGATAGTGTATTTCTTGTTGAGGCACCATCAACCCCCCTAGCGTTCCGGTACCCTCAGCAACGACAAATGTAGCACCCCCATTCGACAATTCGAGAAGTTAACAGGTGCATAACAACATACCTGGTGCTGAAACACCTTCCACGTCAGGTATAAAACGAGTAAAACGCTCCACGAGTGCGTCAGCCGTTAGAACCACAGTTCTACGAGCAGAATTACCTGGATGCGTTCTTCCTTAATCAAAGGCATCATGGGCACTTGAATAAACGGAAAAACATTAATTACTTACTTTACCCTATGGTTCCAGACTTATGGGACACCCTGTATAATAAAATTTTAAGTGATGCTCCTTATATTGTACAGTCCTGTTTTTCTTCTTCCCCAGAACCGTGAATGATGACGAAAGTGAGGTACTGTACCAGCAAAATGCCCCCATCGTAGATATTGCAGATGAGGTTGATGATACCGATGATAGTGTATTTCTTGTTGAGGCACCATCACACCCGCTAGCGTTCCGGTACCCTCAGCAACGAAAAATGTAGCACCCCCATTCGACAATTCGAGAAGTTAACAGGTGCATAACAACATACCTGGTGCTGAAACACCCACGTCAGGTATAAAACGAGTAAAACGCTCCACGAGTGCGTCAACCGTTAGAACCACAGTAAGTTCTGAAAATGTAATAGAATCCCAGCCCTCTACGTCTTACGGCATAACCCCTACGGGGCTACAGTAGCTCCTTCTACAAATAAAACTGTACCCCCGTTGTGCCCTCCACCTCGTCAACATCATCTCATTCTTTAGACAGTAGCATATTATTCGAGCTGGTACGCACCGTCACCCCAACCCCAGCCTTGACTAGAAACCGGTACGTAGTAAGGGTCGACCCGCGAACCATGTATAGCAGCGGTGTTGAACACGGACTGCGGCTCGTAGTTGAGTATCGTGGAGTTTGCCCTTCAGAGCAGTGAGGAACGTGAAGCCAGGACGCGACTGTCCCTTGGGTTCGGGCCAGATGATGAGGATAGACACAATTTTTTGTATTAATACCCTACAGACGTCTGGCGGCCTCAGACGTAGAGTACATTTTGGGTCGTATAATGCAGGCCTCTGAAAGCAGTACCGAACTTAATATGGACAACTTCACAATAGATATAGACCACGTTTTCCGTGTTGCGGGACATACGGCCACACCTTATACTCTTAACTTTGTCAGTTATCAAATATTCAGAAACCATACAAACTTCGATCGCGTTTGCGGCTTTATAGCAATAGTCTTGGCTCATGTGTTTACTGTGCTAAATACGGCTGCATATAATATCTGGTTACCGACGGTTGTGCAGCGTGCACGTAAACTGGCCATAGACTGCAGGCTCGAATTTGACTGCGACATAGCGCCTGAAGAGTTGAGAAGGGTAGAGCAGGAAATGGATGTACGTATTTGGGTTGGATGATCGTCGTAGGACTGTGTATGTTTTTAAAAGCAGTGTGAGAGAACTTACAAAGCCTCTACTTATTTTAGGATTGTCAGGGACAACGTATCTCCCCGTCTGAAATATAAGGTTTCTTTACGCAAGTTATGATAAAAGCTGAAAATATGGCAGGCATCACGATTTGTGTAACGGTTTTTCTCAAGTTTGCGGATGATATCGTGAAACATTGTAAGGATTGCCATATGGTATGCAAGCAGTGTAAAAGCTCCAAATGTGAAAGTTGAGTAGCTGAAGCTGAGAAGAGGGACTGTAATGTACAGTATGTAGACGCACGTTTTTCAATAATGACTGTTTTGAATTCCATAAATCAAATAGGACGTGTAGGAAAATGAGAATTTGCCAGTGCGGCATGTTTCATATGATGGACAATTGGCGAAAATTCAAGCATAAATTTGATGAAATTTGTTGTACTACATGTTATGAGAAATATAAGGCAAATGGTATAAAACATGTTTGTTATATGAAAAACTCCAAACCTAAAAATAAACCCTCCATAACTAGTATATACTGGACATAGAGACTTACACGGACGCAGAAACCAAATAGGTTATCCCACATTTACTTGTAAGCCAGTCTATTTGTGACGAGTGCATGAACGTTGAGTGTGATGAATGTCACAAATGTCGTAAACGAACAAACATTTTTAAAACGACTGCACACGACACCACTGTGTCCTATATTGTCAAGCTAGCGGATCAGTTAAAAAAGTGACTATTTATATGCTTGCCCATAACGACGCAGAATTTGATACACAACTCCTTTGTAAGAAACTGCTTGAACACGAGTCCTCCGAGATATTTACAGGTGAAAATAGGAAACAAGCTTATATAGATGCAAATAAGAAGTAATGTTCAGTTTAAAGACACTGTTATTCACACCTTGTAAATTAGGTAAGCTTCCCAAGGTGATGGGCGTAGATGCTGAAGTTTCAAAAGTGTAGTTCCCTTACACTTTTCTCACTCGCGACACTTTAAGTTATGAGGGGCTACCACCCCCGAAACATTACTTTAACTATGAAAACATGAGTGATAGTGAGCGTGAAGACTTTGCTCGCTACTACAACAGTTTTAATAAAGATAATCCTTACAATATAGCGAATGAATATGAGTGTTATTGTGTGAATGACGTACGAGTACTTAGAGTATGCTTTCAAGCCTTTAGAAGGATGTACATAACCCGTTTCAACTGTGATCCGCTACAATCCACATCTACGATCGCTTCATTGTGTTTTACTGTACTGAAGAATAATTTCATGCCAAAAGGCACGCTAGCCGTCATTCCTCGAAACGTTCCGCGAAGTTATGAATATAAGGCTCTTTACTGGCTCACACACATATAACAGCAGACAGGTGTATACATAAAACATGCTCGCAACACGGGGGAAATGGCCATTAAGATCAATGGCCGTGTTCTTTTGGGTAGATGGTCTAAGCGAAGACCCCTCCACTGGTGAGAAGACGGCGTATTCCTTTAACGGGTGTTGGTGGCATGGATGCCCACGTCCTGAGTGTGGTATCACAGGAAACATCCATGGCAGATCTCCTGCGACAGTCTCGCATGGACCCGTACCCGCGATCAACTTATAAGCTCCCAGTTCACTCAAAAGGTTTTGTGGGAACACGAATATAATGCCTGGATAGTAGCCGATGAGCAGCATCGCGAAGAAATAAGGGCCATCAACTGTACAATGGTGCTGGACGCTCTCAAATGTGGCGATAGTTTGTTTTGAGGACGTACAAACCCACATCCATGGCAGATCTCCTGCCGACAGTCTCGCATGGACCCGTACCAGCGATCAACTTATAAGCTCCCAGTTCACGCAAAAGGTTTTGTGGGAACACGAATATAATGCCTGGATAGAAGCCGATGAGCAGCATCGCGAAGAAATAAGGGCCATCAACTGTACAATGGTGCTGGACCCTCTCAAATGTGGCGATAGTTTGTTTTGAGGACGTACAAACCCACATCCATGGCAGATCTCCTGCCGACAGTCTCGCATGGACCCGTACCCGCGATCAATTTATAAGCTCCCAGTTCACGCAAAAGGTTTTGTGGGAACACGAATATAATGCCTGGATAGAAGCCGATGAGCAGCATCGCGAAGAAATAAGGGACATCAAATGTACAATGGTGCTGGACCCCCTCAAATGCGGCGATAGTTTGTTTTGAGGACGTACAAACCCCTTCCTTCAAACTATCGTTTTCACCTACGGACGGACGGGGTGAAATTTCATTACTACGATTTCTGCACATTATACCTCTACGTGATGAAGAACAATCTGTACCCCGGAGGCGCACCTGAAAAACTCGTGGGTCCCGCCCTGCCTATCATCGAAGAGTTTTCAGTTACTTTCTACTTTGAACGAGAACTAGTTTGTTCTTTCTTTCGTAGATGTGCTCCCCCCTCGCGATTTATGGATGCCAATCTTGCCCGTTGTTATAGACCACAAACTCATGTTCCCTGTATGTGTGCTCAGAGGAGAACTATGGGAACTGTAATCACACAATAAACCAGTGGAAAATCAGAGGTGTTTATACGAGTCCTAATGTGTCCCTAGCCATTTGTCACGGGTACAGAATACTGAAGATATATGAGGTGTGGAGGTTTTAGAAGATCCAACTTTTTCACACCATATATAAATACTTTTTTGAAAGACAAGTTAGAAGCATCAGGATAGCCGCGAGGAGTTGAGACCGAAAATGTAAAATCGGCGTATATTCAAAGCTACAGTGGTAGTGAAGGGATACAACTCGAATGGGGCCAAATTGTGAGGAATCCTAAATAGTCTCTGGGGGAATTTGCCCAGAATACAGACAAAGGAAACGTCAATCTCGCACAAAGTTATAACGAAGAGTGGGATTATGCCAACGCCATCGATAAAGATGTGATGGAAATCGTGAACGCGAGTAGTATAGCCGAAAAAGGTTAGAGTGCAGGAATGTTGCAAGTGATTACGTAATGTTGCAAAGGGGGTGGGGGTGTTGCAAAGGGGGGTGGGGGTGTTGCAAAAAAATTACCCCGAAGGGCCCTTTGTTGCCAACTGGGGTTGCAAGGGACATGCAACTTGGGGGCGGAGTTCTCCCCCAAGCTATTCCCCCCAAAGGGCCAGAAAGGAGAGAAAGAAGGAGAGGTGTTCACCTGGCAGGAGCCAAGTGCATATTAAGACTTCAGCCGAGTAGGCGTTGTTTTATAGGCTCCTAATCAGCCAGTTGGCTGAATCAGTCAGTTGGCTGAGCCAAGGGGGGGAGGGGTACACCTGCAGGAGAGAGAGAGAGAGAGAGTAGTTGCCTTTGATTGCAAGGCATGCAACTTGGAGGCGGAGTTCTCCCCCAAGCTATTTTCGTTTACCTAACCTAAGAGGCCTCTAAGGGGTTTTCCCAAAGGGCCAGAAAGAGAAGGACCAGAGGTCCTTGCTCGGCTGGGAGCCGAGCGTGCAATGACTCCGTCAGTCGTCTCTCGGTTTTTTATAAACCTCTATTCTGGCTGAGTTGCCAGATAGCGCCATGTATTCAGTTGCTGAGTTGCCAGATCGCACCATGTATGCAGTTGCTGAGTTGCCAGATCGCGCCATGTATGCAGTTGCTGAGTTGCCAGATCACGCCATGTATTCAGGTGCTGAGTTGCCAGATCGCACCATGTATTCCAGATAGCGCCATGTATTCCAGATAGCAAAAACCATATATTAATCATCCATTTAAATAGTGTACCACAATATATGATGGTAGATGAATCCAATTAAATTCTGTTTATTAAATAAATAATTTTTACACACTTAATTTTTATTATAAATATTTAAGTCACGAAACGAAATGAAAATTTATGAAACACACGAGCCTCATCCCCATGCGAAGAAAATTGAAAAAAACGAAATTTAAAGAAATTAATCAATTGAAATTAACCAAAACACAATCCGTTATAACGGGGTCGGATGACTAACGACATCTTTATATTTTCGAAGAACACCTGCTGGTTGAGAGACCTTCCCCCCAATCCCTGATAAGTCTCCCTTCAATCCAAATGAAAAGAAAATTTACGGGAAAAAACCAAAACACACGATTGTCATTCACCAAACCCGTATATATATATAATAAATAACTCGTGCACACACACACACACACGCACACACACACGCACACGAGGAAAAGGAGACTGTCAATTCGACAAAAGTTCTATTTAAAGTTGAAATTAGCCAAAACACAATACGCTATAACGGGGTCGGATGGCTAAGGACATCTTTATATTTCCTCCATTAGATTTAATGATCGTATTACCCCGCCCCCATTCTCCCATGTGTGTTTATATATATATATATATATATATATATATATATATAGAAAGAATCATAATAATCGTGTCTATTTGTCAAACCCTTATATATATATATATATATATATATATATATATATATATATAAATTGAATTTCGCCGTGGCATACCATGTTTGGCAAGCGCTTTAGTAGAGCAAGCCTTATTTACTGATACAAGTTTCATCTATCGGGCAAATAACTTTTAATTCAATCACTGATTGCCCTCTCTAAAACCGTAACAATACAATTTATTAAGTAGAATATTTGATAGAACATTTATACATAAATACAGGTTTAGAAGCTTTATCAACTCCTAATTTATTTCTTAATTTGGACGAGGAGCGGTACCCAACAATCTGCGTCAACTCAAAACACACGTGCCTGCACTGAAACCTTTGAAAGGTGTGGGCGTTCACAGAGGAATTTTTGCTGGAACTTCCTCTCTCTCTCTCTCGTCTCCCTTCACTCCAAATCTTAACTTTCACACACGCACACAAGCACACACACACACACACACACACACACACCTCTGTGTATATATTACGAAAATCAGGAAAAATGCCAAACGTGTATTAATTTAAATGAAACTAAACGTATATTAATTTAAAACAAATGAATTTTGTCCTTTTAAGAGAATTATTTATTATAAGAATTTAATTACTCAATGTAAGAAATTAATTATTAAACGCACGCGAAACACACGTATTTGTCCGATGCCTTTTGAAAGGGGCTAGCGGTAGCGAAGGATTTTTGGTACGAACTTGCTCTTTTAACTTTCAGTGCCTTTGACTTGTAATTAAAAAATGATTTTATTAAATGCAATGGTTATTTCTCTTGCAAACGTGTATGGCATCAGTTTCTTAGTTTATTGAAATGAATGAATAAAAATGGAAAGGTATATTATTATCATTATTATTATCGTGCATTTTTCAAAATTAACACACATATTTTTGTCAGAGGAAGATATGGGGAAACAAATTGAAACACACGTTCATACTCCCTCATTTCCCCCATATCTGTGTGTGTATATATATATATATATATATATATATATATATATATAACTCAAAACACACGTGCCTGCGCTGAAACCTTTGAAAGGTGTGGGCGTTCACAGAGGAATTTTTGCTGGAACTTCCTCTCTCTCTCTCGTCTCCCTTCACTCCAAATCTTAACTTTCACACACGCACACAAGCACACACACACACACGCCTGTATATATATATGAAAATCAGGAAAAATACCAAACGTATATTAATTCAAATGATCCTAAACGTATATTATAGGAAATTAATTACTATTTTCACCTTTTAAGAGAATCATTTATTATAAGAATTTAATTACTCAATATAAGAAATTAAACATTAAACATCACACACACACACACACACACACACACACACGAGGGAAGGGTTTCCGACAATCTGGGTCAATTCGAAGAACACCTGTTTCTTCCAGACCGCTCCTGATAAATCTCCCTACATTCTTCAAAAAATTAGCTCAGACGAAATACATACAATTCTTTCACCTTACCATATATATATATATATATATATATATATATAGAAAGAGCCATATTAGCTGTTCTAGCCTTCCGTGCATTTGACTTGTAATTAAAAAATGATTTTATTAAAGGCGCTGGTTATTTCTCTTGCAAACTTGTATTCCACTACAAAGTTTACTGTTGAGATGATTGAGAGCGAAAGCTGATCCGTGTACCCTTTGCAATAAGCAAACGTGGTTGCGACTTGCAACCATTATTGCAACCATTATTGGTTTCCGTAATAATAGAACAACGGAAATGGCTACTTTAAATCTTATGGAAAATGTAAATATACAGAATTCATTATTGTAACGAAGTGGTTGGCCGCCAATAAAACTCTTCCTATGTTATGAACGTTATACGCGTCACTATTAAACGTCATTTATATTTTTTTTTACTTTCGATTTGATTTTGGATTGTGTTTCTGCTTTGTAATTTTAATTTTTATTATTGAACAGTTTTAATTTTGTACTTTAGTACCTCTGTCATTCAATTATTAATCTTATATGTTATAATGTTTCAGAACATTCATATGATCCCTTCCCAGATAGAATCCTAGTCCAAACGTAGAACATTCATATGATCCCTTTCCAGATAGAATCCTAGTCCAAACGTATTTGGTTTTAGAATTTATAAATCTTAAAAAGATGTAGGAAAACAAGAAACACAAAGGAGAAAATGATTTCCTAACTGATGCATTTACATGCCCAAATATACGTAATATTAATAATAATAATAATAATAATATCGCTAACAATAGACATATATCTGCTCTTATTTAGCTATTTGTTAATTGTAGTTAAACAGCAGTGAACATTCCTCAAACAGTATGGACCTGAATGACAGAGGTACTAAAGTGAGGTACTCCATGTGAGGCCATGGAGTGTTGAAGACAATCGGACTTAAAGCCTGAGTACAATAATAAATTCCTGAGTCAGTGTCTAAACATAAGAGTTATTAGCTGTATATAAGTTTACATACGAATTTACATAAAACAACACATATTAAAAAAGAATATGAACTTATAGCCAATAATTCACATGCTTAAAAACTCAGGAATTCATTATTGTATATAGCTAAGTACTGTACAATTGTATTAAGGGAAGTAAAACAACAAAGCTACTTAAATTTAAGGTTTTGTACTGAAAATGGTGGTTACTGCTAGTTTATCTGTACTAACTGCATAATTTAAATTACTAGGAAGTGCTTAAAGAGCAGTAGAACACGGTTCTACATGATTTACTTAGGTAGATCCAAGTATTGAGCCTACAAGCGTGTCCATCTGTTGTGTTAACTGCAAATGTAGTAATAATCTAGGTATATATTATGTCTTTTTTATGAGTAAAACTTATTTAGATAATTTAACATTTGTGAATTAACTTACCAAGTAATAAAATGGAAGTAAAATTACAATTCAATGTTGTAAAAAGAAATTAAAACATTTCAACATTTTGAAAAAAATTGTGAATTTTTCACAAAGTACTTTTCTTTGAATTGCCAAAACTATATGATCTCGAGCCAATCCATGTCATGAGCTACATTTTTTAATAATAATAATAAAATCTTGCAAGAATACAGATATTTATTATCACCATAGTAGCCTATATAACTGAAGCAATAGTAATGAGCAGTGGTGGGCGCGGTACCAAAATTTAGGGGTGCGTTACGCGGTACTGCGGTACCTCAGCATGCCCAGTGCGTTACGCGGTACTGCGGTACTTTTTCAGGTCCCCCTGGTGCGTTCCGCGGTACTGCGGTACTGCGGTACTGCACACAAGAACAACACAAGTAATAGCACATATTTTCAGAAATTGCATATCGGCGATTTCGCACCTGAACTTTCTGCCATAATGGCTAAAAATCGATCTTTGTCACAGAAATGTAACACACGTACAACCGGCTCAAAAGCAAGCACTGCACTGAGGCGTTGTGATAGGATGGTAACGTAACATGTTCTGAACGAAAACTTAACGTGTCTAGAGTTAGGCTGATGCAACACACGCAGCATTCGTCTTACTGTACTCCTGTAATAAGGTTTACTTCAAAAAAAGTGTTAATTTTTTGAAAAGTCGTGTTTGTCGGTACCGCGGAAAGTACCGCGGGAAATTTGAATGCGGTAGCGGTACTGCTGTACTTTCAGCGATCCTTTGCGGTACTGCGTTATGCGGTACCGGTTTGGTAGTGCGGTAGTACCGCAGTACCGCAGTACCGCAAAAAATACCGCAAGTGCCCAGCTTTGGCTAATGAGTAACTTATATTACAAGCATTTTGGGTTCCTTTCCTGACAACAAACTAAATACAGTATATATTAAACATGTCGAAACATTTGTAGAAAAAATTGTCTTTTAGTACGATATATTCTTATTATTTCTAGTGAGACATTAAGTTCCACTGTGACTGAAAGGGTTAAACTTATTTTTATTAAGTCTGTTCAAAACTCCTGCTCTTTCTTACCTAATATGGCACTTGGATTTGAAAACTGTAGAGACAGTGCCTGAAACAATATTTTCTATTAAAATGAGCCATAAGAATATTCACTGGAACTGATTTGTATGCTCAAATAAGAAGAATGGTTCAATCACTAATTATGGAGAGCTTTTTCTGGCTTCAACAATCTTGTCAGGTCCATACTGTTTGAGGAATGTTCACTGCTGTTTAACTACAATTAACAAATAGCTAAATAAGAGCAGATATATGTCTATTGTTAGCGATATTATTATTATTATTATTATTATTATTACGTATATTTGGGCTTGTAAATGCATCAGTTAGGAAATCATTTTCTCCTTTGTGTTTCTTGTTTTCCTACATCTTTTTAAGATTTATAAATTCTAAAACCAAATACGTTTGGACTAGGATTCTATCTGGAAAGGGATCATATGAATGTTCTACGTTTGGACTAGGATTCTATCTGGGAAGGGATCATATGAATGTTCTGAAACATTATAACATATAAGATTAATAATTGAATGACAGAGGTACTAAAGTACAAAATTAAAACTGTTCAATAATAAAAATTAAAATTACAAAGCAGAAACACATAATCCAAAATCAAATCGAAAGTAAAAAAAATATAAATGACGTTTAATAGTGACGCGTATAACGTTCATAACATAGGAAGAGTTTTATTGGCGGCCAACCACTTCGTTACAATAATGAATTCTGTATATTTACATTTTCCATAAGATTTAAAGTAGCCATTTCCGTTGTTCTATTATTACGGAAACCATATTGATTTGGAGATTTAAGGGTAACAGTTGATTTGACGCCTTTAGAAGGGCGTTCATTTCAAAGCGAGTCGTTGCAAGTCGTAACCACGTTTGCTTATTGCAAAGGGTACACGGATCAGCTTTCGCTCTCAATCATCTCAACAGTAAACTTTGTAGTGGAATACAAGTTTGCAAGAGAAATAACCAGCGCCTTTAATAAAATCATTTTTTAATTACAAGTCAAATGCACGGAAGGCTAGAACAGCTAATATGGCTCTTTCTATATATATATATATATATATATATATATATATAATATATGGTAAGGTGAAAGAATTGTATGTATTTCGTCTGAGCTAATTTTTTTGAAGAATGTAGGGAGATTTATCAGGAGCGGTCTGGAAGAAACAGGTGTTCTTCGAATTGACCCAGATTGTCGGAAACCCTTCCCTCGTGTGTGTGTGTGTGTGTGTGTGTGTGTGTGTGATGTTTAATGTTTAATTTCTTATATTGAGTAATTAAATTCTTATAATAAATGATTCTCTTAAAAGGTGAAAATAGTAATTAATTTCTTATAATATACGTTTAGGATCATTTGAATTAATATACGTTTGGTATTTTTCCTGATTTTCATAATATATATACAGGCGTGTGTGTGTGTGTGCTTGTGTGCGTGTGTGAAAGTTAAGATTTGGAGTGAAGGGAGACGAGAGAGAGAGAGAGGAAGTTCCAGCAAAAATTCCTCTGTGAACGCCCACACCTTTCAAAGGTTTCAGCGCAGGCACGTGTGTTTTGAGTTATATATATATATATATATATATATATATATACACACACAGATATGGGGGAAATGAGGGAGTACGAACGTGTGTTTCGATTTGTTTCCCCATATCTTCCTCTGACAAAAATATGTGTGTTAATTTTGAAAAATGCACGATAATAATAATGATAATAATATACCTTTCCATTTTTATTCATTCATTTCAATAAACTAAGAAACTGATGCCATACACGTTTGCAAGAGAAATAACCATTGCATTTAATAAAATCATTTTTTAATTACAAGTCAAAGGCACTGAAAGTTAGAAGAGCAAGTTCGTACCAAAAATCCTTCGCTACCGCTAGCCCCTTTCAAAAGGCATCGGACAAATACGTGTGTTTCGCGTGCGTTTAATAATTAATTTCTTACATTGAGTAATTAAATTCTTATAATAAATAATTCTCTTAAAAGGACAAAATTCATTTGTTTTAAATTAATATACGTTTAGTTTCATTTAAATTAATACACGTTTGGCATTTTTCCTGATTTTCGTAATATATACACAGAGGTGTGTGTGTGTGTGTGTGCTTGTGTGTGTGTGTGTGTGTGTGTGTGTGTGAAAGTTAAGATTTGGAGTGAAGGGAGAGGAGAGAGAGAGAGAGGATGTTCCAGCAAAAATTCCTCTGTGAACGCCCACACCTTTCAAATGTTTCAGTGCAGGCACGTGTGTTTTGAGTTGACGCAGATTGTTGGGTACCGCTCCTCGTCCAAATTAAGAAATAAATTAGGAGTTGATAAAGCTTCTAAACCTGTATTTATGTATAAATGTTCTATCAAATATTCTACTTAATAAATTGTATTGTTACGGTTTTAGAGGAGCAATCAGTGATTAAATTAAAAGTTATTTGCCCGATAGATGTAACTTGTATCAGTAAATAAGGCTTGCTCCACTAAAGCGCTTGCCAAACATGGTATGCCACGGCGAAATTCAATATATATATATATAAGGGTTTGACAAATAGACACGATTATTATGATTCTTTCTATATATATATATATATATATATATATATATATATATATATATATATAACACATGGGAGAATGGGGGCGGGGTAATACGATCATTAAATCTAATGGAGGAAATATAAAGATGTCCTTAGCCGTCCGACCCCGTTATAGCGTTTTTGTGTTTTGGCTAATTTCAACTTTAAATAGAACTTTTGTCGAATTGACAGAGTTTCCTTTTCCTCGTGTGTGTGTGCACGAGTTGTTTATTATATATATATATATTATATATATAATATATATATATATATATATATACGGGTTTGGTGAATGACAATTGTGTGTTTTGGTTTTTTCCCGTAAATTTTCTTTTCATTTGGATTGAAGGGAGACTTATCAGGGATTGGGGGGAAGGTCTCTCAACCATCAGGTGTTCTTCGAAAATATAAAGATGTCGTTAGTCATCCGACCCCGTTATAGCGGATTGTGTTTTGGTTAATTTCAATTGATTAATTTCTTTAAATTTCGTTTTTTTCAATTTTCTTCGCATGGGGATGAGGCTCGTGTGTTTCATAAATTTTCATTTCGTTTCGTGACTTAGATATTTATAATAAAAATTAAGTGTGTAAAAATTATTTATTTAATAAACAGAATTTAATTAGATTCATCTACCATCATATATTGTGGTACACTATTTAAATGGATGATTAATATATGGTTTTTGCTATCTGGAATACATGGCGCTATCTGGAATACATGGTGCGATCTGGCAACTCAGCACCTGAATACATGGCGTGATCTGGCAACTCAGCAACTGCATACATGGCGCGATCTGGCAACTCAGCAACTGCATACATGGTGCGATCTGGCAACTCAGCAACTGAATACATGGCGCTATCTGGCAACTCAGCCAGAATAGAGGTTTATAAAAGACCGAGAGACGACTGACGGAGTCATTGCACGCTCGGCTCCGTGCCGAGCAAGGACCTCTGGTCTTTCTCTTTCTGACCTTTTGGGAAAACCCCTTAGAGGCCTCTTAGGTTAGGTAAACGAAAATAGCTTGGGGGAGAACTCCGCCTCCAAGTTGCATGCCTTGCAATCAAAGGCAACTACTATCTCTCTCTCTCTCTCTCCTGCAGGTGTACCCCTCCCCCCCTTGGCTCATCCAACTGACTGATTCAGCCAACTGGCTGATTAGGAGCCTATAAAACAACGCCTACTCGGCTGAAGTCTTAATATGCACTTGGCTTCTGCCAGGTGAACACCTCTCCTTCTTTCTCTCCTTTCTGGCCCTTTGGGGGGATTAGCTTGGGGGAGAACTCCGCCCCCAAGTTGCATGCCCCTTGCAACCCCGGTTGGCAACAAAGGGCCCTTTGGGGTAATTGTTTTTTTTTTTTTTTGCAACACCCCACCCCCTTTGCAACACCCCCACCCCCATTTGCAACACACCCACCCACTTTTGCAACATTGCGTAATCACTTGCAACATTCCTGCACTCTAACCTTTTTCGGCTATACTACTAACGCGGGTAATACGTACATAATAAAGTACAACAGAACCGAATTGGCTACAGATACATCACGTCACAAACATACCTGTAACCAGTTTCACAACAGCCTACGCCTGCATCAAACTTTGGAGTCTACTGCATTCTCTTGGACGGAGGGTTCTGTAAGCAAATACAGATAGTGTGATATTCAAGGAGAGAGAAGGTATTCCTTCTTCTGGGGAATTCCTCGGAGAGTTGACTGACGAGATCAAGGATGAGCATGGAGGTACCCCCTACGCTGATTCTTTTGTCTCAAAAGGACCAAAAACTTACGGGGTACGGGTAAGGGTCGGGGAAGAGTTCAAATACATCGTGAAGGCTGAAGGTATCACTCTTAACCAGGCGAACCGTCAGATTGTCAACTTTGATTCGTTGAAAAAGCTAATGAGTTTAGAAAATGATGGAAAGAGGGGTGTCCAACCACCCCACCTGGTTGTAGGAACTCATAACTTTCTGGCACAGAAGTTGGGGGTCGTGAAGGAACTTAGGTGGAAGAATGTGTGTCATAACACATATAGGAAACGATACCAGGTGCCTGGCACCTACGACACAGTTCTCTTTGGATACCGTGAGGCGTGAATATTTGTTATATGGATATAATTTATATTAGAGTCATTTACCTGTCCACAAAATTTTACAGTTTATTTTTATTTTTCCTATTTGTTACGTGCATTTAAAATAAATTATGTTTCAGCTGGCCTTTCAGTTTCTCCTTTGTGTGTGTGTGTGTGTGTGTGTGTTTGTGTGTACAAGAAAAAATCTATGCACCGCCCACTGTATGTTACTGGCCAATAAAAAGAGTCAAGTGACTCCTGCTAATAATCCAGCTGGATGGCCATATCTCCTCCCTGTATGCTCAGTTCACCCTCGCAAGCTCTGGTTCTCAAACGTATCTTTTACCTGTTGAGGAATTCTCGCGTAGACGAAAAATAACGATGGCGACTGAGGATATTGCATGCTCTACATTCCTGAAGTAGTACTCGCTAAAGTCTACAAATGTGGTGAACACTCAAAGAATTTCTAGTCACCCCTCCTTTGAAACCTTTAAGACAACATTAAGTCGTGCGAAGTATGAGGAGCAAGAGGTACAAATACTCTATTGATATTCTGGTAAGGGCATTGCGGGGTTTCGCGGTTCAAACGATGTAATGGAATATGTTGTAGGATTAAACTGCACTAAACAGCACATATATCGTGAAGTGAAAGAATCAACGCTTGCAGAAGAGAGACAAAGGATCTGGGTTGTGAACCTTGTTGATGATTGGAGGGACAAGAGGTATTATACCATGTTACATTACACCGAGTAGGCGTACACTGGGACGCTGAATGTAAATCTTGTGATTATGGACAGTTTAAAATATTTCTACCACTACATCCATGTATATCATGATGAGGTGCGCAGTGAAAGTGTAGCTAAACGTTTATGCGAATTTTTATTAGAGTTTACGGACGAGTATCGTTGGTCCAGCAAAAAGGCCAAGTATGGACTTGTGTTTCTCTCAAATAGATCGCCAGGGTGCTAATAAATTTTATATGTGCATACTGTAGTTCTTGCTTGAGAAAGGACAATGGTGAATACAATTACCCCTGAACGTTGTAGAAGATGTATGGTGCGCATTCCAGGAAGTGTGTGTGATAAATCACTAAAACCGATGTTGCTTCATGTATCGCAGATGAAAAAATTCTCTAAACACCTACACAATATAATGGGTTACAGTTTTAAATATTCGGATGATTCACCAGTGCGCATCGTCTTTCATGTTGGAATAATCTCGTACACGAATCTGCATTACTAACGCATGGCGGCGATCATGACGCAACTCGTGTGACTCGCGCTCACCCCCACACCTCCCTCCTCCCCAACCGACCCACACGGTCCCACCGAGTTAAACAGCACACCGGCGGTTCATAGTCGCCTCAGAGCTTTGCCCGACTGGACGTTCTCTCCTCGCAGGATCAATAGAAAACTATTAAAAGATGGAACTTCCGGTGAGAAGCAGCCTTAATGCAGTATACGACGTGTCCGTGTTGAAGTCTTTGCGTGTATTCAGGCGTAATACCAGTGCTATTAATTATGTACTTGAAATGAAATGTAGACAATCAAACTCTGGTAGACGCAATGTTATTTATTTAAGTGTTGAGGAGATAAACAGAATCTTCGTGGTGGTTAAGAAGTAGGATGAGGACAGTTATAGAATACCTGTAGATGTAGGCACAAAAAGAGAACAGATTAGTGATGCACCCTCATACGCCACTATTTGTACGCTATGCGTAAATCGTGATACAAACCAACCATGCGTTGATATACGGTTGATGTGGAAGAATGTTGCAAACAATAACACTTATCCGCACATGAAGCTGTTTCATTCTCGACAGAATGTTTGAAGACGTCGGTTTCCGTAAACTAAAACCTATATTAGACGCACATGTTGCTGATATGCGTTAGTTTCACACGGTGCTTGAAAACACGTACACCGTCCTGCTCGATGATTTTATCAAGTGTAGGGACGAACAAGGCAAGAATGGTTTTGAGTTGGATACGTATTTAGAAGGTAAAGACTCCTTGAAATATCATGAACTTTGGTACAAAGGACTAGAACGGTACAGGGCTAAACTTACCTTCACTGTTCACCCTGAAGAATTATTTCTTTATATAAGACGCAGTTGTCGGCACGATTTAAAAACATACTTCAATTGCCGCTATGAGATGTGAAGATTTTACAGTTGAAAAGTTCGGCGCGGAAAGAATAAATGCCCGGTTGGAAAGGAGTGTTTATAAACTTGAATTTAATGGTGATGTTGTAGCAAACGATGCCATCTTTGTGTGTGCTTTTGACTGTATTCTATCCATGTTTAAAGAGCTTGATAGTTTGACTCCCAATTGTAAAGTGGGTACAAAAATAGTGTTAAACGAGTTGAAAGCCCTTTATATTGAAAATAGACACCCGCATACTTTGAGTTGGGAGTTAATATTAAATCGCATTTATTGTGTGGTACAAAGCAATGAGGATGTAAATGTGGGCTCGATTACGGGCGAATTTATTATTTTATTTAAACTTGGTATGTACTGACCTTAAACCATGTATTTCCATTTTTGACGCGTATATAATATATATATATATATATCTTATATATATATATACACACACACACACATATATATATATATATATTTTTTTTTTTTTTAAGTTCGGGAAGAACCGACTCGCCTCTATTTAAAAGGGCATATCTCGGCGGAAAAACAAAGAAAAAGTGAGAGGAAAGACAGAGGAAAAAGAAAGGGTGGAGGGGACAGTCGAAGTGGAAAAAGACCAAGGATGACAAGGACTGCAGGGTCGAGCCCCATCATCCTTGGGTGCTAGGGCCGGGAGGGCGCACGTGAAACCTCCAGGAACAAGCACGTACAAACGAGCACAAAGAGCACTCAAGAGCACGAGCTTAGAACCCCTTGCGGGGCTATATATATATATATATATCAGGGTGGTCCACAACAGCGTTTTTTGGAATTTTAAATTCGGTCACATCTGCCCTTATTCTATTTCCCCACAAGAATAAACGTGCCAATTATCTTTGCTGTAGGACCTTTTTATGCACTCGCTCAAAATGAAACAATTTGAATAATGACATGACAATTTATGACTGGAACATTTATTGAACAAGGATAATAATGACATGACAATTTATGACTGGAACATTTATTGAACAAGGATAATAATGACGACAATTTATGACTATTATTAATATATATATATATATATATATATATATATATTATAATAATATATATATATATATATATATATATATATATATATATATATGTATATATATATATATATATATATATATATAATATATATATATATATATATATATATTATATATTATATATATATATATATGAATATATTATGAAATTATAACAGCGGAACAAATAATGCACACAGTTGAAGATCTTTAGGTCTTCTTGAGACCAGTTTTAGTCGGCTCTTTGAATTCCTTGCGGTGCTGAGCGACTGCGCGGAAAGGTACTGCTTTTGCGCTTCATCCTTCGTGATTGTGCTGTTGAAAGCCTTAATGAGCGCAACACCTCTTTCTGCGCAATCGTTAACCACTGCCATCTTCTCTACACGTTCCTTCATTCCTGGGTAAGCTGGATGTGTGTTCCAATCATTTGGTGTCTTTGACAGGAATGATTGCGCCTGTTCACTTCCGTGCTGCATGACGAGGTTGAAGAAGATTGCTGAACGTTTGGTGGCATAGAATTCCAAGGGATTGCTCGAGGAGAACGTTTTCCCGTCCACGCGCTTGAGTCCTTTTTTTTTTCGGGAACAGCTACGATGTTGTGAGCAATCCTCTTTCGTGGACGCGTGAACTCGAGGATCAAAGAGTGCCAAGGGGATTAAGTGCTCAGAAATGAACCACAAATGGCGTTTCATCGCGGCAAATGCCGCGTCGTTCGTCCTTCCTGGGTGAGCTTTCAGCTGGCGCAAGAAAGTGAGGTCATTCAATGGAGCCATGTATGCAACACTGGCCTCGTTCCAGTAGCGGCCATAAAGGAGCGTGATAAACAGGCTTAGTTCCTCGATGTTCCGTTTCTCGGTCTGAAGCAAGGTGAATTGATCTCTGAATAGGAACACCTTGAGCGTGTAAATGGCCTTCGCCATCCATCGCGCATGGTGCATGGCTTCAGGGCTTCGAATTCTCACAGGACCGTCAAGCTTCCCTCCCAAGAAAAGGAGGCAGAGAAGCATCAGTTCATCATAGTCGTCCCGCTGGCTCTTCTTCTTGACAGCCTCCTTGTAGTAGGAGTCCATTTCCTTCCTCTGCTCTGCTGTTTCAATGAACAGGCTGTCGGGTGCACTCTCGAACTTGCTGCGATCAATGAAAACCCAGTGCTGCTTGAAGCGCTTGAATAGGCCAATTTCAGGTCTACTGGATGTTCCGAAACAAGCACCGAAGGCCGCAGCAAGGAAGACTTGTACCACGTGGTGTCGGCAAGCGATCCATACCAGATCAATACCCAACTCCTTTTGAATGAGAGTACAAGCTCCAGCATGAAGTCCCGTGTTGGACGCAGTTGTATCAAAAACAAGACCTCGAACGTTGCCCCTCAAAGACCAGTCGTCCACAAGCTTCAGGCACGCCTGAGCCTGAGATGCTCCAGTTGCAGCAGCTACCATTTGAACTCCAAGGAGTTTCTCTTCCCCGTTACCGGTTACAAGCACAGCTACACGGTCCACCACCTCTAACCCATGGGAGATATCTGTAAGCAGCTTACTATCCCAGTGCAAGAGAAGGGGCTCATGGGTCTTGAAAGTGGCCTGATCTTCGCGGCATACCGCTACACATGTACATTGTCTCACGCGACGAATGGTGCTGCGTGAGATTGACACTTCGTCCAACTTTCCAAGTTGTGCCCCAGCGATTTAATAGTTGCTGCGACCACTGCCATTCCTTTCCTGTCACTGATGTTGTGGCGATCCAAGGCTAAGGAAATGTCAGGCGTGATCACAGACTTCAATCGCTTAGGAGTGGAACGTTTTCGTGCTGACTCCTTAAAAACTACAGTATCTGAATCTGATGATTCAGATGTGCTTGAACTAGAAGCCTCCAGTTCTCCCTGGGACCATCTCGCATCCGCCTCGCGCTTGGCCTTCTCCTCTCGGTTCATCTCCGCCTCACACCGAATCCTCTTCCTCGTTTGTTGGTCAGCCATTTTCTTGTCAATCGGGCCAAAGCTGGAGGAAGTGGGATTATCGAGCTGAGCGACAAGGAAGTTCTTGTGCTCCTCATTCATCATGGTCTCGAGGGCGTCATGACGTGAAAGATCGAATACATCGTCAAGGTCTCCGCGAAATATGTCCTCCTTCATTCTGTAGGATGGGAAATTCTTTGTGCGGTTCTTCTTCAGCCCCTTGTATTGCTCGTACAGTTTCAGGAGCTTCTTCTCACCGTATCTCGTATCCGTCATTGGAACGTTTGCTTTTGTCCAAAACGGGATCAAAGCCTCAATGGTCATCACCGCACTGTTATATTCTGTCTTCCTCTCCTCCAGATGGTGGAACATGAATTTCCGGAGGACTTGAAGCTTGGTAGGGAGTCCTGCCCTAGTTAACTTCTCCTCCGCCTTCCCTAGTAACCACACCTCACTGCTAGACCGTGTTTTTGGTTGCTTCGGCGGCATTTCTACACATTCCTACAAAAGAAGAAGCCAAATTTAGTCATACTTAGTAATCAGTCATTACTGAGACACGTCATGCATGATTGAGCGACCTCTTAACGACACCGTAGACCAACCATACTTCACACAGTTATTCACACTAAGTGTAGAAACAAATGCAACAATGACCCAAAAGTGAAATCTCAGATGCTAAATTTTCCCTATGCTTGTGAACCACCCTAATATACCGGGTGGCCCAATAAAAATGGCACCAATTTTGAGAAGTGATATCTCAATAACCATTGCAGCTAAGGACTTAAAAAAACAACCAAATGAAAGATACTTCTTTTCTCTTTAAATACTTATTCTATGGCTTGATGGTTATAAGCCCATATAATGCCCAAAATTGGCTTCCAAAAAAAATATACAAAAAAAAGTTGCGCATTTATATTTATTCCTTGATCCTAATTTTAAATGAAATTTTTCTATTCCAGACCCCTCAAGATGGGATTGAAAGAATCTGATAAGAACATTATACAAGCACTACGTGAAGAAAAAGGATATTCATTAAACAGAATCCTTTACGAATTTCCAAATAGAAATTGGAAAAAAAGAACTGTGGCACATTTTTTACAAAAACTTAAAGAAACCGGCAGCAGTCAACGGCGTCCGGGAAGTGGTCGACCAAGAAGTATTAGAACGCCAGAAAACATTGAAAAAGTAAATGAAATGGTTTTAAGTCAAGAGGAACAACCGGGAACAAGTAAAAGTGAACGTGAAGTTGCGAAAGAAACCGGGATTTCACGTTCATCAGTACAGCGAATAATTCGCTGTACTGATGAACGTGAAATCCCGGTTTCTTTCGCAACTTCACGTTCACTTTTACTTGTTCCCGGTTGTTCCTCTTGACTTAAAACCATTTCATTTACTTTTTCAATGTTTTCTGGCGTTCTAATAGTTTCTGGTCGACCACTTCCCAGACGCCGTTGACTGCTGCCGGTTTCTTTAAGTTTTGTAAAAAATGCGCCACAGTCTTTTTTTCCAATTTCTATTTGGAAATTCGTAAAGGATTCTGTTTAATGAATATCCTTTTTCTTCACGTAGTGTTTGTATAATGTTCTTATCAGATTCTCTCAATCCCATCTTGAGGGGTCTGGAATAGAAAAATTTCATTTAAAATTAGGATCAAGGAATAAATATAAATGCGCAACTTTTTTTTTATATATTTTTTTGTGGAAGCCAATTTCGGGCATTATATGGGCTTATAACCATCAAGCCATAGAATAAGTATTTAAAGAGAAAAGAATTATCTTTCATTTGGTTGTTTTTTTAAGTCCCTAGCTGCAATGGTTATTGAGATATCACTTCTCAAAATTGGTGCCATTTTTTTTGGGCCACCCGATATATATATATATATATATATATATATACACCCACACACAACATATATATATATATATATATATATATATATATACGCGTCAAAAATGGAAATACATGGTTTAAGGTCAGTATATACCAAGTTTAAATAAAATAGTAAATTCGCACGTAATCGAGCCCACATTTACATCCTCATTGCTTTGTACCACAGAATAAATACGATTTAATATTAACTCCCAACTCAAAGTATGCGGGTGTCTATTTTCAATATAAAGGTCTTTCAACTCATTTAACACTATTTTTGTACACACTTTACAATTGGGAGTCAAACTATCAAACTCTTTAAACATGGATAGAATACAGTTAAAAGCACATACAAAGATGGCATCGTTTGCTACATCACCATTAAATTCAAGTTTATAAACACTCCTATAAACATACCTATATATATATATATATATATTCACGATTTGCGAGGGTGCCCTCTCAAGGCATTGGTTTCTGCCCTATGTAGGAGAATTGCGACTTCTGACTGATCGAGGCCCGTAGTGTAGTGGTAGCATGTCTGACCGGCAATCGGAAGGTCCTGGGTTCGATTCCCGGGCGGTCACCTCATTTTTCATTTGTTCGTTATTTCTCTTCCTCGTATACTTACGTCGTTTCTATACATATATATATATATATATCTTATATATACTCTACAGGGTGTCCATAAATGTTTACCCTGAAAACAGTATGCTCTCATGTTTTAATGACGAATCTTACATCCGTTTACTTTTTACAGGTGATCTCGTACACGCATAGAGTTTCTGTGCTGGTGTGTTTTGTCTACCGCATTCGCCGCTAGGAGCGCTGTAGCTGTTCAGGTAAGATGGCGTCTGTGACAGAGAAGGCACAATGTGTTGTGTGGCTTGTAGAAACAAAATCTTCTGTCAGTGTTCAGCGAAGGTTCAGAACAAAGTATGGAAAGAATCCACCTGATGTGAAGTTAATTAAGCCGTGGATGAAAAAATTCTCGGAAACTGGAAGCGTGGAAAAGGGAAAAAAACAGTGGTAGACCATCAGTTTCCGATGGGACGGTGGAAAACATTCAAACTGCTTTCACACGGTCACCAAGGAAATCGGTGAGACAAGCTTCATGCCAACTAAAGATACCGAAGTCTACGGTGCACAAGGTGTTACACAAACGTTTGAAGTTACACGCCTACAAGGTACAAATTGTTCAAGAACTGAAGCCTGATGACCGTTCAAACCATGAACAATTCGCTATTGACATTTTGAACAGCATTGAGGAGGTTAATGACTGCTTGTTACGTGTCTGCTTTGGTTGATGCAACAGTTGTTCCAGATAACAGGACATTGCGAAAACGCATTACGGATGCAATTGCAACAGTTAACCCACAAATGCTGGAAAATGTGTGGCGTGAGTGTGAATACCGTTTAGACATTTTACGTGCCACTAGGAAAGCACATGCGGAATCTTATTAAGTTCATTAACTATGTATCAAAACTATGTATGATTATCTACTTATGATTCAAACTGTTTGAATACGAGTGTTTATTTAAAAGTTATAGCATGCTTTAATCAGGGTAATCATTTATGGACACCCTATATATATATATATATATATATATATATATCTTATATATAATGTTATAATGTTATAATGTTTCAGACCAACAAAGACCCTAGGATCCAATCATGGCTGGTCTACCTAACTGTGTTCGTAATAGTGTATTGTGCATGTCCTCCGTGGTGGCGGAGGGGACCTACAATTTTACGTGGGTTCCGAACCACAAAGCCTTAATTTTACTACCTTAAACTATACCCAATCTATCAACATATGCATCTAATCGATTTTTAGACATGTTTATAGACATGCTACTAATTGCTTCTACCGGCAAACTATTCCAGTTATTTACTATTCTATGCGTAAAAAAGTTTTTGCCCACTGCTGTCTCGAACCTTCCACTTGTTAACTTACACCCGTTATTTCTAGTCCTATTATATTGAGATATTTCGAAAAAGCTATCTCTATCCACGTTATCGAACCCATTCATAATTTTGAAAACCTGGATTAGATCACCCCTTAGCCTTCTAGTCTCGAGTGTAGTCAATTTTAACTCCTTAAGACTATCCTCGTACGACTTTGACCTAAGCGACGGAATCATCTTAGTTGCTCGTCTTTGAACTCTTTCGAGTTTGTCTATATCTTTTCGCATATGCGGATTCCAAAATTGGATCGCGTACTCCAAATGGGGTCTAACTAATGATTTATAAAGAGGAACTATAATATCGCGCGATTTGTACTCAAAATTCCGAGCAATAAAACCCAACACTTTGTTCGCTTTATTGACTGCTGCTGTACTTTGTTTCGCTACTTTTAAATCACCAGTGACTATAACTCCTAAATCTTTTTCCTGCTCTATGCTTGTTAACTCCTTCCCTGACATACTATACGCAAAATTACCGTTACGCGAATCTATATGTAAAATTTTGCACTTATCGACGTTAAATCTCATCTGCCATGTGACTGACCAATCAATGATTTTATTCAGATCTTCCTAGATTTTACCTCTATCTTCGTCATTAATCGCCCTACCACCCAGCTTCGTGTCATCCGCAAACTTTGAAACTGTACTGACTGGGCCGACATCTAAATCGTCAATATATATAAGAAAAAGCAAGGGGCCAAATACAGAACCCTGAGGAACGCCACTCGCTACATTAGCCCAACACGACTCCGCTCCATCAACGACTACCCTTTGTTTCCTACCTCGCAACCACTCTTCTATGAAATTTATTACTACACCCCTGATTCCATGAGCCTTAGTCTTTTCAATGAGTCTTTTGTGCGGTACGGTGTCAAACGCTTTTTGAAAATGTAAATACACTACATCAACCGCCCGATGACTATCGTAAGCGTCAACCACGCTTTGAAAAAATTCTAAAAGATTAGTTAAGTAAGATTTGTTTCTCCTAAAATCGTGCTGCGTATTTCTGACTAAGTTATGCAATTCTAAGTGTTCGACTATACGATCCCTAATTATTGATTCCAGTAGCTTACCTACAACAGACGTTAAACTGATTGGCTTATAATTTCCCGCCGCACCTTTATCGCCTTTTTTAAAGATAGGTGTTACGTTTGCTAACTTGAAATTATCTGGTACGCACACCCTCAGAAATAGACGCATTAAAAATCTTTGTTAGCGGCACAATAATGCTATCTTTTAATTCTTTTAGTTGCATGGGATATATGGAATCCGTCTCCGGTGATTTACGCATTTTCATTTTATCAATATAACGCATTACATCCCCTTCACTATCCACAATATTATCCAAAATATTACCATTATCAAAAGATATTATGTCTATGACCGTAGGGATATTCGTTACATCTTCTATAGTAAAAACTGACGTAAACAATTCGTTTAACAAGGTAGCCATTTCCTTGTTTTCAGAAACTAGCTCTCCGTTAACATTTTTCAACGGCCCCAAGGCACTTTTTACTGGATTTCTATTGTTGACTATTTGAAAGAATCGCTTGGGGTTTTCTTTAACGTCACGAGCTATGGAGATTTCAATTCGCGCTTGGACTTTTTTATTACACTTTTCGCTTCACGCCTTAGAGATATGTAGTTGTTTCGTAACCACAAATTGTCTGTATCGCACTTATGTAGCCTATAAGCCCTATCTCTACTCTTTATAATGTCTCCTACTCTAGAAGTAAATCACAAGGGCTTGTTGTTTACTTTCGCACGCTTAATTTTGCACGGTACACATTCCTCATTTATAGTCCTAAATACTGTTTCAAACGATTCCCACATTAGTTTTGCGTTGGAGATCCCCATTACGTTTTCCCAATTGACGTGTGACAAATTATTTCGAAATTTACAAAAGTCTGCGTGCTGGGAGTTAGGAATTTTAGTCGAGTTAGCTGGTTTCGAGTGACTTACTGACAGGGCAAACTCTACCATATTGTGATCGCTATTGCCTAACGGTTCTATTACTTGAAGATCAGTGATTAGTCTATCATCCGTAGTTATTACTAAATCTAAAATACTGTCCAACCTCGTAGGTTCCCCAACCTTTTGAATAAGAAAGCTATCCTCGAGAAAATTAACTAAACGATTACCTTCCGCGTCACCCTACATTGTATCGTAATTCACGTTGGCGCAATTAAAGTCACCCATAACTAAAGCCTGCTCACTACCTATTATCCTCTTTAGTTCACGATATAACGCTTCGTCTGTATCAGCTGTTTGATTAGGGGGCCTATATATAACCGCAACAACAAGTTTGAAATCGTTCAATTTAAGTTCTGCTATAGTCGAATCGATCGGTTATGGAAGTGTGTGCTTTACTTCTATAACGTTCGCAATATTATCTTTGATATACAACATAACACCGCCTCCTCGCCTACCTATTCTGTTTTTAACAAAAAGTCTATAACCTCTAATTTCATACTCCCCTACAAAGTCACGTGTTTCAGTGCTAAGCCACGATTCATTTATCGCAATTAAATCATAGTCATTACAAGCAATTAAAGAAAAAAATTCGTTTATTTTATTTCGTAAGCTACTTGCATTTAAGGATAGAACCTTCAAATTGTTTGTAATTGCGACACCTTCGCGAGCGCAGGGGAAATTTGTGGAAATTACGCTGGGACCGTTCGAGTTACGGCAGCCTGAAAAGAAGAGACAGTATTATGAAATAGTCTTCCTAAGCGCGCAGCTCCAACGTCATTAAGATGAAGTCAATCTCCGAAGAACAAGTCCCTCCTGCCGTAGAAACTGTTCCAAAAATTCGCAAAATGCACCCCTTCCTGTTGGCAAAGAGACTTTAGGTTATTGTTGATATAGATCGCCTTGCTGTAGAAATCGCTACGTTGGATAATTCGAGGAAGTATACCTGTTAAAACAATCTTATTAGTTTTTTCCTTTAGTCGCTCTAGTAAGTCCCTGTACCTAGCCAGCAGTTCTTCCGATCTAGAATTTAAAACGTTATTAGTACCGACATGAATAACATACGTTGTGTCCTCAGAGGTACCCTCTGTAAAATGGTCAACACTATTAGTTATATCCAAAGGTGGGCAGGACCGAGTTCCAAAAGGACCGAATTCCAGGAACTCGGTCCTTTTTAAGGACCGTGAGCGGGAAAGTAGGTCCTTTTCTCAGTGAGCAATTCCGGACGGTCCGGTCCGGACGGTCTTTTTTAGTGATTTTAGTGTGTTTAGTGATTATTTGAAGTTCTAAAGAAGATGGATCGTTTCCTCCAGAAGACTCAGAAAGAGACTGAGACTGAACTGAAACTTGTTTCAACACCTGGCACCATCCAGTGCCGCCGTGGAGAGGCTCTTCTCTTTGGGGAAGGACGTCCTCAAGCCGAAAAGGTCAGGGCTCAGTGACAGCCATTTTGAAATGCTAGTCTTCTTGAAGGGAAACTCAAGCATTTAACTTAATAACTTTTTTTCATCATTTATGTATTGTATTAATTATAATTTACGTTAATAAAATTAAAGATTTCCGGTGTCTTTAATTTCATTTTTCATTTTAATCAAATTTTTCACTTATATTATATTTAAGGACCGAGGACCGAGTCGTTCCTAGGTCCTATATTCAGAAAGGACCGTGACCGGGACCGTCGGTCCAGTTTGAGGCAAGGCCCGGGACCGGGACCGTCGGTCCTTTTTGAGGCCCGGGTGCCCACCTTTGGTTATATCCTCCACCCTTGCACCAGGGTAGCAGTAACGGCGCCTACGACGAGGGTTTCTCCCACAGAATTCCTCGAGCTGCCCTCGAACAATGGAATCGCCAACGAGTCGTATTTTCTGTTCATCAGCATCTTCGAACCCAAAACAGAAAACTTATTGTTTGTTATTACTGGTAGACAAGTCTTAGGTTTCCTCAATGGGGCTCCATTACGCACTAGAACGAAGGATTGGGAACTAGGGGAAGAGAGAGGGCTATTTGAAGTACTATTTATATTATTTGTAGAAACTGAGGCAGGAGGGGAGTAACTGGAGTCTCAAGGGATTCTAATTTTGCCGTTAGGAGCATCACGCTTTCTTGAAGCCTCACTCTGGCTTTTATATATTATATATATATATATATATATATATATATATATATATATATATATATATATATATATGTGTGTGTGTGTGTGTGTGTGTGTGTGTAGTGAACAGACAAAAAACCAGACAACGAAACAGACAGAGAAATCGACAAACAAATTCTTTCTTCCACGCCGTGCGTAAACTTTTTAGAATCATATGGAAGCGAAAGACACGTGGTGTTCAAGGAATCAGAAACAATAAGGACGCTTGTTTTTCCCAAAAGGCGCGCGAAAGCTAGCCTCTTAACAACATAGGACGCTTCGAGGCGTCTCAGAAATGTCGCGAAACTTAACGTCATGAGAGTTTATATAAGGCATAGTTTACTGGCCTTCACTCTCACTCCACTCGTGAGTCCACCTCGAACGTCTACTCTCCACGCAGTGCCATCATCGACTTTAGCTGGCATCAAACCAAGTCCCACTTCAACCGTATATTGTGCAAGAACGAAGCACCACTTGAAGTACGCTACAAATCCTTCCTGCAAGAAAGGACACCACTGCTGTAGGCGTTCCATCATTGGACTCCTCACAACAATCTCGACCGGTTTTCAACTTTCATACTCAAGGGTACCAGCAAAGTTCACCACGCTACAGAAACATCTTCGAGGAAAAGGTCCATGAACTTTCTACGAAGCTACGAGCCCCAAATCACTTCGCTTCGTTCATTCTCCACCACTGTACGAACGGCGTGCGTTCAACAAGTCACCAATTGACCCCGCTACCGGTCTCAAGGTCATCCTCGACGTGCGAAATACAGGACGGTCAACTTCACTTCGGGCCTACAGTCTACAAGGTCAACCTGCAAGTATCTATTCCATCCAGAGGTATTCAGTATTTCGGTAACCTACCCCTTTTTGCCTCGTCTTAAACAATTAACGCGAAGCCTACGTACTGTAATCGCAGAACCGCAATTTAGGCTATACTGAAAGTGTCTCCATAATCGTTCAAACTAACTTTCTCGTTAAAACTGCAGTAGGCCCAGTTCAAGTGTCATTCCAATACCGTAATCGTGTATCATCCTGTTATTGTGTTCTTTCATGTAATTCATTTTATTTTGCATCCGTTTGTTTATGTGATCCTTTTAAGCATTTCATTATTGACGGCCTAATCCACTTACAGTGTACTAAACGTAAGTGCATTCTTTCTATCATTAATAGGCTGCATCATCAATTCTATGTTCAATTTATGCATCACTCTTTAGCCTACCTAAGTCAGTGTATTACGTAATCCATGCACTGTATCTAACGTACGTACATTATTTATATTATCAATAGGCTGCAGCATCTATTCTATGTTCCATTTATGCGTAACTCTCTAGCCTACCTAAATCATTGTATTACGTAATCCATTCAATGCACCAACGTACGTTCATAATTATTGTTATCAATAGGCTTCATATTTCATACTGTGTTCCATTTTGAATACCATTAGACTATCTTAAATGAGTGTATTACTTAACAATTAATCTGTATAACCATTTCCTTATTTGCTAATCCTCAGTCATATTTAGCATACTATAAATGTCGTTATATGATTGTTAATCACTATAACTGCCGTCACTGCATTGTTAACCACTATGAACAACTAACTGATTTATTTTCTTAATTAAACACTAAACCACGAGGTAGTTTTTCTAACCTTATTAATATTATTTGCTTGGGTGTAATCCAAGCTGATGACCTCGAATCAATTCGTGGCATTCCAGAAAGTAATCATAGTAAACCTACTTCATTAGTCACATCAAACCGGTGATACTGTAGGACATCATAAATTGTTGACCCAGCCTTGTAATTAACAATCAATCATTCCATCAATTAATCATTAACACTAAATTAATCAGTATCACCTCACTCGGATAATACTAGGCCTAATATATATATATATATATATATATATATATATATATATATATATATATAAATCAAGTGTTGTGTATTCTTATTTTGTTGTATGTAGAATTCTTCAGTACTAGCTGCATTATTCCTGTTTTGGCGTCTAATGTATATGCAATTCTCCTGTACTGGTTGTGTTATTTTTATGTTTATTTTATACATATGTTAAATAAATCACGTATGTATTATCCCTGTTTTGCACCTAATGTATATACATATTTACCTAGTGTATTTTATGAATGACATATATAAAATAGACAGAACGATGTAGTTGTGTTTTATTTCTCCTTTACACCATATAAAAAATATTAATGGAAATGAAGGGTGTATATATAAACGACACAGTGTGTGTGTGTGTGTGGTGTGTGTGTGTGTGTGCGTGAGTATGTAAGTCGACTGGCTGTTTCGACTGGTGGGTGTTCGGAAGCCCACTAGGATGGCTACATTTTACTTTAAAAATTTGTTGCGAGTGTTGGTGCCGCTCCAGTTAGCCTATATAAGTATATATGCATATATATAAGTCACTGAACTAAGGCGACTGGCTGTATTCTCTGACTGCTTACCTTCTAAAGAAACTGTGTGAACGCCGATTACGCCGTACGATTGGCTGGTTCTTATGCCAAATGGCTGTGATTCTAAAGCCGCCCAGGAAGGCTTGTAAAGACGCCATTATTCACCGTGTTATGTCTGCGAGAACATCTATCCCTCCTCACTTTCCTTCTTGTGTTTTAGTACCCATGTTAAATTAGGTTACCCATGTTTGAAGGGTCTAATCCAGGCCCGCATACGTCTTAATAAAGGTTTTACTTTTTCTATACAAACCTACATGCATACACACCCACATATATACCCACATACAATTCATATATATATAATACATATATATATATATATACATATACACATATACACATATATGTGTATATATATATATGTATATATCATGTGTGTGTGTATATATATATATATATACACATATATATACACTTTTGTGGTCCTGAGCTGCCAGGTTAAATTACCCTCTCCCCCCTCTCCCCTCTCCCCCCTTGGAGGGTCTAAACCACTCTCCCTCCTTGTTGTATAACCCCCTTTTCCCCCTTGTTGCATAACCTCCCTATCCCCTTCTCTCCCCCTTTGAGCATTATTGATTATGTTGCATTCATTTGATTTGCACTCTATATTTTTGAGGTATATTACTTACGCCGTTTTACGAGAGAATAAATTTAACGTTTCTAAACGGGCAGTGCAGCATGATTTGTTTCTAAGTTTAGGAAACATCTTAGTGGCCCGTCGCTGACTCTCTTCAGTCTGTCATGTCCTGTCGTAAATATGGTTTCTCCAACTTAAATTCAAATGATCTACCAATAAATCCTAAGATTCTACTTGCTTTATATACAGTATATAAATGGGACAACTCAGAATGGTCCCCTGAGAAACTTTTGTTACACACAGACCGTACATGGAACAATGAAGTCTTCTGGGAAAATTATATTCACTATAGTTCGAATAAGGAATGCTAAATGACCAACATGGGCAATGAGTCACTAGCAAAGAGGCCCCGAAATATAGCTTCCCTCACCAGCTATCTGACAAGCAGATAGGACTCAGCTTTGAGCCAGGGTCCAGCATTTAAAGCTTTCCAGACCGCAACATTCGGAACCTCAATATACGCAAGAAACTCGTTGCATTTACGTCGGATCGAATACATCAAAGAAAAAGGGGTAACTATTTTATTTTTAGGCAAAAACCAAACCTTAAACCTCAACCAGAAAATTTGGGCGTCCACTTTTCAAGGCACTTAATACGTCCGTTGAGGTTGGGTTTTAAGTTTTGGTTTTTGGCTATAAATACAATAGTTACCCTTTTTCAGGCCAACTAATGAGTGGCATTGCTTTCATTCCTGTAGTAGACATTCACTTTGAAACTTAAAAACTTTTAGCATTCACGAATGTAATTCATTTTCCTAAACTACAACTCACGTTTTTCCACAAATTTACAGAAGTTTTAACAAAATTACTTTAAAACTTTTATCACTCACAAATTAAAATAATAAACTTTAAATAGGAGTAATTAAACACGCATGTACACACAGTATTTATTAAAAACAACAAAGTACGATCATTAAATTTAATTTACCTTGCTATTTAATTATTAATAGTAGCTTGCTGTGTTTAATAAATAATTAAAATAATGATCGTACCTTCTTGTTTTACCTTACTGTCAAGTTCATCTCACATAATCTCATTTGGGTTTAGATCTGGGGATTTAGGTCATTTCATTATTCTTAATATTCCATCTCCATTTTTTATGTTCAAATATCGTTTGTAACATAGTGCTGTGTATTTGGGGTCATTATCTAGGTGGAAAATGAAATTATTTCCAATCAAACGATGACTGGAAGGGATAGTATAATGCTGTAAGATACGATGGTACTTCTTTGTTGAGGTTTCCTTCAATTTTCACTAAGTCCCCAGTCCCTTCACTAGCGAAACAGCCCCATACCTTTATATTGACATCTCCATGCTTGACAGTAGATACCATGCAGCTCTCTTTGAACAGTTATCTAGTTCTTCTTTTCACACACTGTCAAGTATTTGAAATTTGCTCTCATCTGTCCAGATTACTTGTTTCCAGTCTTTTTACATAAAGATTTAGTGTTCTTATGTTCATTTCAACCGCTTTTGCTTATTGTCATGCCCCAGATAAGGTTTTCTAACAGCTACACGCAGTGAACCCTGTATCTCTTAGTTGCCTTGGACACTTGAATATGAGACGCTGTTTTTTTTTAATTTTGTTCAGCGGCTAGTTGAGGTGCTGTCAGGTGTAGGGTGTCGTTTGGACTTTCTAACCAATAAGCTAACTTCCCTTACTTGTCATCTTTCTTTCTTTTCCTTGGCTTTTCTTGTTGTTTACTGGGCCTCTCTCCTCTTCTCTTTTAATAGCATTCAACACTCCATTCTGAGATACGCCAATTCTCGTGTAATACCTCTTTGGGATAGCCCAAGACGATGCAGAGCCATTATTTCAATCCGTTTCTTTATAGAAATTTCTTTCCTGGACCATTATTAATTTCTGAAAAAGAAAAGTTATTGTTTTGTAAATGATGAGTACTTTCAATGGGAAACAAACCTAAACAATGTTAGACGACTGAGGTGTAAAATATTAAAAATAAGTTGAAAAGTTTTTAATACATAAGTATATCTAAGTAAATGTAACTAGCATCAAAAGAATCCAAGTATATTCTGTAAATATCATAAATATAAAATTAAATACAAACTACTAAAGATAGGAGAGTTAAAAGATCACTCCAATTTCATATATTGCACTGCGAAAGAATTGTGTTGATTTCGGCAGCAGGGCTTTCAAGCTATAGCATATTTTTCTAACGCACTCGTTCATCCACTGTACTTAACCGGTCAACTCTGGAATAACCTTCCTCAATCCCCTTTTCCCCCTTTCTATGACCCCAATCTTTAGAACGCAGTATGTCCAGGCATCTCGAAAACTTTGGAGCTTGATTAATTTGGCGCTCTTCTTCTTATGTGAAGGTGTGGCGTTTTTGCGGGCATTCGTTCTTGGCCCCTCCTTCCTGCATAAAAAGAAATATATATAGTTAACTTAAAAACTTTAAATAAATTTTAATGTAAACATAATTTTTAGATTTTTGTCTTACTGTTTGGGATTAAAAATACTGATGGCTCCATTGAGAGAGTAAGGGGTTAAAATTGATTAAAAAGTTTATTTTTCGTGCCACCATTCACCCCCCTTACCCCTTCACCCCTACCCACCCTTACCCATTGCTCCTACCCCTCACTCCTCTTACTCGTTATATTTGCAACCACACTACTAGGTAAGTAGTTGATCTCATGGCAACCTTCATTTTTCTTACGAAAGATGTTGAACTCCGGAAGCCAAAAAATGAAACCATCGCTAAAAATTACCTGAAAAAAGTGATTAAATTTTAATGTTTCAAGAAAACACGAAAACAACACCCCAGATTAATGAACGTCACACCTGTGAACATGCAAAGCTATTCAAAGCTGTAATATGTTTTTATTTGTAAACTGGATATCTAGTGACTTATAAAGCAAAGAGTTAGTAGATAGCTTTAATTATATATTCTTTAGAGGTGATTGCGAAGTTTGTGAATATCTGGATCATTCCTGAAATGAACCACAAATTCTGCATGACTTTTATGAAAAAAGAAGTGTACATTTCTGATACCTTATCTGTTACCAGTCGTCTACAATGAAGTATTTGTAATTTCTTGCCCACTGCAACTTCTTTCCTCTTTGTTAACAACTGTTTTTTAGTTGGTCGAATGCAGTCAGTCCATTCCACATTCTTTAAGTTTTCTTCTCGCTGTTGCTGAAATTTTCATCCCGCAGCTTTCCAACTCTTTTGGAATGTCATATGACGTCTTCCTTGGGTTTTTCCTACAAATTCTTAGAAATTTTGAGTCGTCTCTCGCAGTAGTTATCCCCTTTCGCCTTACTTTCCCACGCACCCTGTTCACGACAGTGCCATTGCAATTGTATTACTGTATGATCCGATGCACAGCTGATTTTGATATACTTACTCATAGGTCACCAATACCTGTCAAATTGATTTGGCAGTATGTAACATGCAAAACAATCACCTTAGCGTTTTGTAGGTGTTCCTAGTCATTTACATATATTGTTCAGGATACCCATTAATTCATAAATGAGAAGCTTCGCACAAGCACAAGTAAAAACAACTTCTACTTACGTAAGTATACGTTGGTTCATTGGTTGTTCAAATCGGCATTGAATTAGAAAAGATTTTTGTACACTTTATCTTTAGGATATGGAATATTTATATTTTTACTTAAATTACATGTGTGAGATTGCAAAATGTTGCAAATGTAAAGTTATGTTTTAAAGTAACCCCCTTCTCCTTTGGTAACATGCAGTGTTTAAAAGCAAGAAGCCTTGATGCAATGTTGTCGTGACCCGTTATCCTGATCCCACCTAAAGATGTATATTAGATTCAGTTAAGCTATTGTGAGGAGGCAAAATTTAAGTTAAGTTAGTATACTACAAAAGGCCAAGACAGAGTTACAGTTGGTAGTGTTTGGTAATGTTGAGCAAATTTGGGGGGAAAAAGTAGCGTTCTTGAAAATATATCATATTATATAATATGACAAAAACAAAATTTAGCACAAAATAAAATAAATCATTAACATGTAAGACAAAGACAAAAAGAAAAAGAAACTAGTATACGAGGAAATGAAGAAAAAATTAGGTAAATTCTTTGTATATGAAAGTAAAAGTATTATATAAATTGTAACAAAAGTAATTTGAAAATATGAAATAAGGTGAATTCTATTCTCTTCGAGTTTCAAAAAATTCCATATACAAATTAGCTAACACAGGTGAGAGGAGAATCCACATTGCTAATCTAAATTACATAGCATAAAACTTATCTTTCAGCTGCAATTTACAACTGACGGGAAGCTTAATTAATTTAATAAGAGTGCTGTGTTCAACAGAGAATGAATATTCAGAAATTTTATCTTTTAGACAGTCAAGCAAATCATCAATAGGAATTTTAGTGAATAGAGAATACATCAAAACTAACCAGTGTGAAATTGGTACCATTAGGAAAATTCAGTTTGTTAATAAGATCCATGCTATTTCCAAATTGGTACTCAGAACTAAATCCAGCTAAAGGAGTTAATAAACTAACTAACCATTTAGACAGTTCATAGGTTACGGAGTTTACAGGGCTAACAATAGGTCTCATGGGATTGTTAATTTTGTGTACTTTACATATTGCCAAATCTTTTGTTAGTTTTGATAAACAGCGATTTGCGGAAAGTGATGTAACTTACTTAAAGGTCGTGTGTGCAGTGCCCTAATTTGAGTTTTAAATCCAATCATCCTCAGAGGTATGGAAAAGCCTTGTAAATACTTAAAAATAATAATTCACTAAATCTTACTAAAGCTGATAAGTCCAATTTGATAGTCATTATAGACAAAAATAATTACATTAATAAGACGAATACTTGGTAATCGGGATACTTACATACCTCAAAACAAAACTCCGTTGGAGGATGTTAATGAATTGTTCAACAAAAGATTAATTAAAAGGAACATTAAAAATTAATTACAGTGAATTTTTGAAGTTGTTGTTGTTGTTGGTTAGCCGATCAGCCCACCCTGATCGAGCAAGCCGGCGGCAAGCAGGTAACCGATTGCCCTCTCTGGAGTGGACCAGAGGTTCAGCGGACTAGTGATGTTGTGTTGTTTTCTATGTTATGCTAGAGCGGTACAATCTGTCATAATGTATTCAATTGTTTGTGGTGTTCTGGCACAGGTGGCAGGTGTCGTCTGTGGAGTTGTCTAGTCTGTGTTTATATGTTTGTAAGTTGGGGTGATGTCCACATCGGAATCGTGCTAAGTTAACTCGATCCGATCTGCTGAGGCTGGTCTCTGACCTGTCAATGGGTGGCGGCTTCGCACCTAGAACCGCATTCGGACAGAGTCGTGTCAGTGCTTTGTAGGTTAGATGTGTGTGTGTGTGTGTGTGTGTGTGTGTGTGTATGTGTGTGTGTGTGTTTTCTGTACTGTGTGATGTCTGTGGGGCGTGGTATGGAATGGAGTATTTGGTTGTAATGTCTCTCTGGTGTTACCTTAATGGTGCGAGGTGTCGGTGAATGATTGTACATGTAGTGGCAAGGGTGTTGCGGGCTAGTTGTCGCTGCTGCCATGAATTGTGTTCCTCTCATGTCTAAATGTTCCCTAACTTTCAGTATTTTTGTTTCTGTGTGCAGGTGTTCTATTGGTGTTGTTTGAGTACATCCTGTAATGATACGAAGTGCGTTGTTTTGTATTGTCTGTAAGGTGTTTATGTGTGTGTTTGAGATAATGGGTGCCCAGCATGGGATAGCATAGTCCATAACTGAGCGAATATATTGTTTGTATATGAGTGATGTACATTTGTTTTTAATGTCCTTGCAAAAGATAATGATGTGTTGTATGTGACCCCCAACTTTTTTGGTTCTGTGACTGTGTGGAATGTTGGTGTTGTTTAGTGTAATCTCTGGAGTTATCTGGTGTTCTTTTGTGTTGCTTGTTAGCAAGGTGATGGTTGATTTTGTGGGCGCTACTTTGAGTCTATTGTGTGTGAGCCAGTCTTGTATACTGTTTATGTATGTTTGTAGGTTATTTGTAGCGGTGTCGATGTTATTGTAGGTCGATGTTAGAGTGATGTCATCTGCATATGATGATAAGGTAAGCTTGTTTTCTATGGGGTTGAAATGTCATGCATGTATAAGTTGAACAGTGTTGGTGAGAGAACAGAGCGTTAAGAGACCCCGTTCGGAAAAAGCTTGTTTTTGGATGACTTGCCATTAAATGTGACATGTGAGTATCTTCCTGAAAGATAGTTGCTCAGCCACCTTTTGGTGTTATTGTGCATGTTTGTGTTGAGTATTTTGTTTATGAGAGGGAAGCGTGGGATAGCATCAAATGCTTTATTAATGTCTATTGTTGCTAATAGTGTACGTTGAGCTGGTAGTCTGGAGTTGATGCCATCCATGATGTGCTGCTTGAGGTTAGTGAGTAATGTCGTGGTTGAGTGGTGAGGTCTGAATCCATGTTCAGTAGGCGATAGTGGTACGTGTGGGTTGGTGTTTTGTAAGATTTGTCTTTCTGTTACTTTGGAAGGTGTGCATAGTAAAGTAATGTGTCTATAGGAAGCTGGTTCTGTTGGATTTTTGTTTGGTTTGAGTAGTGTAATAATTTCATCTTGTTTCCATGTGTCAGGAATAATACAGTGTTGGTATGAATATGTGCTGATATTTGTGAGAGTTAGTATTCCCTTTGGGCCAAAGTGTTTAAGGTGTATGTTAGATATGTTGTCTGGTCCAGTAGCATTCGAATTCTTAATGTTTTTGATGATGTTGGTGGTCTGGTCTGTATTGAAGGGTGTAATGGTCGTGTCGAGTCTGTAGGTTTTCTTGTGTCTGGTTGTTTGTCTGTCTGCGTGTTTCTGGTTGTTGTCTCTGTTTAAGTGACTTATCTTTGCGTAGTGATTAACTAGAATGTTAGCTTGTTGTGTATATATTGAGATATTATTTTGGCTGCGACATATAGCCGCGTGTGAGGTGTGAATGCCGCTGTTAGAGTGGGTAATGCTGTTTATAGTCTTGTATAGCCTGGATGTATCTGTGGAGTGGTTTCGTTTTGTTATGAATTCCCTAAATGTTTCTGTTTGTTTTTCTTTAAGTTTTTTGTTTATTTCTGTGTTGAGCTGTTGTATCTGCTGTTTTATGGCTTCTGTGTGTCGTGTTTTTGTGTTATGTTTGAGGTTGTTACTTTGCCTTATGAGGTGGGCTATTTTTCTAGTGCAATTTGGGTTGTATTTCTTAATGTTGCCCTTGGGTATGTATTTGTTTGCATTATTGATGATCTGATTAAATGTCTTGAGTGATGTATTGATGTTTATGATGGGTGTGCTGTTTAATGTGGTGAATTGTTCCTCAGTCTGTATTTTGAACTGTTTCCAATCAGCTTTCCTGTAATTTCTGTAAATGTGCCTAAGGCTGTTGGGGCAGAGTGTAGAACGTGTTGTAATGATGGTGGGCAGGTGGTCTGATGACAGTTGTTTTTGTGTTCTCCATTGTGCATGTGTTGCTAGTGAGGGGGAACAGGACGTTATGTTTGGGGAGAAGTTTGAGTATCCTGCTTGATGTGGTATGTGTGTATGTTCTTCTGTATTGTTAAGTATGAAGAGGCTGTTTAGTTGTGTGGCTATGTTGGCGCCTCTGGTGTTGCTTTGGTTGTGCAGGTACCAACTAGTGTCTTTAGCGTTGAAGTCTCCTCCTAAGATGACATTAGTGAGAGAGGCCAGATTGTGTAACTGTGGATTGTAATTGGCTGGCACCTGAGGTGAACTATCTGGTGGAATGTAAATGTTGATGAGTGTGGTGTTGTGTTTTGCGCGTGTTTTAATGTTAACTGCCTGTATTTCTATCGTGTTATCCGCTTGGATTGTGTCTGTAATGTTTTGGGTGGCATCAGTGTAGCTAATGCTTTTACGTATGTAAGTGATAAGTCCACCCCCCTGACCCCCAGTACGATCTTGACGGATCGCCGTGAAGTCAGGGATGGTGGGTGTTTTGTTTGTGCGTTTTGGTTTTGTTTCTTGAATAAGTGATGTGTGAATGTTTTGTTTGTGTACGAATTCCCTAAGCTGTATGATTTTGTTTGTGAGGCCATCTACGTTGGACTGTAATATGTTAATATGATGCTTCTGTATGTGTCTCATGGTCCTATTGTGTCTGTCTATGTCTTTGTGTATGGTGACATGTGTAAGTTGTAGTGGGGCCTGGATTAGTCTTAATGTCGCCGGAGAGTAAGAGTAGTCAGGGGAGCACGCAGTTGCTCCCCGTAATTCATATACAATCTAATTCATATTTATATATATATATATAATATATATATATATATATATATATATATATATATATATCTGCCTTCATTTCCTGATGAAGTTTTGTTAATTACACCACGTTGGTGTTCCTTCTCGTAATTAGATTACTCCTTTCCAAGCACTCCTCAGTCGTCGAAATTTTTGAAGTTGTTTCTAATTACCGTTTCCTTATTTATATGGCTTAGTGAAAGAACGCAAAATTAACAATCCCATAAGACCTATTGTTAGCTCTGTACTGTAAACTCCGTACCCTTTATTAACTCTTTTAGCTGGATCTATCCATACTGTTGTAAAAAGCATGGATCTTATAAACAAAGTGAACTTTCCTAATGAGCCCACTTCCAAACTCATTATTTTTTAATCATAAAAATGCTAATAAATCTCGCCTAATTAAAAACAGCCTACATAATGCAGTTGGATGTGTCTATTCTATCCATGTAAACAATGTGATTCAGTTTATATAGGTCAAACTGGAAAAGCTTTTGATGTTAGAGTTAAATAGTATAATTATACGTGTAGAACCGAGGGTAATTCTGATGTAGTGTTTAACTATGACGTATGTATAAATATAATCATAGGATTAATTGGTAAAGTTAAAAAATTCTATAAAAAACTGACTACAACTGAAAGAAATATTATAGAAACTGCATTCATGCATGTACTTCCTAATTAACTTTAATAATACTTCGGGAAATTATAGAATGGGACCGATCTTCTTAAAGTACCTTTCCTCTATAATCATTCTAATTCATATATACAGGGTGGGCCGAAAGTCTGGATCCATAGGAAAATATTTATTTTAATACATAAATTACAACAAATGGTAAATACTTAAAATGAATATCAACTTTAACTCGTAAATGCGTATCCGTGATACTGTACAGTGGTTCGTACTCCAGTATAAACAACAAATTATAACAAATGCTCAAATTGGCGGCCTCTGACATCGAGACACTTAGGGATGGAATTTATGATTTTTAATAATTCCTCGAATTGACGTTCTCGAGATGCGTGTTTCATTTGATAATCTTCTTGTTGACTTTACTGGACTATTCGTTAAAGTTTCACATACCATTGCAGAGGTATTTTCATCAGTTGCAGTTTTTGGACGACCAGAACGCCGTCGATCATGTACACTTCCTGTTTCTTTGAAACGTTTAAGCAACTTGCCAACAGTCGCATGTGTTACTGGATGCTTATCAGGATGATTTCTATTGAATTCGGTAGCAACTTCTCTGTGTGTAGCGCCGTCTTGTGTGCATGAGCACAAGTTCTACCCGGTCTTCTGTTGTTAGATTCGAAGCCATTTCTGGGCTGAAATAAAAAAGGTATTTGAGTATTTATACTGGAGTACGAACTACTGTACAGTATCACGGATACGCATTTACGAGTTAAAGTTGATATTCATTTTAAGTATTTACCATTTGTTGTAATTTATGTATTAAAATAAATATTTTCCTATGGATCCAGACTTTCGGCCCACCCTGTATATATCTGCCTTCATTCCCTGATGAAGTGTTGTTAATTACACCGCGCTGGTATTCCTTCTCGTAATTAGATTACTCCTTTCCAAGCACTCCTCAGTCGTCGAAATATATATATATATATGGAAATTATTTCACGAAAGTAACACGTGAATAATATTTATGATGAAAATAACCACGAAGGAAAAAGGAAACACAGAATAGTGCTCAAGCGCTTTCACCTAATGACACAAAAAAGTGAAAAAAGGCCCTGGCTAATGTTGAAATTATTTGTAAGTTAAATAATGGCAAACTCAAAAATATTTCTATTAACAATGTTGCTTGAGTGAAACAAAATTGAAGCATTATTCCAATCAATACAGTGGGATAACTCTGACAAATGGACGAAAAGGTCACTGGACGACTGTCCCGTTCTAACGGAATATTGATGCTGTTTTACACGCGCGTGCAAATCCTTTCCCGTCTGTCCACTATAAAAGGAATCACATTGTTTACAACCAATTTTATAGATAATGCCTGAATTATTGGTAGAGCTATTTTTTACTATGATATTTTTCACAATATTGTCATATGAAAATACTACATTAATATTCAAAAGTTTAAGTACATTAGCAATGCCTGAAAAAGCCTGGGAAAAATGGAAGTACTAAAATATTCTTCGACAAAGTGCGAGGATTATTATTCACACGATAGAAAGTTCGTTCTGCCTTGTTAAGACAAGATTCCAGAAAAGCAGGTGGGTAACACAAATCACTTCCAATGGTGTTGAATTTTTCTAATTCGGCATCCAAGTATTCTGGACTGGCGATCCTAAGAGGGCGGAGAAACATTGAAGAAAATATGGCTTTCTTGATTGGGGTGTCATATCCGGAGTAAAAGTGTAGGTGGGACAAATTGTTTGTTTTTTCCGATAGTCGATAGTCGGAGGCAGAAGTGGGGACATTTATGGTCCCCTCCCCTGGAGACGCCGAGGCTCTTGAGGTCGATGCCATTTTTTTTTTTTTAATTTTGAAAAGATTGTATAGTGTGTAAAATGGATGTATGTGTAGTGAGGAATAGTGAGAGAAGTGTGTGTTTGCGAGCATGTTGGACTGCTCACAGGGTAGACGAGACAAGGAAGAAGATCAACTAAGGAAGAGAGTGACAGGAGAAACAGGAGTTCCAGCACTCCCAGTCTCCTGCATAACGTACCCCAAGGAATACTGCCCTGGTCGACTGGTGTCTACAATCTCCTCCTTACGAGATGGTGCTAAGGGAAACTGTCACCTCCGGGAATGACCTTGCCATTGGAAATGCAACAATCATAAGCTCAAATTTCGCTTACCATACTACTGTCTTGTTCATTCGCGTATCTCCTGTAATTTAATTTTGTCTTGATTGAGGTTTAATGGACTTTTATCTTTGTTGAGTGCTTTTCTTTATGAACTTTTCGACTTAAAGCCCGTTTGGAAAGTTTAATAACGAGAATTTGAGAAGCAATTCACAACTATTTGGTAATTAAATTTTAAATGTGAACTTCACGGAGTTCCCTGACTTTCACTCTGTAATTAGTAAGGGCGAAGGGGTTGGCGATGTGTGTTTTGCCTATATTTTCGACTTCACACACACCTGCTGGAAGTGGAATGGGAGGAGTTGTACGAGTTTAGTTATTTTTTCTTTGCCATGCTGATCTCTTTTGTTCTGTTTTGGATTTGCCTGCGGGACAGGCGAACCCATCCTTCTCATTTTACTTTATATACCTCAGTTAAAGTTTTATTTTAATTTTTTAACCTCCAAGCAGACTTAGCTGTGAGATTTTGTGTGTTCACTGCTTTTACCTTTAAATTCACTAGTTGATTATATATATATATATATATATATATATATATATATATATATCTACATTATAATAATAGCCCAGTTTTGTTTGTTTGTTTGTTTGTCTGTCTGTTTGTTGCAGAATTGTGTCACGCTTTCAGAAATTGTGAGAAAAAAAAATTCAGAAATTGTATTACGGGTGGCAATGTGAAGCTCAAGATTTTCATGACTGTGTTCTTTTCTGTAGTTTAGCAATGGGGGAAGGGTGGAGGTGGGGGTAATCGGGGATGGGTGTGGTAATGGGGAGGGGTGGGGGTAATGTGGGAGGGTGTTAGCCCCCAAGTTGTATGAATGGGGGTGAGGAGGTTTTGGGAGATACCAGATTCAGAAATGTTGACACAATGTGAAGCTCAAAATTTTCACGGCTGGGTTCTTTTTTTGTAGTTTAGCCTGTCTAACCGTCAGCGAAGCGGCGGGAACTGTACTAGGTTCACATTTTTATGATAAGGTTCACATTTTTATACAGATTGTTTGAGCTGCTATGTTATATCTATAAGCATACACTTTATTAATAACATTTTGAATTTTTTTTACAGGTTTTGTATCAACTATGATACGTGTTAATTAAACTGATAGGATTCCAAATAAATTAAAAGCTTTTGGAATAAATTTTTAGAATAAGCTTGCTCTTCTCCTACGTTGTCGTTCTCTTGCCAATCGTCTTCTTATTTCTGCAGCAGTCTCCATTTTCGTGGTTCATTTTTTTTTTGCCGTCATTCTTGACGGCACGGGTACACTAGTATATATATAGATTTAAAGTTCAGATCTAGACTTAAAGTATCGGAATCGGTATCGGCCAAAATTTTAATTTTGCCGATATCGATACATCGGAACATCACTAATCTACATAATTTCCATTATCTACCCGTTCAGTTACAAACTCTAAAATGTCTGAGAGATAAGACAAACAAGACCTTCCTGATCTAAATCCATGTTGGGAACTTGAAATAAGATTTAAAACTTTCCAAATGATTTTTAATACTATTCTTTATAATTCTAGTATCATCCCTACCAATGATGTTAAACTAATTTCCTATTGCGTTTTTACTACCTTTTCTTTGTAAATGGGTACAACATTTGCTTTTCTCAATCTTCAGGTATTTCTGCATAATTAATATATGTACCAGTAACAAACAAAATAGTGCCTCAGCTAAGCTATCCTCCCCTTCTTTGAGAATCTTAACATAACATATTGGGACCAGCAGCTTTATTTTTCAATGTGTTAATTACTAATCATCCTTTTTCATCTGAATCTAATCAAGAATGCCGGAGTTTAGAGAATCTAAAGGATCAAAACTGAATATTTTTATAAATTGAATATTTTTATAAAGTATCGGTGGTATCGGTAGTATCGACCACAATTTCACCAATACCGGTGAATCAACAAAACAGGCCAATACCGTCAATACCGATATATCGGTACACCTCTCTCTCTCTCTCTCTCTTTATATATATATATATATATATATATATATATATATATATATATATATATATATATATATATATATATATATATATATATGACAGTATATATAAACTGGAGACCAGCAGGCCTTGAACCCTCAACGTCAAAAGGTATCAGGAGTCACTGCCTTGACTCAACGAACTTTCGTGAACTCTAAAATGAAATCTTTTTAACTCGGTGAAGTCTTTGAAATATTTGACCATGATCCATTCCAGAAATCCTATAAATGCATGGCTTTAATGTAAAAACCGCACTTTATTTCTCAACAGATTGACTTTTCTGATTCCCATATATATATATATGGGTTCAATTTTACAATTAAATACATGAAAATAATAAGTGATGGAAAAACGATTCCAAGGTTTTTCGTGCATTTCGCAGTACACCTCATCAGGGAATGAAGGGAGATGGCAAGAAATAGAATATACTAGCGGAGCGACCCGGCCTTGCCCGGGTGGAAGTTGAACGCTTAAGCTTGTTTCAAGATATTAAAAAAAAGCATATTATATATAAGTTATATATATATATATATATATTAGGGCGGCTCGTTTTTACACTTTTTTCGATATTTGATTGGGGGTAGTGCGGAAAAGTTGCGATTTGGAGAGAAAATAAAGTGTGTAAAATTTTTTTGATCTACGTCAATACCTTCCGGTGGCGGCGAGTCCTTAAAAATCGAAAAATAGGCCTAACGGGGTAGATTGGAAAATGGTTTTAAAGACTTACAAAATAAACAATAAAAATTTCAGCACAATCTTTTAATAACTTCCGGTGGCGTCTTAGCCGTTAAAATATCCAAAATATTGATTTAAAGCAAGTTTTAACAAGATGTTATACAAATGTTAATTCCGGTATATTTCTGTGGAAACAACCCTGAGAACACTATTATAGGCTTGAATAAATTAATAGCAGTCATTGAACAATGAACATTATATAAAAATTATATAAAATTATATAAAATTTTTATGTGTTTTTAGGCCTATTTTTCGATTTTTAAGGACTCGCCGCCACCGGAAGGTATTGACGTAGATCAAAAAATTTTTACACACTTTATTTTCTCTCCAAATCGCAACTTTTCCGCACTACCCCCAATCAAATATCGAAAAAAGTGTAAAAACGAGCCGCCCTAATATATATATATATATATATATATATATATATGGTGTTTCATAACATGTGGGACGCACTTTCAGGATGGATTCAGGACCTGAAAACAATGCAAAAAACTTATATAAACATATGCCCGAAATCGCTTTGTTTCCGAGTTACAGTCCATTTTGTGTTCCAGCAATTCTTTCCGCAAACTGTTTACAAACACTGCTTGCCGACAATGTTTGTGAGTGTGTACGAGACTTATTTCATGTATGGCCTTGCTGATTGTAATGTTTCGTACACTCTATGACATGTTTCAATATCGTTGAGTGTCGAGCCATCAGTCGGTTAGAGGTGCATCGCCGTGTTTCACTGTTCGTATTCATAACTTCTTACCGTGAATAAGTGCAGTCTTGTTTAAAATAAAACTTAAAAGTTTTTGTGCTGTTCAGTGATAGTGTGCATTTGAAGTGAGAATGGAAGCTTATTCAAACAGAGAAATGGCAGACATGCATCTCATGTATGGACTTGCCGAGTGTAATGCCAGACAAGACCTTTCAGAGAATAGGTACAGGATACAGGTGATACAGGATCATTCAACAAGCGAGTTTCAGAGGATGGTAGACCAATTAGCGCCAGAACTGTTGAGTTGGAGGAGTGGGTCCTGAATCGCATGGAAGAACATCCTGGTGTCAACACCCGAAGGATAGCAGCAACAAAGGGTGTAAGATACACAACTGTGTGGAGAATTTTACGGGAACAACAGCTTTACCCATATCACATTCAGAGAGTACAAGGCCTTACTGAAGCTGATTTCCCACCACGAGAGGCTTTTTGTACTTGGTTCCTTCAACAATGCGCTCGCGATCCTCTTTTTCTATCCTCCGTGTTGTTTTCTAGTGAGACTGCGTTCACAAGAAATGGCGTGATCAATTTTCACAACACTCATCACTGGGCAGAAGAGAATCCGCATGCCATCATCCAATCAAGGCACCAACAATAATTTAGTATCAATGTATAGGCAGGACTTATTGCCGACAACTTAATCGGTCTTTTGTTTTGCCTGGAAGATTAACAGGAGAATCCTATTCCAATTTTTTAAGGAATAATTTAAGCGATTTACTAGATGAAGTTCTTCTTGGTGTCCGACGTCGTATGTGGTTTATGCATGATGGCGCTCAGCCTCATTTTAGTCGAGTAGCCACAGACTATTTGGATGACCATTTCCCTGATAAATTGATAGGCCGTGGGGGACCCATTGTGTGGCCTGCTCGCACCCCGGACCTGAATCCACTCGATTTTTATCTCTGGGGTCATCCGAAATCCATCGTTTACGTGACACCCATTTGCAGCGTTGAAATGCTTCGCCAACGTGTAGAACAAAGATGCCAGAAAATTTGAGCAATCCTGGAATGTTTGAACGCGTCAGGCAGTCTATGACGAGGCGTGTTCAGGCATGTATTCAAGCGAAAGGCGGTCATTTTGAGCACTTCCTTTAAAGGTAAGGCGGATACTTGCTGGAACATATAACCAGCTGTAACTCGGAAACAAAGCAATTTCGGGCATATGTTTATATAAACTTTTTCATTGTTTCCAGGTCCTAAATCCATCTGAAAGTGCGTCCCACATGTTATGAAACACCCTGTATATATAGTGTATATACTGTGTGTGTGTATATATCTATATATAATATATATATATAATATATATATATATATGATACACACAGACCGTGCATGGAACAAGGAACTCTTCTGGGATAATTAAATCCACTATAGTCCGAATAAGTAATGGTAAATGACAAATACCATAGTTTTTCTTTTTCATGATGCAAGCCCGACGTGGGCAACGGGTCTCTCGCAAAGAGGTCCCATAAATATAGCTTCCCTCACCAGCTATCTGCAAAGCAGACAGGATCCAGCTTTGGGACATGGATCTAGGGTTTAAAGCAGCCTAGCGAGAGACCCGTTGCCCACGTCGGGCTTGCATCATGAAAAAGAAAAACTATGGTATTTGTCATTTACCATTACTTATTCGGACTATAGTATTTAATTATCCCAGAAGAGTTCCTTGTTCCATGCACGGTCTGTGTGTATCATAAAAAACTCAGGGAACCATTCTGAGTTCATTCCCATCATGAAACGGACATGTTATGTGCCTTGAAAAGTGGACGCTCAATTCTGCCAGTTGAGGTTTAAGTTTTGGTTTTGGCTAAAAATATAATAGTTACCCCTTTTTCTTTGATTTATTCAATCCGACGTGAATGCAACGAGTCTTTTACTTATATTGAGGTTCTAAATGTAGTGGGGCTAGGCTGCTTTAAACCCTAGATCCATGTCCCAAAGCTGGATCCTGTCTGCTTTGCAGATAGCTGGTGAGGGAAGCTATATTTATGGGACCTCTTTGCGAGAGACCCGTTGCCCACGTCGGGCTTGCATCATGAAAAAGAAAAACTATGGTATTTGTCATTTACCATTACTTATTCGGACTATAGTGGATTTAATTATCCCAGAAGAGTTCCTTGTTCCATGCACGGTCTGTGTGTATCATAAAAAACTCAGGGAACCATTCTGAGTTCATTCCCATATATATATATATAATATATATAATATATATATATATATATACACGAGGGCCACTCAATATATTTTGCCCCACCCTTTTTTTTTCTTTCCAAGTTTCCTTGTAAGTTCCAGAAATGTTTTACACAAGTAGTTACAGTACATACCTTTTTTACAAGTTTTTATTTTTCCACATAGTCTCCATCCTTTTCTACGGCTTACCTCCACCTCGAAACAAGAGCCTTTATTTCTTGCTTGTAAAAGTTCGCTGGATTCCGCTGGAGCCACCTCTTAACCTCCTCAACAACCTCATCGTCACTCTGAAACTTTCTTCCAAGAATAGTATCCTTCATTGGCCCAAACAAATGGAAGTCTGAAGGTGCCAATTTCGGGCTGTATGGAGGGTGGGGTAACACAGTCATGCGCATTTTTGTGATGGCCTCTCTTGTTTGCAAAATGTTGTATGTTGTATGGTCTTGCGTTATCGTGCAAAAGAAGGACGTCTTCTAGTTTTCTCTTCGGTCGAACTCGCTCCGTAGGGTAGCAATATATGCCTCTGAGTTGATTGTTTGTCCTTTCTTCATAATGTCCACCAGAATCGCCCCTTTCATGTCCCAGAAGATGGTGGCCATTACCTTTCCTGCAGAGGGAGCCATTTTGAACTTTTTCTTGCGTGGGGAGTCTGCGTGATGCCACTCCATGGATTTGCGTTTTGTTTCAGGTTTAAAGTGGTGTACCCAAGTCTCATCCCCAGTCACAATTTGTGAAAGGAATTCATCCCCTTCTGTCTCGTATCGAACCAACGACTCAGAAGCAATTTCTTTTCTTTGGGGTTTGATCGAATGATGCTGTTAGCACGTTGCACAGTGTGAGATGTGACAGCCGATGCCGGGCGATCGCTGCGTGGCTCATCATCGAGGCTGACTCTCCCTCTCTCCGATGATCTCACACGTTTAGACCAACGTCCAACTGTGCTTCGATCAACAACAGCACCTCCGTAAACGTTTTGTAGACGTTTGTAAATATTTCCATCTGTTTCCTTCTCTGCGGTTAAGAACTCGATAACAGCTCTCTGTTTACGACGCACATCACTGTCAGACGCCATTTTCGAAACTGCGTTAACCATCGGTTTTTTACAAGGGCGTTTAAAACCGCTTATACAAGGAGGGGAGGTTGAAACTGGAAAAATCGGTTATGTGAAGCGCAGAAAGTTCAAACTTACGGCCCAAAAGACATTTCAACCCCATGTTTAGCTAAGAAAAAAGGGTGGGGCAAAATATATTGAGTGCCCCTAGTATATAGATATATATATATATATATACACATATATGTAAAAAGTGAACAATGAACAATTCCTACACCATCATTATATGGATTCATTGTCTTCATGCAGTACTTATGTTCTTATAGTTTTATGTTTGAATGTTCATTTTTACATAAGAAACCAAAAATCGCCTAAGCGAGTTTTGGATAGAATTTCGATTTATACTTCTTTATTCATTACTGTATTTCTCTAATTCATCTTTTCTAATAATGACTTATACACTATGACGTCATAAAATAACTTTATTCTCTTTACGTTTCCCATACTTTGTACACTGAATCACGTTCTTAGTATTTGGACATCTTCCGTATTCAATGTATGGTAGATTCTTTAGTAATAAGGTTGTGGTGTTATGTAGTATAAACATTATTATTCAACCATATTCATCCATACGTCACGTTTTCCCGTCATTAATTCCCCTTGATCATTATCCTATATAAATTTTATTAAATATTCATTTTTTCTCGTTCGTTCGAAAACGCAAAAATACGTTCTCGTATTGTTTTTTTTTATTTTTTTTCAAGTGCGTTCACCCCTCAAGATATTCATAAATGCTTATTAAGATCGAATTCCGCTCACGACGACAGATTCGAATGCCTCAAAGATAAAATATCTCCGTTCGCTCTGATTTCAAATTTATAACATGTTAAACATATTATAACATATTATGTTATATCATGTGTGTCATGTCTCATGTACTTGTGTTGTACTAATAACCATATATAATAACCATCTAGTATAACCATCTAGTATAACCATATATAAACATATAAAAACACTAAGAATGGTAAACGACGTAATGTACTTCATTGAAACTGTAATTAAATGTAATGATTTAATATATACGGTAATGTAAGAATGTACTTTAATAGAAGTGTAATTAAACAATAAGTGAATATGAAGTAATCCATAATTGTAATCGTAATTGTAATGAATCAAAATTAATACGTACTCAGTCGTGTACTTAATTTGTACTTATGTGTACTATTACGAAATGATATCGCCTTCATAAATGTAGACTCGGCGAAAAATACAAATTATTTATTATTTTTATTTTTTATTATTTTTAGTTGAAATTTTTCAAACCATCTGATCATGTGTTTAAAAGGGGGGGAACTTAACCTTCAACTGTCGACCCAGAGGGACATAGAAGAAGGATGGATAACAAGTCTGGCGACCCTTTACCAGGATCTTGACAGATTTTAAGAAGAAGATTTTAACAAGAAGATTTTAACAAGAAGATTTTAACAAGAAAATTTTAACAAGAAGATTTTAACAAGAGGCCACTCTTTGGCCAAGATAGAAATTACCCTGCATCAGGATAAAACCAGTTGACCGGCGTGTCACGACTTCTAGTTCGTAACATCCACCCTTGAACCGGTGTGTCACGACTCCAAGTTCTCCACGCCTAGTTTTCATCCAAGAAGAAGTAGCCAGCAAGACGTCTTCAGGACACGTCTCAAGGAAATTTTGTTAAGTACAGAGTTTGTTTGTTTTTAAGAAATTTATAAACACTTGAAAAGTCAGCATTATTAACAGTTACTATTTAGTATGGAGCCAGAATTTAACACAAAACACAGTGAACACTTCAGACACCAGTGATACATTTGTTTTTATTGAAACAGTAATTTCAAGAGAGTTAATTTCAAAGAGAGTTAATTTCAAAGAGAGTTAATTTCAAAGCGAGTTAATTTCAAGAGAGTTAATTTCAGAGTTAATTTCAAAGAGAGTTAATTTCAAGAGAGTTAATTTCAAGAGAGTTAATTTCAAGAGAGTTAATTTCAAGAGAGTTATTTTCACTGTTATATTCAGTATAGACTAATTTTATTTTATGTACCTTCCCGTACATTAGAATGAAATATTGTTTACATTTTTTTATTTTTTGTTTGCAAATTTTTTTCAATTACTGAATTGAATTGACTTGCAAATTAAGAAAGAGAGAGAGAGAGAGTTTACAGAGAGTTTATAGATTTAGAGAGATACTTGAAGTCAGTTTTGAAGTCATTTTTTGGTCATTTTTTGAAGTCATTTTTTTGAAGTCATTTTTGAAGTCATTTTTGAAGTCAGTTTTTGAAGTCAGAAGGTTGCACCAAGAGGGTCAACCAAAACAGAGGTTAATCGTCTCCACTTGAATAGAGATCAAGTGCAGTCATTTTCCATTTTCAGTTAATTTCAAGTTAGACAGTTTAAGTTATAGAGATACTCGATTGCATTTCAAGTAAGTCGGTTGGTCCAAGAGGGACAACCAAACCCCAGAGATTTATAAAGATACTCGAAGTAGTTTCGAGTCAGTTTTAGTTGCAAATCAGTTTTCAGTTTCAGAAGGTTGCATCCAAGAGGGACAACCGCCCCAGAGATTTCAGAAGTATTCGAAGTCAGTTTTATTCGAAGTCAGTTATATTCGAAGTCAGTTATATTCGAAGTCAGTTATATTCGAAGTCAGTTATATTCGAAGACAGTTATATTCGAAGACAGTTATATTCGAAGACAGTTATATTCGAAGACAGTTATATTCGAAGACAGTTATATTCGTAGACAGTTTTCTTCCAAGTCAGTATTATTCCAAGTATTCCAAGTCCCAAGTCATTTTATTTCGATCCCCAAGTTAGTTTTCAATGCAGTCAATTGAATTCAACTTTTTCTTTGTAATTTAAGAGAATTTAATTTAAGAAAAATGTAAGTTAAGAATTTAATTCAACCTTTTTTTGTGTTGTAAAAGAGAATTAAATTCAACCAGAATTGACCGGTTTGCGTCTTTAGTTAACCTTTTTTTTTTGTTTGTGAGAAGGAAATTGACCGATTTGTCTTTTCTTTTTCATGCATTGTTACGTATATAAATATATAGTTATGTAATTCATTATTTGTAACAAAACCGTTTTTACAAAGGTTGTAACGATTTTGGTAATTATTGTAATGTATATGAGGAACATGCCGTCCCTCCGTTTGTTGAACTCTTTAAATTTTTTGTTCTAAGTAGTGTGACAAGCAATCTTTTTTTTAAAAAGAGCAAATTGCTCACGAAAGACGTATTGTCATTCAAACTTATACCCCCTGCTTAGTCACTCAATTCCCCCGTATGATCGCACATACCCTAAATTTCAGTTCTTTGTTCTTTTTTGTCATTTAATTTTAATAAAACTTCTACACAATAAAACATATGTATTTATCATATGCAAACAAGTTTTCAGGCTAAAATATCAAATAATTCAAAATTCTATCAACATTTAACGAAAGAGTATAATTTTTCTACTTAACATGCAAAAATTATTAAACCTTTTTAATATTTTTTTTTATTATATAAAAATAATTTTTAATGTAAAATTTAACTGAAATTATTAAAAGAAAAGATTGTTCGAAATGCTTTCCTTCCATTTCAATAACTTTTTTATTCTTGGTCGAAATTCATCTATTGGTCGATTTACTTTTATTTTTAAGAATATTATAAAATTATGTTAGCTCGTTAAAATGCATAATTGATCTCTATTTTTAATTTTTATTTTTATTTTTCTTTTGTTCAATTAATCGTGAGTAACTGTCCTTAAATTGTTATTGTACCATTTGTAAGGTATCAAACGAAAATTATAGTCAAATTGACATACTTCTACAGTATATGGCTATGAATTTCAGTAGTCGAAATTAATTGTGTGTCAAAATTCAATTTTAAAACCGTGAGATCTACTTCCATTAACTGTAAGGTCCTCTAAGTTTTTTTTTTATAATTACCTTATACGTGTAACTGATTAATTATGTAAAATCGATAATCCTAATTGAATTCTATTACTTTTCATACATATTCGAATTCATTTACGTTCCGTCCCTCCAGTCAGTTTTGCATTAAAACTCGTATGCAAACATCATCATTATAATACATCATCCACTACGTAATTCGATTTGTACCTACAACAGTCAATAAAAATGCATGTATGCACATCATATATACTATATATATACAGCCCTTATGCTAAAATCATTGAATATCACAATAAAACTATTTCATTACGTAAGTGCAAAGTATGCTATTTAGTCTTAATCATTTTTGCTTTCTAATATATCTTGCTCATGCATTTATTCAGTTACTTGAACAATCCTATCAGCTAATCTGTCCCTCGAAATTGTAAAATACACACTTTGCACCTAATACACCCAAATACACACTAGACCACAGGTCTATACATCATCGATTACGTAATTCTATTTTTACCTACAATAGTCAATAAAATTAGTTTATCAATTGTACTATCATGGAAGCCTCGAAAAATCCATGAACTTTAAAATTTATGTTTTTCCCTTTTACCTATTCATTATGAATGTAATTTTCCCCACAGAAAAAAAAAAATAATAAAAAAAATAAAAATTTAACAATATCATTCTTTCTCTAACTTAATTGTTTGTCTAAAATTAAAGTTCTAATCTTTGAATTTTTTTATATTTTGTAAGCAAGTGTCATTTTAAAGATTTGATACTCTGCATTGTACTCAACTACCCGAACTCGTTCTGTATAAAACTTGTATTGTAAAAAAGAATGTCGTCATCTAACTTGAATTACTTACGATGTTATTTTCTCAATTGTATTATATTGTATTAATTGTATTATTATTGTATTAATACCATTTTAGGGGGGGAAATACTGTAAAAAGTGAACAATGAACAATTCCTACACCATCATTATATGGATTCATTGTCTTCATGCAGTACTTATGTTCTTATAGTTTTATGTTTGAATGTTCATTTTTACATAAGAAACCAAAAATCGCCTAAGCGAGTTTTGGATAGAATTTCGATTTATACTTCTTTATTCATTACCGTATTTCTCTAATTCATCTTTTCTAATAATGACTTATACACTATGACGTCATAAAATAACTTTATTCTCTTTACGTTTCCCATACTTTGTACACTGAATCACGTTCTTAGTATTTGGACATCTTCCGTATTCAATGTATGGTAGATTCTTTAGTAATAAGGTTGTGGTGTTATGTAGTATAAACATTATTATTCAACCATATTCATCCATACGTCACGTTTTCCCGTCATTAATTCCCCTTGATCATTATCCTATATAAATTTTATTAAATATTCATTGTTTCTCGTTCGTTCGAAAACGCAAAAATACGTTCTCGTATTGTTTTTTTATTATTATTTTTTTCAAGTGCGTTCACCCCTCAAGATATTCATAAATGCTTACTAAGATCGAATTCCGCTCACGACGACAGATTCGAACGCCTCAAAGATAAAATATCTCCGTTCGCTCTGATTTCAAATTTATAACATGTTAAACATATTATAACATATTATGTTATATCATGTGTGTCATGTCTCATGTACTTGTGTTGTACTAATAACCATATATAATAACCATCTAGTATAACCATCTAGTATAACCATATATAAATATATAAAAACACTGTAAGAATGGTAAACGACGTAATGTACTTCATTGAAACTGTAATTAAATGTAATGATTTAATATATACGGTAATGTAAGAATGTACTTTAATAGAAGTGTAATTAAACAATAAGTGAATATGAAGTAATCCATAATTGTAATCGTAATTGTCATGAACCAAAATTAATACGTACTCAGTCGTGTACTTAATTTGTACTTATGTGTACTATTACGAAATGATATCGCCTTCATAAATGTAGACTCGGCGAAAAATACAAATTATTTTTTATTTTTATTTTTTATTATTTTTAGTTGAAATTTTTCAAACCATCCGATCATGTGTTTAAAAGGGGGGGAACTTAACCTTCAACTGTCGACCCCCAACATTTAGGTTTATATTATACATGTACTTGTAAAATTACAGCACTTCTTCATTAGACTTCTTCATCAAGTCACTTCATTTTATAGCACTTCATTAGGACTCCCTTGTTAGCAGCCTTGCTGCGGGGAGGGGGCAGAGGCCCCTTGCCTTCTTAATATTTTTAGATTCAGGCCTGAGCCATGGTCGAAAGAGGTCGAACCTCTACCCCTGTAAATTCAGAGCAGTACCTGTATATTTTTAAGAAGTAAATTACCGTAAGAGAAACTTTTTATTTTTCCCTTCGAGCCGTGCTCTCTTCAGAACTTAGTCAGAAAAGTCGATAATTTTAGTATCAGAGAAAGTATCAGAGTATTATAAAAAGAGAAGAATTAAAAATTGGCGACCCTTTGCCCAAATTAAGAGACAACCCAAGCACCATAGAAGATATTGGCATAACAGTCTGGCGAGTCTGTAGCCAAGAGTTTAACAGAGTGGCGACCGAAAAGAATTAGAATGTTATAGAAGAAATATCCGTTGCTTGCCTCCTAACTAGAACCCCCGTCGATCCGAACCACCCCAGGGCCATAGACGGAGGGGTTAACATATATATATATATATATTATATATATATATATATATATACTGTATATATATCTCTCTGAGGAGATCAGACAGCAATTCCCTCCTTCACCAAATCCCGCAAATGAGGGGGGATGTTGCAGAGGGGTCGACCACAGGTCGCTCCTGAACCGTCGTTCGAACTCACATAAAGCATGTATATATATATATATATATATGCATCCCGTGAAAAGCACGCGATAGAGCTCCGCTCATTTTATGACGTGTCTATGATGTCACTATCTTTCAACCAATCCGGAACACAGACGGCAAAAACGGCTTCCAGCGGCCTCAGATGACTTCGGAGGCCGACGCCCATAGCCTATGTTCTTCCCCGGCCTCAGTTACCCCTATCGCCCAAGTCTCATCCAAATCCAGCCACTGGTTTGGCCGGCCATAAATAAAAAATTTCGCAGTTCACAGTTTGTAGTTCGCAGTTCGACCGTCACAAATATAGATGTAGAGGTACCTCTGTACAGGGTGAACAATAGCGTTAGGGTTGATTAGCAAAATATTAACAGGTAGTGATTAAGGGAGAAAGGTCTTTTAACAAGATATGGTCAGTTTTATGCGTTCCCTAACAGTTATTAACAATATTTACAAAATATGTACGGGTGTCCCAGGAGGAAATGTCAAGAATGCACCATTTCACTCTTTGGGTATTTCTAAGTAGAAAGTATTATATCGATATGGGTCTGATTCACAACTGTTACCGAGATACAGGCCTCTACATTTGGGTAATTAAAACATAATAAAAAGGCGATCTTAGATACTATTTAATGACACTTGTAGTTTACAAAAAGTACAAACATACAATACACTATTGCACTTATTGCAGAATGGTTTCAAAGTGACCCCCTCCTTCTTCAATGCACGCGGCGAGCCTCCGATCCATCGAGTCTTGCCAAGGAAAACGCGGAAGTTCATTTCTGAGGTTTATGAATGCATCCTGTATACGTGCAACCAACTGCTCCCTAGTTTCGGGCTTACCCCGCTGACAAACGTTACTCTTCAAGAACCCCCAGACAAAAAAATAATGTAAATAAATAATGTGAGGATCTGTACAGTTGCCAATGTATCATTAAATGTCATTGAATATTATCTAAGATCGGCTTTTTATTATGTTTTAGTTACCCAAATGTAGAGGCCTGTATCTCGGTAACGGTTGGGAATCAGGCACATGTCGATATAATACTTTCTACTTAGAAATACCCAAAGAGTCAAATGGTGCATTCTTGACATTTCCTCCTGGGACACCCTGTATATAAATGCTCATTCTAGAATGTTCCTTTCAGTTGTCTTTTTCTTCTGCAAGAGTTTTAGAACCTTCCCAATTAATACTTTGATTATATGTATACATACTGCATAGTTAAACAATGTATTAGAATTATTGGCAGTTTTATAACCATATTTATGCTGTTTTACTCTGACATCCAAAGTTTTTCCTGTTTGACCGATCGGGTGATTTCTTTACACATCTGACACTTTAAAAGGTTTGTAGTTTTTTATTATCCGAAATAAAACCCTGAAATTTTTGCTGTATCTTCTCTATACATCGGGTTTTAGTCTTCTATTGCAACACATACTTTTTGTGATGTCTTCTCAGCTCATTAACTCTTTCCACACGAACGACAAAATTTTGCAATATTCTGAACATCGTAGCTGTCGAAATCTGGGAAACTTCTTGTTCATTTGATGCTTTCAATTCTTCTCTTGTGTGTGGATTCTTTTTAAACAGTCTTATCTTTTAAATAACCTCACCAAAAACAGTCACAGGGATTTAGATCCGGTGATGTTGGTGGCCATGATATTCCTTTATAAACTGTAGGAAACCTGTTGGACAGGACACTTCCGTCGAAAATATCGTGTAAGTTTTGTGAGGTGAGAGGACATCACATGGAGCATGTTTTACACTTGGAGACTAATTCCCCACGTGTAGAGAAGGTACAGTAAAAAGCTCATGTTTTATTTCGATTAATAAATAAATAATACAAACATTTTATAGTGTCAGATTTTAAAAAATCACCCGACATGTAAACTAAATCGCATTGTTTACATCCGATAGAATAGACACAACTAACTGCCTTATCTGCAGTTTATCAGACGAAATTTAATAGCAATTTTATATTTAAACACTACGTTCATTTCGATATATATATATATATATATATATATATAAATAAATATATATATGCGCCTCGGTGGTGTAGTGGTTAGCGTCGCTGACTACGAATCCGTCGGCCCCGGGTTCGAGACCCGACGGCAGCCGGCGCGCAGCAAAACCCAGCTGTTCATCCTTCCACACAATAAAGAAAGTGGTTGGTAGGTAAATGGGTACCCTGGGTGGCCTAGTGGTTAAGACGCTGGGCTGCTGGTGGGGCGTGGTTGGGATTCCACGTTAAACTGTAGGTCTAAGGTGGAGTGAAAAGCTTGACCTTCGTCAGAATGAACAATTCGGGCGGAAGCTAACCAAAGGTTAACCAAAGGTTATATATACCTACTCGTATATATGCCAGTATATGGGCTACGCGTAGCCAATGCCGTAACACCACTTCCCGTTGATCAGCGAAGTTAAGCGACAATTGGTTGGATAGTAGTTTCATGGGGGACCAGCCGTTGTGTCCAGACTATTTAGCGACCCGTGGTTCGGATGCCACGTAAACCTTTAGGTCCCCTCGGTCATATGACCCTAAATGTTGCGAGGGAAGTTAAACAACCTTAGCATTACTTTATACCGGTCTATATATATATGATATATATTCGGAGTTTTTTTTTTTTTTTTTTTTTTTTTTAGTTCAGGAAGAACCGATTCGCCTCTATTTAAAGGGCATATCTCAGCGGAAAAACAAAGAAAAAGTGAGAGGAAAGACAGAGGAAAAAGAAAGGGTGGAGGGGACAGTCGAAGTGGAAAAAGACCAAGGATGACAAGGACTGCAGGGTCGAGCCCCATCATCCTTGGGTGCTAGGGCCGGGAGGGCGCACGTGAAACCTCCAGGAACAAGCACGTACAAACGAGCACAAAGAGCACTCAAGAGCACGAGCTTAGAACCCCCTTGCGGGGGAATATATTCGGAGTTGTATCATATATATATATATATATATATATATATATATATATATATATTATATAATATATATGATACACACAGACAGTGCATGGAACAAGGAACTCTTCTTGGAAAATTAAATCCACTATAGTCCGAATAAGTAATGGTAAATGACAAATACCATAGTTTTTCTTTTTCATGATGCTAGCCCGACGTGGGCAACGGGTCACTCGCAAAGAGGTCCCATAAATATAGCTTCCCTCACCAGCTATCTGCAAAGCAGACATATATATATATATATATATATATATATATATATATATATATTTACACACACACACACACAGTATACGAGTATATAAACTAATTATTACCTTATTATAAAGATATTTAATTAGCTGAAATTATAAATGAAAAGAAAACATTTTATTTTGAAAGAAATGTTCCAAAATTCTAAACTTCGTAATTATTTTCGACTGTTTATCTTGAAAACACTTTTGAAGCGGAAATGAAGAGTGAAATCTTTCAATGCAGTAATTAGCATCTGAATCTTTTTAATAAGTTTCATTACAGTTACATTGAAAAGAAGAAGAAACGACCTTTAGCGAGCTGGGCGCGCACTGCTTTTTCGATGAAGAAGCCTAATTGGGGAGGTCTTCACTGCCAAAACTCACTGCATCTCTTCTGGTTTTTGCACTGAATTATAATGATAGAAAAACGTTACAACAAATGGCACGTTAATTAATAAAAATAAGACGTTCCAACTCTACTCTGTGAGCTTCTGCATTTTCATATTAAATCCAACAACCGTTCAAAAAATAACTAATTATATGCGACATATTTATTATATCTATGTAATTTACACACACACTTTATATATATTTTATATATATACTGTGTGTGTGTGTGTGTATATATATATATATATACTCTGTATATTTTCATATATAGAGTATATACACTGTATATATGGGGTGAAATTCTCAATTAAACATGTGAAATAAATGAATGATGCAAACCCACAAGAAAAAGGAAAATTGATTCCAAGGCCTTTCACCTCATCATTCCCTGACGAGGTGTACTGTTGAATACACGAAAGAACTTGGAATCATTTTTCCCTTTCCTTGTGGGTTTGCATCATATATATATATATATATATATATATATATATACCATTCAAATGTTCCTTGCGATGATTCCTCATTTCACGAAGGTCAAGCTTGTCGCCCCTCCTCTCGAGTTGGCCTGGTGAAGTAGTGAGTTGGTTTCTTGTACTCGCCACCTCACATAGCCAGGTACGCCCTGCTCATCGGGGATTGTTCTGAGCCAAGTGTCTAATCTTCTTTTGAAGATGTTCACCGCAACACCACTCGTGTTGCTTAGGTCTTTGGGCTGCTGATTAAACAGTTTTAGTCCTCTCACAACAAAACTATTTTCTTTCAGGGTTAAGGATGTTCCCTCTCTCGCCTTTAATTTGGGAACGCGACACAGTTTTCCTTTTCTACTTTCCTCTGTTATTTGGGGAGTTACAGGGTTCAGAGTAAGACTAGGGACTAGTTTCTCCATTATTTTCCAAGTGCAAATAATGGTGTGTGTGTCTTCTTTCCAGTGAATATAGGTTTAATTCGCGTAACCTTTGCCAGTAATTTAGTTATTTGCACCCATTGCTCTTGGCTGTGAAGCTTCTCTGAATCCCTTCTAGCTGTCTAATGTGTTCTTTTTTATATGGGCATGTTAGGACCGAGCAGTATTTCAATTTGAGTATGATCAGTGTTTTCAGTAGAGGGATCATTATATTCCTCTCCCTTCGTTTAAAGGTTCTCAGTATCTGCCCAGTTATTCTCTTTGCTCTGTTTACTGCTATCTTATTTTGTGTTTCAAATTTCGCATCATCAGTCATTACAACCCCTAAATCTTTTGCTTTAAAATTTCTCTGAATTTCCTGTCCATTTGGAGTATAATATTCCATGGATTTTAGGTCCTCCCTTTTTTCGTACTGTAACAGCTGAAATTTCTCAGTGTTGAACTTCATATTGTTGTCTTCCGTCCACTTGTAGATTCTGTTCATGTCGGTTTGTAGAGATCCTATATCTTCTGGGTTTCTTATTTTTCTACTGATCTTTGTGTCATCGGCAAAGGATGTCACTGTGCTGTCTCTGGTAACGTCCTCATCTATATCAGTTAGCATGATTATGAAGAGTAGTGGAGCTAATACTGTTCTTTGTGGTACTGAGCTGAAGACCTCTGATTCGGAGCAAGTGTAGTTTACGTCCCACTGACGCAAAAAGGGACGCAACCTACACTAGGTCAAAGTTGGGGAACGTAAACTGCATTAGGATCTTTAGGAAACATTTTTTAAATGAATCCATCAAATAAAACGTTAAAACTAACGAAAACATTACGACTTAACCTAACCAATCATCAACTTATATATATATATATATATCAAAGCGGACAAAGTTGGGGGACGCTAACTTCACTAGGATAATATAGGGGAATGTAAACTACACTGAGCACCACAGGGTGACGTAAACTACACTTGCTCCTCTGATTCTGATGAAGATACTCCTTGTACTGTAACGACTTGCCGTCGCTCACTAAAGAAATTATATATCCATTTCTCTACTTTTTCTGTTATTCCCAGATATTTTAGTTTATGTATTATGATTCCCTGGTCACACTTGTCGAACGCTTTGGCAAAGTTATTCCCAGATATTTTAGTTTATGTATTATGATTCCCTGGTCACACTTGTCGAACGCTTTGGCAAAGTCTGTGTATATTACATCATAGTTTTCATTACTTTCCATTGCATCAATAATGTTGTTGTAGTGTTCCATTAGTTGTGATAGGCATGATCTGCCTGCCCGAAACCCATGTTGGTTATCATTTAATTTTTTCTGAGTTTCCCAAAAGTCATAGATTTTCTGTCTAACTATTCTTTCAAATATTTTAGTGAGATGATATGTAAGCGACACTGGCCTGTAGTTTTTGACCTCGGATCGATCTCCTCCTTTATATATTGGGAATATGTTCGCGCTCTTCAGGATGCCCGGTATTTCTCCCGTATCTAGTGATCGTCTCCATATCCAATATAGGGGCTCAGCGATTGCATTCTTGCAGTTTTTGATCAGTGTGGCATTCCATTTATCTGGTCCTGCCGCTGAGTGTGTTTTTAGTTTCCCTACAGCTTGTGTAATATCACCTGTCGTAAAGTCGAAGTCCGTTTCCCTTTGTAGTTCTTCTTCAAAGGACACGTTTCGGATCACTTTAACATATTGCTTCCCAAAGCATTCGGGAAGCAATATGTTAAAGTGATCCCTCCTGGGAAGCAATATGTTAAAGTGATTAACATTGGGAAGCAATATGTTAAAGTGATTAACATTGGGAAGCAATATGTTAAAAAGAGAAAGGTTGGTTGGTTAATTAGAAAGAGGTTGGTAATCTAGGCTAACTAACGAAAATATCACGACCTAACCTAACCAATCGTCAAGGGCATACAGTTGACCTAACGATTGGTTAGGTTAGGTCGTGATATTTTCGTTAGTTAGCCTTATAAGGCTAATTAAAGAAGGCTGGGGGCCCTGATCTTCAGGTAATCCAAATATTTTATATTCACAAAAAATGGCAAAGCATAATAAGTTAAGTTGTCCATAAATTTACATTTTCTCAACTAGCTAATCTCTAAATATTATAAACTATTGTAGTGTAACTGTAATTGGTTGTGTAATGTCTATTTTTAGGAAGCAATATGTTAAAGTGATTAACACTGGGAAGCAATATGTTAAAGTGATATACACTAGGAAGCAATATGTTAAAGAGGGGTTCCTGGGAAGCAATATGTTAACGTGATCCCAGTTACTTCTGTTAGATTAAATTATACACTGGGCAACAAAAAAAAATTTTTTCGTGTCCCAAGAATGAAAATACCTTATTCTTATAGTATTTTCTGTGCTGAATCCAAATAAGTTTGTAAAATTTCTCTATCAGGTCTGGTTTTTGTGTGACATGCAATTTAATTTTTAAAAACCCATATAGTTACATACTTATTAAAATATGATCGAAAAGACATACCTGTAGTTTAAAAAGTAGCTTGTTTTGATTTTCTGCTGTGCTTTGCCTCAGGCATGTCTCTCTTAAGAGTCCAGCAATAGTCAGCCAGCATACTGGGGCTCCATTTGCCTTGGTAACGGTTTTCCATGGCAGAAATATCCTGATGAAAACGCTCACCATGTTCGTCGCTTACCGCACCCAGGTTTTCCGGAAAAAAGTCCAAGTGAGAGTCCAAGAAATGAACCTTTAATGACATATTGCACCCCATTGCTTGGTAAGACTTAAGAAGATCTCCTACTATTTCAGGATAGTTTTCGGCCTTGTGATTTCCCAAAAAATTTGTGCAGACACTTTTGAAACTCTGCCACGCAGCTTTCTCAACTTCATTCAACTCTCCTTCAAATCTCTCATCTCTTAACAATTCTCTGATCTGAGGGCCTACAAAAATGCCTTCTTTAATCTTGGCATCACTGATCCGGGGAAACTTATTTCTCAAGTATGTGAATCCTGTTTGCGCTTTATCCATCGCTTTAACAAAGTTTTTCATAAGTCCAAGCTTGATATGCAAAGGAGGAAGGTACACTTTCTCAGGGTCAACAAGTGAACTATTCACAACATTTTTCTTGCCTGGAACAAGTGAGGTGCGTTTTGGCCAATCCTTCTTAACGTAGTGGTTTTGCTTGTCCCTACTGTCCCACTCACATAAAAAAACGACAGTACTTGGTGTAACCTAGCTGCAACCCTAGCAAAAGTGCAATGACCTTCAGATCTCCACAGATATTCCACTTATATTTCTGATACTGAAACTTTTCTAAAAGCAACTTCATGTTGTCGTATGACTCTTTCATGTTTGCAGCATGTGCAATAGGTACAGAAGGAAATTTATTTCCGTTGTGAAGAAGGACTGCTTTCAAGCTGACTTTTGAGGAGTCAATGAACAATCGCCACTCATCCACGTTATGTTCATGACCAAGAGCCCCCATGACTGAATTAACATCTTTACAAAACACAAGTCCATCTTCATGGGAGAACCATTCTTTGAATTCATCATGGCGGCTGCGGAAAAAACAAACTTTAGTGTCACGTTGCAGTAGATTCCAACCCTTTAATCTTGAACCTAAAAGTTCAGCCTGCTTCTTAGATAATTTCAAATCACGAACTAGGTCATTTAGATCTCCTTGTGACAGTAAATGTGGTTCATTGGAGGAACAGGTAGCCTGGACTGTTGGATCAGAAATGTCTTCATCTTTTTCGTGATATGCTACAGCTACGTTTGATTCCTCATCACTTAAACTTACATGTTCAGTAGGATTTGGTACTGGAAGTTGAGCACTGTGGGGAACTGGTCTCATTGCAGACGGTAGATTAGGGTATTTCATAAGGCTCTTTGTTTTTGAAGTGATCCCCTTTGTATTTACCAGGCAGAAATAACAGTCTGTTGTGTGATCGTTGGGTTCCCTCCAAATCATTGGAATAGCAAATGGCATGTGACGTGAACCGTTTAGCCATCCTGTAAGTAGTCTTACACATGTCACACAACAAATGTGAGGGGCCCAACTCTTGTCCTGATCGCCTACTTTACATCCGAAATAAAGTTCATAGCATTTTTTTACTAATGGTGTAAAGTTACGTTTCTGGGATTTTAAAGTTAGATCACCACATACATAACAAAAGGAATTAGGATGATTCAGACAGTTCCGCGGCATTACAAAACATCTATATGAATACAACACTGGTGTAAAATTAACAAGAAGCAACAGACACTAGCTGTTAACACTGTGACATTTACAAGCAGACTGACTTGGAGCTGCTCTACACACAGAAACTAGGCTCATGTCTGAACAGGTACAAACATGTTTCAACCTGCACAGACTGCTGCTCCGACCAAATTTATCCTGCCAGCATTATCAGAACTTTCTCCCCAAAGGAATAAATTGTACTAATTTTACAGAAAAATTAATACAACATATATATTAATATTAATATATTTTATTATAGTTATATTAATTAATATAATATATTATTATATTTATTATTTTTATAATGTTTTATATTATAATATTGTTATATACTTAATTATATATAATATGTTATTATTTTTTTATCCGGTGATCATGCTAAATGAGGAAAAAATGAACATAGCGTCACAAGTAAACTAAGCCTGATAGAAAAACTCTGATTTCATATTTAGATTCAGCATGAAAAAGTACACTTAGAACACCCATCAAAACCCTTGTGACAAAATTGTTGTTGACCAGTGTTATCAGATAAAGCACTGTTCTCGTTTTTCAAAGGCGATAGTCGCATGGTTTTTCGACTTCCATTTTGCAAAATTATAGAAGTACTTTGAGTTAACCTTTATCGCTTCTATAGCGTCGTCGTCTTCTTTTTCTGTATGCTTCTCAATTAGTTCCCGTATGACGCAATCGATACTCTGCAGTTTATCATGTAATATTTTTCTGATGTTGTTATCTTTACAGTTACTTAATTTTGCAGTCACTCTTTTTCTCTTTCGGAACAATGACCTCTTTTGTCTCTCGAACCTGCTTCTCTTTCCTTTTTGTTGTGTTTTTTGGACATGTCTTTCCACAATTTCCAGCGTCTTCTCTTCTAAGGGTATTAGCATCTCTTCCGTTGTGTTGGCCTCGAAGATGGTTTTCCAGTCTATTACTTCCATGCTGGATGCAACACCTTCCCAGTTTATAGCTTTGGAGTGAAAATTAAAAATTTCGAATTTGCTTCTTTCTGTTGTTCGTGTTCTTTCCTTTCCTTTTGCTTTTATATTGGTTGTTATTTCAATAATGTTGTGATCCGATATTATAATTGGGGATATTTCTACATTATCAATTAAGTTGCTGTTGTTTGTGAATACCAAATCTAGGCAGTTGTTTTTTCTTGTGTTTTCTCTTAGTTCTTGTGTTAACATAAATTCATCGGCTGAACTAGTAGCATTTTTACCTGCTCCTGGTCTTCCAGTGTGCCCCCCTTGTCCTGGTGTATACATATATTTTTTCCTATCCTTTAATATTTCATGAATGGAAAATTAAAATCACCACAGAGAAAAATATTTGGGGTTGGAGAGTGTAGAACTGTAGATCCTTTACCCAGTTTCTTACCTCTGTAATGGAATCTGAGAATTTTGAGGTTGGCGTGTTCGGGGTTTGTACATTATAATTAGTACCATATTTAATTTTTCAACTTTTGCTGCTACACAGTCTACATAACTGTTTGAAGTACTTATAGTTATTTCTGCCATATGCCTTTCGCGTGTGTAAATAGCACATCCTCCTTTACGTCTTATTGTTCTGTCGGCTCGGAGTATATTATAGTTGTCAATTTGTATTTCTTTTTTGTCAATACAGAACTCACAGTTTTCACAGTTCGCCTGGCAATCCTTTAGATGGGTTTCCGTGAGACATGCAAAATCTGCTCCGGTTTCTTGCATGAGTCCTTTCAGGTATAAAATTTTGTCCGGGGAATGGTTTGATTTAAGGCTCTGAATGTTGGCTAGGATTATTTTTATTTTTTCCTTTTCGTTCTTACATACTTGTGTTTCCGATTCATTTTCTAATGGTGGTGCGGGTTTCATTACCTTGTGATCCTCCGAGAATTTTCCTCTCTTTATCTGTTTCAATAACCGTTTTACCGATATCGCATGTAATGTCTTTCTGTATGCCTTCTGTACGGCTCTCGGATCCCTGTATTTGTCAGTTGACTTTGTATTTGTTGGATGGTATTCAAGAATTGAATTGTGTGGGCTACATCTAAAAAATTGGTAGCCCTCTTTGTTGCTGGTTTCGTCTGCTCACCTGTCGAGTTCCTTTGAAGGTGGTGGTAACGGCATTTTTGTCCATATTTGCACCTCCCATATCTTGCATAGGTGTTGCAGAGAGTAAGATGGTGGAACTTACACTTTTTTTCAAATTTGCCATATCCTCTGTGTGTAATGTGTGTTGCATCATGTGGGATGTGCATAGATGCATTTCTCATTCCGATATCTGCAGTAACCTTTTGCGTAGTAGTTACAGACGGTATTTTCTACGCTTCTACTTCTTCTAATCTGATTATTTTCTATGTTCTTAATTTTGATATTATCATTATTTTTCTTTGGCTGTTTATTTCCTACATTTTTAGTTTTTATCTTTTTATCATTTTGCTTGTTGGGCAGTTTTACTACCTCGCAATTTTTACTTATCTCTTTTCTTTCATCTATGTCGTTATTACATAGTTATTCGTTATTTCCTCTTCTCTCTCATCCACCCGAATTTTCATTGGGACATTTCCGGACTCTTGTTTCCCCATTATTCCCTCCTCACATATATACTACATAATCTCACATACATACATAATCACATACATAATCTTTTAGTTCGCCTGGCAGTCCTTTAGATGAGTTTCCGTGAGGCATGCAAAGTCTGCTCCAGCTTCTTGCATGAGTCCTTTCAGGTATAAAACTTTGTTCGGGGAATGATTTGATTTAAGGCCTGAATGTTGGCTAGGATTATTTTTATTTTTTCTCTATCTTTTTCGCATACAGGTGGTTCCGATTCGTTTTCCAATGGTGGTGCCTGTTTCGTTGTCCTGTGGTTTGTGGTCTTCCGAAAATTTGCCTATATATATATATATATATATATATATATATATATGCTGCAAATCCACAAGGAAAAAGAAAAACGATTCCAAGGCCTTTCGTGTATACAGAGCTACACCTCGTCAGGGAATGAAGACAGAAGGCAAGGCCCATAAATATATACAACAGGGGTGGGGAACCTGCGGCCTTTTGAGGTACTAGTTGCGGCCTTCTGTCCTAGACTCCCTGATTGAAGAATACGATGAAAGATTTGAAGATTTTGAGAAACATGACTTCACACTGAAACTAGCTTTCCAACCACACCTGGTTGATATCTCCAAAGCACCTGAACATTTACAGATGGAGTTGATTGAGCTATTAGAAGATAATATCCTTAAGTCTCTATTTGATACTAAGAAGGATCCTGTTGAAATATGGAAAAATGCCGTTGAATACCCACGTCTGCGCCAACATGCTCGTCGAATGTTGTCTTGTTTCGGCACAACCTACTGTTGTGAATCAACGTTTTTGTATGTGACTCAAATCAAAACGCGCTTGAGATCTCAGATGACGAATATGCACCTGTAGGACCAACTAAAACTACGGTTAACGATGTTGGAACCAAATGTACGACTCCTGTCCCGCAATAAGCAGTCACAAAAAAGTCATTAAATGGTTTATCACTTTTTCACTTAACATTAACATCATTTCACTTAATATAATTTTTCACTTAATATTAGTTCTATTGTCAATTATTCCCCCCCCCCAAAAAAAAAATAAATGCACTTGCTGAATTTTTTATTTATTATAAAAACCCTCACGTATTATCAAGTTTGATTTAAAATTAGTAAATATGTAGATTGTAGACTAAAATAAGACATTTTGTTGTACTGTATATGTTAAATACTCAGCATGCGGCCTAATAGGGTCTTGGTTAAATGAAATGCGGCCTAATAGGGTCTTGGTTAAATGAAATGCGGCCTTCCAATGAAAAAAGGTTCCCCACCCCTGATATACAACGTAGCGGAAACCAAAGCAATTAGCACATACTTAACAAGAGTTAATGAGAGGCAGAAGGAATTTTAACAGGATATTGTCAATCTTATACATTCCCGCACTGTTATTGAAATTGTTTTTAAAATGAATAAATGCACATTCATTCTAGAATATTTCTTTCTATTATATCTCTGTTTTTAACAAGCGCTTTAGAACTATCCCACTTGATGCTATGATTACATCTATACATATGATTAAACAAAGCATTGTAAATTTCAGTTTGAAAATAAGTTTTATGCTATGTCGTTTGGATTGGCGATGGGAAATCCCCTTTCACCTGTACTAGCTAATTTATATATGGAATTTTTTGAAAGTAGAATTTTGCCTTCGATTGTTAATTTTAACCTGGTTTGGTACAGGTATATAGATGATATTTTATGCCTTTGGCCTAATAATTTGGATGTTGACTTATTTCTTGGTAGGCTCAACAATTTAGTCCCATCTATTAAGTTCACAGTTGAAAAAGAAAATAATGGAAGCCTATCTTTTCTGGATCTAAAAATTTGGAGATGCTCTAATCAGTTCAAATTTGAAGTCTATCGCAAGCCTACTAATAATAACTCTTACGTGCATTTTTATTCTGACCATCATCCCTCGATTAAATCCTCTATTTTCTCTGCTATGTTTCTTAGAGCACTGAGAGTTGTCAGTCCTGAATTTTTAGATTCCGAGCTTTGCAATATCAAGAATATTGGTACTAAATTATGTTATCCTCTTTCATTTTTAGATAACTGTCTTAGGAAAGCCAAGAATATGTATTATAATAATGTAACTGTAAAGGAATTTGAGCGTAAAAATATCCTTAGCCTACCTCACCATGTTAATTTTCAATATGTTCAAGCATGTCAAGATAATAAACCAATTAACTTTTTTTAAATACACAAATTTGCACCAGAAGTACATATCTTTATGCCAGCATAGCATTTTAAAAAAAAACATCTAATGTCACCGAAATAGATAGTGACTTTTGAGACACCCTGTATAGGCCAAACGGGTAAAACGTTAGATATTAGGGTAAAACAGCATAAATATGCGTGTAGAACAGCTAATAATTCCAATGCTTTGTTAAACCATATGTATAGATGTAATCATAGCATCAAGTGGGATAGTTCTAAAGCGCTTGTTAAAAACAGAGATATAATAGAAAGAAATATTCTAGAATGTGCATTTATTCATTTTAAAAACAATTTCAATAACAGTGCGGGAATGTATAAGATTGACAATATCCTGTTAAAATTCCTTCTGCCTCTCATTAACTCTTGTTAAGTATGTGCCAATTGCTTTGGTTTCCGCTACGTTGTATATATTTATGGGCACCTTGCCTTCTGTTTTCATTCTCTGACGAGGTGTAGCTCTGAATACACGAAAGGCCTTGGAATTGTTTTTCTTTTTCCTTGTGGGTTTGCAGCATTCATTCATTTCACGTGTTTAATTGTGAAATTCATCCCATATATATATATATATATATATATATATATATTGTGTGTGTGTGTGTGTGTGTGTGTGTGTGTGTGTACATCACTGTTCGATCTGACGGTAGTCATTGCAAGGTTATTTAGGTTTCATGAAAATCACTTTTGTTTGTTTAATAACGATTAGGTTTCAGTTCAGATGATAAAGTAATTTACTACGTGGTAAAGTATTGTGAAATTCACTCCTTAATAACATTTATCGTCAATTGTGATTGTAAATTGTTAATTGATATTTTATTTTCAGATCATGCAACCAAAACTTTTATTGACAATCGGTGAGAATTAAAAGGTAACATTTTTTCATTTTTATAAATAATTGAACATTTTAAAAAATCTCCCAGTTAAAATGACATGAACTGAATTGAAACTGAATTGAATAGTGCTCTTTTAAATTTAAAAATTATACGAAACGAACTTGATTTTTAAGTTAGTGGCAACTTATAGCATAAAATCCTTAAATTTCAAATGGGTAAACCACACGTAAAGGACGAAGCATGATTTAAAGAGTAAGACGGCAAAAATACACCGTCTGATATGCGGTGAAGACTTTTATTAGTTCGGAATAAGCGTGATAGCTCTTTGAACTATGCTCATTTGTCAGCTTCTCAAGTCCGATTTGGAAGCTCATAGCAACAAGATGTTCATGAAGTCTCGCGAGTGAATATGGTGAAGTGTACATGCATATTCACTTGCATGACATTATGAACACCCTGTATCAGGAAGCACAATTTTTATTTTAAGATGGGCTGTCACTTGCTTCGACAGCTTACAATGGTGACTTTTGGAAGGGATAAAGAAAGGTGGAGAACCAATGGAAAATTGTGGGAATCTGATGAAATGGGTCATATTCGTTCAAACTAATATGCACACTTTACAATCTTTCAAAAAACATGCCAATTTCTAAAGATTGAACGACGTCAATATGTCAGGAGTGTGTATGCAGCAAATCATCAACTTTTAAGAGACTAGGTTTACGTTAAAAATAATATTGTTTGGGCAAGTATAGATTATGGGAAGCATTTTGATAGGCAGCAAATCGGGGTTCTTCTTATTAGAAGCATCTGCTGAAATACGGCAAAAGGGGAGTAAACTCGTGCTTTTTTCACCAAAAAAAAGAAAACACAAACAGATTTTTATGACTCCAAAGATTTGTCCTAAAACTGCAGTTCCGCAGGCTCCGATTCTGTCCGACCTAAAGCCGTCATCTTCATGATGGTTGACAGCAGGGGCGTGCAGTCAGTGGAAGCAAGGGAAGCAATGCTTCCCTATTATAAAAATGTGCAAAGGAAAAAAGTCTTTTGCAATGTTTGAATGTGACACTATTTTTCCATCCTCAACAAAACTGAGATTGTATGAACTCACAGCCCAACCTATGGTGGCCCACTACCCGAATATGCGCGAGAGAATGCAGTGGAAAGGTAGGGTACTACAATCTCAGATATGCATCCTTTTCGAGACTCGATTTGAGCTGTTTTTCCTTCATTGGAAAATTGGCTATCTTAGAATAAGAGCATTATTGACAACAAAAATCATTTATTGACAAAGAATATATTGGATGGTTTTCAAAATGTTACCTACGTCAATAATTTTTTGAATAAACGAAATCATAATTAAAATAAATCTTCAAATTCTCGTATCATTTGTTCCACTATGGTAAAAAGGAAGCATTTTTAGAAATGTGTACATCGACAGTAAAATGTCAATGGGACTTAACACCAAAAAACTTTCACGCAAATTTGGTACTAATAAAATCTACTCATTGATACCAAACTTGCGTGACCGGTTGGAAGTTAAGGCTCACTCTGCCACTTGCCAGATTGACCGCAGAAATTAAACGAACCAAAAAAATATTAATATGCTTTTTATGAGCTAGAATCTTGAACTAAAGATGGAGAAAAGATAACATGAGTGATAAATTATTTATAATTACTATTTTATCTATTCATGATACACAATAAACAAATAACTACAAGAAATTCAAGATATGTTATAATGTTATAATGTTTCAGACCAACAAAGACCCTAGGATCCACTCATGGCTGGTCTACCTAACTGTGTTCGTAATTGTGTATTGTGCATGTCCTCCGTGGTGGCGGAGGGGACCTACAATTTTACGTGGGTTCCGAACCACAAGAACATAAGAAGTTTTTATAGTGGGCACACTAGGGGCCACTTCGGCCCATCGAGGCGGCTCCACTATGTAAAAACCGCCTGTACATTGGCAACGACCAATTTTTACAAAACTAAATAATTATATTATCAATTTAAAACTAATTAATTATCAATTCAAAACTAAAGATAGAATCTCTGGATCAAGAGGATCAAGTCATAATAGACTACTATTCACAAATATGTCACTCTATATCTATTTATAACCGACATGCAAATATATCAGATCCAAAGAATCCAGTCAATGATCCAAAGAATCCAGTCAATTAGATCCAAAGAATCCAGTCAATAAATCCCAAGAATCCAGTCAATAATTCTATAGTTAAATTTCTAGCGACATCTGAAAATGTGTAGCTCTTTCCCTTTGGCTATTTTATGAAATTTTGGATGCAATTTGTGGCTAAATCGAAACTAGGTTTCAAAGTTTGAAAAATATAGCCCTTGTTCAGCTCCTGGATATTTAAAAACAGGAAGACAACATAAGGAAATTTCCTGAGTCAGCTTTTCATCATTGCAAGATAACTATGGAGAATATTTTGATATTCCTCGCTTGAGAAGTGAGCTTTCGGTTTTGTATGCTGAATCCGATTTGAAAGGAAAAACCTGTGAACGAGTTATTTCACTATTTGCGAAATGCAAAGCTAGATACATCCCTACATCAGCTGATGAAGTTTTGTGAATTACTGTAGCTTTGAGTCTTCTAGCAACGAGCGCATCAGTTGAGCGTTCTTTCTCCCATTTGAAAAGAATACACAGCTACACAAGAAATGCGCAAGGTTAAGATAAGACTTAATAGTCTAGCTGTAATCTCGACTGAGAGAAAGTTTCTGAAAGAAATGAAGAACGATCATTTCTATGAAGACGTAATAAATTTATTCAATCGAAAGGATAGGAAGATTGAATTAACATATAAATAAGGTAAATATTTCCTTTTTTGGATCTTTTCCGTTTCATGTACTGTTTCTGATTTTGTTGAAAATAAGATATTTAATGTAGATTTTTACGCTGATTTCATAAATGTTTGTCTTTTTGGTGCTGGTTAAGTATACGGTCTACCTAGCTTCGAGCAGTCTACCACAATTAAGCTGCGACCAACCAACCTACCAAAAAGGCAACTGTGAAGGCTACGATAAACTTTAATATATCTTAGTTTATTTGGTGCTGGTTAAGTATGCGGTCTACTATCTGAGTTTTGACAGAATATAAACTAACGAAAATATCACGACTTAACCTAACCAATTATCAAGGGCGTACAGTTGATCTATTATTAATTATAACATTGTTTGTTTCTGGAATAGTATTTACTATTTACTAATAGATCAACTGTACGCCCTTGATAATTGGTTAGGTTAAGTCGTGATATTTTCGTTAGTTTTAACGAAAATATTCTGTCAAAACTCAGATGGTAGACCGCATACTTAACCAGAACTCAGATGGTAGACCGCACACTTAACCAGAACTCAGATGGTAGACCGCATACTTAACCAGCACCGTCTTTTTTTTCTGGAGAAATAAGCGGTTCAAAAGTTATGTTTGTTATTGTAATTTTGCATTAGGTTAAAAACTATAACAATACAACTGAAAACTAATATAAGAGTTATTGTATTCTTTAGTAATATTGGCTTATGTTACTAAATATTTATGTGAATAGATTTCGACCGTTATTTTTCTGTCCGGTTAAGTTAATTGAATGCCCGGTTAGGTCAATTGAATGCCCGGTTAGGTCAACTGAATGCCCGGTTAGGTCAACTGTACACCCTTGATGACTGATTAGGTTAAGTCGTGATATTTTCGTTAGTTTTAACGAAAATATCACGACTTAACCTAACCAATCGTCAAGGGCATACAGTTGACCTAACCGGTTATTCAGTTGACCTAACCGGTTATTCAGTTGACCTAACCGGGCATTCAGTTGACCTAACCTGGCATTCAGTTAACCTAACCTAACCAAACTTTCGAACCGCTTATTTTTCCAAAAAATACTTAAATTTTTTAAAATCAGCATAAAAATCTACATTAAAAAGACTTATTTTCAACAAAATCAGAAACAGTACATGAAACAGAAACGATCCCCTTTTTTTTATCATTACCTAGGTATCCATTTCATCTTTAATATAATTGGTGTTTACATGCAATTAATATGGACCTTCATTCACCACCTGATATATATTTTTTTGCTAAAAAATATAAACGTTTGGTAATCTGTTTAAAATGATTCCCTATCACCAGTGGTGGGCACCGTTAACCAAAAAGTTAACTTCGATAACGATAATCCGTTAACCCCAATTTTTAACTCCGATAACGATAATCCGATAATTTTACTACAAAGTTAACGGAAGTTAACGATAATCCGTTAACGATAACTATTTCGTTACTAACATTTAAAAAAATCAAGGAAAAAAGCTTTAAAACCCATAGAAAATGTTTATTTATGCAAAATCCAACAATAAATAGGTATTTAACTATTTTTATCAAGTTTTGCAACTTTTTGGCTTAATAACTTTTTTTTTTTTTTTAATAACAAATGTACTGATTACATGTTTTGAAACCCTTGTAACCACTAACCATTAACTAAATTTTAATTTATCAGAGAATTATTATGGCGGGAACTGAAAGGTAAAATTAAATTTTAGGCACATTTATTAAAGACTATGACACAATGTGCTGGTTGCCCTTCAGAAAGACCAACTTCTCAAAGTTAGGCCCAACTGCCAGTCTTGACCTCTTGGGCCTCAGGATGTCCTTGCCGAGAGAGAAGAGCCGTTCCACTGCGGCAGAGGACGGAATTGGCAGACTGAAGTTATGGCGGTTTGAATTCATTCGCGGAGCGGTGATCTTCGCAGTTAACGTGTTAACGGACTTTAACAGACTAAATATCGAGTTATCGGAAGTTAACTGGTCCGATAACGATAAATGGAAATTAACTTCCGTTAATAGTCCGTTAAAAAAAGTTAACTTCGTTAATTAACTGTTATCGGATTAACGCTTTAGTGCCCAACACTGCCTATCACAATACATCACCGCACACCCCTGGACTTGACAGTGTGTTTGCTCAGTTTCACACCACAATTTGTGTTGTTGTCAGACAGCTGGTATTTCACGCTGTGGGACATCATCGCTAATTCACTTCCTGTCGCCTGAAAATGAAGAGGTTACGATGTTTTAGTGTTAGTTCTAAATAAAAAAAGCGGTTACAGCAAGTAACTATTTTGAGTTTGAACATCAGACGTGTTAATTAATGCAGTGATGCTGTGTTATTCATATATAAGGGGCGACAGTGGTGTTTGCAGCTCTGTCGTCCTTTCCATAAGACTTGCCCTTTGCGTTTCTGGTTACATTGCATACTCTACCACATTCCACGGAAAATGATGAATTACAGTTCTGACAGAGTTCCGGGTCTTTATACTGGGGCAATTGTAACTTTTCTCTCAATCCATGCTGTGTACACAGTTTCTTTTAACTTTTTTCATCACTAGCGAGTGCATTACATTAAACTAGGTTGATTCTCCACGCCTGTGTCTTAGCTTCAAGTTGGCATACTAAATGGAATAACTCACCAACCGTAAACTGACTCATAGTCTCGCGGTAGTACATACGTATTTAGTGTATATGTTACAAGAAATCTGTGTAACTACGCATTTCCTGAAATCCCTAAAATGTTCAGGGATTTCATGTAACATTAAGTCGTGATACTTTCGTTAGTTTTAACGAAAATATTACGATTTAACCTAACCACTCGTCAAGGGCGGCGTACAGTTAACCTAACCAGGCATTCAATTAAGCGGTATTCAATAATTTTCCTGTAGGTTTAACGAAAATATCACGACTTAACCTTATATGAAATCCCTGAACATTTTAGGGATTTCATGAAATCCCTAGTTACACAGATTCCCTGTGACATATATAACAATTCAGTTGGTCCAGAATTTACTGAGCTGAAACATCTAGAAAGACTCCGCTCGGTACTCGCCCTGATGTGACGTCAATGACCGGCAGCCACACATCTAACGACAACTGTACGAACATGAACCTTTTGGTAAAACATCTGCTGGTAAATAAAATATGTTTCCAATGTTTAAATTATTCTGACTGCTGAAAAGGGGGACAGATGTACTCGTGCAATTTACGGGATGGACAGACAATATTATCAAATGAGGAACAATTCTACACAAGGCGGGACGGTTTGCAACTTAGCTTGACAGCAGCAAATAAACTTTTCTGTGTTGATACTCATGGAGTATCGAGTAAAAAACTTCAAGATCATGACTGAGTTGTGGCTGAAGAAACATAAACTAATGCCATCTGATTACAGTATACAAGAATTATTGTAACATCAAATGGGATGAATGATGCCAGGTTTGTGACCTACTCTGGTCCAACATATATACTGTATGTACACCATACTGTATCCGTAAAACTGCAATGGGGTTGGCTGAGCCTCTCTGGATAATATCTGTTGATGGTAGACAGCTATTTTTATTAGTATTTTAATAGTATATTTTATGTGTATTTAAATATACCGTGGTTATAACAATTTACTGCCAGTGTATAGGCAGGATTTAGTTTGAATTAACTTTCTAATTATGATTATAAAAGAGAATGTCACTGTTATCTGAAGTAATATACCTTTAAATAAATTAACAAAAATAATATATATTATACAAAATTAAAACAGTGGCAAACAGGGTGTTCGAAAAGTCCCGTCACCCACTACAAAATGTACATATTATAATACCAATTTTATTTTTGTGTGATTAATTGAATTTATATGTGATTCATTGACTTTTTTTCCTTTTCCAAGTATTAGAGTTGTGTGAACAATGGCAGACCAGTCCACTTACACTCTGGAGGAAAGGATAGTGATGAGCACATGGGCTCATGAAAGGTCACATACTGGCAAAACGATGCATGATATCTAGAATGATTTCAACACAAGATTCAATAAGGCTGCACCACCAAAAACACGGTATTACACGGAGAAAAAGCTGTTTGAAACTGGATCCATCAAGGACAGACCACGGTCGGGAAAACCAACAACACGAGCAATGTGAAGGTGTAGGCCTGTTCAAAAATCAACCTTTTTCTTATTTTCATAGGTTTCTGTACATTTTCCCATGCATTTTGACCTGAGAAAGCCGAAATTCACAACTATTTTGACCTAGGATGTTGGGAAGCATTGCCGCATGGAGCTTTAAATTTTCTGCCTTGAAATCGGCCAAAGCGCCAATTCCGGGGTCGCTTGAATTATGTTTTGCACTTTAACTTTTGATCTAAACAAGATAGAGCAACAAATTAGGTATCAAATGAAAGAGCATAAAATTAATAAATAATAATAATAATAATAATATAATAATAATAATAATAATAAATAAATAATAATTAATAATAATAATAATAATAATTATCTATCATTTTTCAGGAAACAACAGAAACTCAATCAGAATCTAGAAAACCATCTACAAGTTACAACTTCACAATGGCATTAAGCAAGGAGCTGAGGGAGCTCCGTGGGCGCACAGTTGATATCTCAGAACCTCCACGTACTGTCCACAGGCAGGTGTCAACTGGGCCATCTACCAGATCTCTCACTGAAACTTTCCTGGTTGGATACCCTTCAGCTTTTATCAGTGGTTCCCAGCTTCCCACCAACAGACAGGCGTTCCAGTATTTCCTTAATCTTCAGAATTTACCGGAAAATGCAGGGAGGCCCATGGTTCAAGAACTTGCATATGAAACAGTTGAATCTATCATCCCATTCTGGCAGATGGCTAGGATCAAGACAATGACCAAGTACAACGCAATGAAGCTCTTCATGAAACTACATGAGAAACATCGTGCTCTGGTGAAAAGCAAAGGAAGAGCAAGTAACCTGGAGGAAAAAGAGGAGCATTTGTGCTGGAATTAGACAGCCTGTTCGATATAGGAGCTCCAGATGCAATCCAGGAAATACAGAACAACAGACTGTTATCCAGAGAGAAGAAAGATGAGGATATCAGGTTCTACGAAGACCAAAAGACTGAGAGGAAAGGTCATATGTCTGGTCATGACAAGATTTTTGAGACAAGATCCCTGCAGCAAGCAGCGAGGAATGAAAGACTGCAGCATAGACAAGAACAAGGTAAAACTAATTACTTTGAACATTACAAAAAGTTTTAAGTTTTACTCCATTGCGATATTTAGCATGTACTTAACAATTACTGTCTTAACATGTTGTACTATTTTACAGCTGCAGCAGAACAAGAGGCAGTTGTTCATGTGGATGACATTACCTCGGGTGACTCAACTGACAACGACGCTAACACAGAGGACATGGATTACCATCAGCCTCGTCCTGGATGTTCTCACCATCAAGACACTGTGACTAGTGTGACTTTGACGTTTCCAAGGAAGGTCATGGAATGTGATGTCATCTGCAATACAGCTGATCGTCTTGGTTTATCAGACAATCAAGTTACTGCCATGGTTTCTGCCACCTTGAAAGCTGGAGGGGCTGATCTGGATAACTTCGTCATCTCAACCTCAACAACACGTCGCAACAAATGCTGTCCAGGTATAATATCAGCCAGAGTCACATGTCCAAGTTTTGTGAAAAACCCCCACAGTACGCTGCCTTACACTGGGATGGAAAGTTGCTCAAAGATGTCTTGGGCAGTGAACCTGGAAGTACCTCAGAGACTTTAGCTGTGCTAGTGTCTGGTCCACCTTCATACACTGAAGGAAAGTTATTGGGAGTACCTGTCATCGACAATTCTTCTGGCACAGCTCAGGCTGAGGCTTCAATGGATTTACTGGAGACATGGGAACTTACGGATAATGTTACTGCCCTTGTTTTTGACACTACATCCAGTAACAGTGGAGTTCACAGAGGAGCTGCCAAACTGCTAGAGAAAATTCTGAACAAAAAGGTGTTTTATCTGGCCTGTCGACATCACATCCTGGAAATCCTAGTAGGAACAGTTTGGGAGAAGCTGTTTGGGAAGGTGAAGGGGCCAGATAATCCCTGGTTTGAGCATCTGAAGGATGTTTGGACGGACTTGTCCAAGGAAAACCCAAAGATGCTGGCTATCAACAGCAAATGGCTGAAGGAAAAGAAGAAGAACAGTGAAGAAATACTCCAAGACATTCTAACAGCAGAAAGGCTTCCAAGAGCCGACTACAGGGAAATGGCTGAACTGACAGTCATTGTTCTTGGAGGAACGCCTCCTCGAGGTATTCACTGGAGTCGACTAGGCGCCATTCATCAGGCCAGATGGATGGCCAGAAACCTGTACTCCATGAAAATGCTGATGTTTGCAGATCAACTTGAGTACGACGAAGACACTGTATCAAAGCTGGAAAGACTCAACACCTTCCTTGCGCTGTTCTACACTCCTGTATGGATGATGTCAATGTCTGCTGCAGATGCTCCCGTGAATGATCTAAGTCTAATCCAGGACATGTTGAAGTACAAGAAAACTGACCCAGAGCTTGCTGATGCAGTACTTAATAAGATGGAAAACCACAAATGGTACCTGACGCAGGAAGTCGTGCCATTTGCCCTGTTCAGCAGTAGATTGAGTGACACATTGAAGCACGACATTGCTGCCCAGTTACATGCCACTGAGAAGCCAGACAGCTTCAGAACAGGAAAGCCTCTATTCCAGAGAGTCACAGCTAAGACCACCCTGGTTGATCTTATTGGCCCAGAATCACATTTCCTGCTGGACACACTGAACATTGGATCCGAGTGGCTTCTGGAACCTGTCACGTCTTGGCCACAGAATGAGGACTACAGAAAAGCGTTGGACTATGTTAAGAATCTGAAAGCGGTGAATGACATTGCTGAACGTGGTGTCAAGATGATGAGCGACTTTGCAAATGTCATAACAACAGATGCCAAGCAAAGGGACTATCTCCTTCAAGCTGTGGAGTTCAACAGACGCCGCTTTGACAGCTTCAAGAAACAAACTCTCAACAACTGACTGTGTAAATGTCATTATGAAATTAATCATCATGTAATGCTTTCACTTCTTGATCGATTAGACTTGTGACAAAATGTTAATCTCAAATTTGTGTCATGAATAAGGCGTCTTGTCTGCCTTGAGTGTGAGAAAACGAATTTTGTGATATTTCTGAAATCTTTGTATGTACCAATGTGCCATTTCTTGTTCCAAGACTATCATAATTGTATAAGTTAGAAAGAGGATTAAAAACACTTTAATTTGGTGCCTATTTTGTTGCTCTATCTTGTTTAGATAAAAAGTTATAGTGCAAAACATGATTCAAGGGACCCCGGAACTGGTGCTTTTGGCCGATTTCAAGGCAGAAAACTTAAAGCTCCATGCGGCAATGCTTCCCAACAACCTAGGTCAAAATGGTTGTGATTTTCGGCCTTTTCAGGTCAAAAAGCATGGGAAAAAGTACAGAAACATATGAAAATAAGAAAAAGTTGATTTTTGAACAGGGCTAATGAAGGTGTGATTGCATCGGTGACTCGTTCATCGAAAAAATCACTTCGGAAAAGATCACAAGAACTTGCAGTCCCTATGTCCACAATGAGAAATCACATGACAAAAGATCTCGGCATGAAACCATATTGCACGTCATTTGTTAATGAATTAAGCGATACAGACATGCAGAAACGATATGAAGCCTGTGAACGGTTTTTTACTGTTTTCCAACAATTCCTACACGTCGAACAGTAATTTTTTTTGACGAATGTGCAATTTACCATAGCGCCAAAATGAGAAATGTTTGCTTTTGAAACAAGGAAAATCCACACTTCTTTGAGGAACTGGAACACCATCCACGCACGTGATGATATGGGGTGCAGTGTCTGTCTGGAACTTGTTCGGTTCATATCTGTTTGAGGGTCCTGTCAACCAAACTGCATATCTCAACATGTTACGGGACTGGTTTGTGCCTGAGCTCGAACGTTTAGGGCTGCTTGGTCGGGTGTGGTTTCAACAAGACGGGGCTCTGGTTCATTTTGCCGTTAATGTGAGGGAATTCCTCAACGAAGTGTTCAGAGACAAATGGATCAGCCGTGGCTCGCAACATTTACCTGCCCCTCTTCAGTGGCAGCCCCCAAGTCCAGATCTGTCTTCATGTGACAATGCGTTATGGGGTTTCGTCAAGCAGAACGTATCCCGGGTGCGTTACCGCACAACAGAGGAACTGAAACACGCTGTTCGAGGTGCATTTGGTGCATTCACTCCAGCAATGCTGCGTCGATTCTCAGAACGCATATGGAGGCGCATAATCCTTTGTTACGAAAATGATAGTGCACACACAGATATTCTTGATTAGTAGCTGTAATTAGTAACTGTATTTAATGTGTTGCTAGTGACTTGTTTCTTAAATTTCACTTACCACATATAAATACAATTAATCACACAAAAATAAAATTGGTATTACAATATGTACATTGTACATTCTGTAGGGGATGACGGGACTTTTCGAACACCCTCTACATATTTCACTTATATTTTAGGTTATAACTTGCGTAATAAAACATTTCGTCGAGTTCAATTTGGACGCACTATTATTGCAAAAAATATTGCAAGAAGTGCATTCTGGAAAAACGATTACTCCCCTCAGTTATGACCTTTCTGGTTTGATTTTGGAAGCCATTTGAATAAAAGAGAAGGACAAACAAAAATCTAGAGTTGGCAAATTTTGCTTATTGCTTATTCTGGTAAAATAACTAAGTGAAGTGTGGAGCAGCAGTCATAGATGGCTGTCTTGCTTTTGCTGAATATATATAAATCTGGGTATTTGAATTAGGCCCTATTTTTTTAGTGAATCTATAGATTTTCATTTAGTTCTGGGCTGAAATTTCGTTGAGTTTTTACAATTTATTAATAATAATAATTACAAAAAATGCGTTCCTGCTTTATTTATAGCTTTGTGTTTTTTATATTTGTATCGCTTCTTCTCAAACGCTGATTAATTTTAGATATATATATATCAAGAAGAATCAATCTCCCATTAACGAAACTTGAATATTCAGCTATTTGCAATCACGTTGGTCAGTTCTTCTAACGAATAACCACTGAGACTTCTCAATATTTGACAATCATTCGTCTGAAACTGATGTAAAAATTTTGAATCCTTATACAGTATATTTCTCTTAGGTTAAACTGTATATAGTTTCATAGTTTCTTTACAAGCCAATTAATTAACTTTCTCCACCATTGCCTTCTTCGTTTATTCGCACTTTCTCCGACACCTATTCTGGTTTTAATACTTTATATTTCCATATTTCATACTTATGAGTGTCTTACCGTTCTGTACTGTTTGTATTGTGATTCTCTTGACTTTTTAAATTTGAATTTTAATGTTACTCTTTCATAGATCTTGTTTGATGGGGTGTTTAACTTCCTTCACAACATCTAAGGTCATATAAATGAGTGGACATACAGTTTTACGTGGCATCCAAGCCACGAGTCGCTACATCATCTCGAGGCAGAGCAGAGTTTTCCATCCAACTACTGCCCAGACTCAAAGTCGCTTAACTTTGCTAATCAATGGGAAGCGGTGTTACGACACTGGCCACAATGTAGCCTGATCTGAAGTAAAAGGTCTTTCTTATGTTTGTAGTTCTTTCTTTGACAGCATAACAATAAATTAGTAAAATTAGTGGAGATATTTTAAGCTTAAACGAAATTCAAATAAATTATCGTAAGAAAAACTGATAAAGAACAAGTGGGAATGGATAAAAATCGATGGGTGGTTGAGCTTCGTAACTTTTTGGAAGGTCAGGCCCTGCGGGTCTATTTTAGTTGCTTAAGACGGGTGTGCGGTATAATACAATCGTTAATCGAATTAGAAATTGGTGTAAAGAGGATAGAGAGGAAGAGCCTGTTGTTAGTCAGAGAAAGTTTTGGAGAGCAGAGAAAAAGAGCAATGAGAAACTGAGCGATTTTGCACTGCGTTTGCAAACATTGTACGAAGCGGCTGTGCCAGTGGGTGAAAGAAATAAAGAAACTTTAAAACAACAGTTTTTGGTTTCAGTTCCAAATGCTGTTGCCAAAAGGTTTAGAGCAAGAATGGGTAAAGATACAGCTGGAAAGTTTGTGAAGTGGAGAGACTTGGTGGAATGGACCATGGAAGAGGATGAATATGAAAAGGAAAATGAACGTGTTAATGTGGCTTATGATCGAGAGTTCCCTGTGTGGGCCACAGGATGCCAGAGTATTGCCAGAGGATGAGTGGAGGAGGCAGGCTACGTCCGTAAATGAGAAATCATTCAGTATAGTGGAGCTGTGAAGAATGAGGATGGAAATCGTGCGAGTGGTCAAGAAAGTGCAAGTGACAGGAAGTTGCTAACGTGTTATCATTGTAAAAAGAAAGGGCATGTTAGGGATGACTGCTGGCGTTGGAAAAGAGCATGTTTGATATGTGGAAGTGTAGAACACAGGATAAAAGATTGTCCAAGGAAATTCCGCGACGCGGGTGTGGTTAGTAAAGATGGGACTGCAAGGTTAAGATGTTGTTATTGTAGAGAGCTCACCCATACGATAGCGAAATGTCCTGCCCTTGAGAAACTGCGGTTGATTGGGACTGAGAATGCTATTCAAATTGAAATTGATAATCAGGGAGGTACTGCGCGTGTGAACGAATATGGAAATGGAGAAACTAGTACGAGTGCTGAACGTACTAATTTAAACATGTGAGCTCCGGTCTGAATAAGGACGGACCGGAGCAAGGTAAGAGTGAAACATACATGCCGTGTGGTGTCCCTCCAGCTGAAGTTAAGATTAAAAAAGTTAGTAAAAACGCAATTTTGAATCCTGAAGTGGACGAATGGATACCGGATTATAGTGGTGTATGGAAAGAACGGGAGAGTTTACTTCAGAGAATTCATAAAGTGTATGAGAATGAAAATAGGTATAGAAGCAAAGTGGTTTTTACTGCTTGGCAACGTGATCATGATATGAATATATTAGCAGCAACTAAACTAATGGAAGTAAAATTAGAAATGAATGGAAGCTTGTTAAATTTTATTATTGACTCTGGGGCTCAAATGAGTTTAATAAGAGCAGAAGTCGTGTCGTCTTGGCAGGATGTGGAAATTAGAAATGTTGGAGTGCGATTGAAAGGATTTGGAATTAACGGAAATGAGTTGGAATGTAATGGAGAAATAAACTTAAGAGTGCGGATACACGGTGTTGACTTTGGAGTTCATAGTTTTATAGAGGTGAGAGAACTGCTTATTGATGTAATCTTTGGTATAAATGTTTTGGTTGGAGGACAAATAACAGTTAATGCTGGGAAGAAGTGTTTGAAGAAAACTTGTATAAGTGGAAAAAAGGATGAGTTGTATGTGAATGAGGAAAGAAGCAAATGTATGAGAATAGTGTCAAATATCTCTACTGTATATATGTGACAGAGGGAATAACTTTGAAAGATAATAAATGGACAAATGTGGTTGTGAAAAAAGCTGAGGACAGTGTGATGCCTGGCAGATGTCGGAATTGTCGTAGAAGTGACGAAACTGTTCTTGTTATGAATGGCGAGGATTTAGAACCTGAGCTTCGTTCTAGCATTCAGGTATGGTCAGGTTTGCTTGACTGGGAAGCTTTGGGGACAGAAGTGTTGATGAAAAAAGTTGCTGACAACGATGTAAAGTTAAAAAGAGGTACGAGAATTGCGTTTTCATGTTCGCTGGTTCGGAAGGATGAACTGAAAGACTTCGAGAGTGATGAAGTTATTCAAGTAAACACGTTGGTGCATGATGTAGGAAGTGATGCAAATGTAGATGAATGGACAATGGACGAAATCAAGGATGAAGTTATTTTAAGTGATGATTTGAACTTAATAGATAAAGAAAGAGTGTGGCAGGTATTGTGGGATAATAGGAAGGTGCTAAGCAAAGGAGACATGGATGTTGGTAGATCAGCTATGACATCCCACAAAGTAGATTTGTGTGATTATACTCCTATTAGTCAAAAGCCTAGAAGATTTGATAGGGAAATGAATGAGTCAGTTGAGAGAGAATGTGAGAAGCTTTGTATGTTAGATATAATTGAACCTTGTTCGAGTCCATGGCGTTCACATGTCCCTGTACGAAAGAAGGATGGATCTGTTAGATTATGCGTTGACTATAGGAAACTGAATGAAGTAACGAAGCCAGACAAGTTCCCGATGCCTAATTAAATGAAATTGTGGTTGGTCTTCACGGCACGCGATATTTTAGTTCCTTGGATTTAATACGGGGATATTATCAAATGCTGTTGAAAGAAACGTGCAAGGATTATACCGCTTTCTTTGCTGTTCAGAGACAATATCGGTTTAAGTCTGTATCTTTTGGGTTAAAACGGCTCTGAGTGCTTTTCAACGAAAGATGCAAAGGATTTTGTTTGGATTTTCATGGAGTGAAGTGGTGATTTATTTGGATGTGCTGTTGATGGATGAGAGATTAAATGACCATATCAGATTGTTAGATCAGGTGTTAAAAAGGTTTGCTGAAACTGGTATGAAAGTTAATCCCAGCAAATGCAAGTGGGTAGAGGCTGAAGTTCCGTTTTTAGAACATAGTGTGGGTGTGAATGGGTTGCGTAAAAAGCCAGAGTACATGAAACAAGTACTTAAGTTTAAACGACCAGAAACAGTTAGTCAGGTACGTGAATTTTTGGGATTAGTTAACTTTCAAAGGAAATTTATAAAAGATTGTTCAGTGATTACGGTACCTTTGGCTGAATTGACTGGAGTTAAAAAGAGAGAGAAAGTTGAGTAGACTGATGTTAGAGTGAATGCATTTGAAGGACTTAAGGTAGAAATGGCGCGTGATATTGCTTTGAGTTTTCCAGCTTTTACACATAAGGCAAAGAAGTTGGAATTGTGTGGATGCGTCAGGAAGGGGAGCCGGTGCATGTTTATCGCAAAAGCAGAATGGTAGTGATAGAGTGATAGCTTACGCATCAATGACATTTAACCAAGTTTAGAGGAGGTACTCGACAATTGAAAGGGAACTTGCAACATTACGATGGGGTGTAAAAACATTCAGACCGTTCTTACTTGGACAGAATTTTATTATACATACTGATCCTCGCCCGTTAACGTACTTATCTAGTATGAAAATGGTCGACAGCAGATTAGCTCAGACGATTGATGATTTAGGTGAATATACCTTTGAAATCAGATATAAGCGTGGCAGTGAAAATGTAGTTGCTGATGCTCTGCCTAGACGTTGTGTGGAAGAACTCAATGAGATGGAAGAGAATGATTGCATGACGGGATTGCCGGAGGGGTTAAGTGTATTAAAATGCGAGCCTCGAGGAGGTAATTCGTTATTTGAGAGTTTGTTTCTGGTTCTGGAGAGAATGGAAGCAAATGATTTACCAGAGAATATACAGGGGCTGAGGGAAGTATTTGTGAATGAATTAGTGAATAATGGGAAAAGATATGGAGTAAGCAAGGCTGACAAAAGTGTGAAAATTTTGAAAAGTTTGAGATGGAGTGGAGTGACACCTGCTCTGGAAGTAGTGTTCGTAGCAAATGAGCAATTTAATGTCAAACTTTGGGTACATTATGGGAAGGAATGGTCGTTTTCGTAGTATGTTGGCCCAAATGTCAAGGATAATAATAATTTAAGTAATGTGCATTTGCAGTGTTTGAGTGGGGTACATTTTAATCCAGTGATTGACAATGGTGAATTTAAGATGGGAAATGATTGTGAATGAAAACAATAGTAGTGGACAGGACAACTCAATGAGTTTTGAAGCAATGAGTGGCAAAGATGATGATAATGGTGGAAGAGGAACTTTCCATAAATATGTTTATGAGTGAGGAAGGGGAAGGTAGTGAAGACGTAATGTCATGCGAGCATGAAGGTAGTGTGGTAGCTTGGACATGGATCAGAGTAGGGGGAGAAAAGTTTTGAGCTTTCTTGGATACCGGAGCAGTAATAAGCCTGGTTACGGAAAAGGTGATTGTTCGGCTTCAGGAGTGTGGGTATGCTCTGAGAGAGTTGGAAATTAATATATGGTTAAAGGGAGTGGGTACTAATACATTTAATGTAAGGAGAGGGGTTGAATTGAAAATTAAAACAAAGTATGGGGAATACGACTTTCCATTTGCGATTGTGCATGAGACCAGTTTACCCGTTTGCTGTATATTACGGTTAAACTTCTTGGAAAAAGCAGATGTAGAGCTGGATTTCAAATGGGCTAGAGTGTGTTATGGAAGTGTAAAGAGATTTTCAGTTTTTCTTATACAAGAAGAAATGGTCGAAGAACAGAAGTTGTGTTAGTTGCGTGACTCGTTTCTTCCACTGAATGTAATACTCGGGTTGCAGGAAAGCTCTGATAAGTTGAAACTTTTGAAGAAAATGGTAGAGAAACAAGAATGTATAAGTGATAAAGAACCTCTTTTAAAAGATTTTAAGAAAGCATGAAAAGAATTGAGGGTTATTAAAGCAGAGTCGGACTGGGACCTGCTTGGGGCCGGTGCCAATTTAGTGGGGCAAAGCACAGATTTTTATGTGTTCCAGTCTTCAACCGATATTTACTAAAAACACGTGTTACAAAAAGTGATTGGATCAGGCAAATGATGGAAGACGCGAAAATAATTGCCAAAAAAATATATTTAGAAACTAAAATCTTTATTAGCCATAAAACAACTTTTATATTTATTAGCAAATTTCAGACCATTAAACACTTTTTCATCTCAGAAGTTTCTAAAAGTTTTTGGTAGACTGCTTCATAAATCAATAGCTTTCATCATGTCCACTTCGACTGAACAAATAAGTAGTGCTTCCCTAAGTTCATGTCCTAGAAGCGAACGAAGACGACTCTTGATCAGTGGCGTACTAAGGGGGGTGCGAGGGGGCGGTCCGCCCCGGGTGACAGCCAGGAGGGGGGTGCCATCGGGAGAGTTGAAATACCAGTACAAGTTTTCAAACCAAATGAAAAATTCGCCAAAGTAAGAAAAAAAATTGAAAAATGTTGGAACTATTACAACAGCTTAATGTTAATTTCCACTATAAATTTTTTATTTTTATTGGCAATACGAAATTTACAAACGAAAAATTAAATATTTGATAAAAATTACATCGAAAGGCGAACGTTTGATGACGTTTTAGTCACCAGTTTGTTGAGCATAGCCAGCTGGCTGCAACTGACATTCCAAGTCTTGTTCACTTGACACTGTGACTCCAAATACATGAGGTATGTTTCATTAAATAATTATGATAAAGCATAAAGTGCTGGTGTTTATAACAATATTATGGTACTTATACCAGTGTCCAGTAATTTTTGACAATGTGGTATCATAGTGATGGTTAAGTGTTTATAAATGATAATTAATGATAATTAATAATGATAATAATAATGATAATTAATTGTCTCTGCTTGTCTGGGTTGATAATCTAATAACTCAATGGGTGTCTGGTTGGAAAAAGTTTGAGAACCACTTGTTTGAAGCTTTTCTGTCGTAATAATTTTTTTTTACTTTATTTACTGGATATACTGTTAATTTTCATTTTGTCAGTGGTCTAGTTATTTGTAAGTAATGCTCATAGTTTTCTGCTTTTTTGGGAGTCGTGTTTGCACTTAACCCCCCTCCCCCCCCAAAAAAATAATAAATAATAATAATATAATAATAATAATTAATAATAATAATAATAATAATAATCACAGACAATTTGTTCAGTTAATGTATTTCAAGTCATAATAGTTCATGCTTGTTAGGCATGTTCATGCTTTATACCTTTTCATTTAAAAACTTTGCAGAAAACATCCACTATGAAGCGAAATCGACCCAGTGAATTCCAAACAAAGAAAAATGAAGAAGGCAAGAGAGGTGGCTCTGGCAATGTCCGGATCAATTTTGAAGTATGTGACGCCTTCAACATCAAGTGCAATAGGAGAAAGTCCTGAAGATATTCAGCCTAGTGAATCTGAAGGGCAAATACAAGAAGCATCTTCACAAGAGGATTCAAATGAGAGAGAGCAAGGATTGGAGGATGACAATTCATCTTCTAAAAACAGTGAAACTGATGAAGAGGAAGGAGACGCCAGCAGAAGTCCACACCAACAGAAGACCCTGATGAAGAAGAGGAGACGGATAGATTTTCAATTTATTCTGATGTCGCTGCTTGGCCAATCCCGGTTCCAAATGACTTGAGAGTTGATCTTATTAAGAGGGGAAGTGAACCGTTCCAAAGTAGGGATGGATATTTCAGTGCAGTTCAAAGACAAGGAGAGAAATCCAAAGGGAAGAGTCGACAGCTGGCCACGGCATGGTTCTATAACGCCCTGCCAAATGGCGAGAAAGTTTTGAGAACATGGATGGTTTACTCTCCGTCAAAAGAAAGTTTTTGTTTTTGCTGCAGACTGTTTGCTCTTGATGACAAAGGAATTGGAACATCCAGCTTTGTTACTGGGTTTCAAGCATGGTGGAAGCTAAACCCAAAGGTTTCTGACGATGAGGCTTCTGAGCAGCATCTATCATGCCTGGAGAAATGGAAGACCTTGGGAGCAGGGTTGAAGCTTCAAAAAACCATTGATCAAGTTCATCAAGCAACAATGAACAAGGAGAGAAAGAAATGGAGGGATATTTTACATCGCCTCTTGGACGTAACCTTGTTTCTGGCTCACCAGAATCTTCCTTTTCCGGTCACAAAGAGGACATGTCATCAGCAAACAAAGGAAACTTTATGGAATTGGTAGAGTTGCTGTCAAATTATGATCCAGTTTTGAAAGAACATTTTGTAAGGATTAAGCATTATATTTCATCTGGGAGGAGAGTGGCTTCGTATTTATCTCCAAAGATTCAGAATGAGTTCATTTGCCTTTTGGGGAATTACGTCAAAGAGAAAATAGTGGCTGATATCAAGAAAGCAAAGTATTTTTGGATTCTTTTTGATAGCACTCCTGATGTGTCCCACACTGATCAGATGTGTGAAGTGATCAGATACGTCCATATTGAACGAGACAAAGTTGAAGTAAAGGAATCATTCTTGGGCTTCTTCCCTATTGCCAGAAAGACTGCTGCTGAGCTCACAGGGGATATCCTGAGACATCTGGAGAGAGATGGACTGGACATAAACCTGTGCCGTGGTCAAGGATATGACAACGCTGTAACTATGGCTTGGGATTCATGGTGGTGTTCAGTCAAAGATCAGAGAGATTAATCCCAAGGCTTTGTTTGTGCCTTGTGCAAATCATTCTCTGAACCTTTGCGGAGTGCACTCATTTGGAAGCGTTTCTTCATGTGTGACTTTTTTTGGAACCTTGGAAAAAGTCTATTCCTTCTTTTCAGTCTCAACTCATCGATGGGAAGTGCTGATGGAGAATGTAGGCATGACAGTCAAAAGACTTTCCCAGACAAGATGGAGTGCTCATTATGACGCTGTGAAACCAGTGAAGGTAAATTTTGAAAAGCTGACCTCAACCCTTGAAGTACTGTGCGATCCCAAAGAAAATGTGGACACAAGAGGATCAGCTCAGATTTTGCTGTCTGCTGTATGTGATTTCTCTTTTTTGAGTTACCTTTCTTTCTGGTGTGAAGTCCTGGAAGAAATTAATCTCACAAAAGTATTTGCAAACAGTTGGAATCAGCCTTGAATCAGCCAAACACTTTGGTTGTTGCAACAGAAGAAGAACTTCGGAAGTATATTCCAAATTTGACTCAGATTTTCGATGAATTCTCTGATGAAGATATCATTGTGGAACTTGGACGACTTCGGAGGCATTTGGAAACTGCCAAAATCAGCGTTGAAGAGGCAAAGAAATGAACAGTAGGGCGGAGCGTTTTTACACTTTTTTTCGATTTTCGTTTTGTAATAACTCGGAAAAGTGGCTCTTCCACGTCAAAAGTGAGTGTGTAAAATCTCAGAGATCTGCAATAATATCTTCTTCCTCCGCACGCGCGTTGGAAAACCAAAAAATGCGCCAAAATACGCATTTTTTCAATATTTTCTTATAGTTTTAATTTTCATCCTACCTTCTTGTAATAGCGAGGAAAAGCATCCTAAAGATTTATTTTAGACTACATTTAAATATTTTTGTCCTGCGATAATATCTTCTGCCACCGCAAACGTTCCAAAATACGGAAAAATCCGCATAAATCACGTATTTCGCATATTCAGCCTATACGCTTATAAATTCACTTTGTACGTCATGTAGTACTCCCACATCGTTCTAGAAGCTTCCCCACAGCCTGGTATGGTGTGTTGCTCGTCGTTGCCATATACAGCAATGAGTCAGAGAGTGATGACTGATGAGTCATGACTCACAACACTCTACCAGGCCTTCTTGCTCTCACCTCCCCGCAGTGTTGTGCTAGCTACGTTTCGGGTAAGATGTGGATTGTGTTGCTCTTGCTGTTAATACATCTTTGGAACACGACAACACGCATATGTGGACATATACTGCATATTTTAGTGCATAATAATACGTTGGTGTAATATACAAAACCTTTGCAGAATGCAAGAATAGTTTACGTTTTAGGAGTAATTTCTTAATTTTTATATTAATTACTGTGTTTTTCACAATGTCAGTACCAGCTCAAGCAACAAGAACTTCTTCAAGTTGCCCTATATTTGGGACTCCAGCTGATCTAGACAAGAGGTGCCTTCCATCCTATAAGGACGTCATGAAATATTTTCATCAAATAAGGTTGAATCTGAAAATATCGAAGAAAGAGCCTACAGTTGCAGAAGTTTCGGGTGTTCTCTCAAAAACTCTCGAAGATTTGTGGAAAACAGCCTCTATTCCTACTGTTTCTCATAATCGTGTCGTTCAAATGATTAAAAATTACCATAAAAAATGTCAAAACCTTCTAAAGTCAATAAAAAGGAAACAAGATAGTGACTCATTCAAAATTAAATTACAAACATTTCAAAATGAGGCAGAAAACAAATTATCTGACATCAGTACTTGCAAATGTGAAAATTTTGATAAGTATTCATGTGAAAACCATCTCAAGGTTCCAGCAATTGAACAAGACTTCCTTAAAGATCAGAGAACAACAAGAAAATTGGCAATAGGCTCTCTTGATGTTTCACAAACTCGTAAAGATCTAGCAACTATTGCTAGAAGACAACAGAGAATGAAACAGTATGAACCAAAACCATCTACATCTACCAGTAAAGGACAAGCAACTGAAACACTGTCATCAACATCAAGTGAAACAGAAGGAGCGGATTCTGATTATGAACCGACACAGAGAATCAAATCGATGGAACAATCTCATCATGGAACAATCTCATCATTGGCTATAGCTTGTGACAGAACTGGTTTGTCAGACAGGTCTGCTGCTATAATTGCTTCGGCTGTTCTTGAAGACGTGGGAATTATAAACGAAAAAGATTTAAGTTCAGTAATAGACAGATGCAAAGGAAGGAGAGCTAGAAAAAGAGTGAGATCTATCATTCAAAAGAGAGATTACGAAGAAGAAACTATGGAGAGTATCTATTTCGATGGAAGAAAGGACAGAATTGCAGTGCAAGAAAAAGTTGGCACTAAAGGTTATCAAAAAAATATAACAGAAGAACATGTCACTTTGCTTCAAGAACCAAACTCGCATTATATTGGGCATGTAACTCCCGCTTCTGGCTCAGCACAGAGTATATCTTCTGCAATTTTGGATTTTTTTCGCTCAAATGAGATTGATACTTCAGAAGTTAAAGCCATTGGATGTGACGGGACAGCAGTTAATACAGGACCAAAAGGAGGAGTGATAAGAAGTATTGAAGAGCACTTTCAGAGAGTACTCCAGTGGCTGATTTGCTTGCTTCACACTGATGAACTTCCCTTGCGGCACATAGTGACTGACATTGATGGTAAAACAACAGGTCCTCATAGTTTTACGGGGCCTATAGGAAAAGAGTTAATTGATTGTGAAAAGAGACCTGTTGTTGGCGGAAGAAATTGTAGTTGACAGAGATGATCTGAGCACAGATCAGAAATATTTGGCAGAAATCTATGATGCTGTGTCAAAAGGTGAATGTACTCCCTCTCTAGCTCAAAGGAAACCAGGCAAAATGGCACACTCCAGATGGGTGACAACTGCTAACCGCATACTTCGTCTCTACGTTTCAACTGAAGAACCTTCAGACAACCTTAAGTATATCGTGGATTATATTATGAAAGTTAATATTCCAATGTGGTTTCAAATCAAGAGAAATTCTTTAGCAACACATGGAGCCAAACATCTTTATCAAATGATACAACGCTCGAGGTCGTTGAGTGCCCGCTGTTAGAAATAGTTGATCATGTAATTCAGAGAAATTCCTAATTTTTCATCCTGAGAATGTTCTCCTTAGTATGATGCACGATGAAGCAAAACATATCAGAGAATTAGGATGGAGGAGAATCCTTAAAGCAAGAGATTCTGAGTCATCCGCAGTGAGAGTGTTTAAATTGGCCACGTTGAACTTTCAGTGCAGTGAGTACTACAACATGATTAACTGGCAAACTTGTGAGCTGTCAGAGCCTCCTCTGACAAAAGTTCTATCACGCTCCGACATCCTGAACTATATCTCATCAAGAGATGTACCTGATTTCATCCCACGCTTTCCTTGCCACACCCAAGCGGTTGAACGGCACATAAAGCTGGTAACAGAGGCTTCAGCTGCAGCATGCGGTTCAGAGGCAAGGGATGGATTTATCAGAGCAAGATTAGAATCCAGAAAGAAAATGCCAAGAATGGAAACAAAAAGTGACTACAGTGTGTAACTAGCCTAAGTCCGATAATGGTAGGGTGGTTGGGTCGGGCAGGGAGGAACTCGAAATGCAGCCACCTCCACGTGGTGAGTTCTGGGTTATTTTGTCAATATAGTACATTCAATTTGACGAAATAAGCGAGGAGCTGCATGCATATTACATAATAAGTCATCAAAAATAAACCAAGCATATGCAAAGTAAACTGCATTGGTGGACCCAAATTATTTAATTGCTGAAATATAGAAACTTCTTAAATTACTAAAATATGATATAATGAATTGTTAATTGCATTACTTAATACATAATTAACGAATAAACTGTGGTGTAGGCCGAAATTGACCATAATAGCGTCATTATAAAATACGCTATTTATTTAAATTTTCCCGTATTTTGGAACGTTTGCGGAGGCAGAAGAAATTATCGCAGGACAAAAATATTTAAAACTAGTCTAAAATAAACCTTTAGGATGCTTTTCCTCGCTATTACAAGAAGGTAGGATGAAAATTAAAATTATAAGAAAATATTGAAAAAATGCATATTTTGGCGCATTTTTTGGATTTTCAACGCGCGTGCGGAGGCAGAAGATATTATTGCAGATCTCTGAGATTTTACACACTCACTTTTTACGTGGAAGAGTCACTTTTCCGCGCTATTACAAAACGAAAATCGAAAAAAGTGTAAAAACGCCCCGCCCTAATGGACAGCATTGCAGTTTCTGGAGTTCATTGTGAAATGGGATTTTTGTGAATTTTCGCCAAGCTTGTCACTGTGTTTGAGATTCTTTTCGACTGTCTGTGTGTCTATTGCTTCTTGTGAAAGAAGTTTTTCCAAATTGAAATTGATAAATTTCTTTCGCTCGACCATGAGTCAGACAAGATTGACAAATCTGGCTTTACTTTCAATTGAACATGAATATGCAAAGAAGGTAATTTTGATGAGGTCATTGATCAATTTGCAGAAATTAAGGCTCGAAAGGAGAGACTGTAAATCCTCTCTATTTACCTTTGAAGAATAGGCTGAGCGTTGAGACTGGATTTCCTGTGTTTTTTTAATAAAATAAAATGCAGTATTATCTGTTCACTGAATTTTTAATGTCCTGCATTTTTCTTATTTCCAATTTGCTTATGACAGTACTGTACTGTTTAAAAATCTACTTGCAAACATAATATATTTTTCTGTGTTTAAATTTTAAAATTATTTATGGGGGGTGCCAAAGGAAGGATCCGCCCCGGGTGCCAAATACTTTAGGTACGCCCCTGCTCTTGATAAAACGTAATTTTGAAAAGACTCTTTCACATGATACTACTGTGCATGGCAAGATTAGCGCTGTTTTTAGACATGTGTATAAACGATTGTAGCTCCTGCAATGGTAGCGGTACTCAATGAGGAGTTGAAGAATACATCCCAAGCAATTCGAACACTTGTCCTTGCAGAATGGCGGAGTTACGATAGTTGGATGTTCCGTTTCATCTTCATCATCACTTTTCTCCTCGGGATCTGATTCTATGATGGGTTTCTGAAGAGTTTGGTGAACTTGTGCAAAGTGAACTAATTCATGCTTCAACTCTAACTCATCCACCTCTGCCAGTTCAGCAAGGCATTTCATTGAAAGTGAATTGACATTTGCACCAGTAACCCGTGTGTAATTGTTGGGGATGAGATACCAAAGTTCCTTGTAGAGTGCCGAATTTCTTTCACTGAATCTGGATGATATTTCTTGACTCAAACGATCAATGACTGGAAGATAAACATCTAATCTGAATCTTTCAATCGGATCAGTAATCCGGGTCTCCGGTGTTGATTCATCGAAAAAGCGATATTCTTCCGGGATATCGTAGTAGTTGGAAGATTTTCTTGAAGAACGGCATCGAAATCAGGATTCTCATCTTCATCAATAAATTGCTGCACTTGCTGTCAGAACTCTATTGCCTCCTGAAATTTCTCATCAAACTTCGACCGGTCGTTTGTGATTATGCTCATTTCATAATCAACTAGCCCAACTGCTTGAGTGAGATCCAACCCATGTGTCTGCAAGTACTTTGTTACAGGTTCGCAGGTTTTGAGCAATTGCTTGAGAATTATGGTAGTAAGGAGTGAACGAAAGGTTATCCAGTTAGTCAGTAGACCATCACAGAGATTTTTAGTTGTACACATACTCTCCAGCTCAGTGTTAAACTTCCACAAAGTTCCAATGAGAATGAAATAGTTTTTTGGTTCGTTGCAAATTCTTGTCATGGCTTTGTAAGATGACCACCATCGTGTTTTCCCCAATTTCACCAGTTTTTTTAGTTTGGCAGGTCCTGCGCAGTGTTTATTGACCCAATTTTTCCAAACGCCAATCCTTCTTGAGCTGTCATTGAAGAAGGTACACGTTTGTTGAAGCAATCCAAGAAGATTACGACATTCCTTAATATCAGAGAAAACAGGAGCGATGACAAGATTTTGTTGATGGGCAAATCCCCATACAAAATATCTTGATGACACAATCGCGGTAGTACTTCACAACACAGATGTTTTCAAACCTATTCGCTGAAGCACCATCCAATGACAATCCAATTAGATTAGTGATTTCCAGACCGAGTCTCTGAAGTTTTTCACTAAACAGCTTCCATAATACTTCGCCCTTGCCAGAAGTTATTACCTCAAACCCTAAGAGTCGTTCTTGAACTTTTCCATCCTTGCTGACGAACCGTACTACAACATTCATCTGATCTGTCTTAGATACATCAACAGTTCCATCCATCATTACATCATACTTCTTGTTATAAGCTGTACTGATAATCTTTAAAAATTTTTCTTGGATCAGATGAACTAGAATCATAAGAAGGGTATTAATAGTTGATTTACTAATGAAGGTAACAAAATTCCCTCTACCCTTCTTTTGTGCTATGCCTTTTTCAGCACACTGAGACAGATGAGACGAAAGCAGCGGGTCATACTTGTTTAACAACAATATCAACTCCAGGAAGTTTCCATGACGCTTATTTGTGTCCATTAGGCCACGTGCACTTTCGGAGCCTCCGCGATAAGGCAATCCCTGAGCTGCAACAAATTTGATGATATCAATGATGCGATTCAGAATCTAGCGGTTCTTTCCCACTTTTTGACGAGATATCATTTCTACGGCTTGCTGCCATCCCGAAGTCAGTGAAATGATGTCTTTCCCTTGCAGAAATTGGAAGTACACATTAGAAGTGTCACAATGTTGCTGAGAAACCTCGTGTCGTTTTACCAGTTGGCTGGCTCGACGGAAATGCTCTTTACCAAGTCCACGCACAAAATCGTTTGAGCGGTTTGTAGAAAAACCAGCGCAAGTTCTGCAAAACAGCTTGTTATGAACATATGATAGCCATTTCCGCTGGATATTGTCATCATCAGCTTTACTCTGGAAATAGATTTCACGATTGAAAGGGATATGGTGTGATGGCTAGTGAGGAGGCGTAGCTAGAAGTTCCAGTTTAGCCTCACGTGTTAAAGGCCATCCAAATGTTGGTGCGGACGATTTTTTCATATCACTAAGTGCATGAAGGAGCATCTCACTAGCATCGCATTGCATTGCACTCTTTGAGGCTTTGTCTTCTGCCGGAGTGGTAACATTAGATGCAATACTGTCGTCATCACAGACAATATCACCCCCAAACAGCATCAGACTCGCGTTGTCAATACTTTCTGGGCTACTTTCTTCGTTAGGTTAACCCAAAGGTCTCTTCTTCTATATTTTTCCTTTCGGAATTGAGAACCGCTTTTTCGTTTTTTCGATTTATCCATATCACACCACTAAAATTTAAAAAAAACATGTAATATCTATCTATCTATCTATCTATCTGTCTATGTATGTATGATATATATATATATATATATATATATATATATATATATATATATATATATATTATATATATATATATATGGATTAAAGATCCCAAGAAAACAGTTAAAATATATTTAAAACTATACCTCTCTTATGAAAAAATCCCAGAGTTTCCCAAATAAAAAAGATTAGACATGTCTAAAGTGCATCAAGGTCACGCGGCAGATTAAATTGTTCGTAATCTGTGTTGTTTCTATGCATAATGAAATAAGAGACGTTGGATTATTTTGTTATGCTTGATATTCATATTTGCATTGAAATTGTATTTTTGTTTGACATATAAAATAAAGGGTTTCTTTCAAAATTCCAAGGCAGATGCCCAATAAACAAATCACTTAATGTGCGATAACACACTTGCTTTTGATCATAGTTCTCAGTCATGGCTAATCTAAAACAAATGACAAGGAAAAATTCAATTACACCTTCAAAAATATCGGAGATGAAAAAAAAATCAAAATATCCTGCGTATACCGTACTGTTAGAAATGGCAAACGGTTTTATAGACATATTAAAGCTGGAAAAATACCTAAGATTCAAAATCAACGCATTTGAAAATCCTAATAAATCAAAAATCCCAGTCTAAAACCTAGAAATGGCTGACCTTACCAGAAATTCACGGATCAGAGGCGGGCAAATACAATTGATTGAAGTAAACAAACAAATAATAACTATCAAGTAAGAGAAACCGAATATTATTAAGGTTACCTCAAAAAACAGTACCAGGATTTTGGTTTATGTTGAAGGCTGGGTTTTATCTTAGTTTATCTTAGTTTAAAAATTAAACAAAAAAAGCTCAAAAAAAGTTTTTGGCTGCATACTTTTTCAATATATTTATGTTGTTGTTGTTGTTGGTTAGCCGATCAGCCGACCCTGATCGAGCAAGCCGACGGCACGCAGGTAACCGATCGCCCTCTCTGGAGTGGATCAGAGGTTCAGCGCAATAGTGATGTTGTGTTGTGTTCGTTGTTGTGCTAGAGTGGGACACTCTGTCATAATGTGTTCAATTGTTTGGGGTGATGTCCACATCGGAATCGTACTAAGTTAACACGATCCGATCTCCTCAGGCTGGTCTCTGACCTGTCAATGGGTGGTGGCTTCGCACCTAGAACCGCATTCGGACCGAGTCGTGTCAGTGTCAGTGCTTTGTGGGTTAGTTGTGTGTGTGTATGTGGTTTCTATACTGTGTAACGTCTGTGGGGCGTGGTATGGAATGGAGTATTTGGTTATAATGTCTCTCTGGTGTTACCTTAATGGTGCGAGGTGTTGGTGCATGATTGTACATGTAGTGGCAAGGGTGTTGTGGGTTAGTTGTCGCTGCTGCCATGAATTGTGTTCCCCTCATGTTTAAATGTTTCCTAACTTTCAGTATTTTTGTTTCTGTGTGCAGGTGTTCTATTGGTGTTGTTTGAGTACATTCTGTAATGATACGAAGTGCGTTGTTTTGTATTGTCTGTAAGGTGTTTATGTGTATGTTTGAGATAAAGGGTGCCCAGCATGGGCTAGCATAGTCCATAACTGAGCGAATATAATGTTTGTATATAAGTGATGTTGTTTCCTGCTGGTGTCCAAAGTTTTTGCCTGTTCGTACCCCTAAGCGTGTTAAGTCTTGACGTACATTTGTTTTTAATGTCCTGAATGTGGTTTGCAAACGATAATAATGTGTTGTATGTGACCCCAAGTATTTTGGTCCTGTGAGTGTGTGGAATGTTGTGTTGTTTAGTGTAATCTGTGGAGTTATCTGGTGTTCTTTTGTGTTGCTTGTTAGCAAGGTGATGGTTGATTTTGTGGGCGCTACTTTGAGTCTATTGTGAGTGAGCCAGTCTTGTATACTGTTTATGTATGTTTGTAGGTTATTTGTAGCGGTGTCGATGTTGTTGTGGGTGGATGTTAGAGTGATGTCATCTGCATATGATGATAAGGTAAGCTTGTTATCTATAGGTGTTGGAATGTCATGCATGTATAAGTTGAAGAGTGTTGGTAAGAGAACAGAGACTTGAGGGACCCCGTTCGGAAAAAGCTTGTTTTTGGATGACTTGCCATTAAGATACTCACATGTCACATTTAATGGCAAGTCATCCAAAAACAAACTTTTTCCGAACGGGGTCCCTCAAGGCTCTATTCTCTCACCAACACTGTTCAACTTATACACGCATGACATTCTAACACCCATAGATAACAAGCTTACCTTATCATTCGGCTTCGGATATTTGCATATTGCATATTTGCATGCATAAGTGCATAATTTACCGTTTTTTAAGATAAATGCATATTTCCACGATTTTTGTGTTAAAGTGCATATTTAAGACTATTTGGTAAAAGTTTATAATAAAAATGATTAATAAATAATAATAATAATAAAATTTAGTGCATATTGTAGTTATAAAGTGTAATTCAATTTATTTGTAGTCAAGAACTTAATTGCAGTTCTAAAATGCGTCCTATTTTTGTTGTAAATTGAGCAATGGATTTGTTATTTTAGTTTTATTATGCATGTTTGTTTGTTTGGTAAATACAATTTTGTTTCATATATTCAATAAACTAAATCTGGTGCTTCATTATTTGAAAATCCTAATTTAGACTAGGAACGTTCAAATTTATAGTGCATAAATAAGTGCATATTTTCAACATTTTCATTGCATATTTGCATGCATATTTAGCAGATTTTTAGTGCATAGAAATCCGAAGCCTACTTATCATCACATGCAGATGACATCACTCTAACATCCACCCACAACAACATCGACACCGCTACAAATAACCTACAAACATACATAAACAGTATACAAGACTGGCTCACTCACAATAGACTGCTGCTCAACAAGATCTTCAGCTGCTGAAAAATATTAACAATTACAAAGACCAAAACAAAACCATTTCAGTTGTCACTCTAAAGAAATTTTTGGAGCACCTCTGTCACTTCTCTGAGGAACTGGTTGTACTCTCTTTGATGACGAAGTATTCTGCTGACACAAAATAAAGATGATCCAGGGCTTGCAAACCCAAGGAGATGAGCACTCAACGGAACGTGTCAATCTGGACTCTGTACTGATTCAGCATAGGAAATTGGAAGACTTTGTTACTTCTAATACTCGTAGGTTCTTTGAAATTACAGGGATGTCTTTGGACTTCCTGGACAAAGATGTCAAAGAGTGGAATAAGAACAGCACATACAATTCTGTTAATGCTACTGTCAAGTGCATGAGGGTTGTCAACGACATTGCAGAACGAGGAGTAGCAGTAATAGATGAATATAATAAACTTTTGACAAATGACAGAACAGAAACAGAAACAATTTCTCCGGTTGGTAGTCAAAGAATACAGGCAAAGATATCCTAATCGAAAGAAAGTGTCACTTATGAAGTGATTTGCTATCTGATGAGTAAGGCAGTCAAAATTTGACCGAAAAAATTAAGAAAGTTGACCTTACGAATTGAAAAAAAATGACTTATAAAGTTGCCTTTACTTTCAATAATAAAAACGATACTTTAATTACTTATTCTTGCTCTTCTACATCAGTTGACCGATTGTGGTAAATTATGAAGTATTTGCCGACATTTTCTGGCAAAAAATTGCGATCCTTACTTAATAATTTATTAAGCATGGAGAAAGATCTCTCGACAGCGGCAGTTGTTGGTTGACTGCAAAAGCTGACCATAAACTGTTGGTGAGATTTCAGGTCTACTGAGGTTAATTATTTCACAAATACCATTTGTCTTGAGTCTTGTTTCAATGTATTGTTTGACTGAACACATATCTTCGCCAAGGTTGATAGAAGAAATGGTTTCATATGCCTCTCTAATGGTGCAATCAGATGCTTCCATCCTAGTCACTAAGCTAGCACTCAAACTATAATTCATTTTGATTGACATTAGTTGCTTTGGCAGTTTTTCATTAGCAACACTCTCTTTAGCCTTCTGAACAATGATTCCTTCATCTTCAAAATTTTCCACAATTGTCTTCACATTTGGAAAATTGTCTGCATAATAAAAAGCAGCGTTCAGCCAGCTTGCCCAACGTGTTACAATCGGTTCTGGAGGAGTTCCTATTTCAGCAAACAATTCCTTCCTTCTTTTGTTTTTAAGAGTAGAAGCCTTGACACATGCAATTAAAGTGTCAACATCACTATAAAATGCTCTTATTTGCATCGCACAATTATGTAACAGATGCGCAAGACACGTTACATGGAAAAGTCTTGGAAAAAGTTGCTTGAGTGTCACACCAGCTGACACCATGTAACGAGCTGCATCAGACAGAAGTAAACAGAAATTTTCTCTTGGTATCTCGAATTCTTTTACAGTATCGTCAATCTTGTGTATGACAGTTCGTGCATTAACATTTCCAAGAAGAACATCGCACCTGATTAAATATGTTTTCTTGGGAACATCAATAGATCCAGCAAGTATGTTCAAATATTTTGAGCCCCTTACTTCACTTTCATCAACAATTAGGAAAACTAATTTACCCTCTAGCAAATGTTTTATTCTACTTAACTCGCTTTCTGCCTGTTTCATTGCTATTGATCTGCAAGTTGACACGCAAGGCACTGCTACACCTAATTCAGAGAACAATTGTTTCACATGAGGGTTGCTCAACTTATGAAGAGGTATGTTGGCTGACAGAAATGTAGTCACAAGTTTTTCCGAAAAATCTGAAGACTTGTACTTTAAAAGGGTTTGCGTCTTTTCATTTCCCACATTTTGGTCTATACCACGCTGGTGCTTTTGGGTAGAGCGATGTTTATCCACAAAAAAGGATTTGTCATGCTTGACCACAACACAACAAATCTGACAGTATAGCTCATTTTTTCCTGAACAAATGAATTCATTAGGATATTTTGCAATTATAGCGCGCACTTTAACAATAGAACTAACTGCAACTTTTGCCATTTTAAATATCTGAAATCAAAAGAAATCGAAATCAGTGAAATCACAAATCAGAAAAAATCACAAATCAAAAATGGTAACCAGTAACCACAATACATACAACACAACCACATCCAAAACCAGAACGGACATAACTGAATAAGACAAATACGAGCAGCGAAGTTGCCAGTTAACCAAAAAGATGCCAATTTTTAGTTATTTTAATTATTTATTCAAAAAAATTGACTTTATTTACCTCATTGCTATTTTTTGACCTAACAGGTAAAAGTTGACTTTTGGTTGACCTATTAACTTTGGTAATATACCCCCTACAGGTGTTTTTATTGCATTTTCAGTCGTTTCAGCGAAAAGTGCCCCATAGGAAACAATTTGACTTTATTGACTTTTGACCGCCCTACAGTGATGAGTAATGAACTAAAACATGTAAAAGATATTGATTGGTTTTGTCGGATTTCTGCTTTAGTTTTGTAAATATTTAATTAAATCATGTATTGCATCATGGAAGTTGCTTTATTTCAAAACACTGAATGTTTTCATAGATTTCAGACTTCATGGACACATTTTTTTTGCTACTTTAAAAAATATATTAAATGTGTCTTGTTTGTTTTAGCTTCTCCAGTGAAGAATGAATAATGAATCTCCAATGTTAGAACATAAAAATTTTCTCGCTTTAAGACAAGTAATGGAGAAAAAAGTATTTAAAGTGGTTAACTCACCGATTAGCTGTCCCAAATAGCATGGTCAAAGGGTGTAAATTTCAATGGCTAGTAGCGACCTCTAAAATTCGTTTAAATGCTATGAAACTTTCACCTATGACTTTTCGCAAGAGAATGAACAAACTGCAGGGGTGCCTCACATAAATATATATATATATATAATTTTTTTTTTTTTTTTTTTTTTTTTTGCAGTACAGTACTGATATGAATCACCCTAATATGTATAACCTTGGTTTTGGTTTTGCTTCCGCCCAAATTGTTCATTCTGACGAAGGTCAAACTTGTCATTCCACCTTATATATATATATATATATATATATATATATATACATATATATACTGTATATATATATATTATATATATATATATATATATATCTCTCTTTGGTTAACCTTTGGTTAGCTTCCGCCCGAATTGTTCATTCTGACGAAGGTCAAGCTTTTCAGTCCACCTTAGACCTACAGTTTAACGTCGAATCCGAACCACGCCCCATCAGTAGCTCAGCGTCTTAACCACTAGGCCACCTAGGGTACCCATTTATCTACCAACCACTTTCTTTATTGTGTGGAAGGATGAACAGCTGGGTTTTGCTGCGCGCCGACTGCCGTCGGGTCTCGAACCCGGGTCCGAGAGAGATATATATATATATATATAAATAACGGGTGGCGATGAATCAATACAAAATTTAAATTCTGTGCCGATTCATCGATTTGTTGTACCTGGTATTCCATACATTAAAACCAAGCTCACCCTCTCATCTATTAATTTCGCAGCCATCCCCTACCTAAAAGAAAAAATAATATATTATAATCAACACTGAAAATTCCTATGATGCGCGACTTTTGCGCCACCCTGTATATATAAGGAACCACAGGGAAAAAGAAAATAAAACACGAAGTCCGAGCGCTTTCGTGATTATATTCACATCTTCAGGGACAAGGGAAAGATAGGCGGAATTTACAAAGTACACGAGTTAAATACACAAGCGAAAAATTCCCCAATAAGCAACTCAATCTAAAAACATCATCATCAAACTATGATCAAACTTCCCCAATAGAAAACGTAATCTAAAGGCTACTAAAAAATATCGAATACTATATAAAAGAAATTATACAATTAAAAAGTACCCACAAAAATTACAACAGTTATTAAAAATAATATTTAATTAAAGCAGGCAATTAAGTGGCAAGAATCCAGTAATCTACGTTAAAACCTGTGGCGCAACCATCCACACCTGCTGATTCCAGAATTTTCCACAATCTATTGGGGGCGGGGTGCGAAAAAATTCCCCAATAGGCAACTCAATCATAAAACATAATCTATAAACAATCTAAAACTTCCCCAATAGATAACTTAATTTGAAAGCTACTAAAATATCGAATACATAATAAACTATATAAAAGAAATGGAGCTATTGAAGAATAGAGACCCCAGCCTTCTTTAGTTAGCTTTATAAGGCTAACTAAAGAAAATATCATGACCTAACCTAACCAATCGTGAAGGGCGTACAGTTAACCTAACGACTGGTTACGTTAGGTCGTGATATTTTCGTTATTTAGCCTTATAAGCCTAACTAAAGAAGGCTGGGGTTCCTATTCTTTAATAGCTCCAAAGAAATTATACAATTAAAGTGTACACATAAAAATGATAACAGTTATTACAAATATTTAAAACACGGGATTAAGTGGCAAGAATGCTTAAGTCAGAATATTCCACCACCTTTCTGACAATGTATGAATCTAATTTGTAAAGATCAGGACTAATATTAAGAATATAATCAGAATTATTCTTGATCACACTCGATTCAATTATATTTCTACTAACAAAAGATTTACTAAAAATTAATTTGGAGGCATTTTTCCAGTGAATGAGGTGGTTGGTATCTCTTACGTGAATGAAAATGGCGTTAGATTCCTGGCCAGTTCTTATGCTATGTTTTTGTTGCTTAATACATACAGTAATTCTAGGGTCTTTTCAGTTTGACCAATGTAAAATTTATTAAATAATGTGCATGAAATTTTATATGGTTCTAGGATAACTGCCACCTGGAAAACTGCCACCCGGACAACTGCCACCGTACAACTGCCACCCGGACAACTGCCACCCTGGAAAACTGCCACCTGGAAAACTGCCACCCGGATAACTGCCACCCGGACAACTGCCACACTGGAAAACTGCCCCTAGTGTTTATGCCCTTGTTCCTGGCACGAACTTGTGTTGGGGGGTGGGTTAAAATGCACCCTGCTGGTTTTAGGGTTTGGCGGGAGGGACGAGGTACTCGCTGATAGCAGTCCTTGTCATTCTCGATTCAGTTTTCACCACTCCGGGGTAGGTTCAGGAGAGTTGCGCGCCCTCCCGGTCCCTACCGCCCAAAGTCTTCTCTTTTGGCTACTCGGGTTATGTATCTTTCACACATATCACTTCCTCTAATTTTACCACTTTCTTTACGAACTTCTTTTCAAAGACTTTCTGGCGGAAATGCCCTCGTTAGTTTTCGCCTTTTTTAAGTTAAAAAAACTGGAGGGGTGTCTTTTATTTGTTTTCCTCCATTCTTTTCCTACTAGGTCAACATGCCCTCGTTGGATTATACAAGTTGATGGTGTTAAACCAGGGTAGCCACGAGTAACCTCGAAGCTCGGTTTCAACCACCACTATCCCGGTCACACTGGAAAACTGCCCCTAGTGTTTATGAAAATTAACAAAAAAGTTGTAAAAAAATATTGTTTATAAAATAGACTTTTTAAAAATGGATATTTAACAATGAATTATTAATAGATATCTATACATACATAAAATAATATTAGAAAAACCTAACCTAACCTAACCTAACCTAACCCTACCTGTGGCAGTTGTCTGGGTGGCAGTTTTCCAGGGTGGCAGTTTTCCAGGGTGGCAGTTTTCCGGGTGGCAGTTTTCCAGGGTGGCAGTTTTCCGGGTGGCAGTTGTCTGGGTGGCAGTTGTCTGGGTGGCAGTTTTCCAGGTGGCAGTTGTCCGGATACCATTTTATATATACAACCCTATTCATTTAAAGGAGAGCTTTTAATCAATATGTTCTTAATTACATCTAAATTTCTGAACGCGATATTTACGCTAAAAGTCCTCAGCAATTTCGGCAATTCAAGAAAATTTTCATTAAATGGTAATGCTAAGACGTTTTTAGTGGTATAATGAGTCGTCTTTTACCTCGTAGAAGGTTTCCTTTGCCATTTTTAAAGATTTATCTATGCAATTCTTTGGATATTTTAAATCAAACGCAATTTTATATATTTTACTAATTTCATCAGCAATGAACTCTGGGCTACAAATTCGTAAGCATCTTAGGAACAAAGTAGAAAAAACAGTTCGTTTTACGTTAATGTGGTGAGTCGAATAATAATGAATATAGGAACAATTATTAGTGGGTTTTCTGTACATATTGTACCTGAACTTTTTTCCAGACCTACTGTACAGTATATATTAAAACATCTAAAAATGGGATCGATGAGTCTTTTTCTATTTCAAGTGTAAAATTGATAGAGGGAGTTAAATTATTAAGCTTGGGTAAGAATTCATTGAGATTTAAATTTTCTGGCCAAAGACAAAGAACATCATCTACGTATTTAAACCACGGAACATAATTTGGCAGAATCTTCCTTAATAATTTACTTTCAAAAACCTCCATATATAAGTTACTTAAAATAGGAGCTCCCTTGTTCAGGCCCCCCATCTATTCGTCCTCCCAGTTCCTCTCCCACCAGTTCTTCCCCTCCCGCCACCATACTCCTCACGTCTACAGGGATCCTCTTGTCAGCTCCTCTGAGATTACCCGCTTCCCTTTGCGACCGTCCCCTTCCCTCCTCCATTCCTGATGGTGATTATGCAGATTCTGAACTTCGATTTCAAGCTGACATCCATCCTACCCACCTTCTCCTCCACCGCGCTCCCTTCTTAACCTCCTGATGCCCCCAGCATCCTCTTCTCCACCTCCACCCCGGAAACCGGATTCACCCCACCCTGTTTCGTATTCCCCGTCTACTCCGCCCCGCTCCCTTCTTGACCTCCCGATGCCCCCGGCATTCTCTCCTCCACTCCTACCCCGGAAATTGGACTCACCCCGCCCCTCTATGCACCCTCCTTCCCGTATTCCCCGACTCCCCCCGAAACCCAAATTCCCTCAATCTTTTATCCGCTGTTCGACCTCCTCTTCTTTAACCTGTCCCCCCCCCCCCCCCCAGTCTCGTCTACTCGTTCTACTGGTCACTCTTTTAAGTTTCGCCTGATAACGTCTCTCGCTCCCCTGTTTTCCGCACGTGATGGCTATCATCCTCCAATGGAACTGTCGTGGCCTCCTCCATAATTGGGAGGACTTCCTTTTACTTATCAAAGATTTTGCGCCCCCTCAGCAGGTTCACATCTTACCTCTCCTTCCCTCTCCCTGATGCTACTCCTCGTGGGGGTACGGCCATTTTTGTCCGTTCCGACGTGTCGTCTACTCCCCTTCTCCTCCGTACCCCTCTCCAGGCTGTTGCGGCCCGGGTTTCCTTGACCGATTATATTCTATATGTTCATTATATCTCTCTCCCGTCCCAGGAAGTTTCTGCAAATGACCTGTCTACTCTCCTTTTACAGCTTCCTGCCCCCTTCCTTCTACTGAGAGACTTCAACGCGCGCCATCCTCTTTGGGGGTGACACTGTCACCAACCAGCGGGGTGGCGTTGTGGCCTCCCTTCTCTCAATTCCTTCTGTCTGTCTTCTGAACACTGGTCAACCTACAGCTTTTCACCTCCAGACCCGTAGATCCTTCGCTTGCTTCTCCTTCCGCCTTCTTAGATTTCTCCTGGTCTGTTACTCCAGACCTCTCCGGTAGTGACCACATCCCCCTCCTCCTTCGTACATCTCAGATTTCCAGTGTTGGGCACTAAAGCGTTAATCCGATAACAGTTAATTAAAGAAGTTAACTTTTTTTAACGGACTATTAACGGAAGTTAATTTCATTTATCGTTATCGGACCAGTTAACTTCCGATAACGCGATATTTAGTCTGTTAAAGTCCGTTAACACGTTAACTGCGAGGAGTCATTCACGGAAGATCACCGCTCCGAGAATGAATTCAAACCGCCATAACTTCAGTCTGCCAATTCCGTCCTCTGCCGCAGTGGAACGGCTCTTCTCTCTCGGCAAGGACATCCTGAGGCCCAAGAGGTCAAGACTGGCAGTTGGGCCTAACTTTGAGAAGTTGGTCTTTCTGAAGGGCAACCAGCACATTGTGTCATAGTCTTTAATAAATGTGCCTAAAATTTAATTTTACCTTTCAGTTCCCGCCATAATAATTCTCTGGTAAATTAAAATTTAGTTAATGGTTAGTGGTTACAAGGGTTTCAAAACATGTAATCAGTACATTTGTTATTAAAAATAAAAAAAAAAGTTATTAAGCAAAAAAGTTGCAAAACTTGATAAAAATACAGTTAAATACGGTTCTAGGACAACTGCCACCTGGAAAACTGCCACCCGGACAACTGCCACCGGACAACTGCCACCCGGACAACTGCTACCCTGGAAAACTGCCACCCTGGAAAACTGCCACCTGGAAAACTGCCACCCGGATAACTGCCACCCGGACAACTGCCACACTGGAAAACTGCGCCTAGTGTTTATGCCCTTGTTCCTGGCACGAACTTGTGTTGGGGGGTGGGTTAAAATGCACCCTGCTGGTTTTAGGGTTTGGGGGGGGGACGAGGTACTCGCTGATAGCAGTCCTTGTCATTCTCGATTCAGTTTTCACCACTCTGGTGTGGGTTCAGGAGAGTTGCGCGCCCTCCCGGTCCATACCGCCCAAAGTCTTCTCTTTTGGCTACTCGGGTTATGTATCTTTCACACATATCACTTCTGCTAATTTTACCACTTTCTTTACGAATTTCTTTTCAAAGACTTTCTGGCGGAAATGCCCTCGTTAGTATTCGCTTTTTTTAAGTTAAAAAAACTGGAGGGGTGTCTTTTATTTGTTTTCCTCCATTCTTTTCCTACTAGGTCAACATGCCCTCGTTGGATTATACAAGTTGATGGTGTTAAACCATGGTAGCCACGAGTAACCTCGAAGCTCGGTTTCGACCGCCACCCTCCCGGTCACACTGGAAAACTGCCCTAGGTTTATGAAAATTAACAAAAAAAGTTGTAAAAAAATATTATTTATAAAATAGACTTTTTAAAATGGATATTTAACAATGAATTATTAATAGATATCTATACATACATAAAATAATATTAGAAAAAACCTAACCAAACCTAATCTAACCTAACCTAACCTAACCCTACCTGTGGCAGTTGTCTGGGTGACAGTTTTCCAGGGTGGCAGTTTTCCGGGTGGCAGTTTTCCAGGGTGGCAGTTTTCCGGGTGGCAGTTGTCTGGGTGGCAGTTTTCCAGGGTGGCAGTTGTCCGGGTGGCAGTTGTCCGGTGGCAGTTTTCCAGGTGGCAGTTGTCCGGATACCGTTAAATACCTATTTATTGTTGGATTTTGCATAAATAAACATTTTCTATGGGTTTTAAAGCTTTTTCCCTTGATTTTTTTTTAAATGTTAGTAACGAAATAGTTATCCTTAACGGATTATCGTTAACTTCCGTTAACTTTGTAGTAAAATTATCGGATTATCGTTATCGGAGTTAGAAATTGGGGTTAACGGATTATCGTTATCGAAGATAACTTTTTGGTTAACGGTGCCCACCACTGCAGATTTCTAACTCCTTTCCTCTTCCTACCCGATGGTCCCTTGCCAAAGCTGACTGGCCCCTTTTCCAATATGAAAGCCAAATCTTTGCAGTTCTGAGTAACTTTCTGACAATATACGGACCCTCCACCTACCTTACCGATCACGTCACTTGTGCCACCCTGTCCGCCATCCCCAAGTCAACATTTCCCCGCCTCTTCGGTCCCATGGTGGACCCGAACATGCGTCTTAGCAGTTCAAGCTAAGAAGTCAGCCTTTCGTCGTCTTCAACGAAACCCATCCCTTGTCAATACAATGGCTTTCAAACGTGCTCGAGCTCAGGCCCATCGCACAGTCCGTGAAGCCCGCCGCCTTTCCTGGCGAATTTATGTCTCCTCTCTCACTTACCGCACCCCTTCCTCCCGAATCTGGAACAAGATCCGAAAGATTTCCGATAAACCCTCTTCCCATTCGCCTCCTGTTCTTATGGTAGACGAAAACCTAGTATCATCCCCTACCGCAGTGGCCGAGGTCTTGGCCTCGACCATTGCCTCCATCTCCCGACACGACCACCGTGATCCCGCTTTCCTCCGACGTAAGACTCTACTTGCCCACTTCCCTTATCTTTTCCAGACCCCCAATAACTTTCCTTACAACCGTCTTTTTTCCATGTCGGGACTGCGTTTGGCGTTGACCTCTTGCGGCAAATCTGCTCCCGATCCCGATGGCATGCATTTTGATATGCTCCGCCAACTACACCCTTCGGCTCTTTTTTATCTGCTCTCCCTCTATAACTGGATTTGAGTAGAGGGCACCTTTCCTTCTTGTTGGAAGGAGGCAGTGCTGCTGCCCTTTCCTAAGCCCGGCAAGGACCCGACATCTCCCCTTAACTACCGTCCAATAGCCATCACTAGCTGCCTCTCGAAACTCCTTGAGAAGATGGTGTCACGGCGCCTGGTGTGGCACCTCGAACGCCACAATTTGCTTTCTTCTACACAGACCGACTTTTGCAGGGGCCGTAGCATCATTGACATTTTGGTTCAGTTGGAAACTGCGGTCCGTGTGTCCTTCGCAGAACGACGTCATCTCTATGCAATATTTTTTGATTTGGAGAAAGCATATGACACAACCTGGCGGTGGTGGATTTGCCGTAAACTCTACCTCTTGGGTTTCCGAGGTCTTCTCCCTTCCTTCATTTCCAACTTTTTGTCTTCTCGTTCCTTTCGTGTTCAGGTGGGTACGTTCTTCTCTTCTGTACACTCGCAAGAAGAAGGGGTTCCCCAGGGCAGCGTCCTGAGCGTCATCTGCTTCGCTTTGGCGATTGACGATGTAGTGACTGCTCTGCCCTCGGGAATTATGGCCACCCTCTATGTCGACGACCTTGCCATTTATTGCTCCGGTTCCCGATCCACCTTTCTTGAACGCCTCCAGCGGGCCCTGGACTCGGTCTCTAGATGGGCCACAGACTGCGGGTTTCGCTTCTCCCCTTCGAAAACGGTGGTGATGCGTTTTTGCCGTCACCGCCGCTGCACCGCCGTCCCTTCCATCTTTCTTTATGGATCACCGCTCCATGTAGTCCCCGAAACTAGATTCTTAGGTCTCCTCCTTCGTTCTCGCCTCTCCTGGATTCCCCACCTGAAGTCATTGAAGGCTTCGTGCCTTCAGACCTGCACCCTTTTGAAGTTCCTTTCCCATACTGATTGGGGTGCTGACCGCCACACCCTTTCGCGAGTCTACCACTCCTTGGTCCAAAGTAAATTAGACTATGGCTGTCAGGCCTATTCCTCCGCCCCTGCCTCCGCCCTGCGCATGCTGGACCCTATCCGTTCCCTGGGTGTACGCATCAGCACCAGTGCATTCCGGTCCTCTCCTATTGTCAGTATTTATGCGGAAAATGGCCATTTCCCGCTGAATGTCCACCGCACCTTAGAGGGGTTAAAATACCTCTTTCGCGTTAGGCAGTTTCCTTCCAACCCGGTCTACCAATCACTCTTCGGCCCTTCCACTTCGGCCTGCTTTGATCGTCGTCCCCATTTGGTACGACCCTACGGCCTACGGATGACCCCTGTCTTGTCTTCTTTGGGGTTGGAAGGACGAGTACTCCTTTCTCCTCCCTCTACCTTTTCCTCGTGGACCCTTCCCCACCTCCGTATCTGCTCTTTCCTCTCTACTGCGCCAAAGTTAAATTTCCACCCCTTTGCCCTCCGTCAATTGTTTTTATCCCATTTTTCAACCCATTCTGACTCAATCCCTCTCTTCAGTGACGGCTCTCGCTCGCCGTTTGGAGTGGGCTGTGCGGCAACCTTCCCGTCAGTGGTTCAATCGCTATCCCTTCCCCGAGCGGCTTTCATTTTTAAAGCAAAACTCTCTGCTATTCTCTTGGCTCTTCGATTTCTTTCTCAGCTCTCACCTACGTCTTTTTTTATCTGTTTGGACTTCCGCAGCGCTCTTGAGGCCCTATACTCACTCGTCTCCCCGCATCCGTCGGTGAGACAGATCCAGGACTGGCTTGTTCTTCTGGCATCACGTCGTAAGTCAGTAGCCTTGTGTTGGGTACCTTCTCACGTCGGTGCTCCGGGAAACGGGTGTGCGGACGCTGCGGCGAGGAGGGTGTCCTCCCTGTCGTATGACCCTAACACACCTCTCCCGGCGTTGGATTTCACGAGGGTTTTCCGAGATGCACTCCTTCGGCGGTGGCAGCGCCAGTAGGAGGATGTGTCCGGGAACTTCCTGAGAGCGTTGAAACCCACAATTCGTCAGTGGCCTTCCTCCTGCCAACGTGATCGACGCTTTCAAACCGCCTTGGTGCGGCTTCGCATTGGCCACACTCGTCTTACGCATGGTCATCTCATGACGGGGGATCTTGCCCCCCTTTGCCCTTGCGGTATTCCTCTCTCTGTCTCACATTGCCTCTTGGTTTGCCCTGCCTTTGCCACTTCCCATTCCCAGCTCCTCCCTTTTTGCCCTTCAGACTCCACTCTTACTCTTTCTCTTTTGTTGGATGACTCCACACCTATACCGAAGGACACACTTTGCTCCTTTCTCCGCCAGACTGGCCTCTTATTCTCCATTTAAGATGACTCGGGTATAATTTCTTCCTCTCTCTGCTATTTCTACTGCTTGCTCTCTCTTTTCTCACGGTCTTTCTTCCGCTGCTCCCTCTACACTGTTTCTCTTCCCCTATTTCCTCGCGCCCTCTCCCTAGTCTAGTAGGGCGGGTCGTACTCAGGTGACAACATGAATCTGAAGGAAATCCTACCATCAGGGGTATCTAAATTGTGTTTTTACATGGGGAATTCAAATATGAGCTTATTTTTTGGATAGGATAACTCTAACCTACATCATTTTGTATTTCTAAATTGCCAATTTTACCCTTTTGAACCCCTTTATAATATATTAAAAGATATAAGGTAAATCATTTATATTGACAAGGCCAAATCAACTTTACATATATTTATTAATAGGTGAACTGCATGTATATCACTGGATATAATTACAAAGATCATTCTCCTGACATCTTGAACTTTGCCAGGTTGCACAAATCCTGCTTTGACTCAGACTTGGACATCAGCTTCCTGCTGGTCTCCTGAGCCGTGATCCCTCCATCCCTCTTTTCCTGTGAGAAGTACTTAGCAGAAGCCTCAGTCACCATTTTAACAACCCTCTCAATGCTTTGCGTGTGGCAAGGCCAGTTGCGCACCTCCATGGGGGTGTTGATGAAGTTTTTCACCTCTGAGGTGCTTAGAGAGCAGGTGAGAGGTGGCTCTGACACACCTTCTGACCAGCTGATCAAGTCACCGATGCTGGAAGCATCACAATTGATGTCAGGTGTCCTTCTGCTCTTAACAGAGGAGTCCCCCAGCTGAGTGTCCGGGTCCCCCTCTCCCCTGATGGCCAGGATTCTCTCCACCCCTTCAATCCTCTCCTTCTGATCCTCAGAGCAGAGTAGTGTTTGGAGGATGACTTCACTGCGGGCATACCAAGCAGATCTTCTCACAGTTGGCATCACAATATCCAGCACCTCCTTTCTCTGGGACTTGAGGCAGTCCAGCTGAAAGAGGATGTGCCTAGGCCCTTCGATCCAGGAGTGCTTGACCTTCACGTTGAACCAACATGGGTAATACACTCCAATGATGAATTCCACAATGAATTGCAGAATCTTCAGGTTCTTTCCTTTAAGTCCGTGCTTTGACACCCAGAGCCTGAGAAGTCTGTTCGCTGTGGTGAGCCAGCGGCTGTGGTTTACTGGTCTATCTCTAACAGAGCCAGCCCTGCAGGAAGTACTCCATCCCTGACTGCACAGACAATTTTATAGCCATAGTATTGATCAGTTGAGAGATCTTGAATGACCTTGTCAGGAAGCTTGATCAGTGGAGGGCCAACAGAGATTCGGGTGAAGTTTGGATTGATATCAAAGTCTGTAGCAGAATCAAGGAGCTTTCCTATTGGCCCGGATAATTTTTTGTCTGACAGAGTAGGGCCATCAAGGTCAACAATGAGATGGCGCAGGGGAAGTTCAACAGTGTGCAGGTTGCACACCAACCAGACCAGCTTTCCCCCCTGGTGCAGCTCCAGCTTCCGCATTACTCCAGCTTTCACACCAGTGTTGACATTTGTTGAGTCTCCTCCAATGGCCAACAAGGTCTTATCATAACCCCTCTCTTTCAGCCAGGCAAACAGGACCTTAGCAATCTTCTCCGCATGTGATTCCTCTTTAGTTGCTTTCTCTGGGGTAAAGTGGAACAGATAGTAGCTGCCAGGCTCACTAACAACACTATAGTATTCTTCCTTGATCTTTGCGGGAAAAGATTGGTCACTGCCCTCAGCTTCCATCATCACATTGGTCAGGTCAATCCGCCCATCAAAGAGGATGCAAGAGATCCCCCCCTTCTCCCTGCACTTCTTCTCGAACTGTTCCCCCAGCTCTCTCATCAACTTCTCCTGTGCTCTCTTGACCTTGCTCTTATCAATCACTTTACTTGTATTGTCTTCTGTGATGATTCCTGCGTCAATCAGAGCTGCTGTTGCTATCGCTGCAGTTGGCCTCAGCCCTATGCCATACCTTACACTAGCAAGGGCAATGTTTTGAATCTCATCATAGTTTTTCTGTACCTTTGCCGAAGCTGCTGGCTCAGGGTCAGTTTGAGGGAAGAGCTCAACTTCAGGAACAAACTCATCTTCATCACCACTTCTCTCCAATTCCAGATCCTCATCACCATCTGCCAAAATCTCTTAACATCCTTCCTGGCTGCTTTCTCTGCTACTGCAGCACTTTCCTCCTTGCTCCTTCTCCTTTTCTCTGCCTTCCTTTCCATCCACTGCCTTTTCAATGTCCTCACCTGTCTCTTGTGCTCTGGTAGATCAGGACCCCCTATTTGGTGGGGTCCCTTACTTCCAACCTTCTCTTTCTGTCCCTTGATGTAGGCAAGATCTTTCACAGGAATCTTTTTCTCTCTGCTGCAGGAACAGTTAATGTGGGCTTGGATAACACAGCCCTCACAGCCTCCCCCCTCACAACTGGTAATCTGACACTTGCAAGTCAAAATATCAAAGAACTTGTCTAACTTGACAATGAACCTCTCTTTGGCATCAAGTTTGCCCTTCCCAAGAGAAAACTTCACTGCCTGATTCCAGACCTCCTTGAGCTTGGACATGATGGTCACTTTTTCATTGATAACAGGTGGCTTGAAAAGAGCATTAGCTTTGCTCCACTGACAAATCAGACCAGGGTAGATGTCACTCACCAGCTTGTCCACTGGGTAGTTCCTCCTGTCATCTTCACTTTGCTTCCTCAAGTAGATGCCATACCTCAGGATATCCCTCACAGTTGGCAGTTCAGACACCAACAGCTCCCGGCCAGTGCCAACAAGTTTACTCAGATGAGAACTTGATTTCGTTCTTGTTCTGACTTGAGCCATTTTCTTAATGAGTTCACACTGAAATAAAAACAATAATACAACAGTTAAGTATCCACTACAGACAGGTATTAACTCTTTTCAGCGCAAAATTCTTGGTGAAAAAAAGAGCTGAAATGGGCAAGAACAAATTTATCTGCAAATGCTAAACACATTATGCTTTTTTGGTTTCAAAATGTTATAAAATGCTAATTTATCTGTTGTCTGTAATGCAAATAATTTGTTCATGTACTCTAAAAAGACAAGAAACACATCCTAAAAATATTCTTTAGAACATTGAAATAGGCCTCATACTGCTGAGTTGTACTAAAAATGAACCACCTAATTTTAGCTAAAATCAAAGTTGTTAATTAAATTTTGCTCAATGTATCACTATAATATGCGTAGAAATAGCTTTTTCTAAAATATAACAGAATAATACTCACATGTGAACAGTAACAAAAAAAATATCAGTAGATAATCACTAAATCTATCCCCTCACTGCAAGCCGAGGTGGTAAAATAGCTTCATAAATCATGAGTCACTTCAAATATTTCACAAAACGTTTTAAATGTTCTGAAACGTTACATTCTAGCCTCTGAGAAAGGTGGCTCAGAAAATGGCCTTATGCGCGCCAGAAAACCGTCAAAATATTTCATATACCAAACTGTATGATAATTACAATTAAGTGGAATGGCACACCTTTTTATTTGAGTATTTAAATATTATTATTATTATATGAATTACATTATATGTGTTTATATGAATTAGTTAGAACAATGCTCTATGAGAGATAACGTGAGCAGCCATGACAGAAAAGGTGAGAAGACATATTCTGGGGTAACTACAATAGTAAAATAATCAACAATTTAATAATAATCAACTGCAAAATGATGCAGGTTAGGGTTATCATAATTAAATATTTTCTTCAGAATTGTGTTCTATACACCAAAATATGTCATTTGAACACCCCTCTCCGTTGATTTAAAAAAAATGCATAGTATGACCCGCCCTACTAGTCTAGTATTGGCACGATGTGACCTCGGCAAACAAAAAATGTCGCATGGAGCCAAATCCGGTGAATATGGAGGTTGCTGTACTTGGGGGGGGTAGAGTTTTTGGCCAAATATTGCTGGACAAGTTGCGACGAGTGAGATGACGTGTTATCGTGATGAAGCATCCAATGTCTAGACTCTCGCTTCTGCGGTAGTTTCATCCGAACTGCTTCACGTAGAATTTAGGGCGGATCGAAAATGAGGTTTTTAAACGGTTTTTCGAAATTCAAATATGGCTAGTGCGGAAAATATGTGGGTGCTATAGATAATGACTGTGCGTAAATATTAGTCCTGCGAAATTATATCTTCAGGTGCCACAAAGCCGTCGAAAAAAGTGAAATATAATGATTTTCTTATATTCTGCATTAGTACAATAACTGAAACTTACTTGTTATTATTATATATTAAGTGTTCCAATTACCAAAATAGTTACTGAATTACGCAGCTCTTAGTTTATTTAGATCAATGTTCTTTTGATTAATGATCTAAATAATCCAGAACTCACCACGAGGAGGTGGCTGCGTGTCGAGCTCCACCCATGCCCTCCCAACCACCCATCCTTGCGCATGTTTTTTTCTATTAACGTTTTATTTAAACTTTATATTCAGCTTTACTTTCGAATGATGGCATTTTTTTACGTGACTGAAGTGTTGATCTTATGAAGCCATCTCGCGCGTTCAATCCAATACTTTTGATGATGCTTCAGTCACTAATTTTACCATTCTTTCTACTACTTGTGTATGACAAGGGAATTTCTCGAATGGAGGGGTACTCTTGTTTTCTATGAATTCTTCAATCTCATTTTCTGTCAGGTGTCTTGTCACAGGTGGTTCAGTGACAATGCATTTTTGCCAATTAATTAAATCAGTATAATCAGTAGCTTCAAATTGAATAACAGGTACTGTGAAACGCCTCACAACTTTTTCCTTGTTTGTTTGCCTTGCTTTCTTTATTCGCCTCCACGCTAATTCTCTTATGGCGCTGCGGTCATCATGAATCATTGATGCTAGAATGTTTTCTGGATTTGCAAAAAATGCATTTCTTTGTATGACAGGGTTTACAATATCCTTTACTTCGTCATTCAGTGTTCTTGTTAGTTCAATAGTTTTGAAAACATGTTTTGAGCCATTGACAAAAGACGTACTTTGCTTAATAGAAAACCACATTGGGATGTAGACCTTCATTATAAAAGAAGCAATGTTCATGAGGTTCTCAGATGGACTTACAGTTGAAACGTATAGACGAAGCAAACGATTTGCTGTAGTCAGCCATCGTGAATGTGCCATTTTGCCTGGACTACGATGAGCAAGATCTGGAGAGCAATATCCCTTTGTTATGGCCTGATGAATATCAATTAGATATTTTTGGTCGGTGCTAAGATCTTCACAGTCTACAGTTGGTTCCTCAGCATCAATCCTTTCAAACTCGACAATAGGAAGACTCTCACAGTTCTCTAATTCCCTGCCAATAGGACCGGTGAATCCGCGGGGGCCAGATGTTTTTCCATCCAGCTTTGCAACTAAATGGCGTAATGGCAATTCATTGGCATGGAGCTGGCACACTAAATGTTGAACTGGCTTCTTCAGCTTCAATTCTATAAGCCTTATAACGCCTCCCTTTTCTCCAATGTTGACTGCTGCACCATCGCATCCAATGGCAACAAGGTTTTCCAGGTTCATGTCATTATTTCCAATATACTCAAACATTCCTTTACATATTTCTTCAGCTGATCCAGAATTCACAGAATAATGGCCCAAATAATCTGAACCAGGTTCTCTCACTAAAGTGATATGTTCTTCTGTTACCTTCTTCTGATATACTTTGGACTCTTTTTTTTCTTGGAAGAGTGTAGAATATTTTCGACCATCAAAATAGATTCCTCTGATTGGGACCTGATTTTGATCTTTCATAATTTCTGATCTCTTCTTTTGTCTTTCTCTTCTGATTTTACTCATATCCACTACTTCAGATGTATTGTCAATAGAAACTTCTCCAATATCTTGCAATACTGCACTAACAATGAATGCTGCAGCTCGATCTGAAACTGCAGTCCTGTCACAAGCAGTAGCCACTGAAGGTAGATTTGTAGTTTTCCTTTTCTTGAATAATTGTTCTTCAGGTTGTTCGAGCTTTCTCTTCGAGCTAACTGGCTCTGGAAATGTATCGTCTGATATTTCGCCAGATTCACTTTCACTATTTGATGTCGATGATGATAATTCAACATTTGTATCCTGCAATTTCTCCTGTGAAGATTCTTTGGTGAGCCTCACAGCTTCTTTTTGCTTTCTTAGCAACGTAGATGCTTTTTTCTTTGAGAGTGTAATATCTACTCTATCAATAAACAGTTTTCTTTCACTCCTTTGATCTAAGAGGAACGTCACTTCTTCCTTTGGAACCGTTTTTTCTTTGGGACAAGAACATTGTGTTAGTACTTTGCACTTGCACGCTGCAATGTCAAAAAGTTTCGTGTGTGCTTCTTTTTTGAACATATCAATCTTTGCTTTGTAAGCTTCAGAATTTTTTCTGCTTTGGTATGGCTTCATAATGACACGATACTTTTCGTGGTAGCTTCTGAACATTGTTTCAATTAGCCTGTCTGACAGAATTGGGACGGAAGCACTTTCCCAAATTGTTTTCAATTTATCAACAACTTGTTCTAATATTTGAGATATTGAAGGATCTTTATTAGTATTCTGTTTCAAATCGTTTCTTACAAACAAGTAATATTTAAAAACTCCTTCGTATGTAGGAAGATTCCTGTGCCACAAATCTTCCCCCATACCAAACATGGGCACTCAGTTGAGGCCCTGGTTGATTTTGCACAAACTCGAGACATTTTGAAAGTATACAAATCTGAAAAAGAAAGAGCTAATATCAATTATACGTTAATTTCAGTTAATAGTACATGGCAAACTTAGGGCAACACAATACAGAAATGCAAAATATATAAGAAATATAGTTTAGACTATCTGAGTAACGCCAACAACAGAACACCCACCTGCTACGAGAGCGACAGCTACACTGAACCGAGGTACTCACGTGACAGCTGAGTGAGCTGACTATAGAAAACTGTTTTTAGAGAATAGAAACTTTTTTTAAAGGTTGACTGAGCTATTTTTATACAAGTGTGAATAAATTCTTGTCTATTGTGCATCGTGGACTCTTCTGTAATTATTGGTTAAAATCTGCTTTTTTCAATTTTTTTCAGTATTGAAGGTCATTGTGGCACCTGAAGATATTAATGTTATGATTTTAAATTTATACCAGCGTATTCTCTCACTACTCCACACATTTTCCACACTAGCCAATTTGAAAATTCGAAAAATGAGTTTTTCACTCCGCCCTAACGTAGATGTCTCAAAACTTCAATGTATCATAAAATTCTTTGTTGATTGTTTGTCCCTGTGGAGCATATTCATGGTGCACAACACCTTCACAGTCAAAACCGTAAGAAATCGTAAAACATCGCCACAAAACAAAACACATTTAACTTTATCGGTTCACTACAGTGAAGTGACGCTACACAATGAAGTACAACCGTGTCAGTCAACTTATCTGGACATACAGAGACATATTTAGCAGTCACAACTACAAGAGTGATCTTTTTCTAAAAATAAACATTCTGTCCGGATACGTTTTGAACATACCTCGTATATATATATATATATATATATATATATATTTGTGTGTGTGTGTGTGCGTGCGTTGTATATATTTTTTATTATCTGTTAGAGAGGAGTGGCGACAAGCTTGACTTTCGTGAAATGAAATTAGTGAATCTGAAAACGTAGTCAACTCCTACTGTATCGCAGTAAACAACTTCTAAACAAGAAATACAACAATGACAACCTTTCTTCCTAAACTTAAACATTCGCAGTCTCCCAAACCACTTTGACAAATTGCAGCTAACCTAAATTATAAGAACATAAATTCACCTGTACTATATGAACTGAAACCTCTTTAAATGAAAATAATATCTTTTTTAACATTCTACAGTACACAAGCTACCATTTGTGTAGGGTCAAGAATAGGGGAGGAGGTGTAAGTGTATTTGTAGAATCAAACTGCAAGAGTAAAAGTATCGGAGAACTGACAAGCATACTGTAAACATACTTCAGAAACACTTGCATTTGAAATGTTTATCCATAACATCCAGTGCTCAGTTTTAGTCATTTACCGACCACCAACTGGTAACGTAAAAAATTTTATTACAAATATCGATAGAATTCTAACCTCCAATTATATTGGTAACAATTGTGTTATTGCAGGAGATTTAAATAGTGATCTCACAAAAGAACATTAAAATAATAACGCAGTCTTCCCTCACAACATTATGACTGCAACTGGTTTCAAATTAGCTATTACAAAGCCAACAAGACTTCACATTGACTTTAGGATCTACAAGATCGGATTTGGGTGCGGTCCTCGCTTGACTGCATCTCGGGTACAATTATATTAAATATCACACATCACTTGCCAACATACATTAGACCATGCTAATCACACATTTCTTAGCAAAGAAAACTATAAAAGTTGACTATAGCTCTTACGGCTGCAATAAGAAATTAAAGTCCCTGAGAGAAACAATAACTCTTGACTGCATTAAAATAACCGAAAGTAAACCTGCCATTGGAACAAAATTTCAATTCTCAAGCACAATTATAGATATATTCAACATAAACTTTCCTCTTAAATCAAAAGTAATATCTAAAATTAAAAAAACAACCAATTCATCACCTCAACACTCACTGTAAGTATTAAACGCAAACATACGGTTTTTAAATTATGGAAAACTGATATTATTACCCAACAGACATATAAAAAATTACTGTAACCTACTTAATGCAGTCATTAAAAAAGCAAAAGCAGATCATTATTGTTCAAAAATTGAAGAACAAAAATCCAATTAAAAAAGACTATGGAACACTCTCAAAGAGCTAATTAACACGAAGAAGGTTAATATAAATCTCTTGTCTTCCCACACAACAAGGTGGAAATTCTTACAGTGACTCCAAAGACACCCAATTTATTAAACAACTTCTTTGTAAATATCGGCTCCAATACTGCAGCCTCGATCCCAATTATAGACAGACACAATAGGGTGGAGTGAAAATGGCCCCAAAATTTTTTTTTTGTGAATTTTAACTTACTTGAGGTTTTAAAAGTTGCCAATGGACTAATAGAACAATATACAAAAAAGTTTATTAAAATCAGACAATCTTTTGATCGACCACCAGACGTTATAAGTTTACAATAATATACGATTTTACACAAAAATACCTAAAATACGAGTAAACATCAGACTATATATTTTTAGTTATTTTGGCACACTATTATGCTAACGATAGAGTCTGAGTTATGCATGCATGGTTAATTCAGAATTGATAGTCACGTTTAGACTCAAGTTTAGGCATAAGCTGCCGAGAAGCGACGCGAGCCCGAATAAATCCATGGCGGGACGTCTCGCCACACACAGCGGCTGAAGCTTCGGTAACTAGGTTCACGCATCTTTCCACCGCCTGTGTGTGACAAGGGAAGCGAGGGAAGAGGACACTTGGTGAAATTTGAGCAGAGATCATGTCGTTCAATTCGTTGTCCGTCATATCCATCGTAACAGGAGGCTCCGTCACGGTCAAAGTCTGCCAATCGACCATGTCCTGGTATTCGGTCGCGTCGAGGTTGAGCGGTGGCACTCGAAACCTGCGGATTTTGTTTGCAGACACATGTGATCTTGCCTTCATGATTCTTCTGAGTCCGAGTTCCCTTATATGTGGTCGCTCATCTGTGATCATGGCTAATAGCACGTTCTCGGGGTGTCCGCAGAAGCCGTTTCGCCGAATCACCGGGTCGACGACTTTCTTTAGAGAGGAGCTGAGGTACCGTGTTCTCACCATCATCCCGTGCAGATGTTTGGCTCCATCTTTGCATGATGGCTGCGTCTTGATGGCGAACCATGTTGGGGCGTAGACCCGGATGATGAATGTGACAAGAGTTTTGATGTTGTTGGATGGTGCATCGAGGCCAACATAGAGGCGGAGGATTCTGTTGGCAGTTGTCAACCATCGCGAGTGGTTCAATGGTCCCGGTTTTCGCAATGCTAGATCACAGGGACAGTGTCCTTCACTGACAGCTTGACACATCTGCCACAGGTACTGCTGGTCAGTGCTCAGGTCCTTCACGTCAACATGCGGCAGTGGCTGTAATGGAGATATAGGTTCATACGATGTTATATGGAGTTCCGTGCATGCTGTGAGAGATTTCCCTATCGGTCCTGAGAAGCACTTAGGTCCTGTAGTTGCTCCATCTAAATGCTGAAACAGGTGTCGCAGGGGGAGCTCGTTAGCATGTAATAAGCACACGAGCCATTGCAGCGGTTTTTGTAGTAATTCCTCAAGCTGCCGAATAACTCCGCCATTATGTCCAGTGTTGACAGCGGTTCCGTCGCATCCGACGACTTTCACACTGTCGAGATCCACACTTCGCGCAGCCAAGCATTCAAAGATTACTTTGGAAATCGCCTTGCTTGATCCACTTGACGGCGTCACGTGGCCAAAGTACGATGAACCTGGTTCACAAATAATGCTGACGTGCTCTTCTGTATCTCTGTCCCGGTGGCCATGTCCTGCGGCGTCTCGTACATTTTTCATCGTTCTATCCTTTCGACCGTCGAAGTACAATCCAGGCAAGTCTGTCATACTGCTGTCTAGTTTTGTCAGTTCTTGACGAGTTCTACTTCTTTCTCGGCGAATTTTACTACGATCAATGACTTTGGAGGTGTCATTTGTAGACACAATTCCAATGTCTTGTAGCACGGATGAGGCAATAACGGCTGCTGCTCGATCTGAGACGCCCGTTCTATCGCACGCTTTAGCCAAACATGGTAATCGTACAGTCATCGTCATTCTTTGACGTTTACTCTCCAGTGTCGATAGATCAGGTTTACAGTGTGACTTAGATAGGGTGTATTCTTCGTCGCTGTTGTCGGTGTCGTCGTCCTTGTCTTCCTCGTTGTAGCTTCCAGAATTGCATTGCTGCTTCGATTGTTCTTGGTGAATGCTGTGTCTTCTCGATTCACAGACTTTCCTGGATATTTTCTTCTGTAGCTTTCTTGTTTCCACCAAATCGATGCCTCCTATAATCATCTTTCTGGCTCCTCTCTGGTCCTCTAGAAACTTTCTTTCTTTCAGTGGTACTTTGTCCTCTCTTTCGCACTTACAGCTCATGACGAAATCTACACATTTGCATTTGCTAATGTCGAAGAGTTTATCTGCGTCTTCTCTGAACTGTTCAAGTTGTTGCTTGTAGTTGTCGTTGTCCTTCCGAGCCTTGTATGGTTTCAAGATTTTCTTGTATTTCTCGTTGTACGGTCTGAGCGTTTCAATCACTCGTCCGTGCGTCACGGTCGGAAGAGATGCTTTCTCCCAAACAAGTTCAACATCAACGCAAACTTTTTTTGATACTTCGGCGAACGGTGGATATTTGTTATTCTTCGTTGTCAGCTGTTGTCTTGTATGGATGTAAGCCTTCATAACATCAGCGTAGGTGGGAAGAACATTTGTGGGTATCTCGCGTGGCGCGCCAAAAATCACACATGCCGCCTTCTCCCTCGTAATAATTTCCATTCTGAAAAAAAAAAACAATTATTATAAATTGTAAGCAATGTAAGACTATTAAAGAATTTCTGCAAGAAAAGAAATATCAAATTAATACTGTCACACTCACTTGTCAAACACCTATAAACAGATATCAATATGTAATTAACTTACTTTTAATATCAAGTTTCACGAAAAAATGATGATAACAGCACAAATAACCTTCAATTCTCACTGCCACATGTGCACTGAGCTTGGCGGAGCAGCCGCGCTTTGCATATTACTCACTCTCCCCCCACTCCCAATCTCCCATCCCCTCTGACTCACGGACTGCATATGTTATCGCACCAAATCACTACCATCACTGAAACTAGCATTAAATCAATGTATGGTTAACTAAACTCTTTCTTATCTCACTTACTCACATCAGCTCTAATAATTTGGCCACCCTCTGTAATTGCCATTAATTTACATTCCACACATGTTGTAATCTTAAATGTCAACCTCGAGTATGCAATAACACAGTCTACAGCAAACTAAGCTGTTAATTATTTGCATAAACATGGATGAAAGACCAGCATCTTGGATGACTCCTGATGGGCAAAGCGATCGTTAAAACATGAAATATGCCATATATTAAAATCGCTGGTGGTCAATCAAGCAATGCTTCAATTGTATTATAATTTCACATGCTTGTTTCTAAAGCCCATTGGCAACTTTTCCACACTCAAGTAAATTAAAAATCCAAAAATGATATTTTCACTCCACCTTAAGACACAACCGACAATACAGTACATGCCACAACCAAATCCAAACTCATTTTTCTTTGATCCAATCCTACCATACGATATCTCTCTAGCAATAAAAAATCTAAAAACGAAAGATTCTGACATCAATACGATCCCGGTAAAAATATACAGATTAGTTTCCGATGAAATTGCAGTACCACTCGGTAAGCTAATGAATGAATCAGCAACACTAGGTATATTCCATGACAATCTAAAGGAAGCCAGAGTATGCCCTGTATTTAAGTCGGGAAACCCAAACACTCCATCCAATTATCGCCCCTATTTCCCGAATTGCCAACTTTAAGCAAAGTATTTGAAAACATCGTTTACAATAAACATACTAAATTCTTAATCAAATACACTATTTTAAGTAAAACACAATTTGGATTTAGAGGGCGACAGAAAACGGAAGTTGCCATAAACCTATTAGAAAATTTGTATCAGCGCTTAAACAGCAAAAACACATTGCCTTGATCATATATGAAAGTGAAATGAAAATAAAAAGGTTTATTGGCAGAATATAGTCCATATGTCAAATATTATTAATACAATGACAGTTCATATACTAAGGATAGAAATATATACAGTTGATTAGAAATAATACAGTAATGTCGGAGTTAAGTGGAGCTACAGACAGACGTTTTCGTATCAAGAATTCCATAGTTTAGAGGATAAACGGCAGGACTTATGAATAGCTTGGATAATCGGGTTGATTGATTTTTTAATTCTTTGCATCAGACTGTATTGAACACGTCTTGTTACCTCCGGGAAGATACATTGCGGGTAGCAAACATTTGCGAAGCTGAGCATCTCTGTGGTAATTTATGTAAGAATCTAAAAGACCTGTTGTACAACAGCAAATTTATGGTTCTGCCAGAACCTTTTTTATAATATGGACAATAGACAGTTAGCGAGCGTTGACGAGGAAGTAGATTTAGGCGTACGCGTATCAAAGGATTTAAAAGTTAGGAACCAGTGCCTGTAGTCTTGCGCAAAAGCTAATAGGATGTTGGGCTTCATAGTGCGTAATTTCGAATCTAAATCAAAGAATATTATATTGCCCCTTTACAAGTTCCTAGTCAGGCCTCATTTAGAATATGCAGTTCAGTTTTGGTGCGCGTATTTGCGTAAGGATATTGATAGACTGGAAAGGGTTCAGCGTCGCGCCACGAAACTAATCCCGTCATTGCGCAACAAGTCTTACGAAGATAGAATTAAAGAGTTAGACTTGCATTCACTCGAAACTAGGAGACTAATGGGGAACTTAGTGAAGTTTTTAAAATCGTTAATAAAATCGATAACGTAAATTTTCACAAACTGTTCACTTTCGATAATAGCAATAGTTGTAATAACAGATTTAAGTTGTGTGGCAGACGTTTCATTACTAACATCGCTAAAAACTTTTTACGTTTAAAGTAATTGATAAATGGAATAATCTTCCCGCGTCCGTCGTGAACTCTACCAGCGTTAATATGTTTAAGAACCGTTTAGATAGGCATTTTAAAAATATTAACGTTGTTTAAAATAATACAACAATTAGCAACAGGAGCTCTGGGGGTGGTGGTCGGGGATGAGTCTGTTGACGATTAATGCCAGCGTGTGACATGCCAGCGTGTGACATGCCAGCGTGTGATATGCCAGCAATAAAATTATTAAAAAAAAATTTGACTAACACGAACTTAGATGTAGCTCGTAGTGTAAACTAACCCACTTTTTGTTATACTCTTCATACTTTTTTTTCTTTTCTTATCCTCTCTTAACTTGCATGTCTGTAGTTTGCATAGTATGACAGTGTTTGAATTAAGACTGTTTGCATGGTTTGTAAGGATTCTTACTTTACTTCTCTTCATCTTTCATCCCTTTCCTATTCTCTTCGACCATTTTTCTGACTTTTCGGCAGTGGCCGGCGGATGCTACTTACTTACCTAACCCCTTATTCTCTTCTTTTAACCCCCTACTCTTTCCTTTCTCTCGGGCTAACCTTAGAGTGGATCTTACGATCTTTGTTAGCCTTAGCTTCTGTAGATCTGTAGAGTTGCTGTCCGTAAATAAAACTGCAGAAAGTACGAAAGAGAGTGTCTTTAGTTTCACTTGTACAGAACTGAAAGTTCCTTATAGTCATATTCGCTTTAGCACAAAGGCTTCGATATTGTTTTCTTATATCCGAGTCATCACTCAAGGAACTGGTAATAGTTTGACCCAAATACTTAAACTCTTGTACTTCCTCAATGACTTCACCTTTCATTTTGAACCTAATATCATCTGGCTGCTTGCAGCTTCTAGGATGAAATTGCATAACCTTAGTTTTTGTAACATTAAAAAGAATATCATGTTTCTGCGAATACACTTCGCAGACTTTTAGTAGCCGATCCAGACTTTTAACAGAGGGACTTATTAACACCATATCATCGGCGGCAAAAACTAAGTTATTTATCCTTGTGTTATCTATACAACATCCCACTGTTGCCTCATTATTGAGGCAACAGTGACGCAATTAATCCGTGACAATAAGTGACGCAATTAATCCGTCAATATACACAGTAAACAACATAGGGGAGAGCAAGAAGCCTTGTCTCACCCAGCAAGAGGAGCCAAAACATTCAGATAGTACATTGCCCCACCTAACGGCAAAAGATTGCTGGGAATACCAAAATTTCAATAAATTTAATATGTACATGGGAACCTTCCTGTCTTATAGTTTTTTAAATAAAATATTGTGGTTCACTCTATCGTATGCCTTACTTATATCTAGGAAACAGCTATAAATAGTTGAATTACTGTGCATGTATTTAGATATTGTTTCTTCGAGTACATAGATGCACAGGTCATGATGATAAAAACCCACTCTAATAGACAGAGTTTATTTCCACAAAAGTTTCGATGCCCACTGGCATCCTCTTCCCGAAGAGGATGCCAGTGGGCATCGAAACTGTTGTGGAAATAAACTCTGTCTATTAGAGTGGGGTTTTATCATCATATTTTGACCTTTACGTAGAAAAAAGTGAAGTTTTTTGCATTTATGATGCACAGATCAGTTGAGTGAGACCTTTTAAAACCAAACTGATTAGATGTCTGTAGGTAATCATTTAAGCGGAGTAACAAGAGTTTTTCTAGTAGTTTCGAGAAGCAGGAAGCGACAGAAATAGGCCTGTAATTATTGCTGGACAGACTGTCTCCATACTTATTTTTGACCAGGGGCAAGATATATACCCTCATGATACGCATGATATATACCCTCATATACCCGCATATATATATACACACCCGCATGATATATACCCTCATATACGCAGTGCTGTGCCCACTAACTCCTAAAGTTAGCACCGCTAACGCTAATGCTAACTACCATAAAATTTAGCGCCGCTAACGCTAACGCTAGTTTTTTCGTTAATTATTTTTTAAACCACCCCAATTTATGTATGTTCTGCCTTCTGTCCTTAACAGAGTCTGTCCGAAAAGTTGCAGCTTACAACCAGGGCCGTAACTAGGGTTTAGAAATTAGTGAGGTCCAGATTTTTTCGAGCGCGGCGGGACGAGCAAAATTCAGACCAAAATGACATCTACAAACACAACCCAAGCTATACACTAAACACAAAACACAAAACGCTCGACGCTCCCTCTTTTCAAAAGAAAAGCGGTAATATGCGTTTCATACACGGAGAACGGTTCAGTCTCTTTTTTTTTTTTTAGGAAATAATTACCGAGGTCCGGACCTCGGTGACCTCATAGGTAGTTACGGCCATGCAGTTACAACCTCTACATGCTGATGTCATGATCAACTTGCAGTTAGTGTTGCTTCAGTCTTTTATAATGGAGATTGCAGTCGGCGAACCAAATTTTAGTACAAGTGGTTTTGAAAAATTAGCGATTAACTTTCTCTGAAAACGTAGTGGCGCTAATAGTATTGCTAATAAAAAATTAGCGGCGCTAAAGTTAGCGCTGTTAATCCCAGCACTGTACATACGGAATAAGAGGAAATATCCTCGACTGGTTTAAGTCATATCTTCAAATCGTCAACAGTACATCAGATTAATACATAATTTATCCGACAAGGCGATGCTAACTAATGGAGTACGACAAGGATCTATTCTAAGCCCATTACTATTTCTAATTCACGTCAACAATTTTCTTCTCTCAACCACATTAAATTGTGTACAATACTCAGATGATACCACACTTACTTCTTACCGTCATAATGCAGATTTTCTGGTTAATAAAATGAACAGGCAATTAGAAAATGTGGCTAAATGAATGTGTGCTAATAAACTTTCAATAAACCTGACAAAGTCATCTTATATGATTATTACCACAAAATATATTAATGTCGCGCGTGTGTGCGGGCCACTTCCCGCTTGCGACTTTTATGATGAACGCACTTTGGACAATCCAACGAAGGTAGTCGTTGTTGGTTAAGCTCGGCCTTAGCCGTAGAGCATCCGAGTAAAACAGTTTCGACTAAGTTTTTTTTCGGAGTGAATGGAAACACCAGTTCTAAATTGGAGTCTTCGTTCACTCATATAATTTTTATTACACAAAGTAAGGGGTTCCAAAAAACCTTAGCCCCCCCCCATTTGCAGCTTACATGTTTACTTATATCGAAATAGTTTTTAGTGATTATAAAAATATATAAAATTCTTTATTTATTACAGGTATTAAAATTACTCTAGCTGATAAAGTGATAATATAATGGCTTCTCAATTAATTGGTGATTCGGAGAGGCAACGTGTGATAGATCGCATACGAGCAATAACATTTCGGGAAGCTCGTGATGCTGGAGCCACCGTTATAACACGTTCATGGGTTGCCAAAAAGTTGCGAAGAAGTGAGGACTTTGTCAAAAGAAATTGGAATAAAACTTTGGATGAATGTGAAATGGATACAACCAAATCTGGGCGCCCAAATTTGCCACTCTCTTAGGAAACAAAGGACGTCATTGTAAACGGTACGCGTAAGCGGAAAAACAGCTGTGCTAAACTTTCTAGAGAGATCGAAGTGTTGAAAGGAAAGATCCTTAGTGGTGAGATCATTCGACTGTACCGTCATAGGCAAGGTTTAAACCCTTGGCATGAACTTCCAAAGCCAAGAAAAACTCAACTTAACATCGATGACAGAATGTGGTTTGTCCATTATCTTGAAGATTGGGATGTGGGTGATTTCATGCATTTAGCTGTCTCCGATGAATTTTTTGTTTACGTAACACGTCGGCCTAACTACCAAAATGATCGAGTGTGGGCCACAACACCAGATGAAATCGATGACAATGAACATTATCGCGAATTATTAAAAAGTCCAGACTGTGTTGGTGTGTTTGTTTTGTTCACTGCAAAGAAGCTCATGTGGGTGCTGAAGCCAAATGGTCAGAATTGGGATGGACAGTATTTTCATGATATTATTCTATCCCAGCATGTCATTCCTTTTCTAAGAAACCCAAACAATGTTATGGATGTCGATCAGGTCACACTTCTGCACGATAAGGCCCCCTGCTTTAAGACATTAGCCACTCAACAGTTGTTGCGGAACCATGAGATCGATTTCTTTGGAAATGAAGAATGGCCAGGAAATTCTCCTGACCTGAACGTCTGTGAACACATTGGATCAGTTATAAAGGACAAGGTTGAATGTCCCTTGTTTCAAGAACCTGCAGCAAATCGATTTTCGAAGGATACAATGACGCAACACATTGAAACTGTTTTAGCAAATTTGCGTAACGATCAAGATCTATTCACGTCACTTTTGGCAAGCTACCCAAAGCGAATTCAGGCTGTCTTGGAAGCCAATGGCGGGAACACCAAGTTTTAATTGTTTCTCATTAAATGCAGGATTAAATTCTCTTTTGTAAGGTTTGTTTAGTTTTACTGTACCTCTAATGGTTTAGGCCAGTGCTCTTCAACCTGGGCGGTACCGCCCACTAGTGGCTGAAGGATCTCATTAATCTAAAGGTAATTGCAATTAATTTTATTGTTTTATGCAGGGTATATAACTTTTAGTTTGAGTTTTTGCATTTTTAATTTTGGTGGGCGATACAGAGATTCAAAAGTTACAAAAGTGGGCGGTAAGCATAAAAAGGTTGAAGAGCACTGGTTTAGGCCATGGGCGGGGGGGGGTGGCTAAGGTTTATTGGAACCCCGTATATACAAAACGAGGCATTGATAGTCAGAAATTGAAAGGGAGAGAGGTTCGACCCCTTTTTCCAACGGCTCAGGCAGGAATTTAAAATGAGGAGGCTCGTCCTCCTCGAGTAAGGGGTAAGGCAGGAATTTAAAGCGAGGAGGCTCGTCCTCCTCGAGTAAGGGCTACGGCAGGAATTTAAAGTGAGGAGGCTCGACCTCCTCGGGTAAAGGCTAAGGCAGGAATGGTTTAATTTACAATACAAGAAATAAATAAGTCTAAATTTTGGGGGAATGCAGTTGAAGGTTAAGCTCCCACTTTAACTGGAGAGCTAAAGAATTCTGACGTTAAGCATAATTTTAAGCATACAACGTAATTTAGAAACATAAAAAAAATTAACCAAAAAATACTAATTTTTGTAAGGTATACACTTTTGGATGGCGACATAATGTCGGGGTGCCGACATGTACCGAGTACATTAAGTACATTAATAACATCATATTAAATTATTACCGTTAATTACAATTTTAGCAAATTGTTAATTGACATATCTAATACTGAAGTAATCTAAATAGGTGATACAATTTATATAACGAAGGAGAGTTAACCGTTGGTCTATAATTTAAAGGGGATTAACAACAATGTTATATATTTTTAGTTAACAATGATTACACCAAATTATGTCAAATATTTTCAGAAAAATGGTTGGTTATCATAGTTTGAAAGCCTAAATAGCCAGCGATGAGGAAAGCGGAGGAAAAATACGGTGTGCTTTCCATTGGAAGTACACGGACATTTATGATAACGTAACACATAAGTAATATAGAATGTGAATGACAATTAGGTAGAAATAGTAAGTACAAGTAATGAGAACGTGGATAACTATGTGACGTAAGCAGATAACGAACGAGTGGCCTGGCAGGGAAACAATACAGTATATTATAATAACATAACATAACATCTTAACGTTATAAATTGGTAGCAGAAGCAAGAGAGAAGAGTTCGGATTCAGAGGCTCGCTTTTGGCGACGTCATCGGAATTCGAACATTCGTATCAGCATTAACGAATATCTTGCGAGATGTGAAATAATTAAAAGAAAAAGTAAAAAGAATACATGTGGACGTATTTACATGTACGTAACTATGTACGTAATCATGATCATCAGGGGACATGTACGAATCCACAAAGTATTGTATGCATATCAGTACGTAACACAATAGGTTGTGCGTAATATAGTCGGACACGAGTAAACATGGACTGATAGGTTCATAGGGCATAAGTAGACAATAGGTAGATGAATGAATAAGAAATAAAATTAATAAAGGATAGCGGTCAAGAAAGGACATGGATGTATGAATGAACAATATATAAATAATGACGTATAGAGTGTAAAGTTTTTATTATTATGTTAAAGAATTTACCATACATTGAATACGAAAGATATCCACATACTAAACACGTGATTCAGTATTCAAGGTATGGAAAACGTGAAGGCAATTAAGTTACTTTATGACGTCATAGTTTATCAAATTATTCAATACGTTAATTCCTAATTAATACGCCATAGTTATTCATTTCGTACGTACAGTATAAGTTATTATTGGGAGAAATTAGAGGAAACGAATTAGAGAGACAGTTTACACCCATGGTACAAGAGTGAGTGAAACTATTAATTAAATATATATACTTATACCAGTATAGGATCTTTTCCGTTTGACTGCCGCCACTGAAACATAATTAAACTTTTTGTATTTTGTATTTTAACTGAAATGTCTTGATGATACAAAATAAGTTACTTTATAAAAAAGCTTTTCTTAATTTCCCCTCCAAATTTTGTTTCTTATAAACAATTTTAATTACTTTCAAGATCCATGCTTAATTTTTAAGTTTTAATCGTGTACTCAGAAAAATAAGGGGATCACCTGAAGATCAGGGCCTCCAGCCTTCTTTAGTTAGCTTTATAAGGCTAACTAACAAAAATATCACGACCTAACCTAACCAATCGTCAAGGTCGTACAGTTGACCTAACGATTGGTTAGGTTAGGTCGTGATATTTTCGTTAGTTAGCCTTATAAGGCTAAGTAAAGAAGGCTGGGGGCACTCACCTCTTATGTTTCAATGGCGGCAGTCAAACGGAAAAGATCCCCAGTATACAGTAAATATTAAGGAATTGGTACATTTGAGGAAGAATTAAGTAAATGAATAAAGAAGTATAAACAAGGGTTCAAATCGGAGCACCGACAATTCAGCGCAGGACAATTCAGCGCCGACAATTCAGCGCAAAGACAATTCAGCGCAAGACAATTCAGCGCCGATAATTCAGCGCAGGACAATTCAGCGCCGACAATTCAGCGCAAAGACAATTCAGCGCAAGACAATTCAGCGCCGATAATTCAGCGCAAGTCAGTACAGTTAAAAGTTTAGTTAAAAATAATAAAAATAAATCGAAATAAATAAAAAAGAGAAAAATTTGTATATTTATATATATGCTAAATTGGGTCTGTATCGAAGGAGTGACATTTCAAAGGAGTGACATAACAAAGGAGTGACATAAATACCGTAACGAAGGAGTGACATAACGAAGGAGTGACAAATCGGAGATAAAATTCAAAGGAGTATAATTATTAAAATTTTATTTAAAAAAACAAAATTTGTTAGAATTGTTAAAATTAAGATTTTATTTCAAAAACTAGAAACCTAACCTAACCTAACCTAACAGTTGCAAGCCTCTCTTCCCTCTGGATTTGTTCTTTCTTCTTCTTTGTTGGTATTTTCGCGCTGAATTGTCTGGCGCTGAATTGTCTTGCGCTGAATTGTCTTTGCGCTGAATTGTCTTGCGCTGAATTGTCGGCGCTGAATTGTCCTGCGCTGAATTGTCGGGTCACGGTTCAAATCATGCCACATTCAGTGTGCATGCATAATCTAATACAATTTAGGGATGAGGGTTAGATGCAAGACAACAATAATTAATTATAATAAATTCTATAACAAATGGAAAATGAAGATATGGGTAATATTCTGATGGTGACATTGATACAAACTATAAAATAAAAATTGGGAATACTACTCCTGCAAAGGTGAATGAGGTTGAAGCATTTAACATTAATTTAGGCGAAAAACTAGATTTCAGAAGTCATGTACAACATATCAAATCCAAAATATCAACATTTCTCTTCATATCCCGTTAACGCCCAAATATTTTGCGTTGAATTATCGTGATAAATAGGCTTAAATAATTGGGAGTAAAAAGCATATTTACCCGAGAAAATTTTTTAGAATTTCTTTCTCAGAAATAAATGACTGAAATTTGGTCTTTTTTTTTTTTTAGGACCATGGGCACCTGAACTACAAAGTTTAACATGATACCACCAGTGCTGTTTGCACATATAAAATAAAACATTTTTAGGGAATTTAAAATCATATCAAACAAAACTATTTATTTTACTCTATCCAAAACTTATACATTATTTTCTCAGTACTGTAATATAGTCCGAAACATGAAGGTTATATCATACTTTTGTATAATGGAAGTCTATATTAGTCTTCTTTTGTATGCCATTTGGCATCACACGCTCCAAAGTACAATCCAACATTGCACTTCATGCGCTGCTTACTCACTTATTTTTTGCAATATGCACACTTTTTGTTTTCCTCCTTCCGTCCTAACAAGTCGGTGCCAAATAGGGTGGTATCTTATTTCTGGAAGAATTTTTCCATGGTATTGTTTTGGACTTCCAGCAGATTTTGGCAGAGAGGGAGAAGGAAGTTCTGAATAAACCCTCGTAATAGTGTGTTTGAAGTCCAACAATGGTGTTTGATGATCATTGATAATATTATGAAGTACCCACGCATTTATTACTGCTGTGTCGAGGGAGTTTTTGAATAAAGTGAAGTACCATTTTTTAGAACTTGTACCCATGCGATATTTTTGAATAAGCCAGTCAAGGTGATCTACTCCACCCATGAATTTATTGTACCGTAGTTTGAGATGTGGTTGCGGTATATTTATCTCCTTGTTACACCTTGTTACGCACCTTTTGGCAGATCTAAGAGGAGTAATTGGTTGATGGTTGGTTCCCTTGGTAACCTGGCTGTTGTCATTCCATTTCACAAATAGTATTTAATTTTTTCATCAAATTTGTAATCATAAGTTCCACGTTCTTCTTCATAGACTTATCTTTTAGAGTGCATTTAGCAGTACGATTTGCGCGTGTAGTTCCAGTAATTCGGATTCCTAAACCTGACATATGAGCCAGCAAGTCGTGGCTGGTAAAGAAATTATCAATGTAAATTTCATGATCATCCGGATAAAGTAAATGATGAGTCATTTCTAGAACAACCTTAGCTCGAAGGGTATCACGCAATTCATTTCCAACAGATCGTTTTTTTCTTTGCCTTGATAAACATTCGTCTAGTTATTGCACAACACATGAGCCATTGCTTAAAACGAAATCTTATTGGTTTTCTTCGAATAAACTGCTTCAGAGAATGTCTTCCATAGTATCGTGCAATTTGCTCATCTATGGACAGCTCCACAGAAAATATTCCAAATGATTTGAAAATTTCATTCAAGTAATCAGTGAGTGGACTTACTGTATTTTGAATGCTCTATCTAGGGCATGGTTAATTAATCATTTTTAGGATAAAGTGATGAATGATGAAATTGTCTAATTAATCAATGCTTAACTGATAAAAATTTAATAAAAATTAAATACTTCTGAAAAGAGTAAGAAAGAGCTTTATTGTTTCTATTGCATGAGATAAGACCGAAGAAAACATTTTGCTCAAACATTTAGTTTGCTTTAGTTCAAGAAATCAGGCATGGGGGGATTAGACAGTTTATACATGCAAAACGGTGCCAAATTCAAATGATACATTACAAAATTTAATGTAAAATGATGGTGAAATTATGAGGAAAATTAATCATTTCCCACCATTTTCTAAAAATATTTTTTGATTAATTAATGATTAAATTCGAAACAATGATTAACTGATTAATCTGAACCATGCCCTAGCTCTATCTCCTGTATTATTTGGTACCTCTTTATTTCAACGAAATGAAGATATTTTTTTTTATCTCTATAAAGCTGCTTCGGGGCATGACATTTCTAACTATGGAAGTATCAAGATCCTCATCCAAACTCCAGCACTGCCCTTCGCAATAAGTATGATCACCAAAACGAGAATATGAAGGGAGCATTTTTTTCCAGACAATATTGTGCACTTTTGCAATTATTTTTTTAATGTTGTTCATAGTCAAGGGGTTTCATTTTCCTCTTCAGTGTATTGGTGAAATTCTACGGTACTTGTAACTTCTGGTGGAATAAAGGTTGGATCCCTTTAGTCACCATCTATGACATCATCATCAAAGTCTTTCAGTTCATCAACTAGTGGTGGGACTTCTGTGATGTCAATCAAATCCACAGGATTGTCCTGTATGTGGTTTACAAAGAGTAGAAAGACTTCACACATATAGGCGGTGAATTATTTATAATGATTTGGGTAATTGTATACAATATCCCCCTCACCTCAGTTTCTAATAAAAATTATTGCAATGCGTAGAAAATAATAAATAAAACCTTTCCTTTAAGTAAAAAAATTTCCGGTCGATCATATTTATGGAGATATTAACTTTGTATAATTATTTACCACGCATCGGTAAGGCTACGCCCCCATTCGGTGTTAAAAAAATCAGTTATTTGATGGTTGTGGTCGCACAGACATGGAAAGCGAAACAGTGTGTTCATTTTGTTCACTATCTTACCACGATACGATTCTTAAATATTCAAATAATTTACCAAACTGCTTAGACTTTTTTAAGAAGCACGGTGTTGTAAAGAATGAAAAGTTGTGCCCAAAGTGTGAGACTCCGTGTGTTTTTAACTTAGAAAGACGTACCTTCCGGTGTCGCAGGCGTATTAAAGTTAAACCCTATGCCAAAAAAAAAGGCTATTAGCAAGCAGTGTGACTTTGAAGTCAGCATCTTTAAGGGCACATGGATAGATAAAGTTAAGATGGATTCCGACACTGTAATTTTATTTGCTGCTGCGTATTTGCATGACCTATTTTCGTATTTGTTTGTGCGCGATAACAAAACTTACCAACCGTACAATCGCCGACTGGTCTTCATTTATGCGCGAAGTGTTCATTTATCACTGCATGGACAAAAGTGAAAAGCTTGGGGGATCTGGTAAAATTGTTGAAATTGATGAGGCTAAGTTCGGGAAATGTAAATATAACAGAGGGAGAGTGATTGATGGCACGTTGGTATTTGGCGCAGTTGAGAGGAGCTCCACAAAAATCTTTTTGAAGGCAGTTGAGAACCGCACTAGCAAGACCTTGGTAGACTTAATGAAAAGCAATATTTTACCAGGTACCACCATTATTTCTGACTCATGGATAGGCTGACCATATTTCCTTGAGACAAAAACGGGACATTGGGATGGCAGAAAAGGGACGGGGGTTATGTAATATTCTGTATTCATGAAAAAGTAAGTACATAAACATATTGAGCTTACAATTATTCTTCAGTGACAGAACCCATACAGAACCCATAAAAAAACCGGTACTGTCCCGTTCAAAACGGTACGTATGGTCAGCCTACTCATGGAAGGCATTTGACGCACTGGCTGAAGAAGATTATAATCATTTAAAGGTGAATCATTCCCTCAATTTCGTTGACCCTGTAAGTGGCGCTCATACTGAAACAGTTGAGAGACAGTGGCGAAATGTACGGGCAAATGTACCGAAATACGTTCGCCGGATGATTCACTTTCCCGGTTACTTGGCGCGGTACTTATTTTTCAAGGCCTACCCACAACCTGCAGGACGTTTACATCATTTCTTTACTGCGGTGGCGCAAATTTACCGGCCTACTTAAAAGTAAGTATTACCGTTGTTGATATCGAATCTTTTTTATGAAATATACCTCACAGTCGATGTAAAACCTTTATTTATAGTATGTAATTACTTTAATTTGTTTGCGGTTAGGTTAGGTTAGGTTAGATTAGGTTAGGTTGGTTAGGTTGGTTAGGTTAGTTTCCGAAAATAAATAAAGTAATTACATGCTATAAATAAAGGTTTACATCGATTGTGAAGTCAATTTCATAAAATTGAGGTGAGGGGGATGTATACAATTACCATGATTTGAAATAACATACAGTAAAGCAGGGGTCTTCAACCTTTTTTGCTTCACTGCCCACTTTTACAATATTTTGGCATCTGAAATAAGTTCACCACTCACCTAAACCATATTAACTTAATAATTACTAAAAAATTAAAAATTTTAAAATGTTATTCATACATATTGTATACAAATATTAAAATAAATGTTTAATTACTTTTAATGCGAGCCTTGTGGTTGGTGCCTACTAACCAGGGACTCAATGTCAGGCTTTAATTTACTAAGGGTCAGACGAAGATCTTCTCTTTTTGATACGTTCAAACGATTTCTTTCTTTGGTCAGGAGATGGTTGACTGCACTGAATCCTGACTGAACTAGATATGAGGTAGGGAATGCTAGCAGTATTAATGAAATTTTGTTCCACAAGTGTAGAGAGAGAGTAAGCATTCTTGTTCTGCCAAAGTTGTGCATATCCACCTCGGTTAAAATTGGTTTTACACTCGTCGTCATGAAGCAATTCAAATATCTCATCTTGGCACGTAACTTTCACGTCACACACATTTGTGATGAATGAAGTCATCATCCATGTATCAACCTTCACGTCTATTATATCGCTGAAACAATTCTGCATATCAATAAAGGTGATCTCCAAACTTCTCTCTGTCACCAGTTGTAAGATCATCTTTGAGAGAGAATAGTTCTGGAAACTGGTGGAATTCTTTCTGTAGAATGTTTTGCCTGAATAAAGCTAATTTGTCGATGAATATAAAGAAAACATTTTTGCAGTCAATGAGTGTCGCCTTGAAGTCTCAAGTTAACCTCGTTGAATTTCTTAAATATTCCAGCAAAGTAAAAAGCATCCATCTTTACTCCTTTTAATTCGTTGAAGAAATTTTTATAAAATTTATTTTTTATCTTTCAATTTTAAAATCTGAACTTCACTTACTTTTGTAGCGCCCACTAAAACCTCAAAACGCCCACTGGTGGGCGCTACAGCCCACGTTGAAGACCCATGCAGTAAAGTGTCACTATGAAATTCAATAAGACGATATTAACTTCTTTTATTCCCTTATGTTACATGGGCTGTCTACAGGTGGCATGTATGACTGATATGAATGAAAATTTACCCCCTACAAATCCTACTTTCTTTCTTATTGCCATTATAGAAAACGCAATAATTATTTTTCATGTGCCTATGGTCCTTTTTTAGGGACCAAGCTTCTAAATCCTAAAACTCAATTACATCTACATATTTTGTTTGGTGCTGGTTAAGTATGCGGTCTACCTACGATTCGGCGGTCTACCTTTTAATTATAGCTTCCTATCTTGTTTACTAATTGTTTGTTTACATCCCATTGTCAATCGCCCTTGACGATTGGTTAGGTTTAGTCATGATATTTTCGTTAGTTTTAACGAAAATATCATGATTAAACCTAACCAATCGTAGGTAGACCGCACACTTAACCAGCACCTTTCGTTTTTATAACAATCACAACAAAACGTATACAGATTAATGAACGTGTGGTGCAATTTTGAAGTCAGTATTTAAAACTCTTCGTAAAAATTTACTATACAATTCAAGGAAACCTGAAAAGCAGGTTACTGTTAAGATTTTCATTTTTGTTTAGGTTTTGTCGTGTTCAGGAATACCAACCTATTAAAAAAAAAAATGTGCCAGAGCTTTGTAACAAACTTAGAGCGACATTCTCAGCCAAACATTTTCTAAGTTTACAATAATTTACTACTGTATAATAAAAAATAAAAAATATCAGTCCTTAAAATAGGACTACGGACGTTAACGGGTTATTTAAACTAAAAACAGACTCTTCCTCAAAACGTATTCCTTACCCTATATTATTCCTTCATCCATCCACATTTACTATACTGCATTATAACATGGGGTAGCTCAATGAAATATATAAAACATCCTTTGAAATAATTTATAAAAAATGTCTGCAAACTCTCTCGAATAATGACAACGGACAAAGTCACATTTCCCCAATATTTAAAGGGCTAAATATTTCAAAACTAAATAACTTATAAAAATTCAATGTTGCTGTCAATATGTTCAAAGTTATCAATAAAAATCAACATTCACCACCCATTTAAAGAGCAACCACCCCCATCAAATACACCATCGCTATAACACCAGGCTGTCCAGCGATTTTATAAACAAACCTAACTATACAATAGAAACTGCAGGAAATGCACTCGCTTTCAAAGAAGCAGATGTATGGAATGCAATTCCCATAAATATCAGGCAGTTTTCATCACTAATTATATTTCGCAAATCACTAAAAAAGCGCTTAATTAGCTCCTACTCATGTAAAAGTTCACTACTGACATTTCGGAAAACTTTTTGGAATGAAAAACCAATTTTTTCTACTATAAAATTTTTTAAAATTTGGTCGTTTCAATATTTATTTATTTTTTGATGAAAATTTAGTTTATTTTTAGATAATTATGATTTATACAATAGTAATGAAATTCCCATTTTATAATCAACTATTTAAAACATACTAATTTCACTGAGAACTTTTAACTTCGTAATTTGGTCTTTTTACTCGTATATTTTTTTATTAAACATAATTTATATTTTACTAAATATACAATAAATCATTTAATTTTAAATTATGTAACATTTTGTAAACTTTATATTGCATTATTATTATTATGTTTCCAAAGGCATATTCAGATAAGGGTACTATGAATATATTAATGTCATATCAAATATCTAAAAATTGTAAAACTCTCTCACTTGTATTCTTTTCTGAATAAAGATTCTTTAATTAGAATTTAAATTTTGAATATATTTTAAATATTTAGTCAGTAAATAATTTGGTTTTCATACCTCTTTACAACCGATAAGAAGTGTCGCAATCTATGGCTGGTGACCGTCGTCTTCCATGATATTTGGTTTTATTGAATCCCGACATTTTCTTTTACAGCTCACTCTTTATACTTGAATGTGTAAATAAGACGAACACTTTTAGCCACAAAGGAGCGAAATGATGGGCTTTCTGTATTTGATTCGACGGCCTTTTTATTAAACCGGTTTTTTAAAGTGATTTATTTTCTTTCTCAAACATATAAAGACGATTCGTTCGCTCCTAAACACGAAATTAATGATTCTTGTAGACGTTTTATGCGAATTAAAATTAAGCAATTTTATTTTTTAATTAAAATGGCAAGACGTTTGAAGAATAAAAATTATTTCTTTATTTCCGTTTACCCGTTACTGTATTTTTTTGAGGGATGAGCGCAATAATTAAAACATTTGTTAAACATATATTGAAACTTGTAACTAAACAGGATAAGATGAAAGGGTTTCATTTGGATTATGTTTTATAGTAGATCAAAACATTTACTCATACTGAATCATATCTATGTTCATCATCTTCATAAACTAAGGAAGCACATAACAACATTATAGATCAGATCCCGGAAAAAATATGATTCCCGTCTTTGAGGCAATTCTTTTAAGTCCTTAGAAAAAAAATGATGAATAGCAAGGAAGGAAGTGAAACCGGTGTGTGTGTGTGTGTGTGTGTATATATATATATATATATATATACAGGGTGTCCGAGAATTATCTGTACAATTTTTGGCTGTTATTAAAAGTCAACCATGAAGTGTAGAAATTCCAGTGTTGTCCCATTTTACAGAGACTCTCATTAAGTGTTTTCTGATACCACGTTTTGACAAGTTTTTTAGAAATGTACGCGGGTGACAGACATTGATAATTTAAAAGCAAGAATCACAGCTGCTATTGAGCGAATTGATGTGGATATGCTGCAGCGTACATGGCAACATTTGGAGTATCGATTGGATGTTTTGCGAATCACTAATGGTGCACATATCGAATGTTTGTAACAACGTTACTTTAATAAAAGAAACTTTTGAAAATACTGATTCTAAATAATCTTGTTTAAGAATTTTACGTGTGTTATCAAGAATTTTATTAAAAGATGAAATTGTACAGATAATGTTCGGACACACTGGAATTTCTAAAAAACTTGTCAAAACTTGGTATCAGAAAAAACGTAATGAAATTCTCTGTAAAATGAGACAAAACTGGAGTTTCTACACTTCATGGTTGACTTTTAATAACAGCCAAAAATTGTACAGATATTTCTCGGACACCCTGTATATATATATATATATATATATATATATAATATATATATATATATATATATATATATATATATGGTGTTCCAAAAAGTGTTCCTGTTTTTATTTGCCCGTTACTTTAGAATGAATGTATATTTTACTATTGGGGTTCCTTCTTCGGAAAGGTAACAGAGTGGGATTTTTATTCGGCATATACCTATATGCATATAGACTATAGAGTACCTATACATTTCTAATCTTTCATTACTTAATAACTAATAAATATTGTATATTAAAACTAGAGGCCGACCGATAATATTCCCAAAAATGTTCTCACCAGAAAATGAATGGATCTCTATCCCCAGCGATCCGAGGTTGCGACCAATAGGCGTCCAGGGCTGCTTCCACTCGTGCGTCTGGGACAGTGAACCTCGTGTCCGTATCCCTCGTTTGGGGTTCTTCAACTAGAATAGAACGAACGTGATCGTCGAGATCGCTACCTTCTGAATCGGAAAGGTTTTCCTAAAGAGCGATTTTCTTGGACGGAGAAACCGGACCACTTCGGCGGCGTTTCACGGCAATTGCACCTCCAATACACTTTCGTTGGGCCCTCTCCATGTGACTACGTATCTCTTGTCTCAACAATTCCTTGGCCTTTTCTCGCATGTCGTCATCTATCAGCCTAGCTCCTTTGAATCGGGGATCAACTGCTGTGGCTAGCAGCAGTTTCTCATTTGAATTATGCTCTCGAAATCTCTGTTCGAGAGAATCGCCCAGCTGGCTCTTCAGAATCTTGACACCAGCATCATTCACTGAGCACGCTGCACAGATTCCTTTTAACAGAGATTTGACTGTAGGTAAAACTTCTGATAAAAGCGAGTTTTCCTCACTGATTTTGAGCGTTGCAGTTTTGAAGACAGCAAGCACGTCAATAAGCTTGACCATAAGCTTCCATTGCGTTGAAGTCAACGTATTTTCTTCGGGCCATTCGACGTCATATTCAATAGTAGCTTGCTTTTGGGAAAGGAGTCGCTGCAACACTTCCAGCGTGTAATTCCATCTGGTTGGCACATCTCGAATCAACTTCAGTTAAGGCAAGTTAAGTTTTCTTTGAATTTGATGTAGGCGCTGCGTCGCTTGCGGAGAGTGGCGAAAATGACCGACGATTTTCCGAGCCGTTGTCAAAAGATTAGCCACACTTGTGCTTGTTGATAAAGTGACTCCTCAGGTTCGATGTAGAGAAGGTACTTGCGCTTGTTCCTCCACAAGAGACAGAGACACCGCACAAATTGCAGATCGCCTGTTTTACATTAGTGCTTGAAGCAGTGAAGAACTTCCACACAATGCTTAGCATTGTCACTCTCACTAAAGCAAAAGCGAATAAATTTATACCAGTAGTTAATAAATTTACAAAAAATTATTACACACTGTTGAACTGATTCACAACTTGCGAACTGAGGAAATGACGCCGCGATGGTTACGGGCTCGCTTTATATAGAGCGGTAATGAGTCATGGAAATTTCTAGAAGCGTCGGGATAAATCGCGAACACACGTAACTTTTCGGGCAGCCGGGAAGTTTCTATGATATTTGGAAAACGTCCGGTTTTTTTATTCTTGGAAACAAAAAACTATCGGTATCGGTACCGATACCGATACCGATACAACCACCGGTCGATGCCTAATTAAAACCATTCTTTCATCATTTTATACTTCAAGCAATAACTTTCCCTAAGGCCATAGAAGTCCTTACTAGGGTATAGTCTTTAAGGAAAGCCCCGTCTATAGTCTTCAGCGGGATGGAGCACCTCCACACACTGCTTGTGAATCTCGCAACTTTTTGAGGAAGCATTTTTACGGGCGACTAATCTTCCTTCATGACCAGTGGAATAGCTCCCATACTCACCTGACCTCACACTTCCTTGCTTTTTGTGGGGTTACATAAAAGACAGGATCTATTCAACCAAGTAATACACTTGAAGACCTAAAACCCAGAGTGTATGAGGTAATCAACAACGTCCCAGCTGAGCTATTTCCAAAAATTGTGTCAAACATTTGTGTAAGATTGAATATTGTGTTAGAAAAAAAGTGGGAATTACACTGAACATGTTGTTTAATTAAGGTTAATAAACTCCTATGTTTCTTATACCTAATTGCTTTTGTCTTTGTGTCTACATTCCTTTTTTATAGCTTAGAACATTTATTTAGAAATAGGGAAATTTTTTGGGAACATTTGGTGTGTGTGTGTATATATATATATGTAAAGAACGACGCCTGTATAGGAGACATTCCGCGCAAGATGAGGAGGGAGAACGAACAAATGAAAAATGAGGTAACCACCCGGGATCTTCCGATTGCCGGTCAGATATGATAACCACTACACCATGGTCCTCACTCGATCAGAAGTCGTAATTCTCCTACATACGCGCAGAAACTAATGCCCCGAGGGGGGCACCTCCCGCATGCCGCACCTATATATACATTTCAACCGCAAAGAACACGCAGTATAATTAACGTAAAGAACGACGCTTGTATAGGAGACATTCCGCGGAATGTTATACAAGCGTCGTTCTTTACGTTAATTATACTGCGTGTTCTTTGCAGTTGAAATGTGTATATATATATATATATTATATATATATATATACTGTATATAAAAGTCTCTGATCGGTCATGTGTACCTTGTGATGAGAATAGGATGAAAGTAGAAGTAACTTCCTCCATCAAATTTCCCAAACAAGCACCATTCTGAAAGCTCTCTCTCTCTCTCTCTCTCTCTCTCTCTCTCTCTCTATATATATATATATATATATATATATATATTATTGAGGTAATTAATATAATTTTCAATTTTACGAATATTACTAAAGTTTAAATGAGGTATTTTGTCAATTAAATAATATTACATAAAAATAAAGAATTGGTATATTATTTGACAGATTTGGGATTTTACAGTATAGGGTGTCAATAAATGATTACCCTGATTAAAGCATGCTATAACTTTTAAATAAACACTCGTATAGTTAATGAACTTAATAAGCTTCCACATGTGCACCCCTAGTGGCACGTAAAATGTCTAAACGGTATTCACACTCACGCCACACATTTTCCAACATTTGTGGGTTAACTTTTGCAATTACCTTGTAGGCGTGTAACTTCAAACGTTTGTGTAACACCTTGTGCACCGTAGACTTCGGTATCTTTAGTTGGCATGAAGCTCGTTTCACCGATTTCCTTGGTAACCGTGTGAAGGCAGTTTGAATGTTTTCCACCGTCCCATCGGAAACTGATGGTCTACCACTGCTCTTTCCCTTTTCCACGTTTCCAGTTTCCAAGAATTTTTTCATCCACGACTTAATTAACTTCACATCAGGTGGATTCTTTCCATACTTTGTTCTGAACCTTCGCTGAACACTGACAGGAGATTTTGTTTCTGCAAGCCACACAACAGATTGTGCCTTCTCTGTCACAGACGCCATCTTAACTGAACAGCTAGTACAGCGCTCCTAGCGGCGAATGCGGTAGACGAAACACACCAGCACAGAAACTCTATGCGTGTACGAGATCACCTGTAAAAAGAAAACGGATGTAAGATTCGTCATTAAAACATGAGAGCATACTGTTTTCAGGGTAAACATTCATGGACACCCTGTATATTCAAAGCCGATGAATAATTAATCATTCAGAGAAAGGTTACTTTTTTAAAGGTACAGTAATGAGTAAGAGTCGAAGGTCTGTAATTTTTTTTTTTTTTTTAAATCGATAATGTTGATTAATGAAAATCTAAATTAATCGTAATCCAAATTACGACAGTGTTCACGAATTGATTTATTTCGATGGTTTGTTCAAAGAACGTAATGTACGGCTGAAAACTCAATGGTGTGCGTCTGAATGTAATATGTATTGGCGGCAGGTAGTGCCAATGTAGTTCTCCCGACATCCAATACATTGAAATGAATAGACAACGTATGAAGCAAGATTATAGTAAGGTCTTTTTTTGTGGTTAAAATATTATTTAACGTCGTGTGTGGTAAAATGAAAGGAAATTTGATTTTACGGTAAGTAATGTAGTTAGATCATTTTGGGATCTTTGTAGAATGAAAAGTAAAGGTAGCCCCTATTGGATGAATGTATTTTAAGTACAGTACATACATACTTACATACATACAAACATACAAACAAACACGCATTAAAAAAAATTTCGTTTCAATGGATTTTGGGGTGAGAAGGCAGACATAGCTCGGATGCGAAAGAAAGAAGGTAACAAAAAAGAGAAATAAGATGGAAATGAGATGGGAAGAATCCCACTTGCTCCAAGTTCCCCACTTTACTGCCTTTTCTCTTTCCGTAAAATTGTGGATGTTTGTTTTTTATATTATGGGCTTCGTAAAACTCTTGGTGTATGTTATTTTGGAATTTTCTTTGTGATTTGTTGAAATGCGCGAGGGAAATGAGTTATTTTGAAATAAGGGTTGAAGGAAAGTTATCTTTGCAAGAAAGATAATAAGATATATGGAAAGCAGGTTAGATAAAATTGTTAATACAGTTAATTTTGTGTATATTATGTTAGCTGCTGTTAAAGTTAAAGTTCAGTGAAAGCGGGTTTGCCACAGACTGAAGTCGTGAATTTGTTGTTTACTGTAGTTACACTAACTTCTAGAATGGGAAATTATTACTTTCGTCTCTGGTAAATTTGATATTTTTGTGCCTCCTATTAAGATAATTAAGAAAGCTACAGTATGTCAATATATATATAATATATATTATATATATATATATATATATTATATATAAAACCCTTGGTTAGCTTCCGCTCGAATTGTTCATTCTGACGAAGGTCAAGTTTTTCACTCCACCTTAGACCTACAGTTTAATGTGGAATCCGAACCACGCCCGACCAGCAGCCCAGCGTCTTAACCACTAGACCACCTAGGGTACCCATTTATCTACCAACCACTTTCTTTTATTGTGCGGAAGGATGAACAACTGGGTTTTGCTGCGCGCCGGCTGCTGTCACCGGGTCTCGAACCCGGGGCCGATGGATTCGTCATCAGCGACGCTAACCACCACACCACCGAGGCGTATATATATTAGTGGTGGACCGGATGTCAGTTTTTCAACATCTGCGGATGCGGATCTTTAATTTCAATATCCGCGGATGCGGATGCGGATATTTAGTTAATCTATCAATATAATATAGAATTATGAATATATGACATAATTTTTCAAATTTCATGATATTATTATTATGGCAGGCAATGCATAAGAATTAAAATTAATATTAATGGTTTCATTATGATAAAAATAATAACTTTCTCAAGAGTTTCAGCCAGAGAAAATTCAATGAAACAAGTTTCATTCAATTTTCTATTACCAGGTATTTATATTTTGAGGTTTATATATTTGTTTGTTCATTAATAATTAATACTTTACATGAAATGTGCATGTCTGGGCCTTATAAGCTACTTTATAAGCTAATTTAATTGTAAATTGCATAATTTATTAGAGGTAATATCCGCATAACATCCGCAGTCAGAAGTGCGGATGCGGATGTTAAAAATGATGCGGATATCCGGTCCACTACTATATATATATATATATATATATATATATATATATATATATATATATATATATATATATCGTATATGTATGGATGGCCAAGATAAAAGGATGAACTTTAACATTTAAAACATTTTATTTAAACCAAAAACAAGAAAAAACATTACATATGAAATTGAAATTAAATAAAAAAAATATCTTGCTGCTCATGCGTTCAATTGGTCTGTATGGATACCAACGTGATCAACACAATAGCATTTTGAGCACTAAACGAGCACTAATGTCCGCATATTTCTTCGTTCTCCCGCATCGTTTGACATCGAAAACAGATCCGGTTGTGAATGTTTTCTCCAGTTTACGTAAATTTGCCTCAGTCGGAGGTGCTTTATTAAAATGCACTTCAAAGTCTTCTCTTATATCATTTTAAGTTTTATCAGTACGTTCTTTTTCGTGAACCCAAATACTTACAAGAAGACGCTCCTCGATTTGTATCCGCCATGTTGAAGGTCTATAGCCTACGTCATTATGAAATTTGTTTACATACCGCATAGTTTAGGCATGCCGAAGGTGATTATTCTAAGCATAACTGCTTTTGTTTGGCAAATTTGTGTGAATGTCATGTGTGATAGTTTCCATCATCAGTGTTAAAATATTAAAAAGGAACAAATAATTATAATAGATAAAGATAATCAAAAAAGATTTAGTGAGTAAATGATTTATTAGCGTCAATACAGATATATATTTACATAATAATAATGTTAAACTATTTGAATTACCAAATATTGTTGGAGAATTTATTAAGTAGGCTTACCGGGATTTGTGGAAATTACAAGTCAAAATCGCGGAGGAGTTTACTAACTTTAGCGCAGATTTTGAATATTGTGGACTTCATTTTGGGCGGCTTTTCCATTCAAGTCGAAGTTGTGCGTTTTATTTACTTTTTATGCAGGAAGGAGGGACCAAGAGTGAACGCCCACAAGAACGTCACCCCACTCAGAGAAAGAGAAGAAGAGAGCCGAAATCAAAGACCAAAGTTTTCGAAATGCCTGGACACTCTGTACTTGAAAGATTGGAGGTCAGAGACAGGGGGAAAGATGGATTAAGGGAGGTTGTTCCAAAGTTGACCGGTTAAGTAAATGAAATATTGAAAATACCAATTAATCCTTGCGTTGGAGAGTTGGACAGAAAAGGAATGAGAATGTGTCGAAAGTCTGCTACTGCAAGGTATCCTTAAAGGAGAAGACATGCAGTCAGAGAGTTCAGAAGAGCAGTGTTCGTTATAATAGCGACAGTAAAGAGAGAGTGAAACAACATTGCGGCGAAGAGAGAGAGAGAGAGAGAGAGAGAGAGAGAGTAAAAGACGAAAAGCCTTTGATTCCACTTGTTCAAGTAGAGCTGTGTGGGTTGAGCCATCCCACAAATAAGAAGCTTAACTCCACACGGGCGGACAAGACCCCTGTACAGAGACAGAAACTTAGTGCGGGTGAAGAAATTGCGGAGCCGGTACAACACACTTAACCTCTTAGAACCTGTTTTAGAGAGAGAGAGTATATGTAATCTATCCAGGAAAGATCATGAGAAAAGGAAACACCAAGAATGTTAAGAGAAGAGGAAGTATTGAGTTGTATATTGTTAAAGATATGGGGATAGTCGTGTGGAAGATTGTGTCGAGCTGGCAGATGAAGGAACTGGGTTTTTGAGGCATTGAAAACCATAAGGTTTTCTCTGCTCCAATCAGAGATAGCAGAAAGATCAAAGGTTAGGTGAGCCATAGCTGTCTCACGGAAGCATGGAGTGACTGTTTAGGGGGACGCTTTGTGAAGCGGGTAGAGAAGTGAAGGGTGGAATCATTGGCATAGGAGTGGATAGGACAGGAAGTGCGACTTAAAAGATCATTCAATAGATAAAAGAAAGAGAATGGGTGACAGAAAAGAGACTTTAAGCCTCGTCGAGACCAGGATACTTTGTTTCCAAACAATGGATGTAAACAGTTGAGCGACTTTGTTTGTCGACTGTCCAGAGACTGTTTCGAAACAGTCGGGATACAATTGGTAAACATTGTTGAGTGTCCAGACCAAGTTACACCTCACACCCAGAAATTGGCGGGAATAGCAATTATCAACGTGATGTCGCTGAGGGACGATGTAACCGCTGCAGTGTGTGCTGCGTATGTTGTGATTGCTCCGGGAGAAAAGAGGCGGAAAGCAAGGCGAAGGCCTAAACGTTGGTGGATGAAGAAAGTTTTGGAAGAAGGAACAACATATGGAGATAAACTTATGACAGAACTGCCACAAGAGGATGGAGAAGGATTTAGAAGCATTTTAGGAACATCAGCATCCGATTTTGAGATGTTACTGTAAATGATTGGTCCAAAAATCTTTCGAAAGGATACAAACTATCGAGCCTCAATCCCTTCAACAATATGATTAGCAGTTGTATTAAGATATTTGGCCAGTGGGAACTCATTTACTAGCCTGATGTATACTTTTAAGATATCCAAACAGTCATTATCAGTCATCGTTCCAGAAGTGTGTGAAGCTCTCATTGATACCCTGAAGGAATTTGTAAAGGTAAGTCTGTTAAAGCATTTGACCTATTGTACATAGGTTCTCCTCCTCCTCCTTATGCCCCTCCCCATCCCCACCCCACCCCTTCCCTCCACCTTCCTCTCTCCCATACATCTAAATCGAAGCGATTTTGATGTATGGCCTAAAAATCAGGAAGGTAAATCTCGTAGTGTTGGGTATGCAGTTTTGACCTGACAAACTCAAACAAAATTGCACATCTACTTTATTATATAAATATATGCTTACCTCTCTTACATGGTTATCAGTGCTTCGGCTGCCTCTTGGAGTAAAAAGAGAAGCGGTTCATATCCGAACCAGGCACACTTCTTTGGGGAACAACCACTTCTTGGATTCAGTCAACTTTTTATGTTCTCTCCGGAACTGTTTTTAAAGAATGAATTTTTTCTCCATGTCATTATAATTCACACTGTATTCATTCGCCATTGTTTATATGGCGTCTTTCTTCATTGTCCGGTTTTTATAATCAGGACATGTAACATCCCACAAACGAGGCGTAGAATGCAACAATTCGATTAATGTAAGTGTCTTTTCAGTTGTCCACATTATGGGTGTACTTAACTCACGAACCTGAAAAAGACATTAACAAAACAACACGTATTAGCTGTTTACAAAGTAAACACAGGTAGGACTAAACACCGGAACACACCAGTTTACACTGACATTGGAATGTAAATGGCGGAATAAGCCTTCACATATAATAGCATATTAAAAAACCAATGTACTACTTCTTGGCACAAACTATAACATATATAATGCGAATGCGTGGAGATTCTAACCCATTTGACATCACGTCACTGTCCGATCTGAACATCTGACGATATTCGATATCTGAATCGTGCAGCTGCGTGGTGTTAAATATGTTAAAATACCCATGGACTTGCATTATATAAGTGATAACTTTATAGTAATAAACTATAATGTGATTTTACAATACCAATACATGCGTATTCCACCATTTCCGTTCCAATTCCATGGTTTTACCTGTATTCACGTGTTTAGCCTCACCAGAAAATTACAGTGCACGGGTCACACACAAGCTCGTCATCGACTGATCAGTGATCATTACCTCGTGTTGCCAGACACGTTCACATATACAAACTTTGTATGTTGTTTCCCATTTTCGATGGGAGACAGTAGACACGTAAATCCCTGTCTCGCAACTGTTTCTAAACAGTATCTCAACAGTTTTGGGTTGTTCCGCAATATTTGGGATACAGAAAGATTCTTGTCTCGCAACAGTATAGATACAATGTTGCACAACACTTTAGAAATAAAGTATTCTGGTCTAGACTAGGCTTTAGGAACACCACTATTAATAACTTCAGGAGAAGAACAGTGGTCATCTACAACCGTAGCTATATATCGGTCAGAAAGAAAAACAGAGATAGCGGAACAGATAGAGGGATAGAAAAAGAAGGATGGCATGTTTGGAAATTCAGCAAAGGTTCCACCGAAATCGTCAAAGGAGGATGACCAAGACAGAGAGATATGCAAGAAGATTGCCAGTAGAGCGTCCCTTGCGGAACCCATACTGCCTTCCTAAGTTTTTTTAATCTATCCTTAATAGGAACATTCTTAAACACCTCTTTACTCCCAATCTTCTGTCAGATCGTCAAAAGATGAAGGCAATTAGACGATAGTTATAAATTGAGAACGGTCACCCCTGTCTGGGACAGGCTGAATGAAAGCGAACTTCCAGCTGGAAGGAAAAGTACAAATGAAAGACGAAAGACGAAAGAGTTTGCCTGGGAAGGATGTCAGCACAGAAACAGAGTTCTTGAGAACAACAGGAGGTACCCCATCAGGACGGTACGCCTTCCTAGAGTTGAGCCCAGATAGGATAGAAATTTTTTTTTAAGATATTCTAATTTCAGATATAATTAGGTCACAGAGGGAAGGATTTGAGCTAATGTCGCTAATTTTATTCGGGAGAACGAGGGAGGTTATTTCATTATAGAGAGCTTAAAGGCGGAACTGTAGTCGTTAAGAGAAAGTTTCTTACTAAGAATGTGTAGGGATTGGAGTTAGTGTTAGAGACTTTCACCTCACTCCAGGGAGCAGACATAAAGGTGTCTTCCGGAGGAGCTTCCGACCGAAACTGTGTAGAGATTCAAGGATGCGGAGGTCGTTGGATGGTTGTGGAATCGATAATTTTGATAATGGTGGGCTGATTTCGATAGTTTATTTAGATAATTTATTTGGATAGCTTATCTCAATGAAGTTATTATTGAGATGCCGCGATGTCCGTCCACTCTTGTTAATATTTGAGGTGTGTACTACCATTATAGTTCTCGTTGCAGCGAACACAGTTAAACGAGAAATTGTGGAAGAAACGAGGGCTTGAAGGAGTTTTTCTTTATGATTAACAGCTGATTTGATGCTAATGTTATTTGTGAATGCAAATTGGAAAATTAATTTGGGAGTAAATTGGGGTAGGTTGGTTGCGAAGTTCGGAGTGTATTTTGCAACTAATATATCCGTCGAAAGGGGAAGGGAAATAGTGTTTATTTTTACTAACTGTAGGAACTTACTTTGGGGCGGGGGCTGATATATTTTATTGAGAAAACTTCTGCGTAGGTGTTGAAATAGGTGTTTAGGGAAGGAATTATTGATGCTAAAATTTAAAAGGAATTCTGTTTGTTTATGGAAGGACGAATAGGAGGAACAAATATATCATAATTGGTATGGTAGATGAGAACTTTGATACTATTGATTTCATATAATGAGGGGATCTGGCTTTGGTACTTGGTGCCTAGGCTTGTATATGTCGGTTTCCAATATATGGAGGTACTGAATTTGTTATCTTTTGTTATTGTTACGTCTAAACAATGTAGGGTGTTATTGGTATCGTTTATATATATAAATAAATAAATTAAACATGAAAAATAAATACTAATTTATAAATATATGCTAAATTAATGTAATACTGGAATAGTTATTTCTACCAATAAAGATTATATAATAATAATAATAATAATAATAATAATAATAATAATAATAAATGTTTTAATTATCGCATTAATATCGATCATACAATTTGGAGGAGAACGGCGTCCCTGCTCCGATCTCTTCTGAGCAGGGGCGTAACTGCAGTAAAAAAGTTGGGGGGACGAACACAGTCCTATTGTTAGAAGCACTCATTATCTATGGGAGTAATTATAAAGCTTCTGAGGGCTTTGGTCGAGGCCAATGCCAAACTATAGGTATCTTCAACCGATGCTCCGGTACCTGCGGGGCCAACGCGTCTACCTACTTTGATTCGGTCGTCCCTTAGCCTCTGCCGTTACCAGATGGTCTTCCAAGGAGGTTTCACTCTGGCTAATGTAGGGTGTCTCCCTCTTACCCTAACCATTTGGAATTTTACGAGATTTTGAAGGTCCTTCGCAGTGGCGGCTCGTGACTAAAAATTCTAGGGGTGCTGTCTCTAAGAATGGGTTGAAATAATTACTGAAATAAAAGGATGAGCATTGAGCAATGAATAAAAGTTTCAAAAGTTATTGAAAAAGTTATTCAGTGAGCTCATCCTTATATTGTTCTTGATTGTAGTAGTTGGTCCTTCGGATTTTTCAAGAGCTCAAAGACTCCCGTTTTTCAAATTCAAGGAGTTTACGGAAGTAGGTAGCTACGTCCCTCAGGATTGTCTTCCTCAAGTGAGACCTTGGGAATCGCACAGTAGGGAATTGACAGCCATTCTACTATGGAACTGTCGTAGACTGAGGGCTACAGGCGCGGATCCAGGGGGGGGGTCGAAGGGGTCCGGACCCCCCCCTGCTCACGGTGACCAACGATTTTTCGATTGCGTTTGTTTGCTCCTATATATGAAAAATAAGACCTGAAGACTTAAAATGGCTTAAGGTACATGTATCCCGGTTGCCACAAAATTAATTTCCTTAAAAAGAATAAAGAAAAAAAAGTTTATGTCCGATCCTGAGACATTTCAGACCTGGCCTGGGTGTGTGAACAAGCAGGATTTTGATAACGGGAATATACTTCAAATCCATCTAAAGCTATCTTCAAATATGAAAATTTCCTACCGAGGGGGGGGACACCCCCTTCGGGCACCCCCCCTGGCGCATATCAGTAACGAGCCCCACCAAGACTGGACCCCCCTCTGCTTAAATTCCTGGATCCGCCCCTGGGCTAACAGGAAGGAACTTCATTTTTTTATCTAAAATTTCATCAGATTGTGTGTGTTTGCTGAAGGCAATGGTGGGAGGTGCAGTTACTTCCCCTCCCAGTGGTTTCGCAGCTTTTTTCTCCTCTCGTCATCCTGCGGCGATCATAATGGTTGGTATGTTATCTATACCTACTTTGGTGTCCCTTATACTCATGTCCCTTCCAGTTCTTCTATGCAGGTAGTAGCTATTCAGCGTTACCTGGAGTGAAGATACATATGTGCACCTTCTCCCAAATGATCCAGTTTCTCAAAATGATTTGGCCTCCATAGTTTATCAATTTCCCCGTCCACTACTTCTGCTCGGTGACTTATTGGACGTCATCTCCTCAGGGATGGCGAACCGACCCACTTTCATATCCATGACTTTCTTTCTGCTCCGCTGAAGCTCGATTGGATTCCACGGATTTCACATGGGAGGTGGTCGATGGCATCCATGGCAACAATCATTTTCCCACTTGTCCCTCTTCGCCCAGGAGACCTCCTTGTCCTTGTGTCCCTTGCTGGTGTCAAGATAAGGTTGACTAGCTACCTTTTAGGAACGTCGCGAATGTCTTCAGCTGTAGAGAAATTCTTGTCTGTCGATGAGGCTATGGAATATTTTATCTTCGCTCTTCATGCAGTGGGTCTTTAATTCTGTACTCTAACAAATAGATCATTTAGGAGACGCCCGGTTCTGTGGTGGTCAGATGACTACCGTATGGTTCGTCAGGCGATGAGGGCTTCGTACACCCGTTATCGTAGCCACAATTGCGAATATTACCTTTAGCCAAGCGAGTGTGCGTGCCCATCGAATGATGAACGAGGTTCGCTGAAGGTCTTGTTTGTCATTTGTGGCGGCGATAAATTCCGGAATCCAAAATTTCTCGAAAATTCCCGCTTTTCTCGTTATGCGAGTAGTCTAACTGTTTTGCGTTACCTAAATCTCCACCCAAGGTTTGGGATTCATACAACTTCTTGTCCACCCCCAATATGAAGTTTTAAAAACGGACCACAACCAGAGAAGACGTTTTTCTTCACTGCCCCTCCCTTACACAACCCCTTTAACCACTGTTTATTGATATTTAAATTTATTAAAAAAATTTTGACAACAAATGTAAAAATGTTATAAGACTTATTACATTTTTGCATTATTAATTTTAAGTTCTATTATAAGAAAATCAAAATAATTAATATTTCTGGAAAAAAACACCGATTTTAGGTTTCATTTATCTGAGCCTCACTGTCAATCCATGAGATTGAAAGTTTCTTTTCCTGAACCATTGACATCTTACTTTTTCAGGACGTCAGACCAAGAGATGAGTTGTTAAACTAAGGTGCTGAGTATTCACTATGCATACACCTATTGGATTCGATGGTCGTGAGACTAAAATCCAAATACAATGTGATTGTTTTTGAAAGTATGGTTTGGTTTCTTAAGGAGGTCGAATATCCGTGAAGTTACGGTTTCCAAAGGATTCTTTGGTTGTTACGTTGAATCTGGCCAATCTTTCTTAAGTTTCTGACTGTTGAAACAGTCTCTTTTAGGATAAAGACACTTAGACCTTTACAGTCTTCCTAGTTTTATATAGAAAACTATGAGTTCGAATAAAATATATTAACCTATGCTTATATTTGGTATTGTAATTTTACATTTATTCCATGTCATTGACAAATTATTTATCACTTATTTTGAGTTTAATCGATTCCTGCTTTGAACAAGATTGATTCTTCATCCTTTATTTATGCCGAATGGATTCAAACTTTGAACATAATTATTTTTAAAAAAATTATGAGAACCATAGTTCATTCATTCTTTATTATTTACTTGAACCTAACTGACCAAAAGAGTAGGCCTAGGATGAGGAATGGTTCCACTATAATAGTTATGACAAACATTTAATTATTTAATTGTACATATGTACGGTTTGTAGCTTATTGTGTTTCATACAGGTTCCTTCAAAACATGGTCCGCAAAACTCTTCCGACATTGAGACTAGAATTTTCATCAAGTTTATAAGCGGTCAGTTTTTGAGCACTCCTAATTATTAATTTGTCTTCAGAATGCTGAACACTCGTTCATCAGGAACTCTTGATGATTCACTGTCCAGATGTAAATACTTATATATTACTGTACACATATATATATATATATATATATATATATATATATATATAGAGAGAGAGAGAGAGAGAGAGAGAGAGAGAGAGAGAGAGAGAGTTACAAGAAGTTACAAGGGCAAGAAGTACCTCAAAAAGCCTTGCGGCCCATACCGAGGAGGTACCAATGCCAACGAGTGCCAGGGAAAAATTCCTACACATTGTCACAGCTAGCTTCTTGAACAGCCATCTCAGAAGACAGTAACACACATCCTCAAATAGTGTACAAGATTCAGTCTAACCTTTTCTTGAACTGATCCACAGAGGAACTGTTCACAACTTCTGAAGGTAGCCTATTCCACGTGTCACAGATCTTATAGATAAAGTAATTCCCACACATACTAGTGCTAAACCGTTTCAAATCCAACTTCCAACCATTGTTGCGAGTTGAGTTATCATTTAAACTGAACATGCTTCTAAAATCGACAGCGTTGAACCCGTGTAAGAGCTTGAAAACCTTGGTGAGTTGACCACGCAGCCTCCGAGTTTCCAGCGAAAACAAATTCAGAGTTCGTAAGCGTCGATTGTAGCCCATATACCTAACGGAAGGGATTAATTTTGTGGCCCTCGCCTGGACTCGCTCCAGCCTCTCAGTATCTTCCCTGAGGGTGGGCGACCAGAACTGCACAGCGTACTCCATGTGCGGCCGAACCAGGGAATTGTACAGAAAGAACACAATCTCCTTGTTTCGAAATTAAAATTGCCTCCTGATATAACCCAACAGCTTCTGGGTTTTCTTTTCCACCTCTACGCACTGTTTGGTAAACTTAAGGTCGCTGCTAATTAGCACACCCAAGTCCTTTTCCAAATCAGTGGCCTCGATATTACTCCCCAACATGGAGTAGTCCGGCTTGGGATTGGCGTAGCCAATGTGCATTACCTTGCATTTACCCAAGTCAAACGGCATTTGCCACTTTTCGGACCACTCTCCTATCGTACGTAGGTCCGCACGCAGTTGCCTGATCGCTTCGGGCGTCCCAACATTTTTGTAAATGATAAACAACAGTGGCCCCAAAACGGAACCATGAGGAACCCCGCTAGTGACCTAGGTCCAACCCGAGGTAACCCCTTTAATTACAACTCTCTGCCGCCTATTCTTCAGCCCATTTCCAATCCAGCTACCTACTTCCCCACCGATATCCAGCACGCTGACTTTGGCCATTAACCGGCGGTGAGGTACCTTATCAAAGGCTTTCTGAAAATCGAGATAAATTATATTAATCGCCCTACTCTTATCGTACTCACTCCACATGACGTGGAAAAACTCGAGCAGGTTGGTGAGACACAACCTATGCCGCCTAAACCCATGTTTGGAGTCTCCAAGCAGCTTGTTGGAATTCAAATGGTCAACGATCCTATCCGCTATTATCTCCTCTAATAATTTACCTACGACCGAAGTGAGACTAATGGGACGATAGTTCCCTGGACTTTCGTGATCCCCCTTTCTTAAAGATAGGGGTCACGTTGGCTTCCCTCCAGTCACCAGGCACCTGAGAGAGAGAGAGAGAGAGAGAGAGAGAGAGCATATTAAAGTATACGTGCCCAAAACAATGTGAAAGAGTATTTACCAGAGTTTTCAACACATTGCGTGAGATTGGTACACTTCCCAGCGCTAATGTTTCATCTGAACGTGAAGGTCAATAAGATGTGGATGAAGTGGAAAACATTCTTCAGTTGGTAGAGTGTAGTCCTACTACTAGCTCACGAAGAATTTCTACACGTCTCGGTGTACCACACTCAAGAGTATGGCGAACATTACGTGAGGAAGGCTTGCATCCATATCATGTACAGCGTGTACAACACCTTCAACCAGGAGACGCTGCCATGCGACTGGAATTTTGTCATTGGGTAAATGCTAATCGCCGATTGCTTCGATTAATACTGTTCACCGATGAAGCTACTTTCACCCGTGACGGTATCAACAACACTCGTAACTCTCATCGGTAGTCAGACGAAAATCCAAATGCCACTGTGGAAACAAATTTTCAACATCGCTTCTCTGCCAATGTGCGGTGCGGTATCATTGATGATCAGCTGATTTGCCCTGTTACTTTAGAGAATCGTCTTACAGGACAAAGTTACCTAGAATTTCTGCAAAATGAATTGCCAGGACTATTGGAGGATGTTCCTTTGGCTAAACGAGCTGTTATGTACTTTCAGCATGAAGGAGCTCCTCCACATTCTACCCGTCTGGTGATGCAATACTTAAATCAAACTTTCTCTGGTCGATGGATCGGCCGCGGTGGTCGCATTCAATGGCCACCAAGGTCTCCAGACCTCTCTCCGTTAGATTATTGTTTGTGGGGGTGGATGAAAAGTCAAGTTTACAAAAGAAAGGTGGATACACGAGACGAATTGCTCGCGCACATTTTGGATGCTGCTGCCCGCATAAAGGAACGTCAAGATCAACTCAGACGAACAACACGCGATCTTCGCACACGAGTTGCAAAGTGCATTGAGGTTGACGGTGGGATTTTCGAAAACGTATTGTAAACTGTAACAAATTTGTCATTTCTGTATCTGATACCATTTAAAAAATGCCAATGTTTAAACATTAAATGTTAGAAACAGTAATTGGTTTCTCTTTCTTGATTACCATTAACAATGCTTTTGTATATGTAGATTCAAACAGCTCTATCTCCGTAACCTTTCAGAATTAGACATGTTCATATGAATTTTTTTTCTCACAATAACCGATACTGTCACATCCCGAAGTATTGACCTTTCTTCCTGAAACACCCTGTATAAAAAACACCGCCATTATACCTTGATGTCTCAGGTCAATTCGAATCTTCAGTAACAGCGATTCTAACCCTAACGAGGCAAAACGAATTTATTTCCACTGTATTTATTCTTAAAGTTTAAAATATTGTTAGTATGTTGCTCTGGATTAACATATAAAAACTAATTCTCATGTAATTACACTTGCTTAATGAAGATAAACTGAAATGGAATTTAATTGATATTTCCTCCAATTGATTGTGCCACCCAGTTCAATTAAATTATTTTCATCAGTGAATATGTTCGTTGAAAAGCATTTCATCAAGCATGGAAGTTCGATAAAAAATATTTCATCCACCGAGGGCACTTCCTCGATGATAATATTTTCACATGATGAAAATTTCAGTATCAATGTAGAATATTGTCACTAGAGAAGCTCCTTCAGTGATTATAAATATTAAAATGAAGAGTTATGAACTTATGCAAGAGAGTCCAGGAGTCCTGTACACTTTAAATGCTTCTATGTATTTGCACCGTTATAGTAGACAACCTACTCGTATGCTCTCTCTTAAGTGTAACTATTAGTTATAAAAGAAAATACTTTAATTTATAAACTAAATACCTATTTATTAATAAAATAACAAAATAGCCATATGCTCTACGTATGTTTATGATCCTTATGCTGTTTGAGGTTTAGTATTATTGGATTATAATCTTTATTTCCAAGGTCTGTCACTGAAGACGAACATAACATTATCATTCATATTTTCCTTAATTTCTGAGAAAACTAAATAAATTTTTGCTTAAATCTTTAGAATTTTTATTTTGTATATTTTATAATTTAAATAAGTGAAGGATGAAGTTTTTGAATGTTGTTGTCATTACGAGTATAGTGGACAAAGGTGACGAAGGTATTCGATTGTTGTTGGTGGTGGTAGTGCAGCGAGTGAACAAGGTGATAACGTGTCCGAAGAACACTGTGGTATCGTGCATAAACTCAGACTTGAGCTATCAGTTCTATATTATAGGCTGAAGACATAATAACATAAATAAGTCACTGATGAAAAAAAATACGATAAAATTTATAATTTACTCTTATGTTCACAGATTAAATATTAAATTACGTTATCTAATATCAATTAAACATACCGAGGGACTAAGTTAGAATGTGTCTTCGCCGAAGGAGGATAAATTGAATAACTTCAATTAAATTAAATTCGTGATGGAAAGTTCCCTAGCCCACGCCTACTCTTAAAACTGAAATTTCTAACTCTGAATTTTCTGAATATTCTAAATGCGCTCAATCAATCTGAATAATTTTCTCAGTCTCGCGGAACTGTCTGAATCATCTCTGACTAGCGAAATTGGCTCAATCCTCCTCTCTTCTTCTGCATTGCACCTTTTGTAGTTGCCTTGGAGAGCATCCTTCTGAAGTTGTCATGACGCACCCATTCAGATTGTTTTTTCTGTCTTTCATTACAATTAAACTAACTGGAGAAACATCTTAAGTTTTCTATTCTAAAATTTATAATTAACTGCGCCTGTTACAAATTGTTAATTTATCTCTATTAGCCTATTGCTTTAATAATGAATGTTTATTAGAATTATTCGGTTAAATTACAATAATTTTACTTAGGATATTTGTCTCACGCGTTCCCGTGCCCTCAAGAATACATGGCGTCACCTTGTAAAGGTGCGCTATTGGTTGACTTACTGGTGTCCTATAAAGAAACGTGACGTCAATCAGAACGAAGGAGCGTGACTGGCCGCAAAGTAACCACATGATATAAGATGGCGCCACGTATTCGTATAAAAGTACAGAGTGTTGCACACTGACCTACGGTACAGTCGCATGACGCCCCTTGAACAGAGGTAACGCCCCCTAATCCTGTGTGGATCAAGATTCAAGATGGAATGCTTAACGTCACGAATCCAAAATGGCCAAATGTTTTATAATTTTTAACAAGGTTTACCCTCTGTTACAATTTATTACTAATTAATGAAAAATCTCATTATTACACTCCTAACATAAGAACAAGAACGAAAACGTATTTTTAATAAGCTTCTTTAATAACTATAACGACATCCGTCCAGAAGTGTTGTGACGTCAGTACTGTCACCATTTCTTAGGAATGTTAATACTCTATAATGGAAATTATTTTATTAGATATAGATTCTTTTAAGGTATTCCTTCAAATTAATAAGGGTCATTGAATTCCAAGTTCCAATTATTGTTTCGGTTTTTAGAAAAATAAACCTCAGTGAAAACGCTTCTCGCTCAATAGTTCTTAATATTCTTACGTATTTTCTACATTCATTAAAATGTAAATTTATCGTACTATTTGTATGTTTTATTTGCCATTGGAATCATTTGAAATAAACACGTTCTAATACTCAAAGAATAAGGGATTACCTTTTATATACACTCTTGTGTATATATATATATATATATATTATATATATATATATAATCAATAGGAATATAAAAACAAGAGATACGACTCTCAACATTTATTGGCCAAACGTTTCGGTCCACTCAGGGGCCATCTTCAGTGACTAAATAGAAGCATCTAAAAATAATCATAAAACTAAAGTAAATACAAATGTCAAACTGTACGATAATAAAATCTAACACAAAAAAAGTTAAAAAAATTGTTAAAAAACTATCTGCATTATAAAACAAAATAAAAGTAAAATTAAAACAAACTAAAATTTCAAAAATTAAAAGTTTAAAAATGTTAAGTTTAAAATTTAAAAATTTAAAAAGGACTAACCTGGATGGTAAAAGTTACAAATAACAAGTGTAGAGAAAGGAAAAAACAACTTAAGTTAGTGCGTTGGTTGCGTTTAAAAGGTGTTGGTTGGTTAGGAAGTATGTAATTTTATCGAGGAAAGGCTATCGTTTAGTTCAGGATTTAATTTCTTGATAAAAAGGGATTCTAAAATTTTAAGATCAAGTGAATTAGGAGCAGACGACAAAATAGCAAAGGAGTCCTGGGGGCACGGGTGGTCATGGGTCTCTGAATGATGCCGAATAGCAGAGGATTCAGGAGTGGAAAGAGGGCGAGAAGTTCGATAAGAAAAACCCAAATGCTTCGAAATCCTAAGTTTTAACTGTAGGGCAGTCTGCCCCACATAACGACTTTGGCAGGTCGCACATGTATATAAATAAATAACAAAGGATCTCAAAAGCACGGGGAGGTGATCTTTATGGCGAAAAAAGGATTGCAGAGAATTGGAATTAGAATTAATGATTATAAAGTCGCATTGAGGGAAGTGTCTGTCCAAAACAGAGTGGACATCTTTATTAAGTTGAAAAGTTAGTTGGTCTAAAAATGGAAGCTTAAGATAAACCTTCTGTTTCGGAACCGTGGAGTGAATTATTTTAGGTGAATACAGGTTATTTAAAAATTTAGAAATTAAAGCCTCAAAAGTCAAAGTACAATAAAAATTATAGTTGAAAAATCTCTTAAGATACTGAATTTCTAAGTCAAATAAAGACCAACTTGAACAAAGGTGATAGGCTCTAAAAATACGACTTTTAATACCAGCCAGCTTAAAACTAAGTGGTGGATATTAAACTTTTGGCAAACAAGTTCTACTATAAGTTTGATGGGTTTAAGGTTTTTTGTCCTGTTTTTGGTTTTAGTGATTTTAAAGTTCTCACGAACTTGGGGAGGGATAAGAATGTAATTATTTGTAAGCCTGATAAAGGTAAAGGTGTTGTTGTCTTAGACAGACAAGACTATTTAAATAAAATGTATAATTTACTTTCTGATTCTACTAAGTTTTTGAAACTGCAGACTGATCCATTTAAATATATTGTGAAACTGGAGGACAGAATCAACAACTTTTTGCGTTCTCTCAAAAGTCGTGGGCTTTTGATTGACTATTACGATAAGCTTTTTGCTTCAGGTACTAGCCCAGGGGTTGTTTATGGCCTACCTAAGACCCATAAACCTGGAGTTCCGCTTCGTCCCATTCTAGCAGCTATAAACACACTAAGTTATAACCTCGCAAAATTTTTGGTCCCAATTATAGACCCTCTCACACGTTCTCATTTCACTTTGCAAGATTCATTTGAATTTGTTGATTGTGTCACCAAGTTGAAGTTTAAGGATTGTTTCATGGCTTCCTTTGATGTTCAGTCTTTGTTTACTAATGTACCTGTTTTAGAAACTTGTGATATTATTATAAATTCTTTGTTTGGTTCTACTAATGACATTTTGGGATTAAGCAGACAATTGTTTTCAAAACTTTTAAAGTTATCAGTCCAGGATACTATATTCTTTTTTAATAAGGAACTTTTCCACCAGCACGAGGGAATGGCAATGGGTTCGCCCCTTGGTCCGTCCTTTGCTAACAGTTTTCTTTGTTTTCACGAGGAAAAGTGGTTGAGGGATTGCCCGCTTGATTTTAAACCTATTTTATTTAAACGTTATGTAGATGATTGTTTTGTCATTTTTAAGCATAAAGATCATGCCCCTTTATTTTTAAATTACATTAATACTAAGCATCCTAATATTAAATTCTCTATGGAAGTAGAACAACACAATAAAATTTCGTTTCTTGATGTTACCATAAATAAACACAGTATAGGCTTCTCAACACAAGTATACAGAAAACCAACTACTACCCAACTCGGTACTCATTTTTTCAGCAATATTCCACTTAGTTTTAAGCTGGCTGGTATTAAAAGTCGTATTTTTAGAGCCTATCACCTTTGTTCAAGTTGGTCTTTATTTGACTTAGAAATTCAGTATCTTAAGAGATTTTTCAACTATAATTTTTATTGTACTTTGACTTTTGAGGCTTTAATTTCTAAATTTTTAAATAACCTGTATTCACCTAAAATAATTCACTCCACGGTTCCGAAACAGAAGGTTTATCTTAAGCTTCCATTTTTAGACCAACTAACTTTTCAACTTAATAAAGATGTCCACTCTGTTTTGGACAGACACTTCCCTCAATGCGACTTTATAATCATTAATTCTAATTCCAATTCTCTGCAATCCTTTTTTCGCCATAAAGATCACCTCCCCGTGCTTTTGAGATCCTTTGTTATTTATTTATATACATGTGCGACCTGCCAAAGTCGTTATGTGGGGCAGACTGCCCTACAGTTAAAACTTAGGATTTCGAAGCATTTGGGTTTTTCTTATCGAACTTCTCGCCCTCTTTCCACTCCTGAATCCTCTGCTATTCGGCATCATTCAGAGACCCATGACCACCCGTGCCCCCAGGACTCCTTTGCAATTTTGTCGTCTGCTCCTAATTCACTTGATCTTAAAATTTTAGAATCCCTTTTTATCAAGAAATTAAATCCTGAACTAAACGATAGCCTTTCCTCGATAAAATTACATACTTCCTAACCAACCAACACCTTTTAAACGCAACCAACGCACTAACTTAAGTTGTTTTTTCCTTTCTCTCCACTTGTTATTTGTAACTTTTACCATCCAGGTTAGTCCTTTTTAAATTTTTAAATTTTAAACTTAACATTTTTAAACTTTTAATTTTTGAAATTTTAGTTTGTTTTAATTTTACTTTTATTTTGTTTTATAATGCAGATAGTTTTTTAACAATTTTTTAACTTTTTTTGTGTTAGATTTTATTATCGTACAGTTTGACATTTGTATTTACTTTAGTTTTATGATTATTTTTAGATGCTTCTATTTAGTCACTGAAGATGGCCCCTGAGTGGACCGAAACGTTTGGCCAATAAATGTTGAGAGTCGTATCTCTTGTTTTCATATTCCTATTGAGGATAAGGTTCCCGAAGAACATTTCTATCGTAACTATATATATATATATATATATATATATATATATATAGAGAGAGAGAGAGAGAGAGAGAGAGAGAGAGAGAGAGAGAGAAATATGCAGAATAGAATTAATATAAATGAAACATAGGTGGAATCACGATAAGGGTAAATGAAGAGTCGCGCAATTAACTTGTAAATTGAGCTTAAGAGAGGTCGTTAACAGCATCTGTTATTATCTGCTTTCGTATCTTAAGTGTTCGCAAGTAAAGGAAAATTAAAGGATCTAATTCTGTACGGAAAATGCATGTATAAGGTCGTTATGTAAAATGTTATTATATATTGTATCATACATTATAAAATAAAGCCATATATCAATCGATCGATTTATTTATCTTGCAATCTATTATTTTGTTATTCTATATATGTATGTATGCATGTACGAAAGTGAAAATGAATGCACAATGCAAATGCACTTTCGTAAATGAGAGCCGATCTAAGCTATTTGACGTTGCAGCTTGAAAATGTAAGTGCTTCAGTGAATGTCTCTGCAAGAAGCAGCGAAAGGTGCCTCTAGCTGAGAGGGACTTTCTAATAGGCCAACGAACTGAAAGAAAAATGATGATAGCTGGTGTTGATAAAAAGGTAACCTGTCAAATAGCTAAAATAATAAAGAGAAAGCTGGCCTATCGGATTCGAACAGAAAAATATATGGAACAGTGTAAAAAAGATGAAGGTACTGGTTAGGAAGTGGACCCCATTTCTTCTGATGACAATCCCATCACTGTTAGTGATGACGATGTCATTTCATCTGAAGATAAACATTTAAATATACCAACTCCCAAGCACTATGACTGAAGATAGTGCTAGTACATCACAAATGCAACTAGCATCACAAACGCAAGCAGTCGAATGGGTAGTGCGACTTGTAACAGAAGCGTCGCAAGCTGTCTCCTGCAGTGAGGACCGAGATGGCTTCATAAGGCCTCGACTCGAATCGCTATTATAACATGCTTCAACTCCAAACAAGAGTACCAGACGAAGTAAAGAAAAACTCTGTGCCTAGTAGGGTGGCTGGGTGGGCATGGGTGGAACTCAGTATGCAGCCACCTCCTCGTGATGAGTTCTGGGTGATTTGAATTATCATAAGTTATTGAACTTTGAAACTCAAATCTGCGAAGAGCTGCAAAAACTATGCGCAGCTAGGTATTATAATAACTATGCAATAAATGTCATACTCAAAGAGAATGCTTTTAGCCATGACATTTCAATCTAGAATTATATTATATAAATAACTTATAAAATTCAGGAATTTTCTGCCATTTTTCAATATTTTGAGCCAAACTTACAGTACTCATAGTAACAAACATTCTAAAGGGAAATGTGTATTACCGAATCATTATCTTAGACATACAGGTCATTCTTGCCCTTAGGCTTTCTGGAATATGACTGAACTGTCACATGAAGCGAATGGTGAAACTCATCAATATTTGTTATATTTCTGAAACTTTAAACTCAGTGTGCACATTTTAAATTTAATAATAGGAGGCTAATTGTTTAGCACATTAATAGTTTCCCAATACGCATCTTTCCCACACCCAGGCATTTTGAAAATAAAAAGAAATGTTTTTTACTCCACCCAGGGCCGGATTAACCATTAAGCAAAATAAGCCCGTGCTTAGGGCATCAAGGGAAGGGGGGCACCACAGAAATTTTCCATTGTCGGATTTACCATGGATTTATTATACAGGGTGGGCCGTAAGTTTCCATACATAGGAAAAATAAACATTTTTTATGGACAACCATTTTTATTTATATAATATGCTCTACATGGTTGCCATTGTTTTGAAAACACATTTCAATACGTGTTCCCCACTGTTGATGAACACGCATTAGCACAGTTGACGTTATGCTTGTAATGGCGTTGGTGATACGTTCCTTTAGATGATTTATGTCTCGTATCTTTTCCTGATACACCATGGCCTTCAAGTGCCCCCAAAGATAGAAATCAAGGGGGGTGAGATCTGGGGATCTGGGAGGCCACTCCACAGGACCACGCCGACCAATCCAAGCATCCGGAAACTGCTGATCCAAATACCGACGCACGTGAAGACCATAATGAGGTGGAGCTCCATCTTGCTGGAAGTAAACTGGGAAGTTACCTTCCTCGTTTAGCAGGGATGGGAAAATCTCTTCTTGCAACATGTTAAGATACCTTTCGGCATTAAGATTTCCACTGACAAAAATTGGTCCAATAATTCTGTCACCCCATATCCCGGCCCACACCATCACTTTACCGGCACCTTGCATCTTCGTCGGACTCAGCCAGTTAGGGTTAGCATTACTCCAATAACGTGTTTTTCCGATTAACCTCTCCATTGACGTAAAAATTTGCTTCATCAGTAAACAAGATCTTACGTCAAACGCATATTCTTAGGGTATCTGAAACATAAAAACAAACGTTTAATTTTTCCTATGTATGGAAACTTACGGCCCACCCTGTACTATTATAATCGCGGCTTATAGCCTATAAGCTGTTGAAAACTGAATTATATATATTCATATATAGTATTTATTTTTTTTCATTGTTTGAATTTGTAGTGAACAACAACCCTTTTGAGAGAATAAATATATTTCGTTGTAATCACACACTTTACGCTTTGCGTTATTATTTTGTTTATATCAAATCTTTGAGCGCCATATTAAAAATACATATACTGTAGATTAAATATTTTCGTGTGCTATAGCAAATGTAAAAACAAGATTCAGTCATGCTGAACTTTATAAAATAATTGTAGAAGACAATATTGAGTGTGCCTTCCCAAATGTAGAAATTGCCTTTCGTATATTTTTAACATTAATGGTCACAAATTGCTCAGCTGAGCGTTCATTTTCTCAGTTGAAGTATATTAAAAATACCAACAGAACAACTATGCAACAAGGCAGGCTGGATGCCTTATCTCTACTAAGTATAGAAGCAGATGTGTTACGTAAGATTAGTTTTGAGGATCTGATCAAAGACTTTGCAATTAAAAAAAGTAGGAGAAAACTTTTCAAATATAAATGAAGTGGAAGTATACAAAAATAACATTATTTTCCATCTTACTGTAAGTTTTGTTTCATTTCAAAAAATAAAATTTTATTTTATGGTTTATTTTTGTTTATATTTTGAATTACATATATATGGGGCACCAAAATCTTTTAAGTGCTTAGGGCCTCTAAAGGTCTTAATCCGGCCCTGACTCCACCCTTAGACTCATTGCCGAGCCATTTTTGCTGAAACTGGCATCACCTTAGTGTATTTGTTCTTCATTTCTTAAAATGAAACTAATTATGTTTGTTTCACTTCAGCTTTAGTTTCAAAGGATCTTCAATTATAAAAGTGGAAACTAGCATTATAAATCAATTGTACAGGGTGTACATAAAGTCAGGATCTATTTTTTGAAGCACTTGGAAATTATATGGAATTCAATCATAAAATGATAAAGTGGTAACATTTATTAAATAATTAAGAGTAGGATTCGACGTGACCCCCATCAGTATCCCTGCACAGCTCAAATCGTTCCGCAGCATTTCTAAACACATTCTGGAGCATTTGCGGGGTTATGTTATCTGCAGCAGTTCGTATACGTGTACGTAAGTTTTCAAGACTCGTAATCTTCGTCTGATAGACGTGCGATTTGATAAAGCCCCATGCAAAGAAATCTAAAGGGGTTAAATCTGGTGATCTCGCTGGCCAAGGTCTGTTGCTTCCGCGTCCGATCTAGCGATTTGGAAACGTCCATTTAGATAATCCTGAACAATTTTGGCATAGTGACAAGGAGCACCATCATGTTGATAGACGACGGGGATAGGATTGTTAGTACCGTCGTCTATCACCATGATGGTGCTCCTTGTCACTATGCCAAAATTGTTCAGGATTATCTAAATGGACGTTTTCCAAATCGCTAGATCGGACGCGGAAGCAACAGACCTTGGCCAGCGAGATCACCAGATTTAACCCCTTTAGATTTCTTTGCATGGGGCTTTATCAAATCGCACGTCTATCAGACGAAGATTACGAGTCTTGAAAACTTACGTACACGTATACAAACTGCTGCAGATAACATAACCCCGCAAATGCTCCAGAATGTGTTTAGAAATGCTGCGGAACGATTTGAGCTGTGCAGGGATACTGATGGGCGTCACGTCGAATCCTACTCTTAATTATTTAATAAATGTTACCACTTTATCATTTTATGATTGAATTCCATATAGTTTCCAAGTGCTTCACAAAAATAGATCCTGACTTTATGTACACCCTGTATATCAATCTGTTTTTAACACCGATACGGAAAAGATGATTTTGCCATTCTACTGATTAATTGTAATTCTAATCATGCTCTTAATTAATAAGGTAAATAATGTACTACATTAAGTTCACATCTGAAACAGCGAAAGAGTCACAAATTTCCTTTCTACACATCTTATTAAAGGAGCATCTTGGAATAAGCTTCTGTTTACTGTTTTTGGGAAGATACTCGTTCTAATTTATATGTGCATTAGTTTCGGTTCATTCTAATTTCACGAAAAGAGAACTTTAATAGGAATGTTTTTACCTGCATTTAAGTATTAGATTAGATTTTAAAAAAAATGGTGTTACTATATCGTGATTCCTACCGGTGACTTCGATACTTAAATAGGGTGATTCCTACCCGTTTTGGTTCGAAACTATAGTACTGTAGAGTGTGATTCCTATCCAAGGTATAAATGAAAATATAATAAATATAAAATGCTATTTATTATTCAATTTTATTTATTTAAAAAATAGTTTCGATGCTACTATAGTATGTGGTCTACCTACGATTGGTTAGGTTTAGTCACGATATTTTCGTTAAAACTAACGAAAATATCATGACTAAACCTAACCAATCGTCAAGGGCGATGGACATTGGAATGTAAACAAGCAATTAGTAAACAAGGTAAGAAGCTATAATTAAAAGGTAGACCGCCGAATCGAGGTAGGAATCACGCTATAGTAGCACCAAAAAATAATATATTTCGGAATCTTTTTCAGATTGAGTAATCTTTTAAATGTCAGCAGTAAATCGCTGCCTTTAGCTAAAATTATTTTTAGTATCAAATCACTAAAGAGTAATCTTTTAATAACATTTAACTAGTATTGCCCTTTACAAATCAAATTTCAAAAGATATCTTACCTGACAATTTAAAAATTATGTTCATGGTACCTAACCCCATCGTAAGTTATTTCATAATAACTACATAAAATCTTAAAATGATAGTCCAGGTATTTATAAAGTGCTTTCAGTAGTGATGTATCGATACCAATATTTTGTCCGATACCGATTCCGATACTTCAATTTTGCCGATACTTTGGCTGATACCGATACACAGGCAAAACAGGCCGATATCGCCGATACTGATACCGACACATCGGCAAAACAGGCCGATATCGCCGATACTGATACCGACACATCGGCAAAACAGGCCGATATCGCCGATACTGATACCGATACATCGGTACATCACTAATCTATATTATTTCCATTATCTACCCGTTTAATTACAAACTCTAAAACGTCTAAGAGATTAGAGACAAACAAGACCTTCCTGATCTAAATCCATGTTGGGAATTTGAAATAAGATTTAAAACTTTCCAAATGCTCTTTAATACTATTTTTATAATTCTAGTAGCTTTCCTACCAATGATGTTAAACTAATAATGATGTTAAACTCTTTACCGCCTCTTTACTACCCTTTTTTGTAAATGGGTACATTTGTTTTTTTCAATCTTCAGGTATTTCTGCAAAATTAATATATGTACCAGTAACAAACAAAATAGTGCCTCAGCTAAGCTATCCTCCCTTCTTTGAGAATCTTAACATAACATATTGGGACCAGCAGCTTTATTTTTCAATGTGTTAATTACTAATCATCCTTATTTATCTAAATCTTATCAAGAATAACAGAGTTTAGAGCAGGGGTTTTCAAACTTTTTGTCATTTCGTACCCTCTGATTCATAAAACAATCAGTTAGTACCCCCATTAGTAAAAATTCATATAAGATACAGAAATATCAATAATAAATGTTTTATTAAATGAATAAACAAGAAACTACATATGTAAATAAAATTAGAGTAGCTATAATTCTTGAATTTTACTCTGAGGGATATGCCTGATGTGTGGAAACTAGTTTCTCAATTTCAGTTGTAGTGCTCGACGAGGAAATTCGAAGATCATGTTCCACGTTTAGTCGAGAGCGATATTTAGTTTTGATATTAAACAAAGCTGAAAATCCTTGTTCTCATAGATAAGTACTGGGAAACATTAGCAATGACTTCACCACTACACTAGCTACAGCAGGAAAAGACTCGCTCATTTTGGATCAGAACTTAGTCAGCGGAAGTTTCAAATGCATCTCGGGCTGTAGAGTCATTTACCATCTCAAAAAAATTGCTTCTACGAGCAAGTGCACGTCAACGATGAGTGGATTTCTTATCAATTTAAGTCTAATTCGTTCAATTCTGGAAAATATGACTGGAACTCCAGCAGCAGAGAGGAAATATGCACCAACACTAGCTGAAGCATATGAATTTTATCATTTTCCTCATTATTCTCAAGCGCATCGCTAAGATGCTCAAACATACAAAGGTTTTTGTCTTTCACTTTTGTTTCCCACAGTTTCAGTTTCATATTGAATGCTGCAAGTTTGTCCATGAAATCAATCACGGTGGTGTGCTGCCCTTCAAGCGATTTGTTCAACGTGTTTAGACGTAAGAATATGTCATTTAAGTAGGCTAACTTCATGAACCACTGGATACCTGACAATTTTTTGGCAAAATTTAAGGACTTTGTTTTGCCGTCTCGTTTGAAGAATTCAGTCAGCTCCTTTTTCAATGACTCAACTCTTGCTACCACATTTCCCCGTGACAGCCAGCGTACCTCTGTGTGAAATAGCATGACTTCTTCATATACACCAAACTCCTTGCAAAGTAGGTGGAGGAGGCGAGTATTGAGGGCATTAGACTTGATAGCATTCACCATATGAACATCATCAAGAACTAATTTTAGTTCTGGTGGGGGTGTTTTAGATGCCAGAGCATATCGGTGAATCATGCAATGAAGATGCTTTGAATCGAGGCTCGCTTCCTTCACTTTTGCTAGAAATCCCGAATGCTTGTCAAGCATCGCAGGTGCTCCATCCGTTGTGCAAGCACACACATTGTCCCAAGTCAGTCCCTCGGTTTTGAAAAATTTAGAGACCTCTAAGAAAATGTCTTCTCCTCTAGTAGTAGATTCGAGAGCATGACAAAACAGGAATTCTTTGAAATCTCCGCCATTTATATATTACGCGAAGACGAGTAGTTGGGCACAGCTGGCCACGTCTGTCGATTCATCGAGCTGAATTGATAATTTGCTTAAGGGTGCTTCACGTATTTCAGCAATTACTTGGTGCTTGATGTTCTCCGACATCTCTAAGATTGTCCGTTGAACAGTATCGTTTGAAAGAGGCAATAATGCTACCTTATTCTCTACAGAGTCTCCGATCATGCAACGAACTATATATTTGCAGCAAGGGATAATCAACTTTTCGGCAATGCTGTGAAGTTTTTTTTCCTTTGCTATTCTTAACGATTCCATGTATGAGGCGCGTAATGCCGCCTCGTTTTGTTAGCTAATGTTCCCGAATCGATCAAAACGCGCTCGCTTCAGTCCCGCTTCTTTTCGTTTTTAAGAAGGGAACGTCCTTATTAACAAGTTCCGTATGGCAGCCACTTGTGTCTCTTGAGGAAACTTCGCTTTAGTGAATCTAATGAGAACACCTTGTTGCATATAACACAGTGAGGCAGCTCCATCCTATTTTTTATAATAGATGTGAACCAAAACCCATACTGTATGTAGTTTTCGTTATACCGATGTTTTGTAGTTGAAGATGCCATCACAATGCCTGTAATTGTAATAAAATTAAAATTTTATTAGTACTATATGCACCACTATCTTATATATATATATATATATATATATATATATATATATATATATATATATATTGCAATGCCTGTAATTGTAATAAAATTAAAATTACAATGCAGTAGTTACATTTTTAAGTAACATACATTTTATAACATAATTTTTAACACATGCTAGATGCAATTTCTTTTATCAGTTCTACATTTGTGACGTTCATAATAAAAATTGAAATTTGGCCACTCTAATTTTAGTATAATATGAAAATGAAAAAAAAAATTAGTATATGACTCACCAAATTCCTTAGTCAATTATTTAAAAAAAAAATCACTTCATACTGTTGCTTTGATAACGTTTATGGCGCAGAAATATTCAGCGAGGCTCATATATCATTAAATAAAAATTCTAGAAGTTTCTGGCAATGAGTGAAATAAACGTTTTCAAATTTTTTTAGAATATTCACTTGAAATGTATCGAAATAAATATGTATATAACGTAAATTTTGTCTATTCCTTCCCGACCCCCAGGAAACCTTAATACGTACCCCTAGGTGTACGCGTATCCCAGGTTGACAACCCCTGGTTTAGAGAATTTAAAGGATTAAAATTGAATATTTTTATAAAGTATAGGTGGTATCGGTAGTATCGGCCACAATTTCACCAATACCGATACATAGGAAAAACAGGCCTATACCGCCGATACCGATACATCGGTACATCACTAGTTTTGAAAAATTACAAACTTTGTTTTATACTGTAGGTAAAACTTCATGATTTTAAATGAAAAATTTACTCTCCACAACGCACCTTATGGAAAAGCGCATTTCGCCGAAAGACAAAAATCCATTAACAGAATTGTACTAACTTTACAAGCAAAATATAAAGTTAGTGTGTGTGTGTGTGTGTGTGTGTGTGTGTGTTTGCGGGCAAATGAGCATAAGTATGTGATAATTCACAGATGTAGTGGGGTAATTTTTTGTGAAGTAGCACTTTTAGTACCTCAGAACATTAAAAGAAATTATGTAAAAAATCCTCGAAACAATTTTACTGTCGTAAAAAAAGATATGTTGGCTCTGATTAGGTTAGGTTATGCTAGTTTTGGTTAGTTAAGGTTTGGTTAGGTTAAGTTAGGTTATATTAGCCATTACCTCACTATTTAATGACTTAACAGAAACCACCTTCTGAGACCTCAATTGCTTTCGAAGCCCTTATTACGCTCTTCTCGGTCTGATGACATTAAGGTTAGGTTAAATGCAAAACACTTCACTTTTTTCTACGTGAAGGTCAAAATATGAAAATAAAACCCACTCTAATAGACAGAGTTTATTTCCACAACAGTTTCGATGCCCACTGGCATCCTCTTCGGGTGGATACAGAAAAACGAATGAACCAAAACAAAAGGGAAAAACAGTCCAGGGACCGACCGTTAAGAAATTCGCACCTAGGTTAGATCCCGTTCTCCCGACACCGGAAGGGCATTTTCATTAAAGGGATCCGCTTATAAGTACATTCGCACAAATTTAAAACTATCTTCCTGTTCTAAACATACAGATTCTATTATTTTTTTACATAGTTATTACATTTATTATTAAATTTATTACATTTAATATTGCATTATTATTTATTACAGAAATTATAAATTTATTATTACATTGGTTATTACATTGTTGTTTATTATACAGAACTTATAAACCGAAAAACGAATGAAAAAGGCGAGAAGGAAACAATCCAGAGACTTTTGAGAAATTCACACTTGGGTTAGAACACGTTCCCCCAACTCCGTAAGAGATTTTTTGACCAAGAATCTCATTAAAGGGTCTAACTTATAAGTACCTTCGCACAAATTAAAATTATCTACTTTTTCTATATATATAGATTCTATTATTTTTTTTTTTACATAATTATTACATTTATAAAGTACCTTACTTGATTCCCAATCTACAGCATGATTAGTTTGGCTGGCGTGATAAAAAATGGCATTATTAGTATTACAACTTCTGAAGACATATTTGTGTTCTTTAATACGGGTTTCAACATTCCTTCCAGTTTCTCCCACGTATACTAAATCACAACTTTTACAGGGAATGCTGTAGACACAGGCTTGTTCCTCTTTTGCAACGTTATTCCTAACCAATTTACTTTTCACGGTAGACGAATATTTGAACGCCAAAGCAAACTTAAAATCTTTCGTCAACGGTTTTACTCTTTCTAAGCCGGCAATGTAAGACAAACTCACGTATTGTTTTTGGTTAACTGAAGGTTCCCGAGGGGCATAAAAAGACTTTCTGGCTTTAAAATTCGCCTTTCTGATAAACCACTCAGGATATTTTAAATCCTTAAAAATGTTCCAATTCTTTGAATTTTCCGGGTCCAGCAAATGTGGGCTACAAATCCTGAGTGCTCTTAGTAACATGGAAGAAATAATTGAGCTTTTAACCCCTTCATCATGATATGAAAAATAATGAATGTACGAATTACATTGAGTAGGTTTTCTATAGACCGTGAAATTGGGCTTTCCGCTTTCGTTAATAACCAAAACATCTAGAAAAGTTAATTGTTTGTCGTTCTCCAATTCATATTTAAATTTAATGGAGGGAACAAGATTATTTAATGACTGAAAGAAAGTGTCAAAGTTGTTCTAGTGGTCAGGCCAAAATGAGAAAATATCATCTACATACACAGTAACGAAACCAAATTAGATTCCTGGGACATATTGTTTGCAACAATTCCGACTCATAATATTCCATGTATAATAGGGCGGATCGAAAATGAGGTTTTTAAACGTTTTTTTCGAAATTCAAATATGGCTAGTGCGGAAAATATGGGGTGCTATAGATAATGACTGTGCATAAATATTAGCCCTGCGAAATTATATCTTCAGGTGCCACAAAGCCGTCGAAAAAAGTGAAATATAATGATTTTCTTATATTCTGCATTAGTACAATAACTGAAACTTACTTGTTATTATTATATATTAAGTGTTCCAATTACCAAAATAGTTACTGAATTACGCAGCTCTTAGTTTATTTAGATCAATGTTCTTTTGATTAATGATCTAAATAATCCAGAACTCACCACGAGGAGGTGGCTGCGTGTCGAGCTCCACCCATGCCCTCCCAACCACCCATCCTTGCGCATGTTTTTTTCTATTAACGTTTTATTTAAACTTTATATTCAGCTTTACTTTCGAATGATGGCATTTTTTACGTGACTGAAGTGTTGATCTTATGAAGCCATCTCGCGCGTTCAATCCAAATACTTTTGATGATGCTTCAGTCACTAATTTTACCATTCTTTCTACTACTTGTGTATGACAAGGGAATTTCTCGAATGGAGGGGTACTCTTGTTTTCTATGAATTCTTCAATCTCATTTTCTGTCAGGTGTCTTGTCACAGGTGGTTCAGTGACAATGCATTTTTGCCAATTAATTAAATCAGTATAATCAGTAGCTTCAAATTGAATAACAGGTACTGTGAAACGCCTCACAACTTTTTCCTTGTTTGTTTGCCTTGCTTTCTTTATTCGCCTCCACGCTAATTCTCTTATGGCGCTGCGGTCATCATGTATCATTGATGCTAGAATATTTTCTGGATTTGCAAAAAATGCATTTCTTTGTATGACAGGGTTTACAATATCCTTTACTTCGTCATTCAGTGTTCTTGTTAGTTCAATAGTTTTGAAAACATGTTTTGAGCCTGACAAAAGACGTACTTTGCTTAATAGAAACCACATTGGGATGTAGACCTTCATTATAAAAGAAGCAATGTTCATGAGGTTCTCAGATGGACTTACAGTTGAAACGTATAGACGAAGCAAACGATTTGCTGTAGTCAGCCATCGTGAATGTGCCATTTGCCTGGACTACGATGAGCAAGATCTGGAGAGCAATATCCCTTTGTTATGGCCTGATGAATATCAATTAGATATTTTTGGTCGGTGCTAAGATCTTCACAGTCTACAGTTGGTTCCTCAGCATCAATCCTTTCAAACTCGACAATAGGAAGACTCTCACAGTTCTCTAATTCCCTGCCAATAGGACCGGTGAATCCGCGGGGGCCAGATGTTTTTCCATCCAGCTTTGCAACTAAATGGCGTAATGGCAATTCATTGGCATGGAGCTGGCACACTAAATGTTGAACTGGCTTCTTCAGCTTCAATTCTATAAGCCTTATAACGCCTCCCTTTTCTCCAGTGTTGACTGCTGCACCATCGCATCCAATGGCAACAAGGTTTTCCAGGTTCATGTCATTATTTCCAATACTCAAACATTCCTTTACATATTTCTTCAGCTGATCCAGAATTCACAGAATAATGGCCCAAATAATCTGAACCAGGTTCTCTCACTAAAGTGATATGTTCTTCTGTTACCTTCTTCTGATATACTTTGGACTCTTTTTTTTCTTGGAAGAGTGTAGAATCTTTTCGACCATCAAAATAGATTCCTCTGATTGGGACCTGATTTTGATCTTTCATAATTTCTGATCTCTTCTTTTGTCTTTCTCTTCTGATTTTACTCCTATCCACTACTTCAGATGTATTGTCAATAGAAACTTCTCCAATATCTTGCAATACTGCACTAACAATGAATGCTGCAGCTCGATCTGAAACTGCAGTCCTGTCACAAGCAGTAGCCACTGAAGGTAGATTTGTAGTTTTCCTTTTCTTGAATAATTGTTCTTCAGGTTGTTCGAGCTTTCTCTTCGAGCTAACTGGCTCTGGAAATGTATCGTCTGATATTTCGCCAGATTCACTTTCACTATTTGATGTCGATGATGATAATTCAACATTTGTATCCTGCAATTTCTCCTGTGAAGATTCTTTGGTGAGCTTCACAGCTTCTTTGCTTTCTTAGCAACGTAGATGCTTTTTTCTTTGAGAGTGTAATATCTACTCTATCAATAAACAGTTTTCTTTCACTCCTTTGATCTAAGAGGAACGTCACTTCTTCCTTTGGAACCGTTTTTTCTTTGGGACAAGAACATTGTGTTAGTACTTTGCACTTGCACGCTGCAATGTCAAAAAGTTTCGTGTGTGCTTTTTTTTGAACATATCAATCTTTGCTTTGTAAGCTTCAAATTTTTTTTGCTTTGGTATGGCTTCATAATGACACGATACTTTTCGTGGTAGCTTCTGAACATTGTTTCAATTCGCCTGTCTGACAGAATTGGGACGGAAGCAATTTCCCAAATTGTTTTCAATTTATCAACAACTTGTTCTAATATTTGAGATATTAAAGGATCTTTATTAGTATTCTGTTTCAAATCGTTTCTTACAAACAAGTAATATTTAAAAACTCCTTCGTATGTAGGAAGATTCCTGTGCCACAAATCTTCCCCCATACCAAACATGGGGCACTCAGTTGAGGCCCTGGTTGATTTTGCACAAACTCGAGACATTTTGAAAGTATACAAATCTGAAAAAGAAAGAGCTAATATCAATTATACTTTAATTTCAGTTAATAGTACATGGCAAACTTAGGGCAACACAATACAGAAATGCAAAATATATAAGAAATATAGTTTAGACTATCTGAGTAACGCCAACAACAGAACACCCACCTGCTACGAGAGCGACAGCTACACTGACCCGAGGTACTCACGTGACAGCAGAGTGAGCTGACTATAGAAAACTGTTTTTAGAGAATAGAAACTTTTTTTAAAGGTTGACTGAGCTATTTTTATACAAGTGTGAATAAATTCTTGTCTATTGTGCATCGTGGACTCTTCTGTAATTATTGGTTAAAATCTGCTTTTTTCAATTTTTTTCAATATTGAAGGTCATTGTGGCACCTGAAGATATTAATGTTATGATTTTAAATTTATACAGCTTATTTCTCACTACCCCACACATTTTCCACACTAGCCAATTTGAAAATTCGAAAAAATGTTTTTCACTCCGCCCTATGTATAATGTACTCAGTATTGGGGATACAGGGGACCCCATTCCCATACCAAAACATCACTAATTCCTGTGACTTTATTAACAAAGTTATGTCCTTGGATTTAAAACGGGGAAGAATGATCAGTTTTGACGTTGAGTCCTTGTTTACGAAAGTTCCCATGGATGATGTACTTAGTTTTTTAGATAGAAAATTGCCAACATGTAACGTAGAATTAGGCATGCCCACATCTGTATTTTCAGAACTGATAAAACTCTGTGTCACCAATGATGCCTTCTCCTTCGGTGAAGAATTTTATTTGCAACGTTTTGGTAAGGGAATGGGTCCCCTTTATCCCCAATACTGAGTACATTATACATGGAATATTATGAGTCGGAATTGTTGCAAACAATATGTACCAGGAATCTAATTTGGTTTCGTTATGTAGATGATATTTTCTCATTTTGGCCTGACCACTGGAACAACTTTGACACTTTCTTTCAGTCATTACATAATCTTGTTCCCTCCGTTAAATTTAAATATGAATGGGAGAACGACAAACAATCACTTTTTCTAGATGTTTTGGTTATTAACGAAAGCGGAAAGCCCAATTTCACGGTCTATAGAAAACCTACTCATTGTAATTCGTACATTCATTATTTTTCATACCATGATGAATGGGTTAAAAGTTCAATTATTTCTTCCATGTTTCTAAGAGCACTCAGGATTTGTAGCCCACATTTGCTGGACCCGGAAAATTCAAAGATTTGGAACATTTTTGAGGATTTAAAATATCCTGAGTGGTTTATCAGAAAAACGTATTTTAAAGTCAGAAAATCTTTTTATGCCCCTCAGGAACCTTCAGTTAACCAAAAATAATATGTGAGTTTGCCTTACATTGCCGGCTTAGAAAGAGTAAAACCGTTGACGAAAGATTTTAAGTTTGCTTTGGCGTTCAAATATTCGTCTACCGTGAAAAGTAAATTGGTTAGGAATAACGTTGCAAAACAGGAACAAGCCTGTGTCTACAGCATTCCCTGTAAAAGCTGTGATTTAGTATACGTGGGAGAAACTGGAAGAAATATTGAAACCCGTATTAAAGAACACAAATATGCCTTCAGAAGTTGTAATACTAATAATGCCATTTTTTATCACACCAGCCAAAATAATCATGCTATAGATTGGGAATCAAGTAAGGTACTTTATAAATGTAATAATTATGTCAAAAGAAAAATAATAGAATCTGTATGTATAGAAAAAGTAGATAATTTTAATTTGTGCGAAGGTACTTATAAGTTAGACCCTTTAATGAGATTCTTGGTCACAAAATCCCTTACAGAGTCGGGGAACGTGTTCTAACCTAATTGTGAATTTCTTAAAGGTCTCTGGATTGTTTCCTTACTCGCTTTTAGTTCATTCAATTTTTTTTTTTTTTTAATGTAAATGGAATAATAAACGTAAATGTAAATGTAATAATGGAAGTAATAAATGTGGAAATAAATATAAATGCAACAGATGTAATAATAAAGTAATATTATAAATTTAATAATTAGGGTAAAGGTAATAATAATAAATGTTAAAAAAAAATGTAAATGCAATAATAAATGCAGTAATTATGTCAAAATATTAGAATCTGTATGTATAGAACAAGTAGATAGTTTTAATTTGTGCGAATGTACTTATAACGGGACCCAGTAATAAAATGCCCTTCCGGTGTCGGGAAAACGGTATCTAACCTAGGTGCGAATTTCTTAACGGTCGGTCCCTGGACTGTTTTTCCCTCTTGTTTTGGTTCATTCGTTTTTCTGTATCCACCCGAGGAGGATGCCAGTGGGCATCGAAACTGTTGTGGAAATAAACTCTGTCTATTAGAGTGGGTTTTTATTTTCAAGGTTAGGTTAGGTTAAATTAAGTTTAGATATATGAATCTAAAAAAAGTCGACATCTGCCTTATGCAGAGATGCTCATGTGTGTGTGTGTGTGTGTGTGTGTGTGTGTGTGTGTGTGTGTTTTATTTCGAGATAATGACTTTTATGTGGGCAGAGTGGTATCCGACTAACTTTTATCAGATAAGAACCTTTAAAGAAATCGTTTTAATGAAATTTAGATATTTAATTTAAACAAATCTTAACTGCCCATGAGAAAATCAAGAGTCATGAACCTTACTTCTTCGAGGAAGAGAAGAAAACGTCTTTTCTACGTTAATGAGTTAACCTCCAACAGTCAGTTCACTAAGTGTTACAATAAAACAAGGTTAAATGATCCTCAGTGATTCTCCACAAAAGAACTTTATATAACAAGTTAAATGGCCGCGTTTATTGTGATCTTTTTTTTTAATGATGGTTAATTACCCTTTGTTTAATTATTTCTCATTACTTTTACGTTTAGAGAGATACAGATTCATAAAATTTTATTTCAGAGAGAGATGTTAATGAGTTCATTGTTGTCATTCTCTTTAATGAAGGCTAATTACCATTTTTTTAATTATTCTTAATTAACTTCGAGAAAGCAAACAGTCAAGTAACACTTAATTAAAGGTAAAGACGATTAATGGATTTTTTTATGTGGATATAAACCAAGAAATGCTTCGAAAAATAAAGACACTGTCCATTACACTGTCCATACAACAGAGTTTAGCTGAGCTACAACACTTACCGGTTGTAGTGCATGAATGCATACAACAGAATTTCAGAAAATATTAAGTAATTACAATTGAGAATTTAAAGGAAGGGGGAGTGGGGGAGGGGAGAAGACGATACCTCCAAGCCAGGAAAGAGAGTGGGGAGGGGACGACGCCCCACTCCACTAAGGAGAATGGAGGCGAGGGAGGGGGCGACTTCTCAAAGCCACGAAGGAGAGTGGGGGGAAAAGGGACATATTCAAGGGTGTTTAGGGGTGTACCGACACCCAAAATTTAGAAAATGGCAGTGGGTAAGAGGTAGGGGTGCTAGTGCCAGTATCAAGTGGGAAAAGAGGGGAAACTATTAGAAATGGAAAATGATGTAGGAGGAAACGAGAGGAACTGAAAGGGTAAAGGAGGGGAAAAGACGAAAATAGCAAAATATTAAGCGCAACTGTGTAAACAATAGGATTAATACGTGTAAACAGAAAATTTGATAAGTGTCAAGAGCAATGCTATAAGGGTTAGAAGGGAATACCCTAAGGCAGTCATTCTCAACGGGGGCGAAAGTTGAGCTGAGAGGAGCGATAGATTGTCACATACAAATGGATTTTTCTTAAAAAAAATAATTATCTTTGTATAAACATTATTCGTAAATTAAAATATACAAATTTGTATTTTAATAAACTTATTTATTCCAAATTCATGTCCCTTCGTCTGTTTGACATAAACATGTTTTAAACATGTTGCGTTTTGTATACGGGTAGCGGCAGCTGCTTAGATTAGCCTTAGCGTCTGGCGTGACTGGTGTCTGGCAGTCTTTGAACAGCAATTGTAGCGGGCGGGTGTTACTTAATTCTCATGGTGATATTCTGAGGTTTAATGGTGTTGGTGTTGTGATAATGGTGTTTAATGGTGTTGGTGTTGTGATAATGGTGTTTAATGGTGTTGGTGTTGTGATAATGGTGTTTAATGGTGTTGTGATAATAATTGAATGACCTACGTTCAAAGTGAACAAAGCATTACTTGTTTATTATATTTTCATATCCCTCCCATCATTAATCATGGATGCTGAAAAGAAGAAGTGTAGACAGTATCTGGAGAAGTATTTGTCTTATGGCTTTGTTGAAAGCCCATTTGATCGAAGACAGCCTATGTGTCTTATATGTAACAGCTCATTTTCAAATGAAGCTATGAAGCTATGAAGCCATCAAGACTTTTAGAGCATTTAAAAAGAAAACATCCTGATAAAATGGACAAACCCATTGATATTTTTCAAAAATTTGAAAAAGAATTTTGAACAACGAAAAATTGTTCCTTCTTTATTTAGAAAAAGTACACAAACAAATGCAAATGGAATGATTGCGTCTTATGAAATTGCACAAATCATTGCAAAAACTGGAAGTGCGCATACAGTTGCTGAAATTCTCATGAAAACTGTGTTGCATCAAGATTCATCAAGTGTTTTAAAAGCATTACCATTGAGCAATGATTCGATTCGGAGAAGAATTGATGAAATGTCATCTGATGTAGAAACCCAGCTAGTTGAAAAAATAAAAAGCAGAAAATTCTCAATTCAAATTGATGAATCAACGGTTAGTGATAGTAGAACTATTCTTATGGCATACGTCCGTTTTATAGATGAAGACTGCAAACTGTGTGAAGAAATGTTGTTCGTAAAATCTTTGGAAACCGACACAACTGGATCATCCATTTTTGAGGCTTTGAGATCTTGGTTTGATGAAAAACAAGTACCCTTTGAAAACTTAGTATCCTGCGCAACTGATGGCGCTCCATCCATGGTGGGAAAACATAAGGGATTTATTGCCCACTTAAAAAATGTATGTCCTTCGATTCTTACAGTACATTGTGTCATACACCGCCATCATTTAGTGGCCAAAAATATTAGTCCAGTTCTTCATGAATCATTGGCAATAGTTATTAAAACAGTTAATAAAATTAAATCTCACAGCAAGTATGACCGACTTTTTCGGAAGTTTTGCAGTGATAACGAAGAGCAGCACATTAGACTTATTTTACACACGGAAGTTCGATGGCTTTCAAAAGGAAACTGCCTAGCCAGATTTGTAAGCCTATTTGATACAATAGTTAGTTTCTTGGAAAGTGAAGAGGAGGTAGATTTGGCAGAGGAAATAAAGACTCACAAATGTGACATCTACTTTTTGGCTTGGATTTTTCGAAAGCTCAATGAAGTTTCATTTCAGCTTCAAGGCAAAATGTACGTTGCTAGACTGTAAACGTGTTCTGAAAGCTTTTACTGAAAAATTAGGTATTTTTCGAACCAGTTTACAGAAGAAGCACTTCAACAGCATGCCCGCGTTAACAGAAATAATGGACATCTCTCAGATCAAGCTCTTAAAAATACGCAGAATATTTATTGTCATTGAAAGAAGAACTGAATAGCCGATTTTCAGATTTATTTTCTTTTGAAGTCAAGCCATGGATGCTGGATCCTTTTGACTGTGATATAGAATCTGTCAGTGAAAACATCCAAGAGGAACTTATTGAACTAAAATGCAATGATGAATGCAAATACAAATTTGAAAAAGCTGGAATGACTGAATTGTGGCTTTCAAATACAACTAAACAGCTCTATCCAAACATGTAGTCTGAAATGGCTAAATTATTGTTGTGCTTTCCAACTTCATATTTGGTTGAATGTGGCTTTAGTGCAGTCAATAAAATATTGACAAAGGAAAGAAGTAGAACTGATATATGCATGCGAGGAGACATAAGACTAAAACTCACAAATATCAATCCAAATATTGAGAATCTAGCAGCAAAGCATCAAGCACAAGAGTCACATTGAATAAACAACGTAAGTAAAATGTCATTTTAGTTTCATTAAGAATTTTTTGGGGGACAATTGCTTTAAAAAATAACCAAAAGGGGGCAATAGGGAAAAAAAGGTTGAGAAACCCTGCGGGCCTAAGGGAAAAGAAGAAAACGAATAAAAGTGGCGAAAGGGGAGAGGGAGGTAAGCACAGGACAATAGGACTGATAAGAATAAAGAAAGATTTGACCTGAGTTAACATGAAGGTTGACGGTAAGGATGGGGAATAAAACAATGTGGGAAAGAGTGGGGAGGGTGGTTCTGAAGAAAGAGTATAAGGTTAAAAATAAATCTAAAATAATAAATAAACAAATAAATATAAATATATACATGCGTTTGACATCATAATATAGATTTTAGGGACAACATTTATAAAAATTAGAAATAAACAATATATATGTATATATCAACGCTTGTATAGGAGAATATTCCGCGCAAGATGAGAGCGAGAAAACGAAACAAATGAAAAATGAGGTAACCACCCGGGAATCGAACCCGGGATCTTCCGATTGCCGGTCAGATATGATAACCATTACACCACGGGCCTCACTCAATCAAATGCCTTAATTCCTCTACATACGCGCAGAAACCAATGCTCCAAGGGGGCACCTCCCGCATGCCGTACATTATATACATTTAAACTGCAAACACGCAGTATAATTAACGTAAAGAACGACGCTTGTATAGGAGAATATTCCGCGCAAGATGAGAGCGAGAGAACGAAACAAATGAAAAAATGAGGTAACCACCAGGGAATCGAACCCGGGATCTTCCGATTGCCGCTCAGATATGATAACCATTACACCACAGGCCTCACTCACTTACTCAATGTAGAGGAATTACGGCATTTGATTGAGTGAGGCCCGTGGTGTAATGGTTATCATATCTGACCGGCAATCGGAAGATCCCGGGTTCGATTCCCGGGTGGTTACCTCATTTTTTCATTTGTTTCGTTCTCTCGCTCTCATCTTGCGCGGGATATTCTCCTATACAAGCGTCGTTCTTTACGTTAATTATACTGCGTGTTTGCAGTTTAAATGTATATGTATATATGTATATATACTGTGTGTGTGTATGTGTGTGTGTGTGTGTGTGTGTATATATATATATATGTGTGTGTGTGTGTGTGTGTGTGTGACAGCGTATAGTATGGCGTTTAGAGGCCACCAAAGTAAAAACAAAAAATTTCAGTTAATAAATATACAGTAAATATGAACTAAAGTCGCTACCAGCAACACGATGACACAAGAGTAATATGTAAATATATGGACTTTAACGGTCACCAAAATAAAAACAAAAATTTTCATCTCTTAATAAACATAATAAAATATGTATATATGTATATATATATATGTATGTATATATACACACACACATATATATATATATATATATATATATATATATAATTGGAATAGGGGATGAGAAGGTGAAGGGGTGGGGAATTTGATAACGGGAAAATAAAAAGTGGGCATAGCCTAATTATACATGCTCATGTGTGTATATATATATATATATATATATATATATATATATATACATACTGTGTGTGTGTCTATATATATATATATATGTATATGATGTTGGCTAATAATGAGTCATGCCAGCGTGAATCATGCAAAAAAATCTGAATAGGAAAATAAAAACCCACTCTAATAGATAGAGTTTATTTCCACAACAGTTTCGACGCCCACTGGCATCCTCCTCGGGTGGATACAGAAAAACGAATGAACCAAAACAAGAGGGAAAAACAGTCCAGGGACCGACCGTTAAGAAATTCGCACCTAGGTTAGATCCCATTCTCCCGACACGGAAGGGCATTTTCATTAAGTACATTCGCACAAATTTGAAACTATCTTCCTGTTCTAAACATACAGATTCTATTATTTATTATTTTTTTTTATTTACATAATTATTACATTTATTATTAAATTTATTACATTTAATATTGCATAATTATTTATTACAGAAATTATAAATTTATTATTACATTGGTTATTACATTGTTGTTTATTATACAGAACTTATAAACCGAAAAACGAATGAAAAAGGCGATTAGGAAACAATCACAGAGACCATTGAGAAATTCGCACCTAGGTTAGGTACCGTTCTCCCGACACCGGAAAGGCATTTTATTACAGGGTCCCGCTTATAAGTACATTCGCACAAATTAAAACTATCTTCTTGTTCTATACATACAGATTCTAATATTTGACATAATTACTGCATTTATTATTGCATTTACATTTTTTTAAACATTTATTATTATTACCTTTACCCTAATTATTAAATTTATAATATTACCTTTATTATTACATCTGCTGCATTTATATTTATTTTCACATTTATTACTTCCATTATTACATTTACTAAAAGCGAGTAAGGAAACAATCCAGAGACCTTTGAGAAATTCACACTTAGGTTAGAACACGTTCCCCCGACTCCATAAGGGATTTTTTGACCAAGAATCTCATTAAAGGGTCTAACGTATAAGTACCTTCGCACAAATTAAAATTATCTACTTTTTCTATACACACAGATTCTATTATTTTTCTTTTGACATAATTATTACATTTATAAAGTACCTTACTTGATTCCCAATCTATAGCATGATTAGTTTGGCTGGCGTGATAAAAAATGGCATTATTAGTATTACAACTTCTGAAGGCATATTTGTGTTCTTTTATACGGGTTTCAATATTTCTTCCAGTTTCTCCCACGTATACTAAATCACAACTTTTACAGGGAATGCTGTAGACACAGGCTTGTTCCTCTTTTGTCACGTTATTCCTAACCAATTTACTTTTCACGGTAGACGAATATTTGAACGCCAAAGCAAACTTAAAATCTTTCGTCAACGGTTTTACTCTTTCTAAGCCGACAATGTAAGGCAAACTCACATATTGTTTTTGGTTAACTGAAGGTTCCCGAGGGGCATAAAAAGATTTTTTGGCTTTAAAATACGCCTTTCGGATAAACCACTCGGGATATTTTAAATCCTTAAAAATGTTCAAAATCTTTGAATTTTCCGGGTCCAGCAAATGTTGGCTACAAATCCTGAGTGCTCTTAGAAACATGGGAGAAATAATTGAGCTTTTAACCCTTTCATCATGATATGAAAAATAATGAATGTACGAATTACAATGAGTAGGTTTTCTATAGACCGTGAAATTGGGCTTTCCGCTTTCGTTAATGACCAAAACATCTAGAAAAGGTAATTGTTTGTCGTTCTCCCATTCATATTTAAATTTAATAGAGAGAACAAGATTATTTAATGACTGAAAGAAAGTGTCAAAGTTGTTCCAGTGGTCAGGCCAAAATGAGAAAATATCATCTACATAACGAAACCAAATTAGATTCCTGGTACATATTGTTTGCAACAATTCCGACTCATAATATTCCATGTATAATGTACTCAAAATAATCATGCTATAGATTGGGAATCAAGTAAGGTACTTTATAAATGTAAAAATTATGTCAAAAGAAAAATAATAGAATCTGTGTGTATAGAAAAAGTAGATAATTTTAATTTGTGCGAAGGTACTTATAAGTTAGACCCTTTAATGAGATTCTTGGTCAAAAAATCCCTTATGGAGTCGGGGGAATGTGTTCTAACCTAAGTGTGAATTTCTCAAAGGTCTCTGGATTGTTTCCTTACTCGCTTTTAGTAAATGTAATAATGGAAGTAATAAATGTGGAAATAAATATAAATGCAACAGATGTAATAATAAAGGTAATATTATAAATTTAATAATTAGGGTAAAGGTAATAATAATAAATGTTTAAAAAAATGTAAATGCAATAATAAATGCAGTAATTATGTCAAATATTAGAATCTGTATGTATAGAACAAGAAGATAGTTTTAATTTGTGCGAATGTACTTATAAGCGGGACCCTGTAATAAAATGCCTTTCCGGTGTCGGGAGAACGGTATCTAACCTAGGTGCGAATTTCTCAATGGTCTCTGTGATTGTTTCCTAATCGCCTTTTTCATTCGTTTTTCGGTTTATAAGTTCTGTATAATAAACAACAATGTAATAACCAATGTAATAATAAATTTATAATTTCTGTAATAAATAATTATGCAATATTAAATGTAATAAACTTAATAATAAATGTAATAATTATGTAAATAAAAATAAATAAATAAATAATAGAATCTGTATGTTTAGAACAGGAAGATAGTTTCAAATTTGTGCGAATGTACTTAATGAAAATGCCCTTCCGGTGTCGGGAGAATGGGATCTAACCTAGGTGCGAATTTCTTAACGGTCGGTCCCTGGACTGTTTTTCCCTCTTGTTTTGGTTCATTCGTTTTTCTGTATCCACCCGAGGAGGATGCCAGTGGGCGTCGAAACTGTTGTGGAAATAAACTCTGTCTATTAGAGTGGGTTTTTATTTTCATATTTTGACCTTCACGAAGAAAAAAATGAAGTTTTTTGCATTTAAACCTGAATAGGATATGATAATGGGGTAATGAGGGGGTAATGAAGAATGGTTCTGATGAAAAATAAGAAAACAAAAGTTTATGTTTACACACACATCTCGAAAATGATAAGCGGGGAAGGCAAGAGGTTGATGGAATGAGGGTAATGAGGGAGTGGGGGATAATGGAGTGGGTGTTTAAACAGGTGTCGACAAGAGATAAGAGGAGAGGCAAAAGGTTGAAGGGATGAGGATAATGGATGGGGTAGTGGAGTAAAGGGGGAGTAAGGATGAGTGAGGAGGAGATTGTAGACACCAATCAACAGGGAAAGTACTCCGGTGGGACGTTAGACAGAAGATAGGGAGTACTGGAACTCCCGTTTCCCCTGTCACTGTCCTCCTTAGCTGATCTTTTTACGTGTCTTATCTACCTTGTCAGTAGTCCATCATGCTCTCAAACACACATGTCTCTCCCTATTCCTCACTACATACATATGCATCTTACGCACTACATAATCTTTTCAAAATTAAAAAAATAGAGCCTCGCAATCCCCTGGGAAGAGGATAATAAATGTCCCCACTTCTGGCTCCCACCCTGCCCATACCGGGGACGCAGACCCGGGCAGTGAGGCTGGATCTGCTACTGCCCATTCGAGATGTTATGGACCTTTGTCTGAATGACTTTTTATAAATTTCTGCAACATTCTTAGCCTTTTCTCAAATTTTCAATCTGTTGAAAACCACCTCTCCTTCTCTAAACCTCATCTTCTTTTCCTCACTGAAACTCAGGTGTCTGGGACGACTGACAGCAACCCCGTTTTCGTACCCTCTTACTTTCTCTATACTCAATTTCACTCCAAAGGTGGATGTTGTGTATATGTACTCAATGACCTAACTTGTTCTCGTATTCCCGAACTCGAATCTTCCGAATGCTATACCCTCTGACTACGGCTAGCATGCCAATCTCAAACTAAATACATGTGCGCTGTTTACCTTTCTCCTAATTCTACTGACTATCCAAAATTCTTTGAACTCCTCACTTCCAAAGTGGAATACATTCTTTCACGCTCTCCCTTTGGTGAAATCTCTATTTTAGAAGATTTCAATGTTCACCACCTTTGGCTTTCCTCCCATTTCACTGACATCCCTGGTGAACTAGCTTACAACTTTTCTATCCTAAATGATCTTAGCAGATTGTACAGCACCCTAGTCGTATCCCCGATCGCCTTGGATATAGACCCAACATTCTGGATTTATTTCTTACCTCTCATCCTTCTTTTTACTCTGTGAAACTTTTCTCTCCATTGGGCTCCTCCGATCACAATCTTACATGTGTTTCCTGTCCCATCGCTTCAATTCGGCATTTGGATCCTCCCAAGAGGAGGCGCCTTTGGCATTTCGGCACCGCTGATTGGGAAGCCCTAGGCAGTACTTCTGTGATTTCCCATGGAATAATTACTGCTTCCGTGGCCGGAGCCCTTCTGAGTGTGCTGAGCGTATCACAGAGGTGATTCTCTCGAGAATGGAGGCGTATAATCCAAATTCTATTCCGACTATTAATGCAAAAAACCTTGGTTTAACTTTACTTGTTGTAATGCTATCCGCAACAGAGAGGAGGCTTTCAGAAGGTACTGTCGTCATCCAACTCCTGACTCTCACTCAGCTTATTTTTCTGCCCGGAATCTTGCAAAATCTGTTCTTCGACTCGCTAAAAATTCCTTCATCCGACAAAAATGTGAAAATCTATCCAATTCTAATTCTTCTCGCTCTTTCTGGCATCTACATAAGAACCTCTTCAACAACTTTCCTTCCTCTTCTTTCCCGCCTTTTTTCCATTCCGACGGCTCAGTTGCCGTCTCTTCTCCTGGCAAAGCTGAACTCTTCGCTCAAACTTTCGCTTACAATTCAACCCTGGACGATTCGGTGCTGTTCCTCCATCTCCTTCCCCCTCTGACTTTATTATTTCTGAAATTAGGATCTCTTCTAAAGATGTTTTTTCTGCCCTATTTGGGCTAAACTCTAGGAAGGCGTATGGTCCTGATGGTGTTCCTCTTGTTGTTCTTAAGAACTGTGTTTCTGTGCTGACACCCTACCTTGGCAAACCTTTTCGTCTTTGTTTTTAATTTGGTACTTTTCCTTCCTGCTGGAAGTTCGCTTTCATTCAGCCTGTCCCAAAGAGGGGTGACCGCTCTCAACCAACCTCCAACTATCGTTGAATTGCTTTGATTTCTTGCCTTTCCAAAGTTCTTTAATTTATCCTTAATAAGATAAACACCTTTCTTCTCACAATCTTCTTTCAGATCGTCAGTATGGATTCCGCAAGGGACGCTCCACTGGCGATCTTCTTGCGATCTCTGACTCTTGTTCATCCTCCTTTCGGGATTTCGGAGAAACTTTTGATAGAGTCTGGCACAAATATTTAATTTCCAAGCTGCTCTCCTTCTGTTTTTATCCTTCTATCTGTGCCTTCATCTCTAATTTCCTTTCTGGCAGATCTATAGCTGCAGTTGTAGATGGCCACTGTTCTTCTCCCAAAGTTATTAACAGTGGTGTTCCTCAGGGTTCTGGCTTGTCACCCACTCTTTTGCTTTTATTTATTAATGATCTTTTAATTCGCACTTCCTGTCCTATTCACTCCTATGCCGATGATTCCACTCTTCACTTCTCAACCCGCTTCCCAAAGCGTCTCTCACAGCAGTCGCTTCATGATTATCTGATTGGGGCAGAGAAAACCTTGTGGCTTTCAATGCCTCAAAAACTCAGTTCATCCATCTGTCTACTCGTCACAATCTTCCACACGACTATCGCTTTACCTTCAACAACACACAAATCAATCCTCCCTCTTCTCTTAACATTCTTGGCGTTTTCTTTTCTCTTGAACTTTCCTGAAAAGATCACATATACCTTCTTTCTAAAACAGCTTCTAAGAGGTTAGGTGTGCTGTACCGCCTCCGCAGTTTCTTCACCCCAACTAGGTTGCTTTTTCTGTACAGGGGTCTTGTTCGCCTCTGTATGGAGTATGCTTCTCATGTGTTGGGTGGTTCAACCCTCACAGCCGTCCTTCACCAGGTGGAATCAAAGGCTTTTCGTCTCATCAATTTCCCGCTTCGAGCTGATTGTCTTCAATCTCTCTCTCTTCGCCGCAATGTTGCCCCACTCTCTCTTTACTATCGCTATCATAGTGGACATTGCTCTTCTGAACTCTCTAACTGCATGCCTTCTCCTTTAAGGAGAGAATACAGTACTAGACTTTCTACACTTTCTTATTCCCTTTCTGTCCAACTATCTAAAGCAAGGGTTAATCGGTATTTTCAGTCTTTCATCTACTCAACCGGTGAACTCTGGAACACTCTTCGTCAATCCATCTTTCCTCCTGTCTATTACTTCCCATCTATCAAACACAGAGTGTCCAGGCATCTCGAAAACCCCGGACCTTGATTTTGGCTCTCTTCTTCTATGGGAGGGGCGCTTTTGCGGACATTTGCCCTTGGCCCCTCCTTCCTGCACAAAAAACAAAAGATAAGGATAAGAGAAAAGATAAGGGTAAAAATAAATAAACGGAATATAAATAAGCACATTGTACATTAGTGACGTCATAATATGAATTTTTGGGACATCACTACAAAACTAAAAATAAATATCAATATAAAATATATAGAGTATAAATAACTATACATATGTGTGACGTTATACTGTGAATTTTAGCGACCCTTTACCGACCACCACTATAAAAATAATAATAAAAGTAATAAAATAGTTTACATATAAACTGTGTATACAGTGATAATGGGCGATTGGGATAAGGGTGAAGGTGATACGGGAAAATAAACAAATAAACAAACAAGCAAACAAAGAAAAGCAAAGCGCGCTTACGTATGTGGATGGGTGCACTTGGACTGGTCGTTGGGCAAGTGTGTTATGTCAGAAACCCGGAAACAACAGACACGCCGTACCCACCTCACCGCCGCCAACATCTTAACAGCGTCTTGGAAAACTCCCGTCTGTTCACGAGCCAGAGCTCGTGAACAGACGGTTTTTTACTAACCCTGAAAAATAAATAATCTATACTATAATAAGAGAGCTGTCCGTCTGTCTGTCCGTCTGTCTGTCCGTCTGTCTGTCGTCTGTCCGTCACACTTTCAGAAATTGTGAGAAAAAATTGTGAGAAAAAAATTCAGAAATTGTAAAAAAAATTCAGAAATTGTATTACGGGCGGCAATGTGAAGCTCAAGATTTTCATGACTGTGTTCTTTTCTGTAGTTTAGCAATGGGGGAAGGGTGGGTGGGGGTGGGGTAATGGGGGATGGGTGGGGTAATGGGGAGGGGTGGGGGTAATGGGGGAGGGGGTTAGCCCCCAAGTTGTATGAATGGGGGTGAGGAGGTTTTGGGAGATACCAGATTCAGAAATGTTGACACAATGTGAAGCTCAAAATTTTCACGGCTGGGTTCTTTTTTTGTAGTTTAGCCTGTCTAACAGTCAGCGAAGCGGCGGGAACTGTACTAGTAATAATAATAATAGAAAGTCGATACCAGCCTATGTCTTTATAAAGGATTTACATTTAATTTCCAATATTCTGAATAGTTTTTATTTTCAGTACTGAGTTTCTTAATAATAATTTTAGATAAGAATTTGCAGTATGCTAAGAATACTGTCTTCATTTTTCTTCTGCTGACGCGTTTCGTTCATATACTTTGAACATCTTCAGAGCTTTATACATAATTTTAAAGTAAAATGGGCTTTATATATACAGTATATATATATATATATGCATATAACTGCAATGACCGCGCAGTATATAAATGAATAGAAACGACATAAGTGTTAAGGAACGTCTCCTCCTCGTGTGCAGAGACGTTCCTTAACACTTATGTCGTTTCTATTCATATATATATATATAATATATATATATATATATATATATATATATATATATATATATATATTTCTTGATTGTAAGTTTGATACAATTTCAAATTAATTTAAGAATATTCGAAAGTTCATTAAATTTTATATTAATTTTCGGTTTTTTCATTTTAATGCAAAAGGCTTCGGCAATTTTTAGTTTTCGTACGTTATGTGATGAGTATAAGATTTGAAAGTTTTGTGAGATATTTTTTAATTTTAATATTTTATGATCTACATGTCCTGTAGTTGACTGTACGTCGACTTACATTGGTTACACCACAAACCACATTAAAGAGAGAGCATACCAACATAAATATCGTCCAAGTAAAATTAACGAATATTACCGAATAGATCATAAAATATTAAGTTTAAAAGATATCTCACAAAACTTTCAAATCTTATACTCATCACATAACGTACAAAAACTAAAAATTGCCGAAGCCTTTTACATTAAAATGAAAAACCCGAAAATTAATATAAAATTTAATGAACTTTCGAATATTCTTAAATTAATTTGAAATTCTATCAACTTACAATCAAGAAATATATATATATATATATATATATATATATATATACCCATTTTACTTTAAAATTATGTATAAAGCTCTGAAGATGTTCAAAGTATATGAACAAAACGCGTCAGCAGAAGAAAAAATATGAAGACAGTATTCTTAGCATATTACCGAATATTACCGAATAGATCATAAAATATTAAGTTTAAAAGATATCTCACAAAACTTTCAAATCTTATACTCATCACATAACGTACAAAAACTAAAAATTGCCGAAGCCTTTTACATTAAAATGAAAAACCCGAAAATTAATATAAAATTTAATGAACTTTCGAATATTCTTAAATTAATTTGAAATTCTATCAAACTTACAATCAAGAAATATATATATATATATATATATATATATAAAACCCATTTTACTTTAAAATTATGTATAAAGCTCTGAAGATGTTCAAAGTATATGAACAAAACGCGTCAGCAGAAGAAAAAATATGAAGACAGTATTCTTAGCATACTGCAAATTCTTATCTAGAGTCATTATTAAGAAACTCAGTACTGAAAATAAAAAACTATTCAGAATATTGGAAATTAAATATAAGTCCTTTATAAAGACATAGGCTGATATCGACTTTCTAAAATTTTGCCTCAATAATCAGCTGTTTTCTAATTTTCTAAACATAAGACTTTACGACAAAACAGCTCACAAAGAAAAGTCTACAGAAAATTTCAAAACGCAACTTCTCAAACGCGAAATTGTGAAACAGAAAGATAAATTAATCGACCTTAAAAAAGAATCCATTAAAAATGTTTTACTTTTCAGAAAAGAAACCGGAAATCTACACTTTTATTCTTCTATCTTATTCTTAAATAGAAGCTTAAGAGAATTCAAAGCTGACATTGAGTTTAAACACTTAAATAAATTACACAAACTTTATGGGAGAACAATTATACAGAAAAACAAAGAATCAATAGTGACTAATTTATCAAATTATGAACCTAATGAACACGAATCTAGTATACTTGACAAAGGATTAAATTTTGGCCTTAGGAAACCATCTAAAAAGATAGAAAAACAAATTGAAACCGAGACTTTATGAAAAAATTAAATACAATGAACATAATGGTAAAATAGATGTGATTAATGATGATGAACTTAATTAAAACGAAGTTAAAAACCTTTTCAATCTCATTTATTGAAAATAATAATCATGGAAAATTAGAAAAAAATGAATATGACGCGATATCCTTTCTTAGAAACAATGATGAAATCATAATAAAAAAATCCGATAAGGGTAATAGTACTGTTATATTGAACAAAAATGAATATAATAATAAATTAAAAGATATTGTCAGCAATAATAGTAAATTTTCGAAATGTAATATTAACACTTAAAACAAAAAATTAAATAAATAAAATTGCTAATTCAATAAATGACATAAACATCTCTAAATTACTAAAACGATCAGGAAGTTATAATGACGGTAATCTTTATGGACTACCTAAGATTCATAAAAATTCTACTAATCCACCATTACACCCTGTCATCTCAATGAGCGGAACTGTCACACATGATACCGCTCAGTTTTTAAATAAGATAATAAGACCGTATCTTAACAAAAATTTTATTGTAAATTCTACAACCGAAACACTAGCTAAATTATCTAACTTAAAAATAGCCAACGCTGAACAACTTGTTTCTCTTGACGTGGAATCACTTTTTACAAATGTACCAGTCATGGAAACCATAGAAATAATTTTGGACAATGTTTACAATAATCAAAATTTAATTGCACCAACTTCAAAAAAAGAAGATATGAAACAATTACTTATTTTGTGTTGTACAAAAACTCCGTTTAGATTCTGTGATGAAACCTACATACAGATAGATGGTGTTGCTATGGGCACACCATTAGGACCTACCTTCGCAGACTTTTATATGTCAAACATAGAAAATAAAATAATGAAAGAAAACAACTTCCACAACCCAAAATTGTATATGAAATATGTCGACGATACCTTGACACTATTTAAAAACAATAACCACATTCCTTTATTTATTCGAAGACTTCATGAACTAAGTAAATTAAAATTCACATTTGAATCTGCCTTGAATAATACATTCTCTTTTCTCGACATTAATATATTCACTGGTCAAAATGGATGTTTAACGACTGGTGTACATGTTAAACCAACAGACAAAGGGGAGCATTACTACTACACTTTGGACTGTTTGGATGTGATAGAAGATTGAGGGAAGTCTTTGTTTACTGTGAAACACAAGTTATTTATGCGGAAACTTTAAATATATTTACAGTATTACGTCGATACAATATATGAGAAAGAGAAAACTTCATCAACTTGAGTAGTCTAAGCATCATCATCCTGTTTGCATATACGTTTTGTGTTTCGTATTTATCAATTATTACGAAAGAATTCTTTTATAACTTGAAGAGCCTAATCATTTTCATTAATCAGTAAAGTAACATAAATATCATCAACTGTTGCTGCAAAATAGAAGTCAACATCTTCCTTCCTTGACTAATCAATTTTAAAATTAGAAAGAGCCGTGTTGAGCAGAAAACTGAGATTTGTTTATAAAAAACCTCTGAACAGGTAGCTAGAACAACGTGAAAAAAGTGTTAGCAGCTGACGAGGAAGCTTCTAAACAGTGGCTGCATCCTCCAGCGCAGGACACGTCAACGCGAAGAGGCGACGTCAAACCAAAACATCAACGCGCTGGTGGCCAAACTTCCTCAAATCTCCGTGAAGCGGGCTGTCTACGGTTGGCCAGACTGGCAGTCGACGGCCTGTTGCGTGGCACGGTCAGAGTGCCGATCGGCTCCCGGGGCTGGACCTATTCTCAGCGTACTATTTTTTCAATTACAGGGAGCAATTGCGTGCTCCCCGAACTACTCTTACTCTCTGGCGACATTAAGACTAATCCAGGCCCCACTACAACTTACACATGTCACCATACACAAAGACATAGACACAATAGCACCACGAGACACAAACAGAAGTATAATATTAACATATTACAGTACAACGTAGATGGCTTCACAAACAAAATCATGCAACTTAGGGAATTCGTACACAAACAAAACATTCACATAGCACTTATACAAGAAACAAAACTAAAACGCACACACAAAACACCCACCATCCCTGACTTCACGGCGATCCGTCAAGATCGTACTGGGGGTAACGGGGGTGGACTCATCACTTACATACGTAAAAGCATTAGCTACACTGATGCTACCCAAAACATTACAAACACAATCCAAGCAGATAACACGATAGAAATACAGGCAGTTAACATTAAAACACGCGCAAAACACAACACCACACTAATCAACATTTACATCCCGCCAGATAGTTCACCTCAGGTGCCAGCCAATTACAATCCACAGTTACACAATCTTGCCTCTCTCATTAATGTCATCTTAGGAGGAGACTTCAACGCCAAAGACACTAGTTGGTACCTGCACAACCAAAACAACACCAGAGGCGCCAACATAGCCACACAACTAAACAGCCTCTTCATTCTTAATAATACAGAAGAACATACACACATACCACATCAAGCAGGATACTCAAACTCCTCCCCAGACATAACGTTCTGTTCCCCCTCACTAGCAACACATACACAATGGAGAACAGAAAAACAACTGTCATCAGACCACCTGCCCATCATCATTACAACACATTCTACACTCTGCCCCAACAGCCTTAGGCACACTTACAGAAATTAAAAGAAAGCTGATTGGGAACAGTTCAAAATACAGACTGAGGAACAATTCACCACATTAAACAGCACACCCATCATAAACATCAATACAACACTCAAGACATTTAATCAGATTATCAATAATGCAAACAAATACATACCCAAGGGCAACATTAGGAAATACAACCCAAATTACACTAGAGAAATAGCCCACCTCATAAGGCAAACACCACAAACACCACACACACAGAAGTCATAAAACAGCAGGTACAACAGCTCAACACAGAAATAAACAACAAACTCCAAAAAAAAAAACAGAAACATTCAGGGAATTCATAACAACACTAAACCACTCCACAGATACATCCAGGCTATACAAGACTATAAACAGCATTACCCACTCTAACAGCGGCATTCACACCTCACACGCGGCTATCTGTCACAGCCAAAATAATATCCCAACATACACACAACAAGCTAACATTCTAGTTAATCACTACGCAAAGATAAGTCACTTAAACAGAGACAACAACCAGAAACACGCAGACAGACAAACAGCCCATCACAAGAAAACCTACAGACTCGACACGACCATTACACCCTTCAATACAGACCAGACCACCAAGATCATCAAAAACATTAAGAATTCGAAGGCTACTGGACCAGACAACATATCTAACATACACCTTAAACACTTGGACCCACAAGGAATACTAGCTCTCACAAATATCACATATTCATACCAACACTGTATTATTCCTGACATATGGAAACAAGGTAAAATTATTACACTACTCAAACCAAACAAAAATCCAACAGAACCAGCTTCCTATAGACCCATTACTTTACTATGCACACCTTCCAAAGTAACAGAAAGACTAATCTTACAAATCACCAACCCACACATTCCACTATCGCCTACTCAACATGGATTCAAACCTCACCACTCAACCACGACATTACTCACTAACCTCACGCAGCACATCATGGATGGCATCAACTCCAGACGACCAGCTCAACGTACACTATTAGCAACAATAGACATTAGTAAAGCATTTGATGCTATCCCACGCTTCCCTCTCATAAACAAAATACTCAACACAAACATGCACAACAGCACCAAAAGGTGGCTGAGCAACTATCTCTCAGGAAGATACTCACATGTAACATTTAATGGCAAGTCATCCAAAAACAAGCTTTTTCCGAACGGGGTCCCTCAAGGCTCTTTTCTCTCACCAACACTGTTCAACTTATACATGCATGACATTCCAACACCCATAGATAACAAGCTTACCTTATCATCATATGCTGATGATATCACTCTAACATCCACATCCACACAACACATCGATACCGCTACAAATAACCTACAAACATACATAAACAGTATTAGGCCTGTTCAAAAATCAACTTTTTCTTATTTTCATAGGTTTCTGTACATTTTCCCATGCTTTTTGACCTGAAAAAGCCGAAAAACACAACTATTTTGACCTAGAATGTTGGGAAGCATTGCCGCATGGAGCTTTAAATTTTCTGCCTTGAAATCGGCCAAAGCGCCAATTCCGGGGTCCCTTGAATTATGTTTTGCACTTTAACTTTTGATCTAAACAAGATAGAGCAACAAATTAGGTATCAAATGAAAGAGCATAAAATTAATAAATAATAATAATAATAATAATAATAATAAATAAATAATAATTAATAATAATAATAATAATAATTATCATTTTTCAGGAAACAACAGAAACTCAATCAGAATCTAGAAAACCCTCTACAAATTACAACTTCACAATGGCATTAAGCAAGGAGCTGAGGGAGCTCCGTGGGCGCACAGTTGATATCTCAGAACCTCCACGTACTGTTCACAGGCAGGTGTGAACTGGGCCATCTACCAGATCTCTCACTGAAACTTTCCTGGTTGGATACCCTTCAGCTTTTATCAGTGGTTCCCAGCTTCCCACCAACAGACAGGCGTTCCAGTATTTCCTTAATCTTCAGAATTTACCGGAAAATGCAGGGAGGCCCATGGTTCAAGACCTTGCATATGAAACAGTTGAATCTATCATCCCATTCTGGCAGATGGCTAGGATCAAGACAATGACCAAGTACAACGCAATGAAGCTCTTCATGAAACTACATGAGAAACATCGTGCTCTGGTGAAAAGCAAAGGAAGAGCAAGTAACCCTGGAGGAAAAAGAGGAGCATTTGTGCTGGAATTAGACAGCCTGTTCGATATAGGAGCTCCAGATGCAATCCAGGAAATACAGAACAACAGACTGTTATCCAGAGAGAAGAAAGATGAGGATATCAGTTCTACGAAGACCAAAAGACTGAGAGGAAAGGTCATATGTCTGGTCATGACAAGATTTTTGAGACAAGATCCCTGCAGCAAGCAGCGAGGAATGAAAGACTGCAGCATAGACAAGAACAAGGTAAAACTAATTACTTTGAACGTTACAAAAAGTTTTAAGTTTTACTCCATTGCGATATTTAGCATGTACTTAACAATTACTGTCTTAGCATGTTGTACTATTTTACAGCTGCAGCAGAAAGAGGCAGTTGTTCATGTGGATGACATTACCTGGGGTGACTCAACTGACAACGACGCTAACACAGAGGACATGGATTACCATCAGCCTCGTCCTGGATGTTCTCACCATCAAGACACTGTGACTAGTGTGACTTTGACGTTTCCAAGGAAGGTCATGGAATGTGATGTCATCTGCAATACAGCTGATCGTCTTGGTTTATCAGACAATCAAGTTACTGCCATGGTTTCTGCCACCTTGAAAGCTGGAGGGGCTGATCTGGATAACTTCGTCATCTCAACCTCAACAACACGTCGCAACAGAATGCTGTCCAGGTATAATATCAGCCAGAGTCACATGTCCAAGTTTTGTGAAAACCCCCACAGTACGCTGCCTTACACTGGGATGGAAAGTTGCTCAAAGATGTCTTGGGCAGTGAACCTGGAAGTACCTCAGAGACTTTAGCTGTGCTAGTGTCTGGTCCACCTTCATACACTGAAGGAAAGTTATTGGGAGTACCTGTCATCGACAATTCTTCTGGCACAGCTGAGGCTGAGGCTTCAATGGATTTACTGGAGACATGGGAACTTACGGATAATGTTACTGCCCTTGTTTTTGACACTACATCCAGTAACAGTGGAGTTCACAGAGGAGCTGCCAAACTGCTAGAGAAAATGCTGAACAAAAAGGTGTTTTATCTGGCCTGTCGACATCACATCCTGGAAATCCTAGTAGGAGCAGTTTGGGAGAAGCTGTTTGGGAAGTGAAGGGGCCAGATAATCCCTGGTTTGAGCATCTGAAGGATGTTTGGACGGACTTGTCCAAGGAAAACCCAAAGATGCTGGCTATCAACAGCAAATGGCTGAAGGAAAAGAAGAAGAACAGTGAAGAAATACTCCAAGACATTCTAACAGCAGAAAGGCTTCCAAGAGCCGACTACAGGGAAGTGGCTGAACTGACAGTCATTGTTCTTGGAGGAACGCCTCCTCGAGGTATTCACTGGAGTCGACCAGGCGCCATTCATCAGGCCAGATGGATGGCCAGAAACCTGTACTCCATGAAAATGCTGATGTTTGCAGATCAACTTGAGTACGACGAAGACACTGTATCAAAGCTGGAAAGACTCAACACCTTCCTTGCGCTGTTCTACACTCCTATATGGATGATGTCAATGTCTGCTGCAGATGCTCCCGTGAATGATCTAAGTCTAATCCAGGACGTGTTGAAGTACAAGAAAACTGACCCAGAGCTTGCTGATGCAGTACTTAATAAGATGGAAAACCACAAATGGTACCTGACGCAGGAAGTCGTGCCATTTGCCCTGTTCAGCAGTAGATTGAGTGACACATTGAAGCACGACATTGCTGCCCAGTTACATGCCACTGAGAAGCCAGACAGCTTCAGAACAGGAAAGCCTCTATTCCAGAGAGTCACAGCTAAGACCACCCTGGTTGATCTCATTGGCCCAGAATCACATTTCCTGCTGGACACACTGAACATTGGATCCGAGTGGCTTCTGGAACCTGTCACGTCTTGGCCACAGAATGAGGACTACAGAAAAGCGTTGGACTATGTTAAGAATCTGAAAGCGGTGAATGACATTGCTGAACGTGGTGTCAAGATGATGAGCGACTTTGCAAATGTCATAACAACAGATGCCAAGCAAAGGGACTATCTCCTTCAAGCTGTGGAGTTCAACAGACGCCGCTTTGACAGCTTCAAGAAACAAACTCTCAACAACTGACTGTGTAAATGTCATTATGTAATTAATCATCATGTAATGCTTTCACTTCTTGATCGATTAGACTTGTGACAAAATGTTAATCTCAAATTTGTGTCATGAATAAGGCGCCTTGTCTGCCTTGAGTGTGAGAAAACGAATTTTGTGATATTTCTGAAATCTTTGTATGTACCAATGTGCCATTTCTTGTTCCAAGACTATCATAATTGTATAAGTTAGAAAGAGGATTAAAAACACTTTAATTTGGTGCCTATTTTGTTGCTCTATCTTGTTTAGATAAAAAGTTATAGTGCAAAACATGATTCAAGGGACCCCGGAACTGGTGCTTTTGGCCGATTTCAAGGCAGAAAACTTAAAGCTCCATGCGGCAATGCTTCCCAACGACCTAGGTCAAAATGGTTGTGATTTTCGGCCTTTTCAGGTCAGAAAGCATGGGAAAACGTACAGAAACCTATGAAAATAAGAAAAAGTTGATTTTTGAACAGGGCTAAAACAGTATACAAGACTGGCTCACACACAATAAACTCAAAGTAGCGCCACAAAATCAACCATCACCTTGCTTACAAGCAACACAAAAGAACACCAGGTAATTCCACAGCTTACACTAAACAACATCAACATTCCACACACTCACAGAACCAAAATACTTAGTGTCACATACAACCCATCATTATCTTTTGCAAACCACATTCAGGACATTAAAAACAAATGTACGTCAAGACTTAACACGCTTAGGGTAATAACAGGCACAAACTTTGGACACCAGCAGGAAACAACATCACTCATATACAAACAATATATTCGCTCAGTTATGGACTATGCTAGCCCATGCTGGGCACCCATTATCTCAAACACACACATAAACACCTTACAACAATACAAAACAACGCACTTCGTATCATTACAGGATGCACTCAAACAACACCAATAGAACACCTGCACACAGAAACAAAAATACTAAAAGTTAGGGAACATTTAGACATGAGGGGAACACAATTCATGGCAGCAGCGACAACTAACCCACAACACCCTTGCCATTACATGTACAATCATGCACCAACACCTCGCACCATTAAGGTAACACCAAAGAGACATTATAACCAAATACTCCATTCCATACCACGCCCCACAGACATCACACAGTACAGAAAACACATACACACACACCTAACCCACAAAGCATTGACACGACTCGGTCCGAATGCGGTCCTAGGTGCGAAGCCGCCACCCATTAACAGGTCAGAGATCAGCCTGAGCAGATCGGATCGAGTTAACTTAGTACGATTCCGATGTGGACATCACCCCAACTTACGGACATATAAACACAGACTAGACAACTCCATAGACGACACCTGCCACCTGTGCCAGGACACACCACAAACAATTGAACACATTATGACAGACTGTACCGCTCTAGCACAACAACGAACACAGCACAACATCACTAGTGCGCTGAACCTCTGGTCCACTCCGGAGAGGGCGATCGGTTACCTGCGTGCCGCCGGCTTGCTCGATCAGGGTGGGCTGATCGGCTAAACAACAACAACAACAGACAAAGGAGCGTATTTAAATTATAATTCATACTCACCAGAAAAATATAAACTATCAATAATTAAAACACTCGTGCACAGAGCTTTCAATATATGCTCAAGTTGGCAACTATTTAATCAAGAAATTGAGAGAATAAAGCAAAATCTAATAAACAGTGATTTTCCGCTATTTTTAATCGATAATATCATAAACCGAAATCTAACAAATTTACATAACAAAAATAAGGAAGGTGATGAAAATAAAAATAAAAATACAGGTATAAAATTTTACTTCGAAACAAGAAACCCAACAAGACTAAAACATGAAGAAAAATGTCTAAACAATATATTAAAGAGGTACATAAAACCAATGGATAAAGAAAAAACTATCAATGTTAACATATACTATAAAAACAAAAAGTTATCAAGTCATTTTTCGACGCGTAACAAAAACCCTGATAGGCAACATCATGTGGTGTACCAATTTACATGTCCTGTAGTTGACTGTACGTCGACTTACATTGGTTACACCACAAACCACATTAAAGAGAGAGCATCTTCTTCTTCCGCAGCTTATTATCCCATCTTTACATGGGGTCGCTGTTTTTGGTTCGTCTTCTCCACTCTCCTCTGTCGTATACCACGTCCTCCTCCAAGTCCTTCTCCCTGATGTCCGCCACCACACAGTCCCTCCATCTCGTCTTCGGTCTTCCTCTTCTCCGTCCCGGCAACTCCATCTCCAGCACTCTGCGCCCCACATACTCCTCCTCTCTTCTCCTGACGTGTCCATTAGGGTGGAGTGAAAATGGCCCAAATTTTTTTTGTGAATTTTAACTTATTTGAGGTTTTAAAAGTTGCCAATGGACTAATAGAACAATATGCAAAAAGGTTTATTAAAATCAGACAATCTTTGATCGACCACCAGACGTTATAAGTTTACAATAATATACGATTTTACACAAAAATACCTAAAATACGAGTAAACATCAGACTATATATTTTTAGTTATTTTGGCACTATTATGCAACGATAGAGTCTGAGTTATGCATGCATGGTTAATTCAGAATTGAAAGTCACGTTTAGACTCAAGTTTCGGCATAAGCTGCCGAGAAGCAACGCGAGCCCGAATAAATCCATGGCGGGACGTCTCGCCACACACAGCGGCTGAAGCTTCGGTAACTAGGTTCACGCATCTTTCCACCGCCTGTGTGTGACAAGGGAAGCGAGGGAAGAGGACACTTGGTGAAATTTGAGCAGAGATCATGTCGTTCAATTCGTTGTCCGTCATATCCATCGTAACAGGAGGCTCCGTCACGGTCAAAGTCTGCCAATCGACCATGTCCTGGTATTCGGTCGCGTCGAGGTTGAGCGGTGGCACTCGAAACCTGCGGATTTTGTTTGCAGACACATGTGATCTTGCCTTCATGATTCTTCTGAGTCCGAGTTCCCTTATATGTGGTCGCTCATCTGTGATCATGGCTAATAGCACGTTCTCGGGGTGTCCGCAGAAGCCGTTTCGCCGAATCACCGGGTCGACGACTTTCTTTAGAGAGGAGCTGAGGTACCGTGTTCTCACCATCATCCCGTGCAGATGTTTGGCTCCATCTTTGCATGATGGCTGCGTCTTGATGGCGAACCATGTTGGGGCGTAGACCCGGATGATGAATGTGACAAGAGTTTTGATGTTGTTGGATGGTGCATCGAGGCCAACATAGAGGCGGAGGATTCTGTTGGCAGTTGTCAACCATCGCGAGTGGTTCAATGGTCCCGGTTTTCGCAATGCTAGATCACAGGGACAGTGTCCTTCACTGACAGCTTGACACATCTGCCACAGGTACTGCTGGTCAGTGCTCAGGTCCTTCACGTCAACATGCGGCAGTGGCTGTAATGGAGATATAGGTTCATACGATGTTATATGGAGTTCCGTGCATGCTGTGAGAGATTTCCCTATCGGTCCTGAGAAGCACTTAGGTCCTGTAGTTGCTCCATCTAAATGCTGAAACAGGTGTCGCAGGGGGAGCTCGTTAGCATGTAATAAGCACACGAGCCATTGCAGCGGTTTTTGTAGTAATTCCTCAAGCTGCCGAATAACTCCGCCATTATGTCCAGTGTTGACAGCGGTTCCGTCGCATCCGACGACTTTCACACTGTCGAGATCCACACTTCGCGCAGCCAAGCATTCAAAGATTACTTTGGAAATCGCCTTGCTTGATCACTTGACGGCGTCACGTGGCCAAAGTACGATGAACCTGGTTCACAAATAATGCTGACGTGCTCTTCTGTATCTCTGTCCCGGTGGCCATGTCCTGCGGCGTCTCGTACATTTTTCATCGTTCTATCCTTTCGACCGTCGAAGTACAATCCAGGCAAGTCTGTCATACTGCTGTCTAGTTTTGTCAGTTCTTGACGAGTTCTACTTCTTTCTCGGCGAATTTTACTACGATCAATGACTTTGGAGGTGTCATTTGTAGACACAATTCCAATGTCTTGTAGCACGGATGAGGCAATAACGGCTGCTGCTCGATCTGAGACGCCCGTTCTATCGCACGCTTTAGCCAAACATGGTAATCGTACAGTCATCGTCATTCTTTGACGTTTACTCTCCAGTGTCGATAGATCAGGTTTACAGTGTGACTTAGATTGGGTGTATTCTTCGTCGCTGTTGTCGGTGTCGTCGTCCTTGTCTTCCTCGTTGTAGCTTCCAGAATTGCATTGCTGCTTCGATTGTTCTTGGTGAATGCTGTGTCTTCTCGATTCACAGACTTTCCTGGATATTTTTTCTGTAGCTTTGTTGTTTCCACCAAATCGATGCCTCCTATAATCATCTTTCTGGCTCCTCTCTGGTCCTCTAGAAACTTTCTTTCTTTGAGTGGTACTTTGTCCGCTCTTTCGCACTTACAGCTCATGACGAAATCTACACATTTGCATTTGCTAATGTCGAAGAGTTTATCTGCGTCTTCTCTGAACTGTTCAAGTTGTTGCTTGTAGTTGTCGTTGTCCTTCCGAGCCTTGTATGGTTTCAAGATTTTCTTGTATTTCTCGTTGTACGGTCTGAGCGTTTCAATCACTCGTCCGTGCGTCACGGTCGGAAGAGACGCTTTCTCCCAAACAAGTTCAACATCAACGCAAACTTTTTTTGATACTTCGGCGAACGGTGGATATTTGTTATTCTTCGTTGTCAGCTGTTGTCTTGTATGGATGTAAGCCTTCATAACATCAGCGTAGGTGGGAAGAACATTTGTGGGTATCTCGCGTGGCGCGCCAAAAATCACACATGCCGCCTTCTCCCTCGTAATAATTTCCATTCTGAAAAAAAAAACAATTATTATAAATTGTAAGCAATGAAAGACTATTAAAGAATTTCTGCAAGAAAAAGAAATATCAAATTAATACTGTCACACTCACTTGTCAAACACCTATAAACAGATATCAATATGTAATTAACTTACTTTTAATATCAAGTTTCACGAAAAAATGATGATAACAGCACAAATAACCTTCAATTCTCACTGCCACATGTGCACTGAGCTTGGCGGAGCAGCCGCGCTTTGCATATTACTCACTCTCCCCCCACTCCCAATCTCCCATCCCCTCTGACTCACGGACTGCATATGTTATCGCACCAAATCACTACCATCACTGAAACTAGCATTAAATCAATGTATGGTTAACTAAACTCTTTCTTATCTCACTTACTCACATCAGCTCTAATAATTTGGCCACCCTCTGTAATTGCCATTAATTTACATTCCACACATGTTGTAATCTTAAATGTCAACCTCAAGTATGCAATAACACAGTCTACAGCAAACTAAGCTGTTAATTATTTGCATAAACATGGATGAAAGACCAGCATCTTGGATGACTCCTGATGGGCAAAGCGATCGTTAAAACATGAAATATGCCATATATTAAAATCGCTGGTGGTCAATCAAGCAATGCTTCAATTGTATTATAATTTCACATGCTTGTTTCTAAAGCCCATTGGCAACTTTTCCACACTCAAGTAAATTAAAAATCCAAAAATGATATTTTCACTCCACCTTAGTGTCCATACCACCTCAGCCTGGCCTCCTGCACCTTCTTAGATGCTTCGCCACCTTCACTGTTCCTCTTATATGCTCATTTCTGACCCTATCCCTTCTCGTCACTCCACACATCCATCTCAACATCTTCATTTCAGCCACATCGATTTTTCTTTCATTGCTCTTCTCCATTGGCACAGTCTCCATTCCATACAACATTGCCGGCCTCACCACTGTTTTGAATACCTTTCCCTTCAGTTTCACTGGGACCCTCTTATCACAGAGCACCCCTGATACGTCTCTCCAGTTCTTCCACCCCGACTGTATTCTACAGTTTATCTCTCTCTCTGCATACCAACATAAATATCGTTCAAGTAAAATTAATGAACATTACAGAGTAGAAGTAGATCATAAAATATTAAATTTAAAAAATATCTCACAAAACTTTCAAATCTTATACTCATCAATCACATAACGTATGAAAACTAAAAATTTCCGAAGCCTTTTACATTAAAATGAAAAAACCGAAAATTAATATAAAATTTAATGAACTTTCGAATATTCTTAAATTAATTTGAAATTGTATCAAACTTACAATCAAGAAATATATATATAACCCATTTTACTTTAAAATTATGTATAAAGCTCTGAAGATGTTCAAAGTATATGAACGAAACGTGTCAGCAGAAGAAAAAATGAAGACAGTATTCTTAGCATACTGCAAATTCTTATCAAGAGTTATTATTAAGAAACTCAGTACTGAAAATAAAAAACTATTCAGAATATTGGAAATTAAATGTAAATCCTTTATAATAATAATACTAACAGCACCTCTAAAACAAACGCATATATATCTCTCCCTCTCTCTCTCTCTCCATCTAGCTAATTATATATTCAAAGTTTAAATAGCCCCACAAAAAGATATGCAAAGCTCCAAAAAGAACAACAGGTAACGGATCCGTTGCCACCCTCTCACAGAGCTGAATATGAAGTCTTCCTGCTCCTACGAGGTTATGCTGTAATCTTTGTTTTTCATTAACGATCAAATAAGATAGAAGAACAATGAATAAGCGGGAAGAGAAAAGTCAAGAGAAGGAAAGAACGAAGAGTGAAAGGTCCCTGGGTGGACTGGATATCTCCATTTTAAAGCAAACTTTTTGTGTTTGTTTCAGGTTCCAAACCCCGAGGACCACTCACCATATAAGGAAATAGCAGACACCCTAAAAAAGTGACAACAGATACTAATGGCTGAACCATCAACACCTTCTGGAAAGATAGAAGAGAAAAGATCCCTACAGTACTTCCAACGAGGCCAAGATGTGATTCAACACACTTTTTCACCTATTTGCCTTTATATATTGATTGACGTTACTACACTAAAAACATGAATGATAATAATAATTTTACGCAAAAAGACAAACTTTTTAATAGCCATTTTTATTAAAAAAAAATTAAATAAACCTTATCAAATTAGTTAAAATATTTTTTTTTATTTATCAGGGAGACTGATTTATTTTCACCCATATCAAGCTAAAATACACAGAATTTTCAGGCATTCATAATATATGTTTAATTATTTATTTACCACCCAGGTGGGTGGGCAGTTGCCCACGTCCAGAAAGATTTTACCAACCTACTAAAATAAAATAAGAGCATATATATGAGTATATATGCATGAACATATATACTTGATTTGATTTGTGTTATTTATGACCAAATAAAAATGAAAAACTATTTAACCCATCCACTAAAACTGTCTTAGAAATAACCCTGCAGTGAACGATCTACGTTTGAATAAAATTTATGGGTACCGCCTAGACGTGCATGTAAAGCTGTTGTGGCACCCTCATTTCCAGGGCCGTTTCTAGCCATTAGGGGGCCCTAAGCAGTATACCCATTTGAGGCCCCACCCCTCCATCCACCAACTCACGCCTTACTATCATACATCACCTCAGCACACACATACAAAAAATGGCTGTTAATAAAAAACAATTATGAAACAATTTTAATGAAACATTTATGTCCAAAACAACAAATATGTACTTTCAGAAGACAAACAGAAAAAATACTCTTCATGAAATTCCTGAAAATTAGCTTATACATTATTTAGAATAAATGACGCAGAACTATGTATAAAAAAATAATGCAGTTATCAACTACCAAACAATTACTAACTCTACGATACAATCGTGTAATAGTTCAGTTATACAGAACAGTTTGTATCTTCAAAATTTTTGCCTCCTAGATTTTTTCTGGGCGAAATTATCAATAACATCATCATTTGAAATCTCCCTGCCAACGTCCTGGTTGATGCTTATGATGCCAAGGCCACTGAGGCGATCCTGCCCCATTGATAATCTGAGGTAGTTCTTGATTGGCTTTATCTTAGAGAAGCTCCTCTCGGCTGACGCTACTGTCACAGGTAGAGTGCAGTCAATTCTTAGTGCAACCCAGAGATTGGGGTATAGTTCCTCCAGCTGCTTCTGATGAATGAAGGAGAGAAACTCCAATGCAGTCATGTTGTGTGAAGGTAAAGTCGGCAAGTTCTTAATTTCGAGGGCCAGTTCTCTTCCATTAATGTCAAAGTCAGCTCCAGAGCTCAGTATCTTAGAGAGCTTTTCACACTGGCAGGACAAGTCTTCCTTGTTCATTGTGGTGAAGTTTAGGAGAACCCCAAATATGTCTCTCACATCATCTAATGTTTTGAATCTCTCATTTATTGACCCGATGGCACAATCCACCACCACATTGAAAAATTTGACTTCCAGCCTCTTTAAGGCTTCTGTAAATGGTTCGTTAGGAGCTTCGTAAGCAAAGTGCTTTTTTGTGAATCTGAGCGTCTTCTTCAGCACAGCCTCCACACACATTTCCTCACATATGTCTCTAGCTACGACTTGTGCTGCAACAAAACCTGTGTTTCTGTAGCTGGTGAGTGTCTTTTGTTTTTGTGAGGAGGTTGACTGCCACATCAAACTGCATTGTAGGAGACTGCAGAAGTTTGCTCACATGGTTAACTGCATGATGAATGTCATACCATACTACTGTGCAAATCTGAAAGCGATAAGACCCTACCTCCTCTGCAATTGCTTGTGCTTCAGTCCTGGCTATGGCATCTGTGGCATTGTTTCTGACTTCCAACAGGGCCTCTCTGATGTTGTGGTTCTGGTATCGCGCAGCCTCAATGCTCTTAAGTCGGCTCTCCCACCTGGTTTCACTCCAAGACTTGAGTGTTATGTTCACGTGCTTCTTTAGGACTGTCCATCTCTGTGTAGCTGCTGCAAAAAGGTTGTACAATTTTTGTACGTTGCCAAAGAAGCTGATGGCATCTGTGGAAGCTTTAGCTGCATCAGCCACTACAAGATTCAGAGTGTGAGCCCCACATGGAACATAGAGTGCACGACAGTTCTTCTCTAATAACCTTGGCTGCCAGAACACCTTTGTTCTTGCCCTTCATGTTCGCTCCGTTGTCATATGACTGTCCTCTGCAGTCATGAAAGTGAATATTCAGTTCATCTAGTCTCTTCATAATCAGAACTGATAAACCCAGGCCTGTACTTTCTGAAGCCTCAAGAAAGCCCAAGTATTCTTTTATTTCTGGTACTTCACCCATTTTAACAGTTCTGATAATAATCGACATCTGTTCTTGGTGGCTTATGTCTGGAGTGCAGTCTAAAATGAGTGAGTAATATTTAGCTTGTTTTATTTCTGCAACAATGGCATCCAAGATCTTCCCACTAATGAACCCAATGAGCTCATTTTGAATGATGTTTCCTAGGTAACTTGAATGACTATATTGGCCACTTTCGACTCTGCTGATGTGTTGTTTCATCACTGGATCAAATTTGGCAAGCAGCTCAACCTCCTTCAAGAAGTTGCCATTGCCTCGATTGTACAATGTAGAGGAAGACCCCCTGAAAGCAAGGTTTCTCTCTGCCAGTGATTGGATTATACTTACAAGACGTGTAAGAACATTTAGCCAGTGTCTTCGCTCTACCTCCATTAATGACATTTCAGTTTGGTCAATGGTCCTCCCAGTTTTTAGCCGCAGTTCCAGATCCTTCCATGTTGCCATGTTAAATGCATGTTCTGAACTATTTTCATGGCCTTTTAGAAGCGAACCAACGTTTATCCAGTCTGAAAGTCCATCCGTAATTAGTTTGTACGACTTCCTTGAAAACAACTTGCAGCAGAAGCAATAAAGAGCATCATTCCTTCTAGAGTACATCAGCCAGCTTCGCTTTATTTTTTCCCCATTAATTAATGTTCTGTACATGTAATGGTGATGAACGCTTCTACCGTCCTCTCTTTTAGGGAACGTGAAATCTGGACTGATTTGAAATGGTCATCGAGACACCAGATCTGTCTTTAAGGCATCTGACAGGACAACAGGCCAGTCATACGGACCAAGCGGTGGAGCAGATCTTGGTTCTTGTTGCTCAGTAGAAATACCTGTGTGTGGTGTTTGAAGCTGAACAGAAGATGGGCCACTTGTTGGTTCATCAGGCTCTACTTCTACTGGTGTTTGAGGTTGCATAGAGGATGGTCCTGCTGTTGGCTCATGATGCTCATCAGGCTTTGCTGAGGATGGCTTTTCCAAATATTTCAGTAGTGCTCCTGAGAAGAACATAACATTACATATTCTGTTAATTTTTGCTAAAATACTCTTTCTTATCTTGTTTGATTACACTGCCCAACAAAAAAACATTTTTGCTGCTGATTTAATTCTAAGACCTGTTTCTGGATAATATTGATGTGCTGATTTAAAAAATCACCTTAGATTTTGTCCATCACATCAGGTTTTCGTGCAATGCAATATGCCTATTTTGGGTGATCCATGAAGGGCGCTTATCAAAATTGATGATTTTTGAGACCTGTTAAGTGTTAACACGTTGGCTCCCACACGACCCACCGGAGGGTCGTGGTGGTATGTATGCAAGAACCACACGACCCTCCGGTGTGTCGTCTCATTATTTCTTTTCAATGAGCCTTTTGAGAGCTGGGACGCTACGATTGCTTAAGTATGTGATTATGGTACACTAGAACAACATTTTGTTTCTATATTTTATAATTTTTTTTCGTTTTTCTTTTGATTTTCACATTTATAAATTTTTATGCCGTATTTATGTGCTTTCCCAGGATTGTATTGACGAAAAACTAACCGTCCACGCCATGGCACCATTGTTTCGTCAACAGCAATGTATTCACCCGGAGTATTAGCAGAAGTGAAATTTTTGTCAAGGATTTCTAGAACGTTCCTAATTTTCAGTAAGCGGTCTGTTCCAGCGGTTTGGTTATCTGCAAAGTGCACAAATCGCAACAGTGCCTGAAACCTGTTTCGGGACATTATTTGAGGTATATAAGAATTTTTGAAGAAGGGATCTTTTTGCCAATAATTTGATATCTTTGGATATTTTATAACTCCCATGTACATAATGATGCCCAAGAACTTCTTTATTTCATCACAGTTGGTGTCTGTCCATTTAGTTAGCCTAGTATTTCCAGCAGTCGTATTTTGGTGATAATTGCGATTTGTTTCCTCAACTATCAGTTCAAGTATTTCATCAGTTACCATAAGTTTATATGCATCATAAGGAGTGACAACAGTAGCTGACCCCAAACCTGGATCGATAAATGGAAAAGTGTGTTGCAGGGAACCATCCACTGGGTGCCACCCATTCCCTGAAGTATCATCTTGATTATTATTTGCATTTTCAGTGTCACTTTCAGAATCCGATTCAACTTCTGCTTCAGAAATCTCTGTATCGGTGCTATAAGTACCAGAAGGATCATAAAGAGAATCTTCTGAAGACAAATCACATTGGAGATTATCATCTTCATCTTCACTGCTGGAACTATCTACAACTGTTTTTCTTTTCTTAGAAGTATAAAATAGATTTACTGGCACTTTGCTTGGATTAGCACCCATTATGGTGTTTGCTATTTTTATTTAGATTTAGAATATTGCTAATTTATATTTAGTTTTGCTAATTTAGTATTATGCTAATTTACTAATTTAGTATTGCTAATTTATATTTTATTGCTAATTTGCATTTATATTTAGAATATTGCTAATTCTTTTATAAGCATTATCAAAAGAAACCTGAAAAGAAAGAAACAAGAGTTAGTATGAATGTAATAGTTATATCTCTAAAATTTTAAAAACGTCCCACGGGTGGGTCGTGTGGGACTCTAGGTTGTAATATGTAATATTACCCACAAGTGGGTCGTGGGTCAAAAACACTATTTATGTGATCCTTGCCTCACATATGATATAGTGTAAAAATATTATGGCGCTCATATCAAAATTAATTAAGATATCGTATTGGGACCCTGGGACAAAACGAGAAATGAGGCTCGGAGCCAACGTGTTAACAGCTGTTTTGCTGTTAAAATTTTATCTGTGGATAAGAAAACTGATGAAAGATCCGCAGTTCAGTAACTCAATGACCGAAACGGAGGCAAGAGCTTGGAATGCTTCTGTGGCAGTAGTTAAGAACTTCCTAGGAAACAAAAGTCTGAAAATTATAAAGATCTTGTAAAGGATTTACTTGTAAACTTTCAGCAGTTGGGTTGCAACTTGAGCATGAAAGTTCACTATCTCAACAGTCATCTGGATAAATTTCCAGAAAATCTTGGTGATGTTAGTGAAGAGCAAGGTGAAAGGTTCCACCAAGATATCAAAGTGATGGAAGAACGATACCAAGGAAGATGGGATACCCATATGATGGCTGACTACTGCTGGAGCCTGCAAAGAGATTGTCTTGACATCTCTCATTCTAGTAAGTCCTATAAGAGAAAATTTATCAGCACTGAAAAGTAAGAAAACAAGAAAAAGACAATGTTAAGAAAACTGGTCCCGTGCTTGCTTTAATATGGATTCATTTTTTGCTTATTTAAACACTTTTAATCACTTTATGTGTCAATATTACCATTGTATATTAAAGTTCACTCCCTGCACAATTGTTTACTTTTCCATGCTGATTCAGAGTATGTAAAAACTTATTTTTTGAAAAGAAAAAAATTGGGCATAACCCTGCCAAAATGCAATATCTCCAAAATATCCGTATTTGATTGTTCGAAAACCTGACGTGATAGGCAAAAACTAAGGTGAGTTTTGAAATCAGCACACCAAAGTTACCTAAAAACAGGTGTTAGAATTAAATCAGCAAAATTGGTGTTGGGTAGTGTTATAATTGATCTGTGTGAACAGAATTTGAGGTGATGTGGTCCATTAAAGTTCACATTTCGAAATATTATAAATATTACAGAGACTAGCTTACTCTACACGATTCCTGAGCACTTGCCTAGCTTGATGGTCTACCTAACCTAGTTGCCTGAACTGTAATCATAAGAATATACAAGTGGCACATCTCACCTGTGCTACTGGAAAGCTTCTCCTCCTCTATTTTCATCTTTTTCCGTTTTTCAGTTCCTGATGGATAATAAATGAATTTTCATTTTCCAAGATGCACGAAGTCACATCTAGTTAACCACAACTAATCTGCTAAATAATAATAATCATGATAATGATAATAATAACAATAATAATAATAATAATAATAATAATTGTTATAATTGTAACGTTAATCAAATACATTCAAATAATCAGACCATTTAGGTTTTAACCAACAAAATTCACATTATCTGAAAAAGATGAGAAAAGAATTAATAAACTAGAAAACATAACGAAAATAATCCTAGGTTTTAAAGTGTTACAAAATCTCTTAATAATTAGTAAATTAGTGAAATAATGTTTTACAATACTAGAAAAATTAAGCATTTAGGAAAGTATAAACATATAGTAAGAATAAAGTTAAATAATATAGAAATAAGATCTCACAATAGTTATTTACACATAACGACCGAAACGTTTCGTTTGTCTCCGTTTTATCACATTTGTCTCATACAAAAACTTTAATTAATACGACAATAATAATAATAATAATAATGATGATAATAATAATAATAACAATAATATTAATAATAACTTAGCTACGTATATTCCTATTCTTGCCCACTGAGCTATGACCTGGGAGCCTGTCTAGGGGCCCCCTAGTAGCAGCGGGGCCCTAACCGGCCGCTTCGTCTGCTTATGCCAGGAAACGGCCCTGCTCATTTCCTTGTAACTCTCTCCCATTCATATAGTATATCATTAATAATAAATTAAACAATATCAAATAAATAAGTCTGTACTAAAAACGGCTTCTCACTACATACAATTAAAGACAATTCAATACAGATTTTGCAGGTATAACATTTTTATTTATAGATTTAGCAGAAGTACTGTATATACAGACAAGTCGAGGTTTTTTTCTCAAGGTATGGGGCCATTCAAAAATTACGTAACGCTAGTTTTGCTAAAACTTGACACCTCCACCCCTTTTTAACGTTCCGTAACAACGCTAGACCAGATACCCCCTATTAGGGGTTACATAACATCTTAGTAGGTGTCTGGTCTAGCGTTACGGAACGTTACAAGGGGGTGGGGGTGTCAAGTTTTAGCAAAAATAGCGTTACGTAATTTTTCAACGGCCCCTATCATACTAGACATAGTCATAAAAGAATCTGAAGCTTTTGATAGAGTTTAGCAAAGATCTTCAATGTCCAAACTGCCCTCCTTCGGTTTCTATCCTTCTATCTGTTCCTTCATCTCTAATTTCCCTTCTGGCAGATCTATAGCTGCGGTTGTAGATGACCACTGTTCTTCTAAAGCAGGGATTCTTAACCTAGTGCTCACGAGCACCAAAGTGCTCTTTAAGTTGTGTACAGTGCTCTCCACCATCACCTAAAACTTTGCTCGCGAGCACTATAGTGAAGCCCTTGACCCCTCCTGCCTCATAAAAAGCAATTTATTTTATCAAACGTAGCAATGAATGTTTAATGTGCATGAAAAGTTAAGGTGCATGAAAAGGTTAAGAAACCCTGTTCTAAAGCTATCAACAGTGGTGTTCCTCAGGGTTCTGTCTGGTTACACACTCTTTACCTTTTATTTATTAATGATCTTTCGATTCGCACGTCCTGTCCTATTCACTCCTATGCCGATGATTCCACTCTTCACTTCTCCACCGGCTTCCCAAAGTGTCCCTCTCAACAGTCACTCCATGATTCGCGTAGGTCGGCAATGGTATCCCTTTACCTTCAACAACACACAACTCGATCCTTCCTCTTCTCTTAACATTCTTGGCGTTTCCCTTCCTCATGATCTTGCCTGGAACGATCACATATATTCTCTTTCTAAAACAGCTTCTAAGAAGTTAGGTGTGCTGTACCGCCTCCGCAGTTTCTTCACTCCCATTCAGTTGCTTTCTCATTTGTGGGATGGCTCAACCTACACAGCCGCACTTGACCGGGTGGAATCAAAGGCTTTTCGTCTTATCAGTTCCTGCCTTTTACTGACTCTCTTCAGTCTCACTCTCTCTCTTCGCCGCAATGTTGCCTCACTCTCTCTTTACTATCACTATTATAATGGACACTACTCTTTTGAACTCTCTAACCGCATGCCTCTTCCTTTAAGGAGAGCACGCAACACCAGACACCAGACTCTCGACACTTTCTCATTCCTTTTTTGTCCATCTCTCTAACGCAAGGGTTAATCGGTGTTTTCAATCGTTCATCTACTCAACTGGTGAACTCTGGAACAATCTTTCAATTCATCTTCCCCACCAGTGGCGAATTATCACTGAGGCTATTGAGGCTGAAGTCTCAGGCTCCCATGCTTGAGGGGCCCCCAATCTACTGAGTTTCGATGATATAATTCGAGATTTCGCAAACTTCTTTGATTAAATATGACAGAGTACACAAACTGAAAAATTTCGTGTTTTATTTTATGTTTTATAGGCCCTAAAGTAAAGTTTGTAAAGTTTGTTTCTCAATTAGCCTGAGCACCATACATATAATTAGTTTAAACGTACTATATACTGTACATGTACAATTTAGGGTGGTCCAAAATTTGGGCTAAAATTTTAAAATAGTTGGAAATGCTTTCCACATGGCTGCTCTTATTCCTTTAGATGTGAAGTGATTTTGTGCAAAATATCTGTCGATTCAGTACATAATAAGAGGTCGCTATGATTTTCACATTTTCAATTAATTAATTAGCTAATCATTTTCTACCCGCTTCTTTTTTAGAGGACGCGGCAGTCACGCCACATTGACTCCGCCCACCTTTCAGAGGATGATGCAATTGTTCGATTTCTTGTATAATGCTGTTTGTGAATCAGCCAAATCATTTACTTATGCATCATTTCAAGTTTAAACTTGTTGGAGGACGGTTTTAAGTTCGTCCAAACTTCAAGAGCTTAGGAATAGTATCTCATGTAAGTATTAATTCATATATATTAATTATTAATTCATATATATAATTATTAATTCATATATATTAAGTATTAATTCATATGTATTATATTTATTCAGTATATATATATATATATATATATATATATATATATATATATATATATATATACAATACATATACACATACATATACTGTATAATTATGTTCTGTATATGCGAATTTATAACCGGTAAGAATGTTGGTATTAAATTAATTGCTTAAAATTGTAAGGTATATATCCAATGTCTCTTGAAGTTTATTATTTACTTATTCTTAAATATACTTTTAAAAATTTGGCTATCTTCCTACCCATCAACCACTAACCACTGTAACCAATTTTTTTACTTTATTTATTTTGACTTTGCAATTTTTTACTTTAACACATATAATTGTGCTTTGGTGCCCAACGGTTAATGCATTATTTTCTCTCATTTTTCAGGTTATGGTTAGAAGTACTCGCTCATCTGCAGAAACGTGTTCTTGGAAAGCCCAGCAACGAATTATCAACTGCAAGGCTACCCACATGTGGTGATGTGCTTCGTTTGGTTCAGTTTCACCACCATGAACAATCCAAGACTTGAAAGAGTGTTACAACTTGGCCTGCAAAGAGGCCCTGCAAGTATGGCAGAGAGCAAGCATTCCTACACAGCGAGTCGATTCCTGCGTTAGGAAGCTGTCAAAGCTGTACGAAGAGTTCCTTGCGTTGACGAAAAACCGCAAGACGCAGCTACAAAGCTGCAGAGTGAAAGAGAGTATGTTCCAAGAGACTCCCTCAGAGCTTTTCGACGTTGCCTCGGACGCCTTGAAGGTGATAGAAAATGAAGAAGACCACCAATTCCTGATGATGCAACGAGAAGACGTCTTTTCCTCCAGTATGGCAGGCCCTGACAAAATTAATTTTGCCAAGGAATACCGCAAGGGATGTCGACAGGAGAAAGATGCTGACAAAGCTCTAAGGTACAAAGAAAGAGGCTGCATTCTAGGCTGGAGCTGCTGCTCTTCCATCATCCAGCACATCCACTTCATCCTCTGAAGAATTCAACGCTGAAGACGATGATTATCGTCCATCGACTTCGATCGGAAGAACAGATGTACATTCTCATCCTTCGAAACGAAACAATATCTTCACATCACCAGATGTGGTTGCTGCTCTTGATCGCGTCAACCTTCCCGATCGAGGAGCAGTCTTCGTTGCTGGATCAGTCGCTCAAGCCCTGGGCCATGATATTTCTACAATGACTCTTTCACGTAGCTCCAGCCGTCGTTCAAGAAGGCAAGCAAGGCAGGCAGCAGTCAAAGAGGATCAAGCTTCGTTTTCTGTCGAAAGACCCCTTCTTCTTCACTGTGATGGGAAACTACTTCCCGACATCGGCGGCGCAAAGGAAACAGCTGAACGAACCGCGGTAATCGTTACGAAAAATGGGATGGAAAAACTCCTAGCCGTGCCAAAAATACAACGAGCTACAGGGGAAGAACAGGCCAAAGCTTGCATTTCGACGATTGATGACTGGAATCTTCGCGGTGAGATCCAAGGTCTCGTATTTGACACAACTGCGTCTAATACTGGCCTTCACAGGGGAGCCTGTACCATGATTGAAAAAGCAGCAGGGAGGTCTGGATCGCTTGTCGAAATCATATCCTTGAAGTCGTCTTGTCAAACACCTACAACGCTCTTCTTGGACCCACAGGTGGCCCGGAAATGACTCTCTTTAAAAGTTTTCAGAAAAAATGGCCATCACTTCGGAAGGATTCCTTCATGAAGGCTTCAAACAACCTATTCAGAGATCCAAAGATGTTCCAACTTCGAGAGGAAATGATCCAGTACTTCACAAAGGCACTGGAGTCTAAGCAATCGCGTGGTGACTACGAGGAATTGGTACGACTCTGCCTCACCTTCCTTGGGTGCCGTGATGAGAAAGAAGTCAAGGTCCGCGCTCCAGGACCAACTCACCATGCACGCTGGATAGCCAAGGCCATCTACGTCATCAAAATTTATCTGTTCAAGCATCAACTACAGCTGACAGCACGTGAGACGAGAATATCACCGAGCTCTCTCTGTTTATCCCTTTGGTCTACGCACGTTTTTGGAACGAGGCCCCCGTCGGAATCGACACTCCTTTCAACGATATTCTGCTTCTTAAAATCTTGCAAAAGTACCCAAATCAGACCATTTTCAAAGCAGCATCCACAGCTCTTCAACGACACCTGTGGTATCTTGGAGAGTATCTCATCGGCCTTGCATTCTTCGATCTTAGAGTCGATGCCGAGACCAAACTGAAGATGGTCGTAAACCTCCAACGTAACGAGAATACCACTGTTACTCGTTGATTGAAGCTTGAAGGAAACGTTGAAGATTTGAATTTGTATGAAATGGTCACCAAAAGGACCCTGGGAATCTTCAATCTGTTAAAGAAAGAAGGAAGAAAGGCAGCGGAGGATACCTTCCTGAGGACCGATCCCAATTCCTGGACGGAGGATGATTGCTTTCAAGAGTTTCGACGCATAGCGATCAACCTAAAAGTTGTCAATGATTCAGCGGAGAGGGGTATCGCCCTTATCAAGGCATATAATACATCTTTGACGAAGGATGAAGAACAAAAACAATTCTTCCTCCGATTAGTAGCAAAACATCGCCAAGTCAGTGATGAAGCGTTAATCTAAGTAATGATGTATATTATAAACGAATGATAAATGTAATTTTCTATCAAACATACCATTTTTGTTCTTTAAAAATTAATCTGTTTTCTTAAAGAGTTATTCTGTTTTCTAAAAATAATAAGCTGTTTTCTTTGAGATTTAATCTGTTTTCAAACAAATAAACTAGTATTTCCCCTTGTTTTGCCCTTGTTTTTACTATTCTACTAGAAAATGAGTAGTAAAATGAAATTCATAGCGACCAGTAAATATCATTCAATTAGGCTGAAATTTGGCATAGAAATGTTTGATAGATATAGAAACAGGAGCAGCCATGTAGAGGTAAAAAATTACAAAATTCTATTTTTTGGACCACCCTAAATTGTATATGTATTGTTAATAAAAAGCTATAGAAAAGGGCCCCCATATTCTTCATTGCCCCGGGGCCTCGAGGTGTCATAATCCACCTCTGTCTATAACCTCCAATCTTTCAAACTCTGGGCCTTGATTTTGCCTCTTCTTCTTCCACGGGATAGCGGGCGCTTTTGCGGGCATTCGCCCTTGGCCCCTCCTTCCTGCATAAAAAAAATTACGGAATTTGAAGGAATGTGAGGAATAGCAGAATTATAAGTTCATAAGGATTATAAAATTATAAAGTTTTAAGATAGGTTTACTTAACAGGTAGGTTATACCGAAGACAATTCTATATGTAGATGCTGCCGGATGCTGCTGTGGAAGTCATTTTCAGTACGAATCGATATTCTTTGTCCTTCTTGCGTCTTACGGGCACATATTATGACGTCCCGTACATAGCAGGAATAAATTATTTTTTCTTTTATAAGTTTTAATAGTTTGCCAAAAAGAAATTCTCTAGTCACAGAGTGATTCAGTAATACATATATTAGGCTTGATATTTATCACTGCACTTTTTATTTCCGATTTCCAGAGCCGGTCACTCAATTTGAATTTTATGATTCTTTTGTCTGTCATTATTTTTCACAACTCGGTGTGCTTCCGTAATGACACTTCCAGGAATGTTTATACGAAGTTTGTCTTTGATGGCGTTTCTAACAATTTCAGTGGAATTTTCATTTGGGGAGCTTTGAGGGACTCCAGGTTCGCCGGTAAAGTATAAGTGTTTGTGGGTTTCCTGTCTGAGATCGCTGTTGAACCTCTCATTTTCTATTATTTGGTTTTGTCGTCGATCTTCCATAGTGGATGCTTTCTCATTAAGGGCGTTTACACACTGCTTTAACTCTTTATTTTCTTCTAGTTTGTTTGTTCACCATTTATTCACCATTTATATCTAGCCATTTCGAACTAATACACTTATGAACCTATCACGCAATTATAACAATTATAACCCGTGTTATCTATTTATTTATTTATTTACTTTTGATCATGTACTTATTTACTTTATTATATACCTTTTTCCATGACACGTAAGAATAATTATGTGGTTGCCTCTTATTGCGCAAAAATTTATAAATATTTAAAATAATGTTTTCCATGCACTGTTTCCTAGTTATTCAAAGAAAATTACTCTTTTGAACTGTAACAATACTATTTTTAAAGGTTTTTCATGTACCACATACTGGTCGATGGTATATTTTATACAGTGATAATGGTTTTATTATTATATAATGCATATGACAAATTGTATTAATACAACTGAAATAGTAATAATAATAATAATAAAGATAAATAAAATAAAAATGTATGCTTTATGAATAAAAATACACATAATGAAAAAGTAATGTCGAGGTTAAGTGGTGCTACAGACATACGTTTTCACACCAAGAAGTCCATAGCTTAGATGACATATGGCAGGGCTGCTAAATAGCTTGTATAATTAGGCTGATTAAATTTTACATCAGTGCATTAGACTGTATTGAACACAGCTTGTTACCTCTGATAGGTTCGAGACGTTGTGGTTAGCAAACATTTGCAAGACTGAGTATCTTGGTATATCTTGGGATATCTCAGTAAGTCACTCGAAACCAGCTAACTCGACTAAAATTCCTAATTTCCAGCACGCAGACTTTTGTAAATTTCGAAATAAATTGTCACACGTCAATTGGGAAAACGTAATGGAGAACTCCAACGCAAAATTAATGTGGGAATCGTTTGGAACAGTATTTAGGACTATAGGACTATAAATGAGGAATGTGTACCGTACAAAATTAAGCGTGCGAAAGTAAACAACAAGCCCTTGTGGTTTACTTCCAGAGTAGGAGACATTATAAAGAGTAGAGATAGGGCTTATAGGCTACATAAGTGCGATAAAGACAATTTGTGGTTACGAAACAACTACATATCTCTAAGGCGTGAAGCGAAAAGTGTAATAAAAAAGTCCAAGCGCGAATTTGAAATCTCCATAGCTCGTGACGGTAAAGAAAACCCCAAGCGATTCTTTCAATACGTCATCAATAGAAATCCAGTAAAAAGTGTCTTGGGGCCGTTGAAAAATGTTAACGGTGATCTAGTTTCTGAAAACAAGAAAATGGCTACCTTGCTAAACGAATTTTTTACGTCAGTTTTTACTATAGAAGATGTAACGAATATCCCTACGGTCATAGACATAATACCTTTTGATAATGGTAATATTTTGGATAATATTGTCGTTAGTGAAGGGGAGATAATGCGCTATATTGATAAAATGAAAACGCATAAATCACCGGAGCCGGATTCCATATATCCCATACAACTAAAAGAATTAAAAGATAGCATTGTTGTGCCGCTAACAAAGATTTTTAATGCGTCTATTTCTGAGGGGTGTGTACCAGATAATTTCAAGTTAGCAAACGTAACACCTATCTTTAAGAGAGGGGATAAAAGTGCGGCGGGAAATTATAGGCCAATCAGTTTAACGTCTGTTGTAGGTAAGCTACTGGAATCAATAACTAGGGATCGTACAGTCGAACACTTAAATTGCATAACTTGGTTAGAAATACGCAGCACGGTTTTAGACGAAACAAATCTTGCTTAACTAATCTTTTAGAATTTTTTCAAAGCGTGGTTAAAGTTTACGATAGTCATCGGGCGGTTGATGTAGTGTATTTAGATTTTCAAAAAGTGTTTGACACCGTACCGCACAAAAGACTCATTGAGAAAACTAAGGCTCCTGGAATCAGGGGTGAAGTAATAAATTGGATAGAAGAGTAGTTGCGAGGTAGGAAACAGAGGGTGGTCGTTGATGGAGCGGAGTTGTGTTGGGCTAATGTAGCGAGTGGCGTTGCTCAGGGTTCTGTATTGGGCCCCTTGCTTTTTCTTATATAAATTAACGATTTAGATGTCGGCCTAATCAGTACAGTTTCAAAGTTTGCGGATGACACGAAGCTGGGTGGTAGGGCGATTAATGACGAAGATAGAGGTAAAATCCAGGAAGATCTGAATAAAATCGTTCATTGGTCAGTCACATGGCAAATGAGATTTAACGTCGATAAGTGCAAAATTTTACATATAGGTTCGCGTAACGGTAATTTTGCGTATAGTATGTCGGGGAAAGAGTTAACAAGCGTAGAGCAGGAAAAAGATTTAGGAGTTATAGTTACTGGTGACTTAAAAGAAGCGAAACAAAGTACAGCAGCGGTCAATAAAGCGAACAAAGTGTTAGGTTTTATAGCTCGGAATTTTGAGTACAAATCGCGCGATATTATAGTTCCTCTTTATAAATCATTAGTTAGACCCCATTTGGAGTACGCGATCCAATTTTGGAATCCGCATATGCGAAAAGATATAGACAAACTCGAAAGAGTTCAAAGACGAGCAACTAAGATGATTCCGTCGCTTAGGTCAAAGTCGTACGAGGATAGGCTTAAGGAGTTAAAATTGACTACACTCGAGACTAGGAGGCTAAGGGGTGATCTAATCCAGGTTTTCAAAATTATGAATGGGTTCGATAACGTAAATAGAGATAGCTTTTTCGAAATATCTCAATATAATAGGACTAGAAATAACGGGTGTAAGTTGACAAGTAGAAGGTTCGAGACAGCAGTTGCCAAAAACGTTTTTACGCATAGAATAGTAAATAGCTGGAATAGTTTGCCGGTAGAAGTAATTAGTAGCACGTCTATAAACATGTTTAAAAATCGATTAGACGCATATGTTGATAGATTGGGTATAGTTTAAGGTAGTAAAATTAAGGCTTTGTGGTTCGGAACCCACGTAAAATTGTAAGTCCCCTCCGCCACCACGGAGGACATGCACAATACACAATTACGAACACAGTTAGGTAGACCAGCCATGAGTGGATCCTATGGTTTTTGTTGGTCTGAAACATTATAACATTATAACATTATAACATCTTATGTTGGATTCTGAAAGACCTGTTGGAAAATAGAATTGGTATTCTGTCTGAAACGTTTTCTATATTTCACCCAGAGCTGCTGTCCCATAAATATTAGTACAGATGGTGTGAAAGATAGTATCTTTAGTTTCACTTGCAGAAAATTGGTAGTTCTTTATAGCCATATTTGCGTTAACCCAGAGGCTTCGGCATTGTTTTCCAATATGTGATTCATTACTCAAAGAAATGGTGATTATTTGACCAAATACTTAAAATCTTGTACGTCCTCTATCGCTTCATCTCTCCTTTTGAAACTAATATTAGCTGTCTGAGTAGAGTTTTTGGATGGAATTGCTCGTCCTTAGCTTTTGTAACATTAAAAGGATACTCCGGTTCTGCGAATATATCATAATTGGCAGGTATTTAGAAGCAAAATTTAAAGAGCTTATTAAAACCTCCAATACAACAGCATTCCCATACTTCTTGGCTCCCAATAGAGTTCCCATTACTTATTAAAGTGGGACAGGTGAATGTGGTTCAAAACGTTAAAGGAAAACAAATTTGTGGAATGGTACCCCCAAAAATTACTTCAGCCACGGTAACAGAATTTTTAAATAACTTGACCCTATGGTGTTAAACAATAGATTCTTAGATATTTTTAATAGTTTGATGTTTTCATGAATGAAAGATGTATTTCGTAAGATGTAAAGACTTGTACAGCTATTTATACAGGTCTTAATTGTAGTAAGTTGCACTAGTTATAGCCTAGTGATCGTTACTTAAAATGAGGATTTTGTAAACTTTTTTTTACAAAATACACTCATAGACTCTTATCGTTTAAGCTTAATAGGACAAAATGGCTTCACACTGTTTATAAAAATGTAATGAGGTGTTTCTATAAAGGGTCTATATGGTTGTTGCTGCTGCTAATGATATTGGTAATAACAATAATGTTTCAAAGGAGTTATGGTACAGATGTTCAAAGGTTATTATAGGTTACGTTAGGTTCGGTTACAATAGGTTACTCAATATTCAATTGTCTACTTTTGGGGGAAGAGTAGCCTAAGTGGATGGAACTATTTGGAAAACTGAGCCAATTAGTACCAACTGTTAGATCATTTGGGCTAAGTGGTTGTCTACAGTACCAACTTCATCTTACAAAAAGTCATTAACTTTGTCTTCAAACTGACAAATAACTAACTTGATTAGCAACTAGCCACTGCTAAGAACTTTTATGAAGAATGGATAGGTTACTTGCAATGAGTTCAGTCATCACAGTTAACCTTTAATACTATTTATATAAATAAACAATTTGTGGATGAGTCATCCTTCTTTATTTTATAGTATAAATTCCAGAACATCTTCCTGCAAATTTAATTTTTTTTATTTTCCTTATCTTTTTTCTTATCCCACTATCCATTACTCCACTCTACCATCCCTCATTACCCTCATCCCTTCAACCTTTTGTTAGTCCCCGTTTCTCCTCGACAATACCTATGCAAATGAACGTGGCGCTAAAGTTCATAGCATGACGCATACGCACTCACATATATATAATAATTATATTTATTATATTTATTTTAGATTTCTATTTTTATTTTTATTTTTTCCCTATGACCATCCTCCTTATCTTACGCCATCCCCCTCATCAAACCTATTGTTTACATTTACTAACCAGTGTTTACACTTAGCAAACCATTATTTACACAGCTGTGCTTAAAATTTTGTCTTTTTCCCTTTTTCCCTTCTTTTATCCCTTCACCAATTTTTTTACTCTTTTCTCCCTCACCCCCTTTTTCATTTCCACACGTTTTCTCTCTTTTCCTCTCAACCCTCTCACCCCTTTCCCTTCGCTTCTATGCCAACCACTCACACTAAATTCACCGATACTGCTGCCTTATTTACAGGGCCAGGCATTACTTCACCGATGGATTAGATGGCCACCATTTATAAAAGCCATGTGCGCTCCCAGATGGAATATTGCTCTTATCTTTGGGCTGGGTGTGGAGCAGTGGCTCTAAACCACCTAGACTCCATTCAAAATAGAGCCATAAAAGTTATTAACAATAGACCGATTACCAATACATTTCCCTCACTTCACCAACGCAGAAATGTTTGTGGCCTCTTTTTTTTCATAGATATTTTAATAGCCAATGCTCTGAGGAACTTTATTCAATAATTCAACAGCTCCGCACCCGTTACAGACCTACTATGGGTTCTGGGAGCGCGCATGCCTTTCAGATCCCACATTGCAGAACACCACGCTGCAGAAACTCATTTATACCACACATATGCACTCTGCAGAATTCACTTCCACAGACTCCATTTCCGCCAACATACATACAATATATCAAATTTCGAAAACAATATCTTTCAATTTCCCAACTCTTCTTCTTGACAGGGGATGCCCTTTTAGGCTTTACCATAACACTCAGATGTGCCTGATCCCTCGTCCTTATTTTGTTTAATATATATATATATATATATATATATATATACAGGGTGGGCCGTAAGTTTCCATACATAGGAAAAATAAACATTTTTTTATGGACAACCATTTTTATTTATATAATATGCTCTACATGGTTGCCATTGTTTTGAAAACACATTTCAATACTTGTTCCCCACTGTTGATGAACACGCATTAGCACAGTTGACGTTATGCTTGTAATGGCGTTGGTGATACGTTCCTTTAGATGATTTATGTCTCGTATCTTTTCCTGATACACCATGGCCTTCAAGTGCCCCCAAAGATAGAAATCAAGGGGGGTGAGATCTGGGGATCTGGGAGGCCACTCCACAGGACCACGCCGACCAATCCAAGCATCCGGAAACTGCTGCTGATCCAAATACCGACGCACGTGAAGACCATAATGAGGTGGAGCTCCATCTTGCTGGAAGTAAACTGGGAAGTTACCTTCCTCGTTTAGCAGGGATGGGAAAATCTCTCTTGCAACATGTTAAGATACCTTTTGGCATTAAGATTTCCACTGACAAAAATTGGTCCAATAATTCTGTCACCCCATATCCCGGCCCACACCATCACTTTACCGGCACCTTGCATCTTCGTCGGACTCAGCCAGTTAGGGTTAGCATTACTCCAATAACGTATGTTTTGCCGATTAACCTCTCCATTGACGTAAAAATTTGCTTCATCAGTAAACAAGATCTTACAAACGCATATTCTTAGGGTATCTGAAACATAAAAACAAACGTTTAAATTTTCCTATGTATGGAAACTTACGGCCCACCCTGTATATATATATATATATATATATATATATATTTGATGGAAAGATAGACAGATAGATATAAATACATAATTTCACTCAAAGATTTGCTCTAAGAGAACTTTAGTTTTATTAAAACAAGAAACTCGCAAGTAAACTTTCTCTTTTAATTTGTTTTTGTACAATATAGATTAAATCCTTGATTCCAAAACTGTGAGGGGAGGCACCATGCTGAGGTGACGCCAACTGTTCTCTTGATTAGCTTGATGCCTGTTAAAATGCCAAACTATAATCTTGATAGAATTTTTGAAAAAAAAAATCGCAAAACAAACTTTGGGCCATCAAACAAGCTCACCCCACTCAATTACTTATTGTTTTTGAATACAAGTACAACAAGAAACGTCGCTCTCCTCCTCAGATGTCGCCTACAGCTTTTAGCTGTGTGAAGTTTAAAGCCAAAAGAAAAGGTTTGTAAACACTGCATCAATAAATGCTTCTTTCCGCCTGTTTTCATTGTCAAGGCAAGGGCATAAAGACTGTGAACGTGTAATCAACCATTCCAATCATTGCTCTTCTCACTCGTTGTGATTTTGTCTTTTCGAATATAAAGTTTGTGAGTTACATTACAGTTCGAAAATTTAGCTAACCTCGTTGCTTAAATGAAATCGCATTATTTATAATCTTATCTTGAAGTTACAATTAATAGCCTAAACAGTGTACATTTTAATTACGTAGTTCATATATGATATATGATACATGATAAACTTTATCATATATGATAAAGTGTTCATAAACACGCGTGATATACTGTGTATATATATATAAATATATATATAGCGATAAAGGGACGCCGACGAACTTTCCTCCGCAACTGCAAATACTAATTCATCGTAAAGCTACACTAAACGATTAGTCTTCAGCGCACAAAGTAACTATGACAAAATAACCTTCATTTACAAATTGAATTACACCACCGACTTTGAAGAATTAACAAAACTTAGTAAAAGGAACATATGTTTATCTTCATTTTCATTAGATAATAAAATAGTAGTTTTGTTTTAATGTGTATATATATATATATATATATAATGTTTCAGACCAACAAAGACCCTAGGATCCACTCATGGCTGGTCTACCTAACTGTGTTCATAATTGTGTATTGTGCATGTCCTCCGTGGTGGCGGAGAGGACCTACAATTTTACGTGGGTTCCGCACCCCAAAGCCTTAATTTTACTACATTAAACTATACCCAATCTATCAACATATGCGTCTAATCGATTTTTGAACATGTTTATAGACTCTATACCAGGGGTGGCCAGACTTTATTGAGATGGGATCTACTTTTTCCAAAGTTCTCCCTATACGATCCACCAGCCCAGTTATATATATATATATATATATATGGAGAGAGAGAGAGAGAGAGAGAGAGAGAGAGAGAGAGAGGGAGAGAGAGAGAGAGAGAGAGAGAGAATAACCAAGAATAAAATGAAGTGAATATAAAAATATATTGCCAAATGCACACAGATATATTTTTTATTAAATTTTAACCCCCAAACTTATTAGAAATTAGGTATACTGGAATAGGAAGAGCTTACTTTACTGATGTGATGATTTGCACTGCATGGCATCAGCAAGCCATGTGTAGTCCGAATTGTAGCTGCTGATTGCTAACCTGAAACAAGCATCCAGGTGATCATCTGTCAGAGTGGCTCGGTATTTTGATTTGATGATATTCATGTGTGAGAACGTTGACTCGCAAAGGCATGTTGATCCAAAAAAAAGCTGTCAAGTACGTGGCACTTTTTCGGACATTCGGATACTTTTCTTCAAGAAATAGGTGCCAAAAGTTCCTTCTGAAGACCTGGATTTGATTTGAATGTCGTTTCGCAGAGTCAAAATTTCATTCTCGATTGCAGATATGTCCAAATTAAACAATAAGGCCATTTTTGATGCAATATCATCAATGTCAAAGTTTGCACCAAATGGGAAGCATATGAATGTTGCTACAGGTTCTAGTGTTGCTAAGTCTTGGAACCGTCTGTTGAAGTCTGTAATAACATTCTTTCCCCTGACTTTCCAGCTCTGACATCATGTTTTTGAAGTTCCGCAGTTGGTGTCGCTGCAGCTGTGAGGATACCAGTTCTAGTTTTTGTTTAAAAGCATTCACTGAGGTAATCATTTCAATAATAGTTTTGTTTTTACCTTGCAACTCTAAATTTAGTTGATTTAGAAAAGCAGTGGTGTCAGTCAAAAAAGCTAAATCTAGCAGCCACACTTCGTCTTCCAACTTTTTGTAATGTTTCTTTTAACTTCAGAAAGTCTTTAATTTCAGGTAAGAGATCCCTAAACCTCTGCAGGAATTTACCTCTAATTAGCCACCTGACATCAGTGTGCAACAAAAGGTCAGTGTGTTCTGCTTTATTTTCTTCTAGCTGAGACCGGAAGAGACGCCTTTGTAGACTTCTCGCCCGAATAGAACACACAATCTTATGGGAAATATTTATAATTTCTTTAATATTCAACATTTTACCATACAATGCTTGTTGGTGAATTATGCAGTGATAATTAAAGAAGTTTGGAAACCTTTTGTCACTTTTGCACAGGGCGATGAACCCATTGGAGCGGCCAGTCATAACAGGTGATCCGTCAGTTGTTATGCTCACAAGCTTGTGAAGTGGGAATTATGTGTCGTTAACTCACTGAATGCATGAAAAATGTCCTCACCTCGAGTTTTCCCTCTTAAAGGTAGGATTTTAAGCAGTTCTTCTTTGGCAGTCATATCTTTAAACACGGTTCTAATAAAAATGCATAACTGTGATGTGTCGATCACATCTGTCGAGTCATCAAACTGAAGTGAAAGGAACACGCAGTCATGTATGTCTTTCTTCAGTTGTTCCACTAAATTCTCATCCATTACTTCACAACGCCGCATCCCAGTGTTTCTGGATAGCTGAAGCTAGTTAAGAGCAGACAATATTTCCGACTTATTACTGAAATTCTGAAACAACGACTCTGCTGCCTCTGTAAATGCTTCTTTGAATATTTCTCCATCCTGAAAAAGTTTCTTGTGTTTCGCAAGTACACGGCTGACCCGAAATGACGCAATCGTTGCTGCTTTCGATTTTGTGAGAGGCCCTGTAAAGATAGACTGCTGAGTACTAAGTTGAGACTTAAGTTCATTGACTTTTCTCTTACTCTTACATAGTTCACTTTCAGGTGGGAAATCAGTCATACCGCTTGTGAATAGTTTTAAAATGTCTCTTTAAACTCCCCTTTTTGATGAAAGCGACACCTGCGTGGCAAATTAAACACACACACATTTGGAATTTTTCATCGTAAAAAAATATGCCGTCTCCCACTCATTGTGAAAGTTGTAAGTTTTTGTTTCTTGGCACTTGGTCCAGCACTCATTTTAATGGTGTTAATGCAATTGGACTAGAGACTGACCTTCACCACCGATTATTCCAAGTGACTGACCCATCACTTAAGTGACACATGCTCATAACAGCTCAACTTACCACGGTATGAAATTTTGGCAGAAATTAAAGTTAGCGGTATCATTTTCTGTGACATTAATTAAATATCTCTCAGAATTATTAAAGTTAAACTTTGTTATTTTTTGTTAAATGACTGGTAAACACAAAGACAAAACAAATAAATGTTGCTACCGATAATGGAGGTGATAACATAAAGAACGCTAATTTTTGGTAGTAGCGGTCGGGTCGTGTGCTTGTTAGTATTGTGAAATGTAAGGTCTCAGTTGCTACGCTAAGCTACTGGTCATTCTGCGATCTACTAAAAACTGCTCTGCGATCTACTGGTAGATCGCGATCGACGTTTTGGCCACCCCTGCTCTATACTATTCCACCTATTTACTATTCTATGCGTAAAAACGTTTTTGGCAACTGCTGTCTCGAACCTTCTACTTGTCAACTTACACCCGTTATTTCTAATCCTATTATATTGAGGTATTTCGAAAAAGCTATCTCTATTTACGTTATCGAACCCATTCATAATTTTAAAAACCTGGATTAGATCACCCCTTAGCCTCATAGTCTCGAATGTAGTCAACTTCAACTCCTTAAACCTATCCTCGTACGACTTCGACCTAAGCGACGGAATCATCTTAGTTGCTCGTCTTTGAACTCTTTCGATTTTGTCTATATCTTTTCGCATATGCGGATTCCAAAATTGGATCGCGTATTCCAAATGGGGTCTAACTAATGATTTATAAAGAGGAACAATAATACCGTGTGATTTGTACTCAAAATTCCGAGCTATAAAACCTAACACTTTGTTCGCTTTACTGACCGCTGCTGTATTTTGTTTCGCCACTTTTAAATCACCAGTGACTATAACTCTAAAATCTTTTTCCTGCTCTACGCTTATCAACTCTTTCCCTGACATACTATATGCAAAATTACCGTTACGCGAACCTACTGTATATGTAAAATTTTGCACTTATCGACGTTAAATTTCATTTGCCATGTGACTGACCAATGAACGATTTTATTCAGATCTTCCTGGATTTTACCTCTATCTTCGTCATTAATCACCCTACCACCCAGCTTCGTGTCATCCGCAAACTTTGAAACTGTACTGACTAGGCCGACATCTAAATCGTTAATATATATAAGAAAAAGCAAGGGGCCCAATACAGAACCCTGAGGAACGCCACTCGCTACATTAGCCCAACACGACTCCGCTCCATCAACGACCACCCTCTGTTTCCTACCTCGCAACCACTCTTCTATCCAATTTATTACTACACCCCTGATTCCAGGAGCATTAGTTTTCTCAATGAGTCTTTTGTGCGGTACGGTGTCAAACACTTTTTGAAAATCTAAATACATTACATCAACCGCCCGATGACTATCGTAAACTTTAACCACGCTTTGAAAAAATTCTAAAAGATTAGTTAAGCAAGATTTGTTTTGTCTTAAACCGTGCTGCGTATTTCTAACCAAGTTATGCAATTCTAAGTGTTCGACTATACGGTCCCCAATTATTGATTCCAGTAGCTTACCTACAACAGACGTTAAACTGATTGGCCTATAATTTCTCGCACCTTTATCGCCTTTCTTAAAGATAGTTGTTACGTTTGCTAACTTGAAATTATCTGGTACGCAGTCCTCAGAAATAGACGCATTAAAAATCTTTGTTAGCGGCAAAACAATGCTTTCTTTTAATTCTTTTAGTTTTATGGGATATATGGAACCCGGTATCGGCACTATCGGCCTGTTTTTAGAGTATCGGTATCGGTATCGACCGATACTGCGATACTTTTTCAAGTTCTCATTTTAAAATTAATATTTAATTATTTATAAAATGCAATTGAATAAATTTTCATTTGAATAAACTTATTGAATACATATGAAGTTTCATCATTTTTAATTTCTTCCTCTTATTTTTTAAACTGCTATAATTTGAAACCAATTGCGTATCACGAGGTTATTACATAAATTTTTCACTAGAATTAAACATTAACGCCTAGGGAGGACTTATAGCTAGAGGTATACTTATGCACGCACCTCGGGCCCCGAGTTGGACTAGAGTAATGTAGTAATTAGTAACTATATAGTGGCATACGTAGTTATAAATATTGTCTACTCTCTTGTAACTAAATTTATTTCAGTACGTTATATTTATACATTGAATGTGCTACAGTATGTCCGACTATTACTGTATAAATAATTATTGATAAAATATGTTTTTATTGATTTTTAAAATAAAGTATCAGTATCGGCAAAATATCGGCCTATTTTGAGTATCGGAATATCGGTATCGTTGGAAAAACGAGTATTGGTATTGGCCAAAATTCTGGAATCGGTACATCCCTAATTTATATATATATATTATATATATATATAATATATATATATATTATATATATATATAAATATATATATATATATATATATATATATACCTAAAAAGGTAAAAATAGGAGATTAGTTATTGAAAATTATCATGAACTGTATTGTAAATAATGGAGCTCAGTAGTTCCGGTGTCGGACTCTGCGCTGAGGCTCTGGCTTCGCTCCTGGTAGTCTGGTTGCTGGCGCCTGGATTGGGTTGGGCTGCCAGCCCACTCACCCTGTTAATGCACCAGTTTAGTCGACCTTGCAGCACACTTACTCCCCATACTCTGGGTCGGGAAATGAGCCTCGACGGAGGGGGTCGGGTAGGTCAGGCTGAGCCTGACCTGTTGTTTCTCCTGTTAACAAAAAACACTAACAATACACAATCCCATCTCTTGTCAAGTTGTCAGGCTAAAAATTTCCAGCCATCCATCTATCATCTAAACCCCCTTTCCCTAGTGAGGGTAAGGAGAGAGACGCGGGAAGAGAGGGAAGATATATGGCTAAAAATTTTGAGTCAGATATCTTTACTTTAAAAAACATGTTATAATGATCATTTTAGGATTTATAAATAAAGTTATATGGTAACTATTTGCATATAAACTGTGACTGTACATAAAGTTAATTATTACTGTATTATTATGCATCTTCTCAAATAACAAATCCTTACAACTCGCATAAAAATGTACAATTCCACGTCTTGTCAGACAAAAAATTTTGAGCCTGACGTCTCTCTTTGAAACATGTTATGATGTAAATCTTATGATTTATTTATGTTATAAAGTCATTTGGATATTCACTATACGTAAAGTTAATTAGTATTTTAATTGACTTGTTACTTTGTATCCACCGAATAACCACATTTTTAATGTTCGAAGTCAGACAAATTCGTATCTGCCTGACGACTTGCTGCTGTGCCAAATATATGAAATTATTTTGAATTACTAAACATTTAAAAGCAATATTTGCATATCATATTGGCAGTTGGGTATTTTTGTATATTCTACTTTTCCATTGTACAGTAAATTTTAGGAAATTTAAAACATAACATATGGAAAGTGTTCATTTTATATAAAATCTGTCACATCTGCGTCGAAACAGACGAGTCCAAAATGCTGCGCTGAATTGCCAAATCTCTAGATGACTTTTTATTTATGTTTTATATTTGCTGCTTTGAAGAATTACTTAGCAATGCTGAAGAACTATTTGATGTTTTACAGTGCAGGATAGTGGACATGGAATTTACAAAAAAGAAAATTAATGATTGTATTAGTTTTCTGGAAGGAAACATTAATGACAAAAGTTATAATGAAATTCTTAAAAAGGCATGTGACATAGTAAGTTGCCCGACCATTGCTTCCCGTACTAAGAGACTCAGAGGAAAAGTGACAGACTTTAAAGAAATTTACGTTAGTATTCTGAATACCTCTGTAACAGCCTTAAAGGAACGATTTGAATACATTCAGGAGTTCTCATTTTTTGAGCTGGTGAATTCATTAATGTTTGCAGTATATAAAGAAAATTTCCCCAAAACATTAATAGAAGCACTTGAATATAAGTACAGTAATCTATTTGACGTAAAAGATTTAACTTCAGAATTAAAATACATCTATCAGGACTCCGATTTTTGTCAGTGCAGACATGCAAAAGAAATTTAAAAGCTTTGCCTTGACCTTGGACTTACAACAGCCTTACCTGAAACGATCAAATTAATTCGGCTCCTTTTGACAATCCCTTTAACCAGTGTGTCAAAGGAAAGAAGTTTTTCAACGCTTAAAAATAAAGACGTACCTACGGAATATCATGTCAGAGGAAAGGCTGTCTAGTTTAGCGAGAACTGCCATAGAGAAAGAAATTGTAATATCGCTAGAGAAGAATAAAATGTTGCACGACAAAGTAATTTAAGAATTTGCAATAAAACCAAGAAGATTGGAGCCCATATATAAATAAATAAGGTAAGGCGATGTTTTATTTCCTAAATTTATGCCAGTTAAAAATATTCTAATTATCATACATAATACATATCACAGTGAAACAAGTATCAAATTATACAGTATATATAAGCAAAGAACTACACGGAAAAGGAAAAGGAAACCCGAAATCCGAGCGCTTTCGTGATATATTCACATCTTCAAGGACAAGAAAGATCACGTGTTGTTCTGTGATTTTATTGCATATATCGGGTAGCCCATAATTCAGGAACCATAGGAATACTTGTATTTTTTTCTAATAATTCTTGTACTTTCTAATAACCTCCTCATTTTGCCATGCAAGTTCGCAAATAGCTTGCTAAAACGTTCCCCAACAGAGGGATTGGCTGAAGAGGTCCTATCGAATGGCCACCCAGGTCACCAGAAATCACTTCACTCCACTCGATTTTTTTCATCAAAAAGAAAATAAAGAAAAATAACAGCTTGAAAGGTTTCAGCATCAGTCTCCACAAAAGCCTGGCGTCGCCCCTGATATATATATATATATATATATAGCACACACACAAACACACAGAAAAAGTTTTTTTTAAAAGTAACCTCAACGAAAATCATTTCTGTTATCAAATCACTGAACATTTTAACAGCAATGCAAATGCTTTGCTTTCAAATACCATCACATGACATAGATACAGTGAACTCCGATTTCCGTTCACGACCGTTTGGAGCACCTCAGAGAATAACAGATAAGAGCGTATTCCTGGAAATCAATTCAGTTTTTTTTACCTGTCTTCATTTCACCTTCCTTTTACCTCTTGATAAGGGAAGGGCAATTGTATTGCAACCGAAAACATCGACACCTAACCTAACTTTGTTTAATTAGGTTTTCTTTTTAATATATATATATATATAATATTATATATATATATTATATATATATATATATATATATATATATATATACACAGGGTGTTTCATAACATGTGGGACGCACTTTCAGGATGGATTCAGGACCTGAAACAATGAAAAAAGCTTATATAAACATATGCCCGAAATTGCTTTGTTTCCGAGTTACAGCCCGTTATGTGTTCCAGCAAATATCCGCCTTACCTTTAAAGGAAGTGCTAAAAATGACCGCCTTGCGCTTGAATACACGCCTGAACACGCCTCGTCATAGACTGCCTGACGCGTTCAAACATTCCAGGTATTGCTCGGATTTTCTGGCATCCTTGTTCTACACGTTGGTGAAGCATTTCAACATTGTCAATGGGTGTCACGTAAACGATGGATTTCAGCTGACCCCACAGGTAAAACTCGAGTGGATTCAGGTCCGGGGTGCGAGCAGGTCACGGAATGGGTCCTCAACGGCTTGTCCATTTATCAAGGAAATGGTCATCCAAATAGTCTGTGGCTACTCGACTAAAATGAGGCGGAGCGCCGTCATGCAAAAACCACATACGACGTCGGACACCAAGAGGAACTTCATCTAGGTAATCGCTTAAATTTTATCTTAAAAAATTGGAATGGGATGTTTATCTTCTAGACAAAACAAAAGGACCGGTTAAGTTGTCGGCAATAGATCCTGCCCAGGATGTTCCTCCACGCGATTCAGGACCCACTCCTTCAACGCAACAATTCTGGCGCTGATTGGTCTACCACCCTCTGAAATTCGCTTGTTGAATGATCCTGTATCACCAAGACGCTTGTCTATTCTCTAAAAGGTCTTATCTGGCAGACGGCGATTCGGAAACCTTTCCGCATACAGACGTCTTGCTGGGGCCGCATTACATTCGGCAAGTCCATACATGAAATGCATGTCTGCTATTTCTCTTTTTGAATAAGCCTCCATTTTCACTTCAAATGCACACTATCACTGAATAGCACAAAAATGTTTCAGGTTTTTTTTTCATTGGACTGCACTTATTCACGGTAAGAAGTTATGAATACTGTAGTAATGCCCAGTTAAGAATATTAATTTTTGTTTAATATAAATCATTTACTAAAAATTGTGAAATTGTTTGAAATTGTTTAAACTGGGAAGAGTTGGCAATCCTGAACAGAGGCCGAGAGAGCAGACTACCCCCCAAGGGAGGCAGTCTTCTGGCGGCGCGTGAAGCGTGAGGTTAACGTCATGTAACGTAAAAGTTAATTAATTGTTTGTGTTCCTCTCCGACGTAAATTATTATAATAGAAAGTCCGTACTCGCATCCCCCTAAATTACTTAAACCATTTTCGGAGTTAAATAAATTAAAAAGTGTTAAAAGAGTGTTAATAAACCCCCCTTCCCCCTTCGTGTTGTAACGGTTTTCATAGTCAGTCTCGGCGTAGCTACCATGAATATAATCGTAAAGTATCGTGGAAATGAGTAAGAGAGTGTAAAATAAATAAGAGCGAATAAGTAGAAAGAAGCGTAAATAATGAAGAAAGTAAATAATAAAGGCGATCACTACATCTGGTGGCTAGCGGTGGTCTTACATCATATTTTGTATGAGGCTTACCCACGTGACTAGTATTTCGATTAAAATTCTTCCAACCCGGTATATTAGTCAATAGCGTTAATGAATATTTTATTTCGATTATTAAAATATCTAAATGCAAAGTTTACCCCGTTTGCAGGCAAATTTCGATTTTCATTCCTTAAAATTCATTATAAATGTAATTTCAAAATGGCGCCCATTGTCTTCCAAATTATTCTGAGTCACGTCGCTTCAAAATTTTTCGCGTCAAAATTTGTTGTTTGAGATCGAGTCTAGACTCAAAACTTATTTTAGTCGTTACAGAGTCGGTAGAAAAACTTGTCCGACTCAATATTGCGAGTCATTATTACGTTAAATTTCGTTCATTAGGTCGGAGAGGACATAGTTTTGAAAATTTATCGTGCTGCCTGAGGACTCAATTTTTCTTTTTTTCGTCTCTTCCACTGTTATGCCTGTTTCAGCTTACCTTTTAAGAATAATGATTAATAAATAAATTTTACTGGATTTGTACGTAAGTCAAGTATGTTAGTTTAAATACAGTATGATACACATTTTATATGGTCCTTTCAAAATGTTTCAGCGAAAATTTGTACCGCATTTCTAGGTATATACATATATCTATGAACATGTAAAATTTTCTGGGTTTCATTAGCAGATTTTTGATTATATTTCGATTGGTTGTACATAAATTATAATGATAGGCTTATTTTAAATAATTGTTTATATAGATTTACGGGCTTTTTGCTTCGCTCGCTTCGCGCTAAAATAGGATTACGTTACAATTTAAGGGACAAATCGAAAAATAATCTTAAACATATTAATTTGTCAGATTATAGGATGTGTTAGACTTTAAAATAAGCTAAATTGGTTTAACTGAAAGAGAAATTGTGTCGTGAAATTTTCTATAAATTTTTTTTTTTTTTTGTATTTTATATATCATTAATTATACACTTACATATTAACTTATACGTATATATTAGTTATATATATAATTTTATATATTTATATACTCATAAAGTTTGGTAGGTAGGCTGATTATCTATTTTTTTTTCTTTCCTTCTTTCGTTCATTTTCATGGCAATTCCGACATATTTTGTAAAATGGCTATTGTATTGTACTGAAGGATTTCTTGTAGGCCTATCGTTAAATATTGTTCGGATATTGACCGTCACTATGGTATATGTCTATTGAGTAGTAAATTTTTAGTTATTTAACAAAATTTTAATTGGTTTAACATAAAAAAATCATAGGATTTTTCTTTAATAAGTACAAATGTTATGCATTAAATTCTAAATTGTGCTTTCCACGCGTAACATTGAATTTATTAATGATAGGTCTAAAAGTGCGCAGTAAATTTTATTTTTATTTTGGGGACCTATGTGAGTTAAGGTATACATATTTTACTAAATCTCGATATTATAATTATTTTTGAATTACATAAATTGGTGTAGAAATTTTTCATATATTTTCTTTACGTTTTATAAATTCATTCAATAATCAATTTTATTTGTATAGATAGGCCGATTTTTATTTTTCTTTCTTCCAGTTCAATGACAATGGTAAAATTTTTATTTGAAATTGTTGCAAAAAGGATGTTTTAATTTGATATTTTAATTTGGGTATTAGAAATGAAAAATGTCCTTTTTTTTTTAGTTCGAGCGTTTGCATGGAAAATATTACGAAATTATGTTAGGATATAATGCAAGTTCATTCGGTTATGGATATTTGTATAGAGGTTCGCTTACAAACAAAGCGACCGCTCTCAATTAGGCAATGTTTTGTTTGTTTACAGTAGGTTACGTGTATTTTTGAGTGCATATTATCTATTCTTATTTAGTATAACTATGCAAATTTTTAGTTTCACTTGGAAACGATAAATTGCTGGGATTTTTGTGATTTGCAAACCATACTGGGGTTTCTGTTGAAGGAGAGAGTTGTATCTCAGATGTAATTTGCGAATTGCGAGTTCAATTCATATGAAATTTAGAGTTTCAAGTTGGAATTACTGTATTAAAATAATTTTTGGTAGTAATATTTAATTTTTTTTACTTTTTAATAACTGTTTTGGAAAATTATTATTGTTTAAACCTTCAGTCGGGTTAACTAATGCATTTGAAACATTGGCTCAAGTGTACACTCGGAAATGGAGCCTTCTAGATAGCCAGTAACGTTTTTGTGGCGTTTTGTGTGCTCCTCCTCAAAGCAAGAGGGTTCATGATTGTCAGAGAATGGATGACATGAAGTTTCTGGGGTTCATTTTTGTTTTGTATTTAAAGGTATTGATGTGATTTCTGACGATAGTTTGAACAATAATATTTCTTAAATTATACTAACAGTTACTATGTATGGGCGCTTTTATATTTATACTGTATAATTTTGTTTCGCGTTTTATGACCTTTTTTATCTTCTCCGCTGTAACTGCCATAAGTGACCTTATTGGTAGCTAGATGTGATTAAATTTTTGCGAAATTTTCAGATTTGTCATTTTTTTTTTCCGTGAATTTGGCCAGAGCAAATGTGTAGTTAGTGTTTCGAAGTGAACTGTCGAGAAAATTCAAGAAAATTAAATATGAAATGATAAGCAGTACAGAAAACGTTGCGAATAAACTTTTTTTTCAAAATTTCGAGAGGCTCGGTTTGGAGTCAACCAAGTTGAATCCGAGTTCCATCAAGTGAGTTTAGTCGACCGGATAGGTGATCGATCACCAATGAGAGAGAGAGAGAGAAGAGAAACCCAGACTGCGCAGGGACTTGGCGCAGGATGGTTTTGGAAGAGAAGAGATAGAAGAGAGGAACCGAATGCGCATGCAGTTGGCGCAGGACAGTTTCGGAAGAGAAGAGAAAGAAACTTACGTGTGCAGGGTCTTGGCACACGAAAGTTTCGATCGAAGATGGTCTACTGGTATTTTTCGGGCAGTAGCTGGTCACGCTGCTCGAATGCTTCGCTAAATATGTGTCGTAGCACGCGGTAGCAAGCCACGAGAGCTTGAACGGGTGCCTACGACTGTACTGTCCATACAGACATACAGTAGGTTCGTTGGGAAACGGCCTACGGCGGAGTGATCGTTTGATTGTTGCCAGTAGAAGAGTCTTTCAGCTGGACGTAGGAAGAGCAGCGTTCACCGACAAAAGTGGAGATGAGACAAGGCGAGTTTCTTCATCGACTTCTAGAATTGCAAATTTCGTCCAATTCCAGCGCGTGGTCCCGCTTTCAGATATCTCCCCCCCCTGATCCTTTTAGAATTGGACGTCTCTTGTTTTTTTTTTTCGCCATTGGAGAGAGAGCGGAACCATTATAGCGTGCTGCCCTGTTGCATGTTGATTGATGCAATCCCTTGCATTCTAGCGAAGTGAGCAGGAGAGCTGCGATTGAAAATTGAAGTCCGTTGTCAGCGTGCGGATTGTGATCTAAACGTCCAGCAAACTAATGTACTGATTATTATGTAATGAAATTATAAGTGAAAGGGTGCGATTATTGCCCATATTTGTTGTGTTTTTCGTGAAGTAGTATGTGCGCTCTTGGTCAGTATTTTATGTAAACTTTTTCTTATTTTTTCTATGTCGCCCTGATAGTAACTGTATAACTATACAAAATGTTTCAAATGTAAAGCGATCGTTGATGAGGAATCGCGGGAATAGATTGTGAACTTGAGATTTATGTGGCCACTGTAAGAAAATTTTCCGTTATTTTTTTTGGCATGTATAGATTAGTTACAGGTTGTAATTTAATTATTAGTGTGAAATGTTATTTTATGCAAATGTGAAAATTATAAAGTTTTCGGTTTTTATATGATACAAAATATATGTGTGGAATTTGTCATTCTAATTATTTCTTGTCTATCTCAACTCTGAATTTGTTAAAGAAAAAAAAAAAAAAAAAAATTGCAAAATATATAAATTTGTTGAATAAATTTATTAAATTTGTTAAACGATATTAATAAGTTTTCCTAATGAAAAACTTATTTTCAAGGGGGTGATGCGAGTGTAGTAATGCCCAGTTAAGAATATTAATTTTTAATATAAATCATTTACTAATAATTGTGAAATTGTTTGAAATTGTTTAAAATGGGAAGAGTTGGCAATCCTGGACAGAGGCCGAGAGAGCAGACTACCCCCCAAGGGAGTCAGTCTTCTGGCGGCGCGTTAAGCGTGAGGTTAACGTCATGTAACGTAAAATTTAATTAATTGTTTGTGTTCCTCTCCGACGTAAATTATTATAATAGAAATTCCGTACTCGCATCCCCCTAAATTACTTAAACCATTTTCGGAGTTAAATAAAATATAAAAGTGTTAAAATAGTATTAATAAACCCCCTTCCCCCTTCGTGTTGTAACGGTTTTCATAGTCTTGGCTCGGCGTTGCTACCATGAATATAAACGTAAAGTAGTGTTGAAATGAGTAGAGAAAGCAAGTGATAAATGAAATAGAGAGCCGATAGTAAAGTAGAAAGAAGCGTAAATAAAGAAGAAAGTAAATTAAATAAAGGCGATCACTACAATACGAACAGTGAAACACCGCGATGGACCTCTGACTGATGGCTCTACACTCAACGATATTGAAACATGTCATAGAGTGTACGAAACATTACAATCGGCAAGGCCATACATGAAATAAGTCTCGTACACACTCACAAACATTGTCGGCAAGCAGTGTTTGTAAACAGTTTGCGGAAAGAATTGCTGGAACACAAAACGGGCTGTAACTCGGACACAAAGCGATTTCGGGCATATGTTTATATAATATTTTTCCATTGTTTTCAGGTCCTGAATCCATCCTGAAAGTGCGTCCCAAATGTTATGAAACACCCTGTATATACTTATACAAAAATCATTGTAGCGAATCAAAATCGAACTGCATAAAGTCGAACGCAAAATTTCCGAACGTGAGAAAGGTTGAACAATTCGGTCTTGTGCGGGTTCATTTAATTCATGTTACGTTCGTTTAAATTTGGTTAGATTAGATTACATTATGCACGGTTAGGTTATGCTAAGTTAGGTTAAGTTTCTTATATTAACAGGGCCGGTTTACCCATTTAGCCGACTACACTTTGGCATAAGGCCCCAAGTCAAATGGGTCCCAAAAATATTTAGGATATTAATTTTCGATAAATATTTCTAAATATTATTTTAGATAATAATTTTCCACAAATTTATCCTATATAAATGTTATTTCTATGTTTTAATTTAGATTAATATTACTTTTTAATATTATTTTACATTAATACTATTACTTTTTAATATTATTTTACATTAATACTATTACTTTTTAATATTATTTTACATTAATACTATTACTTTTTAATATTATTTTACATTAATACTATTACTTTTTAATATTATTTAAGATAAAAATTTCTTAAAGATTTCTAAATAGTTATTATTTTGGATAGATAGTATTTATAAATATTACTATAAATAAGTATTATTTCGAAATCTTACTCTAGATACACTGGAAAAGCATGACGCTTTCGCGTCCATGGGCATTTTACGTGTTAACCCTCTTAAACTCGAGGCAATGACCAGCATTTAATTCAAACTTCTCTGGTGCAACGCTCGGGTACCGTAAATGGAGTATCATGCATGAATCCACATGACTTCTCAAGTTTGTTTAACACTTTTACTGTCGCGTATATTTCATACGTATTATTTATGAGGCCAAATCTTTAAATGAAGATCTTTTTAATATTTGTATGTTTAGGTATTTTTATTGGATAAATTTTGCATTTGAAAACGTTGTGACATAATTTCTACATCTTTTTGTATGTTGAGTACATGTGGCCTACAATGCATACAAGTAATAATTTTGTATTTTAGGCCGTTCGAAATTCATTCCTTTGTAGCAAATGCTTTGAAAAGTATAATTAAAAATTTAAAAAACAAACTTTTCATTTCTTGCATATGAAGAACATTTTTTATTTTTATTTATTATTTTTTTGGTCTAATAGATGAATAGTGATCGCTTAGCTCCAGAGGAAATCAAAGGATTGGCTACGATGATATACTCGTATATTATTACTATCAACAAATAAAAACTCTAAAAGACTTGGACATCAAGAACTTAAAAACTCTACTCTTAAAAAGTGGTATAGAGACAGATTCCGGATAAACAGAAGATGACAAAGAATTCCACAACTGAGAAGTATGAGGAATGAACGAATTCCTGTGTGATGATGTATGGCAGAAAATCACCGAAACACAGTATGGGTGACAACGCTCCGAATAATGAGTAGAACGATCAAGAACAAACAGAGGAGGTACAATGGATGAAAACTCGCGAGAGTACAATCCACTGAAGTATTTGTAGAAAAGTATGAAAGAAGAAACCTGTATTCTAACACAAAGCATAAGAAGAGAGGTTATCAAAGATAAGTCATCGATTAAGTGTATAGCCTTGAGCTGTATACGGTCAAAGAGGGCTAACGGGCTAGTGATGATTCTCCAGCACCATTCCATATACGGAAACAATACTCCATATGGGGGCGAGTAGTATCTACAGATCTAAAAAAGCTAAGGCTAATAAAGACCCGAAGATCCACGCTAAGGTTAGCCCAGGAGAAAGTAAAGAGGAGGGGTTAAAAGAGGAGAATAAGGGGTTAAGTAAGTAGCAAAACCTATCATTCGTGGGTTAACATTCATTCAGAAAAAGAGAAAGAAAGACTCCCCATCATTATCCGCCGGCCAAGGCCGACAAGTCTGAAAAATAGTCGAAGAGAATAGGAAAGGGGTGAAAGATGAAAAGAAGTAAAATAAGAACGCTTACAAACCATGCAAACACAGTCTTAACTCACTGTCATACCATGCAAACTACAGACATGCAAGTAAAGAGAGTTACAGACATGCAAGTAAGGAAAAAAAAGTATAAAGAGTATAACAAAAAGTGGGTTAGTTTACGCTACGAGCAACATCTACGTTCGTGTTAGTCTAATTTTTTTTTTTTAATAATAATTTTAATGCTGGCATCACACACTGGCATGTCACAAGCAGGCATTAATCGTCAACAGACTCATCCTCGACCACCACCCCCTGTTGCTAATTGTTTTTATTTTAAACAACGTTAATATTTTTAAAATGCCTATCTAAACGGTTCTTAAACATATTAACGCTGGTAGAGTTCACGACGGACGCGGGAAGATTATTCCATTTATCATTTACTTTAAACGTAAAAAAGTTTTTAGCGATGTTAGTAATGAAACGTCTGCCACGCAACTTAAATCCGTTATTACGAGTATTACTATTATCGAAAGTGAACAGCTTGTCAAAATTTACGTCATCGATTTTACTAACGATTTTGAAAACTTCAATAGGCTCCCCCCTTAATCTCCTAGTTTCGAGTGAATGCAAGTCTAACTCTTTAATCCTATCTTCGTAACACTTGTTGCGCAATGACAGAATTAGTTTCATGGCGCGTCGCTGAACCCTTTTCAACCTATCAATATCCTCACGCAAATTCGGGCACCAAAACTGAACGGCATATTCTAAATGAGGCCTGACTAGGGCCTTGTGAAGGGGCAATATAATATTCTTCGATTTAAATTCGAAATTACGCGCTATGAAGCCTAACATCCTATTAGCTTTTGCGCAAGACTCCAGGCACTGGTTCCTATCTCTTAAATCCTTAGATACGCGTACGCCTAAATCTACTTCCTCGTCAACGCTTTTTAACTCTCTATCATCCATCGTGTACGTGTAATTATTGTTACGAGAGCCTATATGCAAAACTTTACATTTGTCTACGTTAAATTGCATCTGCCATTTATCCGTCCACTCCATAATCCTATTTACATCGTCTTGGAGCCTATTTCTGTCGTCCACATTAACAACTTCACCGCCTATTTTAGTATCGTCCGCGAATTTTGACACATTACTAGTCAATCCTACATCTATGTCGTTAATGTAAATTACGAATAGCAATGGGCCTAATACTGAACCCTGAGGGACACCGCTACCTACATCCAACCACCCCGATTCACCCCTCTGTCTCCTAGCACGAAGCCATTCCTCTAATCAGTTAGCTACCTCACCTCGTATACCGTGCGTTTTAACCTTCGCAATTAATCTTCTATGCGGAACTGTATCGAACGCTTTTTTAAAGTCTAAATAAATAATGTCAGCCGCTCTATGCCTATCGTACTCGCACACTATTTCGTTATAAAATTCTAACAAATTAGTTAAACAAGATCTGTGGCGTCTAAATCCATGCTGACTACTAATGATCAAATCGCGACTTTCTAAGTGATCGATGAAACGATCCCTAACTACGGATTCCAAAAGTTTACCGACAGTTGACGTTAAGCTAATGGGCCTATAATTGCTAGCTACTGTGCTGTTGCCTTTTTTAAAAATGGGCGTGACGTTAGCTAATTTGAAGTCTTCAGGAATAATCCCCGTTTCGAGTGACTGATTAAAAAGCTTCGTTAAGGGGCCTACGATAACGTCTTTCAAATCTTTCAGATGTCTAGGATAAAGCGCGTCAGGGCCTGGAGCCTTGCTAACTTTTAGCTTATCGATATAATGCGCAATCTCACTCTCGTAAACAGTTATTTCATCCAGAATAGTCTCGCTGCTAAATGGAACGATATCGTTCACATCGGGGACATTATTGACGTCTTCCACGGTAAAAACTGTCGCAAAAAGTTATTAATAATACCAGCCATCGCCTGAGTGTCGGAAGACAAAGCGCCATTAGCGTCCACGAGAGTGCCTATATTATCTTTTATCGGCTTACGATTATTCACGTAATCGAAAAACTTTTTTGGATTATGTTTACTATCTGCAGCTATAAGTATCTCTAAATTACGCTTAGCATTCATAACTGATCTTTTAACCTGACGTCGAAGCTCGATATATCTATTAACGTTAGCTACCGCGCCATTGCGCTTATTAAGTCTATACGCTCTGTTACGCTCGTTTATGAACTCGCCTATTTCCCTAGTCCACCATTTGGGCCTACCATGATTTCTAGTGCGCTTGGGCCTACGAGGAATAAACTCCCTTTCGATACTCAAGAAACTATCTTTAAACGCCTCCCAACAAATTTGTGTCATTACCCATAAATAAGTTATCCCAGTCCACTACTCTCATCCTATCCGCAAAACTATCAAAATTAGCCCTACGAAAATCGGGGACTTCTATTACGTTACCACCCTTACAGTTTTCTATCAATAGCTTAAACCTAATAATTTGATGATCGCTACATCCCAAACTCTCACCTACTTCTAAACCTTCGACTATATTTTCGCCGTTCGTCATCATGACGTCTAAAATATTGTCACGCGTTGGTTCGGTGACCATCTGTCGTAAAATTTATTTTCCATGAACTCAATCAATCTCAAACCATCATCATTACCAGTAAAAGTTTCGTAATTAACGTTACGGCAGTTAAAGTCTCCGACAACTATACTATCCCGATTATTAATAAAGTTACCAAGAAGTGTGTAAAATCTAGTATTGTTATCGAGAGGTTGAACGGGAGGTCTCTAAACAACAACAAAATTGAAACTAAGACTATGCGCCCTAACTACAACGCATATCGCATTAATTGCTGCATTTGCCCGCATTTGGGAGAGGAAAGTGGATAAATTTGAAAATTTTCCCATCACCTTCCTTCATGACGGTCCACCCTTTATAAGCTGTCTTTCATGGTCTTCCATGAAAAAAATTTAAATTTTTTTTTAAATTAAAAATTAAAAAAATTAAAAAATGAAATAAAAATAAAAAATTAAAAAGGATTTATCCTCGCCTTGCTTCACGAGAAAAAAATCCTCCTGTGGGGTTCTTTCATGGTCTTTCATGAGACAAAAACAAACAAAAACAGACAAAAACAAACAAACATTCGAGTAGAAAAAAAAGGCAGCGTTCCGTCGTGGTCGTGGACCCCGCTAGTTTCAGCTGCAGGGGAGCAACATTCCCACTCATCAGACTGATATATATATATGTATATATATACGAGGTGCGATCCAAACGTTCCCGGACTGACAGCGTGAGCGCTAACAGGCCGTAGTACGGACTTGGGCCGCTAGATATCGCTAAACAGCTTTATCGTAAAGCAGTGTGCCAAGTGACACGGTGATACACGCACGCGTTTTTTTCACGAGCGTTTTTGTGCGTTAGTGTTTGTGGTTTTATGCGATTTTTATGAGAAGAGAAATGGCAGACTTGAAGGAGCATCGCGTGTGCATCAAGTTTTGCTTCAAACTCGGCAAAACCGCAGCGGAGACCTACGAAATGCTTAAACAAGCATTTGGTGATGGCGCCATGGGCAGAAGCCAGACTTTCGAGTGGTTCTCGCGGTTCAAACGTGGGCAAAAGTTGGTTGAGGATTCCGAACGTTCTGGTCGGCCCTAAACCAGAAGAACCGAAGAAAATGTTGAAAAAGTGCGTCACGCCATCGACGAGGACCGTCGGCGAAAGATTAACGACATCTGCAGCATCGTTGGCCTATCGTTTGGTTTATGCCAACGCATTCTCACGGAGGAACTCAACATGAGGCGGATCTCTGCCAAATTCGCTCTGTCTGTGCAGCAGTCTTTGGCCAAAAACAACATGGCAGTGGTCCCCCCCCCTACTCCCCAGACCTAGCCCCTGGAGGAGGTTCAGGCGGAATCGCACGAGGTGCTGAACAACATTACCAAAATGGAGTTCCAGAGGTGCTTGCAGCAGTAGCAAAATCGCTGGTCCCGCTGTATCAACTCCCAAGGGGACTACTTCGAAGGGGACAGCAGTAATTAGAACCTAAGGTAAGCCTACAGTCTTTTGTCGGTACGGTCCGGGAACTTTTGGATCGCACCTTGTATATATATATATATATATATACACACACACATATATATACACACATTTTAACTGCAAACAATGCACAGTATAATTAATGTAAAGAACGACGCTTGTGTAGAAGAGCGTTCCGCACAAGATCTTGTGCGGAACGCTCTTCTACACAAGCGTCGTTCTTTACATATATATATATATATATATATATATATATATATATATTACACACAGACCGTGCATGGAACAAGTAATTCTTCTGGGAAAATTAAATCCACTATAGTCCGAATAAGTAATGGTAAATGACAAACACTATAGTTTTTTTTTTTTCATGATGTTAGCCCGACGTGGGCAACGAATCATTCGCAAAGAGGCCCCAAAAATATAGCTTCCATCACCAGCTATCTGCAAAGTAGACAGGATCCAGCTTTGGGACAGGGTCTAGGGATTACAGCTATACCTAGCCTACTATATCTAGAACCTCAATATAAGCAAAAGACTCGTTGCATTGGCGTCGGATTGAATATATGTAGCTATAACCCCTAGATCCTGTCCCAAAGCTGGATTATATCTGCTTTGCAGATAGCTGGTGAGGGAAGCTATACTTCTGGGGCCTCTTTGCGAGTGACCCGTTGCCCACGTCGGGCTAACATCATGAAAAAGAAAAAACTAGTATTTGTCATTGACCATTACTTATTCGGACTATAGTGGATTTAATTTTCCCAGAAGAGTTCCTTGTTCCATGCACGGTCTGTGTGTATCATGAAAGAACCTCAAGGGACCATTTTGAGTTGAATCCCATATATATATATATATATATATATATATATATATATATATATATATATATATATATATATATATATGGAAATGTGATTTTCTTCTGCTCTCTAGAGCTGAATCGGGAGCGCTGCTTTTTCGAGCTGCAGACAATCGCACGCTTTTTACTTCGCAAGAAATTGATAGTGTTTGCAAAATCACACCACTCTGGGCAATGGACGCCAGGGTTGCCCGACATTGATCTACATATGAATTGTAAGTGGAAAATTGTATGTTCGTACTTCAACTCATCGTTTAAATTTGCTTTATATATTTTCTTGTATTATTTCCGTTTTATGGTCTGAAATTAATTGTTTGCCGACTTTTTATACGATAAAATACAGAATGCGCTCACTTTCTTTCAGAAAATAGGATTTTTTTTATAAAAATAAATAAGTTAGCCCTAAAACTAAAAACTGGATTAAAATTAAATAAATATTTTTTTACCATATGCATAAAAGATATATTTATGTGTTAAGGCAAAAAATTTGTTTTAAATAATTCTTGGGATGAAAGATTCGTTAATGCATGGTAAAAAGAATTTTGATAAAAAATAAATAAGTTATTATCGAAGCCTTCGACAATTATTATACATCTGGCTGTAGGTCTAAGGTTGATTGGGTGGTTCTTATATGTATAGGAAAAATTAAATATATAAAATTTCGGGGTTTCACCCCGCATTTTTTTCCTATTAATATAAAACGTGTACCAAAGAAGTTTTATTAAAATCAATTAATATTTAAGGGTGCCTCATAAGCAACCATCCCTACTAGGCCAAATCTACTATGCTTTCAGTCGTTTAGTTCAATTCAGTTTCTAATTAATCAGTAATTAATGCCTGTTTTAGTTTATGCTCTTCTTTAACTGCTGTTATTTGCCCTTATGGTAGAACGCTAATAAAAAAATTCGTATATTTGTTTCACTAATTAACTAAATTTGAGTTCTTGTGCGGGACCAATAAGAATATTTATAATTACTTGAGATTTTGCATATTTTTTTTTGTCAAATAGAATATATTGAGGGGGTGAGACGGTGAAATTTTCAGATTCGAAAAATAAGAACCACACTAATATATATATATTATATATAATATATATATATATTAGGGTGTTTCATAAATGAGAACCACATTATATTTTTAATCCACATAGATGCCCATGTTCGTTTTACATATTTATCACTCCTGGCCAAAAATGAGACTCCTTCGACAAAAAGCGGTCCCGAGAAATCACGCCTTACGTCAGAGAGCACAGACTCATCACTTCTTCATCATTTCCCCCTTCTGCTTCTTCGGAAAATCCTTCCTGTTCTTGAAAACTGATTTCAGCAGGTACTGTTTGTCTTCTTCCTTCGTTGTTAGGGCAGTATTGAATTTCTCGATGAGAGCGATCCCCCGTTCAGCCGAGTCGTTCACCACAGCCAGGACGAGGACCCTAGCTAGGCCTGCTTGGTAGTGTGGGTCGCTTTCCCAAGACGAAGCGGGATTTTCGACGAAGGGCGCCGTTGATCCCGAGTGCGGTGAAGAGATCCTTCGTCCTCGAGGTAACGAAATCCGAAATCTTCTTTCCTTTGAAGGAGACGAGGACGGTCTTCCCCTCCAGACGCTTCAACGCTTTCCTCGATGCCGGCTTGGCGAGGTTCTCTCGCATCCTTTGTTTCTCTTCCTGAGGAACCCCTTGATCGAAGAATGCCAAGCCGACCAGCGTCTCGGAGAAGTACCAGAGGTGTCGTTTCATGGCCGCTTGCGCTTGCTTGGCGACGTCGACGATCATGGCATCTTCCTGCAGTATTTCCAGGTCCAGCAAGAACTCCAGATCCACACGTGGGGCCTGCTCTGCTCTCGTCGCACGACTCCAAGCCTTTGCGTAGGCCAGGGCGACGAATAGGCAGATTTCTGTGACTCCTTTCAGCTCCCGCCCGGTCATCCTGAACTGGTCCTGAAGGAGGTACAGCTTCAATCCGTAAATGGCTTTCGCCATTCACCGCGCATGGTGGTATGCTCCTGGCTTCCGCAGTGGCACATTGGTGACAGTCTCTTCCCCGAGAAAGAGGATAACCAGTTGAAGAAGTTCTTGGTAGTCATCCCGCGGCTGACCAGAAGCCAGAGCTTCCCTCACGACAAGGACAGTTCGGTCCTTGAGACCCTGAAGAGGTCCAGCGATGCTGCAGCTATCTGAATCAATAGCAGTGGTGATAAGAGATCGGTCGATGAAACCCTACTGCTCTTGGAATCTTTTGAAGATCCCAGTCTCGGGCCCAGAGGTGGGGCCCATCGAAGACCGGAAGACTTGGGCCAGGACGATTTCGTACATGTGGTGCCTGCATGCTAGGTAAAGAAGTTGTTTCCCGAGACCCTCCTCAATCTTGACGCAGGCTCCCACGTGAATCCCTGTGTTCGATGCCGTTGTGTCGAATGATAACCCCTTGATTCGTTCGGACAGGTCGTGTTCCCGCACAAGATCAATGCAGACGCGTGCCGTCTCCGCACCCGTGCCAGCTGGAACTTTCGGAACTCCAAGCAGCTTCTCCTGGCCGTTCCCGGTGATCAGCACAGCACTCCGGTCCACAGATCCGTCACCTGTGATTTCAGGCAGCATTTTCCCGTCCCAGTGCAACACCAAGGGCTCCTCAGGACAGAATTCTCTCTCTTGATACGCCTCTGCTGCTTGCTTCCGAAGCGACTGGCCAGCACGATACATTGTGGAAGAGAAGATGGATACCTCGTTCAAATCGTGCCCCAAGGATTGCGCGACGATGGCGTAGGACATCGCTGCATCACGATAAGAAATGTTCATCCGGTCGTACACGACAGCCACATCCTGAGTGATGAGGTTCCTCGACCGCTTACTCGGAGAAGAACATGAAGCAGACGTGGAGGCTGTCAAGGAGGGATCATCTTCCGCAGATGGCGACGCCGAGGACGAGGAGCTGTCTTCAAGAGTAGCAGCTTCTGTAACCGTCTTGGCCCGCTGAAATTCCCGGTGTTGTTTCTCATCCTGCTGTTCCTGTCGACGCCTTTCCCTACTCTCCATTTGGGCCAGCTTCATGTCTGCCGATCCCATACTGCTCTCTGTTGGGTCCTCCTGCTGACTCTTGTAGAAGAGCTTGTCTGCCTCGTTTGTCATCATAGAAAGGGCATTGGAATGACCAATATCGAGGATTTCGTTCTTGAGTTCCGCCTTGAACATGTCCTCCGCAACACGACAGCTCTCCTCGGATCTGTTCCTGCTTTTCACCAACTTGTCGTAACGCTGGAGCAGAGCTTCCATTTTCCGAAGGGCGCTGTCCCGCCTCATAGTAGGGATCCTTGCTCTTTTCCAGAACACCATCACAGCATCCAAACAGACGTTCATACATTTTCTCCGTCCTAGGTTTCCCTATTTTTGATGGAAGAAGCACTTTTGCAAGACTTGCAACTTCGTCGGCAGGCGGCTACCCAGGATCTCCTTATTCGGGTGTCCGATGAGCCAAACCTCTTTCTTGCTTCGAGTTGCCATGTTTATCTGCAATGAGGAAATATACGAATTAGAAAAGAGTACAAATACGCAACGGTAGACACAACGAGGACAAAGCTCGACAACTGACACGAAGGACAGAGAGTAGTGCACCCTTCCGTCAGGAAGCAAGGCAGTCGACTAACACTAGAACAGCTGAAATTAGAAATACCTAAGCAATCTGAAGTGTCAAATCTCGGGACCCCTAAACGTATTCTGATCTGGTTGGAACCTGTTCAGACGAGTTTCCTCGGCAAAAGGAACAGGGGCATCAATGTGGATTGAACTTCTTCCACTTCATCCATCAACCACACTGCCGTAAATCACCTTTATATATATATATATATATATATATATATATATATATATATATATATATATATATATATTATCGAAGCCATCGACAATTATTATGCAGCCGGCTGTAGGTCTAAGGCGGTGCAACAATCCGTACTACAGCTTCTATTTTAGCCCTTACAATATATATCAGGGTAAGCTAGAATAACCTCCAAGATTAACTAGTTAAGTTAATTTGAAGGGAATAAATTTTTTTTAAAGCAGTGGAAATGAGATGGAACGTTTCGCAGAAGCGTTCCGAAACTGTGTGGATGAAACCCAGCTTAGTGCCAGTGATGTGGGAGAGGGTGAAGGATCAGAAATTTTACAAAATACTGAACAGTCCTGTAGAGAACCACAAGGCGATTGCGAATTAATTGCACAAATAATGTAAGTTTTTCTTTATTAGCAGAATAGGATAAGAATGAACATTCGTTATATTTTGATGTTTTATTACATTTTAAAATAGTTACAGAACATAATGCCCATCCTTAAGGGTTACATGAGTCATATAATTTAAAAAAAAAGTGAATTCGTTCCCGCGGGCCATACGCACGAGAAAACACCAACAGTACTGCCCACATACGTGATGTACAAACTTTGGAAATGGTAGGGATTCCAAACTATTTCTGAAATTTGGAGATGTTCGAGAAATTTTATAATAATAGCATCATTCCATGGATGCTCGCCCAGTGAATTAAAGAGAACATTCGCTCCCTATTTTTAAAATAAACGGCCATTCAATGAATCCCTTCCCCACTGCTAACATTTGTATTCTCAATAAGTGCGCCGCAGTCTCTCATGGGTGGAAGTTTCACCGTTTCATTCTTCGCAAACACGCCGATAAATTTGTCACTCGTGAATCGGTCACTCTTCATCATTCTCTGGAGTGTAACCGTGTCCATTTTTAAAAGTCCGTCACTACGCCACTAAATCTGTCAACCTCGATTAGAGCTTGCTACTCAAGATAAACTACTATGCGAATAAGGGCGACTGTCGGCTTGTGGAACTCTAACCTGAGTGAAATATTACAGCTCTGCTGTGGGCTTATGTGTGTGCTTATACTCCCACTGAAGCCCGGTAAGAGGTCAAACTGGTACAGGTTCAATCTCTCGACGAATTCATCCTGCGTTACACAGGTTCCTAAACCGTCACAACCGACGACGCTATGCGCTAGGTTGTTATACGCTCTCGAGTAAAGTGAAAATTATTCATCTGTAGAATAATTCGTTTCCAATGTCCCACCTAAAGCTACCCTGTTGATATACAGAGTTACATTTTTAAGACCGAAATTTTCGAGTTGAAATGCAGATTTTTCGTATTTTCTATTCACAAAAGCGTGTTCCTGAATTCCAATAATATCCTTTTAGGCATAATCCCAAGAGCAACATTTTCAATTTGCTTGGATGGTAAACCTGAAGGGACTGTAAAAACTTTAATCTGAACTCTATTAATTGGGTATTTCACTGTGGCATGTAGTAAATTTTTCTCAATTCCCATCTGCTTTGGTTTGATTTGGTTAGCTTCCGCCCGAATTGTTCATTCTGACGAAGGTCAAGATTTTCACTCCACCTTAGACCTACAGTTTAACGTGGAATCCGAACCACGCCCCATCAGCAGCCCAGCGTCTTAACCACTAGGCCACCTATGGTACCCATTTATCTAATAACCACTTTCTTTATTGTGTGGAAGGATGAACAGCTGGGTTTTGCTGCGCGCCGGCTGCCGTCGGGTCTCGAACCCGGGGCCGATGGATTCGTAGTCAGCGACGCTAACCACTACACCACCGAGGCGCATTGTTCATCAGAGCTTAATTTCACACGACGTACGCGGAGATATGTCTCCATAATATGAATAACCACAGGCTTAGCACCCTTTTCCTAGTCAACCCCCAGCTTTAAACATCTCAGAGCTCATACGGATGAGTTTTAATTTCATATCGACCCCATTCACAAGCAACTTCTCCTGGAACGTGAAATCTGTGTGCAACCGTCCATACCAGTCGTAAATCTTCTTTTTAGATTTTTTAAACTTACTCTTTATATTACTTTCATCTTTAGCCTGATAATAACCTTCGCCAGTTAAAAAGGTTTCCTTCGCTTTTTTTGAAAAGTTGAATACATTTTCCAGATAGGATCATAGGTGGTAGTAGCCAGACCTTGCCGAGATGTTGACCTGATTTAAATACACGTCACACTGACTGAATATGGTGTGTAAGAAGTTTGTCTCTGGATATACGACGTAGTCGTTTTCGCAATCCGACCCATCTGAATGCGCTAGCTATTCGTACTTTATGTACATGTGCACACAGCTTGGATCCAAAAAGTAAGGGCCTGAGCTCGGGATCACAAATTCTATAGGAGCACTCGGTGAGCTAATAGTGTTTAGCGGGTTAACTTTAATAAAGTCGCTGTGTTCTGTAGATATTTGTGTAGGAGGAATATATCAAAGAGGACCAGCTCCGATTTACAACACTGCGAATACTCGGATGGATGAAACGTGCCATGGCGCGTCAGGATTAGTGATATCTCTCTTGGCACGTAGCAATCAGTCTTTGACCCACGAGCGCAACGTCCTTAGCTTATATCAGTTAAAAAAGTGGTCAACCATAGGTTTCAAGCGCTTAGAACATGTCTTTTTTTATGTCCTTTTAAGTTTAACGCCCCGAGTTGGCAGGCAACCCCTTCTTCTTCTTCCTCCATACAGTGCACTTCTTCCGGTTTTTTATTTACGCAGCCACCAATTTTTCTCTTTGCATCCTTGACAATTTTATCCCGTGTACGTTTCAAATGTTTTTTGAGAGCTTCTTTAGGCTTAGTCCCTAACATTCTGTCTTCTACCGTGTTAAGACCTGATTGTAATGCTTTCCTGCCGAGATATCTGGTACCACTCTTCAGCAAGAACAGCCTTACGCAGTATAGTTGAATAAGTGGACCCAATCCCGTCCCGCGGTGATATCTCACCCTTCGGTAGACTGTGAACGACCTTTGGGTCATTCTATCTAGCTTCACTGTTAAGCTCCCATCATTGAATGGAAACCTTCTCCCCTTAATCTTCCTGATATATATATTGAGATACTGGTTAGTAGGTTAGTTGCGATTTTGACATAATGAGACTTGTCGTAGGTAATGCTCACGCTCTTTCCTTTATGATTAGGAATTTGGGCGATGCGTAGCAGTTGCGCCTGGGTATCCACAACATGTTGATGCCCCACGATATTGCTGTAAATATAGCACATGTCCGGGGGAGGGTCTACATCGTTCAATTTCTCCAATTTTAGCTGATACAATAAGCTGTACAAGTCATGTTGTGACTCATGAAAAGTCTCTCTTTGGAAGGCTAGTCCATATCTGCCATTCTTTAGTTTTGAACAGTGCTCTGTCTTTAATATTTCTGTTAGCCTCCGATTTTAGCATCAAAGTATGAACCGGAATATCTTTGTTTACAATTTCGTATAATAAATCAGACATAAGATTTGAACTTTTTAGACTCCCATTTAAATCTCTCACAATGTCATCGGGTGTGTCATAATGACCCGGCCCTAGTGTTGCTTCTGTAGTGTAGTACTGGGCCTCCCCACTCCGGGCGGAACGGACAGTACCAGCCCGAGTTACTCCCGCATTTTCACATTCATCACGGTTTCTAAGAATCATAAAAATGGGCTTTTTCTTGTAAATACTTAAAAACTTGGTGGTCAATTGAAATTCACATATTCCAACCTCATATGATTCACGACCCAATTCAATGGACCATGCGCTTCTGTTATAAAGTTGGCCAGGCTATTGTTATGGTGTACAGACAGAGAGGCAGAGGATGGAAGTATGACGTAGAAGTGGTTAAGTCCCATGATGTATACAATTTAAGCTTCATTATTGCATCAGCTTTTATATAGGTGTTGAAGCTTTTTAGGCACCCTAGGCATTTTACCAGGTACATTTTTCTCTTCCCTGAACCTTTCATTCCTAAAATTTTTTCAATTTTAAACACTTTTTTCTTAAACTAAAAGTCACTTTCTGCGACTCAACATAAAAGCCACCTTCAATTTCTTCTCCATTCAAATTTTCAACGTAATACAACATCACCTCGTCTTTAGGCCTCATAGCTCTATCTTTAAAAATCTTACGAGTCCAGCCTTGCTCAAATCCTTTCGAGAATTTATTCCCCGAACGCGACAGTCTTACATAATCATTGATTTTGAAAAGCACAGAGCGTGGTGGTGCTCTACGATATTTTTCACCTCACGCTTTGTATGCGTACTTCTTTTTAAAATTTCGTTAGGTGGTGTACCAGTCGTTCGGTGGTGAGAACGGTTGTAGGATGAAGTCATCGATTCCAGAATGTCTATATATCTGTGTTTTTTTATGTGTGAAATAGCGATGCATGCGTTCCTTTATAGTACGCTGAACTCTTTCGGCTAAAGATGCCTTATGCATAGAATTGCTAGTATAATAACTGATATTAAACTCTGCCAACATGGTTTGAAAAGCCTGGCCTATAAATTCTTTCCCCATGTCCGTACAAAAATAGCCAGGAATCCTGTTTTCCTTCAACATCAGCGCTTTTGCGGCTTTAGCAACTGTTTCAGGCGACTTATTTTTCAGTGGAATTAGCCACAAATATCTAGAGAATACATCTATTATGAATAGAATGTATCGGTAGCTGCCATTATACACCGAATACCTTTGCATGTCTGTTAAATCAGCCTGCCAAATAGAATCAACCGAGGCGGCTAATGTCTTGGCGGTTTTAAACCTTCTTCTCACCGGTTTATGAAATGTATAAGCATCGTGCTCACGTAAAAACCTCTCAACATCTTTTTTCTCTATTCCCTCATTATAAAAGCCTCTGCACAGCCTATTAACACCCCCGCCCGTAGGACGCTGCGTTAGAAGTGTCATAATAACTTTTTCTTAATATGTTAGCCACTTGCGTATTTTAGATGCTCGCGGGTAGGGTTGCGCATTGTTCCTTGGTCTCTTCTTCTCCATCTTCAGAGATGTTACCGCCAGGGGCGAAGGCATGTTCAGCTGTGGTATATGCGTTGCTTGTCCCATTCTTTTAACCTGTTCTGTTTACCCATCAGTGTTTTTGGGATGTTTATTTGCTGTAGTCTAGCTTTAATATGCTCCCATCCTGCTGGTGACAGCCTATCCCACTTTCTCACCAAATCATGTACGATATCAATGACGTTCGAACCCTGTACCTTTGATCGTTCAACAAAAACTTCGCCCGTATCGGATCATTGTATAATGGGGTCCTCACTCAATAGATTATAAAGACTTAGTCCTTTATTCCACAATGTATGAGGAAGACTATTTTTTTATACATGTTCGAGATGTTGCGGACTCACACCGTTGTTCTTTATTTGTTTCCTCTATAGGTTCGCCATAGTCAGTATCGCTCCCATGTTTGACAACTATGGGGAACTCCACGGGTTTCTTATAATTTTCGTACTCATGAAGAAATTTATGCAGAGTTTCTTGGTATAAGATTCTTTTCTCATCAGGAGAGTTTTCACTCTATTACTAGGTCTACCAATTCGCTTTCCATTCTTTTAAGCTTGTTTTTATGGGGTTCTAGAACCGTATCTGGACTCTTTGTGTTTTGTAGCGAAGCGTACACCTTGTGTGGAATCACGACTACTTTCTTCATTATATTAAACTAGGCAATAAAGAGCCCAAAACTGAAAATAAGATGGGTAGGAATGAACCCCCTCTTTGTACGATAATTCGCTTTTTCTTCCCCACAGTTTGACTTTTATGAGCGAGTGCGTGTATTATGTTCTTGTAACGACATGAGCATGACTTCTGAGAGAGCCTCATTGGTACATTGCATTTTATAACATTACGACACATTTCTCAGATGCATTTTAAAAAGTCGAGTCAATATTTTTAACAAATAGGTGCTGGAGAGCCTGTGGCAGCCGATGATAGATTTTTATTAATTCACGGTATTTCTTTAACCTCTTAGTCATTCTGGGATATACACCGTCTCAGCCCCATTTGGGAATATATTCGTTCTTAGAATCACCCTAAACGTGTTTCGAGGGTGAAGTTCACAAACCAAATATCCGTAACTTTGGCTTGTAGGTTCTTTATAAACTTCCAAAAACTCCTTACGCTGATTCGAGAACATTTGATTGGCTAATATCCCAATTTGTGCCACATCTCTATGTTATGCGGTTAAGACTAGATATTGTGTATTTAGCGATACATCGCGCATGTATCTATTTTCGAAAAATAGATTCTGATTGATGAAGAATACGCTTATGTTATGATGGTGGAAAAACACTGTAAATGTCTCAGCAAAAGTTTTATCCATTTCTAAAATGAGACCGTCAATTACAATAACCGTGCTCATTGCCCTTTATCGAACTAACATCATAAACACCTTTCTGGAACAAAATATCATTTTGGTACTCGTTGAATACTGCTTGGTATGTCGAATAGCACCATATAACTTTATGCACAAAATCTGAGAACAGAGTCCCCTATTTTTCATGGCCTATAGGGCCAGATATAATGCAAGTGAAAGGACTCGTGAACCTGGATTTTTCTACAGTATGCATCTCTAACACGTCACACTCTTACTCTTAAGTGAAACATTTACAAAATATAATAACATTTCAAGTGATGCTCCTTATATTCTACAGTCCTGTTTTTCTTCTTCCCCAGAACCGTGAATGATGACGCGAACGAGCTACTGCACCAACAACATGTCCCCTTGGTAGGTATTGCAGATGAAGTTGATGATAGCGACGATAGTAATTGTTGTTGAGGCTAGATACTGCACCATCCCCCCCGCTGGCGTTCCGAAACCCTCAGCAACGACAACTGTAGCACCCCCACTCGACAATTCGAGAAGAAAGCGGGTGCATGACAACGTCCCCATTCCTGAAACACCTTTCTCGTCAGGTGTAAAGCGTATAAAACTCTCCACGCCTGCGTCGGCCATTAAACCCACAGTAAGTTCTAAGCATGCAATAGAACCCCAGCGCTCTACGTCTTACACTACAACCCCTACAGTAGCCACTTCTACAAATAAAACTGTACCCACTTATTCCTATTCAATACCACTCCCCGCTGTGCCCTCCACCTCGTCAGCAACATCTCATTCTATAGACAGTAGCATATCGTTCGAGTTGGTGCGCACCGCTACCCCCACCCCAACCTTGACTAGAAACCGGTACGTAGTCAGGGTTGATCCGCGAGCCACGTATAGCAGCGGTGTTCAACACGGACTGCGGCGCGTGGTTGAGCGTATTGTGGAATTTGCCCTTCAGAGCAGTCAGTGGCGTGAAGCCAGGATGCGACTGTCTCTCGGGTTCGGGCCAGATGATGGGGAAAGAGACGATTTTTGGGTAGTAATGCCCTACAGACATCTGGCTACCGTATATGTGGAGTACATTTTGGGGCGTATAATGCATGCCTCTCAAAGCAGTACCGAACTTAATACGAACAACTTCACGATAAATATAGACCACGTTTTCCGTGTTGTGGGGCATACGGCCACACCTTATACACTTAACTTCAATTCTCAGGCTATTTGCAGATGGCATATAAACTCCGAGGGTGGTTGCGGCTTTATAGCAATAGTCTTGGCTCATATGTTTCCTCTGCTAAATATGATTGGATATAATATCTGGATCTGGCTGCCGACGGTTGTGCAGAGTGCACGTAAACTGGCCACAGACTGCAGTCTTGAATTTGACTCTGATATGGGACCTGAAGAGTTGAGAAGGGTAGAGCAGGAAATGGATGTGTGTATAGTTGTATTTGGGCTGGACGATCGTCGTAGGACTGTGTATGTTTTTAAAAGCAGTGTTATAGAATAAGGTGGATCGATTTTACATTTTTTTCGATTCCCATATTCTAATAGAGACAAAAACTTGCGCATGCATGAGAAACTAGCCTCTGCAAAATCTTAGCTTAATAGGTAATCATCTTCTGCCCCCGGCAGAGCGATGAAAATCATATTTTAGTAGTCAAAAACGTATTTTTCTTATAATTTTTAAAATATTTCAATATGCATCAAAATTATTCCTAATAACTATAAAGTCGATGAAAAAGACCTCATATGATCGTTTTTCCAAGCGCGTTGTCCTACGTTAATATCTTTTGCCCCCGGCAACAACGTCAAATATTGAAAAAATAGGTAATTTAAATACATACAGTACTGGCCAAATTATTAGGAATTTTTTTTAAATTTCATTTTTTGGTATAAAATGTTAAATTAAACCAATTTTAAACGTTGAAAAGTTATTTATTTCTACACAAGAATACATGGTCATTATTTAGCAATAGTTTAGTACTTAGTTTGACCCCCCTTAGCTGCCTTAAGGGCTGCGACACGCTTCGGCATGCCATGAATCAATTTTTTGCATAATTCCTTAATACGTTTAGAGTGAAACCAGACTTGAATAAGTCGCTCTATGAGTTGGTGTTTTGTTGTTATCGGCGTTTCATGGATTACGTCCTTTAAAATACACCATAAACTTTCGATTGGGTTCATGTCTGGAGAATTTCCAGCCCATGGGAGCAACCGAACACTATTTTCATGACACCATTTTTTAACCGACTTTGCCGTGTGGCATGGGGCTGAGTCTTGTTGAAAAATCCAACGTCTATTACCATACCATTCCCTTATTTGATGCAGTAGACGTCCTCTTAGTACTTCTATATACTTGACTTGGTTCATATTCCCCTCAACAATGCTCAAACGACTAGTTCCATGCACAGAAATTGCTCCCCAAACCACTGACGCGCCAGTACGCACTGCGCAGTTCCCTCAGTTGCCTTTTGACAGCGTCGAAGGCAGGTGTGTATTTTGCAGCTGGCTCCTCGAGTCCTCAGTGTGTGTGTGTGTGTGTGTGGCTCCTCACTCAGAGTCCTCAGTGTGCTCAATCTCTCTGCTCATATCCTTGTTTGTTTTTCTCATAACTGTTTTTTTCGATTTTATTGCGTAACAGAACAATACATTATTCTTTAATCTTTACAGGATGGCTACCGCTACAACTAGAAGATCGGTTACGTGTCCAATATTTGGTGCTGGGAAAGATTTGAATTTGCGATGTTTTCCCACATGTGAAGATGTGATGCAATACTACCATCATGTGAGAACTGAGTTGAGATCATCAAAGAAGGAACCTCCATTCAAAGACATCGCCGCTGTGGTCACGGAGAGACTGGAATACTTGTGGAAATTAGCTTCCATTCCAACAGTTTCGACAGCACGGATAAATCAAATGTTGAAAAGTTATCGTGATAAAATGGCTAACATCATCAAATCACTGAACGCGAAAAAGAAGAACGAATCGTTACAGAAAAATCTTGAGGCCTTCAAGAAATCAACTAAGACCACCTTATTTGACATATCGGCTTGTAAATGCCCTGATTTGACAAAATGCAGCTGCCCTCGTGAACGACGAGTACCACTGAAAGAGCAATAGTTTTTACTCGACCAAAGAAGTGATCGCAAAATGGCAATAGGAACTTTGGATGTTGAAACAACAAATAAAAACGAGATGACTCTTGCAAGAAGATTGGCGATATTGAAACAAGAAGGAATAGCAGAACATCAAGAGCCGTCGACTAGTAAACGACAAGAAACTTCTCAAGAACAACCTTCTTCGTCAGCCTCTAGTGAAACCGAGGCTACATCTATAGAATCATCGTCATCGTATGAACTAACACCGAGAGATAAACATGACATGAAGGAAAAAACACGAATGAAACTCCAGGTACTTGCTGAAGCTTGTGATCGTACGGGCGTCTCAGACAGAGCTGCTTCATTTATTGCTTCTTCGTTGTTAGAGGATGTTGGCTGGATACGAGAAGATGATGTCAGTTCAGTGATTGATCGAAATAAAATAAGAAGAGCCAGAAAAAGAGTTCGTTCTGAGCATCAGCAAGATGACAAGATCACGCTACCATTACAGGGCATTTTCCACAAAAATTCCACGATTTGATTCTAAGAAAGATTACCGTATGTAAATCGACATGCAGCCAAAGGAAGGGTGGTTGGGGCTGGATAGGGTGGAACTCGACGTACAGCCACCTCCTCGTGGTGAGTTCTGGGTTGCTAATTTTATAAAATTAGCAAGCGAGGAGCTGTACTTAGTACTTATCGTACTTATAACATCGCATTAACGTAATTATAATCCACATTTAGACTTTTCTCGGGGACAGAAGATATTACTCTAGAGTCAAAATTTTGCGTGTGTGTTATTTCATGCCTAAGCAACGATATAAATGCTATGGGAAATATATAAATGCATTATTTAAGACAAAGAGCCGATCTGAAAATATGTATATAAATTACCTATTTTTTCAACATTTGACGTTGTTGCCGGGGGCAAAAGATATTAACGTAGGACAACGCGCTTGGAAAAACGATCATATGAGGTCTTTTTCATCGACTTTATAGTTATTAGGAATAATTTTGATGCATATTGAAATATTTTAAAAATTAGAAAAAATACGTTTTTGACTACTAAAATATGATTTTCATCGCTCTGCCGGGGGCAGAAGATGATTACCTATTAAGCTAAGACTTTGCAGAGGCTATTTTCTCATGCATGCGCAAGTTTTTGTCTCTATTAGAATATGGAAATCGAAAAAAATGTAAAATCGATCCACCCTATTATAGAATGTCAAAGCCTCTACTTATTTTAGGATTGTCAGGGACAACGTATCTCCCCATCCATAATATAAAGGTTCTTTACGCGAGTTATGATAAAAGCCGAAAATATGGCAAGCATCACGATTTGTGTAAGGGTTGTCTCGAGTTTATGAATGATCTGTTGAAACATTGTAAGGATTGCCACATGGCATACGAGCAGTTTAAAAGCCCCAAATGTAAAACGTCGAGTAGATGAGGTTGAGAAGAGGGACTGTAATGTATGTAGATGCACATTTTTCAATAATAACTGTTTTGAGCTCCATAAATCAAATGGGACGTGTAGGAAAATGAGAATTTGCGAGTGCGGCATGTTTCATACGTTGAATGATAGCGGCGAGTTCTGGCATAGATGTGATGAAATTTGTTGTACTACATGTCATGAGAAATATAAGGAAGATGGTATACTGTAGAACATGTTTGTTATATGAAAGACGCCAAACCTAAAAATAAACCTTGCATAACTGTATACTACGACATAGAGACTTACACGGACGCAGAAACCAAAGAGGTTATCTCACATTTACCTTTAAGCCAGAATATCTGTGACGAGTGCATGAACGTCGAGTGTGATGAATGTCGCAAATGTGGTAAACGAACAAACATTTTTAAGACTAGTGCACACGACACCCCCGTGTAGCTCTCTGTGTCCTATATTGTCAAGCTAGCGGACCAATTAAAAAAGACTGTGTATTATTCTTGCCCATAACGCTACAAAATTTGATACACAATTCCTTTATAAGGAGCTGCTTGAACACAAGTCCTCCGAGATATTTACAGGTGATCCCTTGAAAAGAGGAAACAAGCCTATATAGATGCAAATAAGAGTAAATGCTCAGTTTAAAGACACTCTGTTATTCATACTTTGTAAATTACCTACGCTACACAAGGTGATGGGTGTAGACGCTGAAGTTTCAAAAGGATATTTCCCTTACACTTTCCTCACTCGCGACACTTTAAATTATGTAGGGCTACCACCCCCCAAACATTACATTAACTATGACAGCATGTGCAGGCGAACGTGAAGACTTTGGTCGCTACTACAACACGTTTAATGAATATAATCCTTACAATATAGCGGATGAATGTGAGCGATATTGTGTGAATGACGTACGAGTACTTAGAGTATGCTTTCAAGCCTTTAGAACAGCGGTTCTGAACCTTTTTCGTGTAATTTACCTTTTCGACCAGTTCACCCAGCCAGATTTCCCCCCCCCCCCCTTAAATAGGTTAAGCGTTAAGACGGTTAAGTAAACAAACTAGACTCGATGACAAACTTTATTATCATTAGGTAATAATAATCAGTGTGATGGCTGAAATTGCATTGATATATGGTCAACAATATTTTGTTTATGTCTGATTTAACCTTACGTCTCAAAAAGCGTGATACTTTTCCGCGGTTCCAAAATTTACTCCCTACAACCAAGAAATTTACCCCCTGGGGTAAATTTACTCCAGGTTAAGAAGTACTGCTTTAGAAGGATGTACATAACCCGTTTCAACTGTGATCCGCTACAAGCAGCAACTACGATCTCTTCTTTGTGTTTTACTATATTGAAGAATAACTTCATGCCTAAAGGCACGCTAGTCGTCATTTCCCGAAACGTTCCGCGCAGTTATGGGTATAGGGCTATTTTACTGGCTTACACACATACAACAGCAGACAGGTGTATACATAAAACATGCACGCAACACGGGGGAAGTGGCAAACAAGGTCAATGGGCGTGGTTTTTGGTTAGATGGTCTAAGTGAGGACCCCGCCACTGGTGAGAAGACGGCGTACTCCTTTAACGAATGCTGATGGCATAGATGCCCACGTGTTGAGTGGTGTATAATAGGAGACAACCATGGCAGACCTCCTGCCGACAGTCTCGCGTGGACCCGTACCCGCGACCAACTTATAAGCTCCCAGTTCACTAACAAGATTTTCTGGGAACACGAATTTGATGGAAGCTGATGAGCAGTATCGCGAAGAAATAAGGGCCATCAAACGTATAATAGTGCTGGACCCTCTCAAATGCGGCGATAGTTTGTTTAGAGGACGCACAAACCTCTTCAAACTATACTTTACATCTTAGGACGGGGTGAAGATTCATTACTACGATTTCTGCTCATTATACCCCTACGTAATGAAGAACAATCCGTACCCCGTAGGCATACCTGAAAAACCTGTGGGCCCCGCCCTGCCTGTCATCGAAGAGTTCTCAGCTAATTTGAACGAGAAATACTTTGGTCTTTCTTTCGTAGATGTGCTGCCCCCTCGCGACTTATGGATGTCAATCTTGTCTGTTGTTATAGATTACAAACTCATGTTCCCTCTGTGTGTGAAGTGCGTAGAGGAGAACAATGGGGACTGTAATCACATAATCAACCAGAGGAAACTCAGAGGCGTATATACAAGTCCTCAGCTGATCCTAGCCATTCTTCACGGGTGCAGAATACTGAAGATATATGAGGTGTGGAGGTTTCAGAAACTGCACAACCTCTTCACCCCTTTCATTAACACCTTCTTGGAGGATAAGGTAGAAGCATCAGGATAGCCGCGAGGAATTGAGACCAAAAATGAAAAAAACTGGCTATATTCAACGCTACCGTGATCGTCAAGGTATTCAACTTGATCGGGGCCAAATTGTGAGGAATTCTGGCAAGCGCTTTAGTGCAAAGTTGTGCCTAAATGATCGTTGGGGGAAATTTTCCCAGAATACAGACAACGGGAGCGTCCATCTAGCTCAAAGTTATAAGGAAGTGCGGGATTACGACAACGCCAGCGATAAAGAGGTCATGGAGATCGTGAATGTGGGTAAACGTGCATAATAAAGCACAACAGAACCGAGTTGGCTACAAATACATCACTTGTCACAAACATACCTGTAGCCAGTTTCACAACAGCCCACGCTCGCACCAAACTTTGGAGTCTACTGCATTCTCTTGGTCGGAGGGTTCTGTACGCAGATACAGATAGTGTGATATTCACGGAGAGAGAAGGTGAATATATGCCTCCTATTGGGGAATTAATCCGAGAGTCGACTGACGAGATCAAGAATGAGCATGGAGATAGTGCCTACACTGATTTTTTTGTCTCAACAGGACCAAAAACTTACGGGACACGGGTGAGGGTGGGGGAGGAAATGAAATATATGGTGAAGGCTAAAGGTTTCACTCATAAATAACCAGGTGAACCCGCAGATCGTCGACTTTGATTCGTTGAAAGAGCTAATGAGTTTAGAAGATGAGGGTGACCTGCTACACCAATTAATTGTAGGAACTCATAACTTTCGGGCACAGAAGTTGGGGGGCGTGAAGGAATTTAAGGGAACGAAAGTGTGTCATAACACATACAGGAAACGATACAGGTGCTTCGCACCTACGACACTGTTCCCTTTGGATATCGTGAGGCGTGAATATTTGCTATATACTGTAGATACAGTTTATATTAGAGTCTATACACCTGTTGACAAAATTTTAGTTTATTTTTATTTTTCCTATTTATTACGTGCATTTAAAATGCATTATGTTTCAGCTGGCGTTTCATTTTCTCCTTTTTTTTTGTGTTTGTGTGTGTGTAATAAAAATCTATGCTCCACGTACTGTATGTTACTGACCAATAAAAAGAGTCACGTGACTCCTGCTACTAAGCCAGCTGGAGGGCCATATCTCCTCTCTGGCTGCTTAGTTGTCCCTCGCAGGCGAAGCATGAGGAGCAAGTCGTCCAAGTACTCTATGGATATTCTGGTAAGAGCATTGCAGGGTTTCGCGGTTCAAACGATGTAATGGAATATGTTGTAGGATTAAACTGTACTAAAGAGCACATATATCTTGAAGTGAAAGAATCAACGCTTGTAGAAGAGAAAAAAAAGATCTGGGTTATGAACCTTGTTGATTATTGGTGTGGCAGGGGATATTATACATGTTACATCACAACGAGTACGCGTACACTGGGGCGGTGAATGTAAATCTTGTGATTATGGACAGTTTAAATTATTTCTACCACTACATCCATGAATATCATGATGAGGTGCGCAGCGAAATTGTAGTTAAAGGTTTATGCGAATTTTTATTAGAGTTTAGGGACGAGTATCGTTTGTCCAGCAAAATGGCCAAGTATGGACACGTTTCTCTCAAATAGATCGCCAGAGTGCTAATGAATTTTATATGTGCATAGTTCTTACTTGGGAAAATACAATGGTGAATACATTTACTCCAGGAAGAGTGTGATAAATCGTTAAAATCGATGTTGCTTCATGTATCGTAGGTGGAAAAATTCTCTAAACGCCTACCCAGTATAATGGGTTACAGTTTTAAATATTCGGATGATTCACCAGTGAGCATCAAGCCTTTCATGTTGGAACAATCTCGTACACGAATCTGCATTACTAATGCTTGGCAGCCTTCATGACGCAACCCGTGTGACTCATACACACCCCAACACCTCCCACCTCCCTAACCGCCCGTCGGCCCCGTCATGTCAATCAGGGCACTGGCGGATCATAGTCGCTTCAGAGCTTGACCCACTGGACGTTCTCTCCTCGCAGAATGAATAGAAAACTATTAAAAGATGGAACTTCCGTTGAGCAGCATCCTCAATGCTGAGCAGGCACAACAAATCGCTGAATCGGTACAGAATTTAAATTCTGCACCGATTCATCGATTTGTTGTACCTGGTATTCCATACATTAAAACCAAGCTCACCCTCTCGTCTATTGTTAATTTCGCAGCCATCCCCTACCTAAAAGAAAAAAATAGTATATTATAATCAACACTAAAATTCCTATGATGCGCGACTTTTGCGCCACTCTCTCTCTCTCTCTCTCTCTCTCTCTCTCTCCTTCTCTCCTCTCTCTCTCTCTCTCTCTCTCTCTATATATATATATATATATATATATATATATATATATTATACATATAACGTAAAGAACGACGCTTGTATAGGAGATATTCCGCGCATAGTGGTATTTCTTTTTAAAAAAGTAAAAATCGCGGCGTATACCAAAAAAGTAAATAAAAACAAAGTGAATTAATATATACAGCATTTGTTTTTGTTTTTGTTCCGAGTCTCTTTGTGAGGAAAGTTTTGTTTTTGAAGTGCCCGCAAATATCCCCCCATTATCCCCCGCAGCCACAGTCGAGAGGACCAATCAGTGAGAAGTATACAGCGTGCCACATCCCCTACCCGGGAGTAACGGAAAATTCTTTCCCTCACACAGCTTGAGTCATCCCCCACCCAATACCTCCCATAATACCCCCTTTTTGAGTCACTTCACCAACATGGAAATTAATGCATACCTGCAACTCTGTGGTATCTGTAAAGCTGCAACGGATGAGACAGAGGCGATGAGGTGCGATTTTTGTCAGCTACTTTTTTATTTTAAATGCCTAGAATGGGAGATGAAAAAATCTCCCTTATAACGAACGCAAAGCAGTTTAATGGGATAAAAAATTTCTGCGAGAACTGCTTCACCGAATTAAACTCTTTTATGGTATTTAAAGCAGAAAGAGACTAAGAGAAGAGAATGAAAGAGGAAAGTGGAAACAAAGAACAGTGGAAAACGGAAGAAACGGAGAAAGGCGAAATAGAAAAAATTCAAATACCGTCACAAAACGAGGCCGAAAACACAGGCGACAAAGAGTGTAAAGACAACACACAGCATAAGGGCAACGAAGGACACAAACACAACTAGCACAAATAGCACAAATAGGACAAGACAAGAGGGCAGTCAAGTAAACGAAGTAAAACTGTCCCCCAATAAGGAGCAAAAAACAAAAGCCAAGAGTAAATATGGGGAAGGAATTATATGCAGGTATTATATAAAAGATAATTGCAGATTTAAAAGAGGACAATGTATATATGAACATCCCCCAATATGCAATTTCTTCTATAATAATGGTCATTGTAAATTTGGAGACGGATGTAAATTCTACCACCCGGACATTTTCAGAACTTACGCAAAATATGGAACCTGCAAATTCTGGAATAAATGCTACTATCAACATCTCCCGACGGACTCAACGAACAAAGGAAAAAGTTTAAATGACAATCGCAATAAAAATAACAATAGGAACAACAATAGGAACACAATAAGCGAACAAGAAAATTTTTTCAACATCGCAGACACCTTACGAATGCTAAATGTCATCCACATGCAGTTGACACAGCTGGAAACCCCCGAGCCAAATCGCTACCAGGCAAGAAGTTACCAATACAAGTAGGAGGAAACGGATCTCTTTCGGAGGATCATAGAGCAACGAATCAAGCGATATCGAAGGAAAACGAACTTGAAATGCACAAGGGGCAACGAAAAACAGAGAACATAAAAATTGTCCTGGCTAATATTCAAAGAATAAGACCAAATCAATCACTCAATAAGGTTTCGTACCTGAAAGGATTTATGGACGAAACAAGGGCGGACATCGCATACCTCACAGAAACTCATCTTAAAGATTGACAAGGAAATTGTGAAAACTGCGAACATTGTATTGATAATAAAGAGATAAATACAGAGTGTACATAAAGTCAGGATCTATTTTTGTGAAATAATTATTTTTTTCTATTTTTCTTTTCAGAAGCCCTTAGAATGAATACAGAAGAGCGTGTGGCAATAGTAATTTGGCGAATCGAGGGAAAGAAATACAATGACATCAGAGAGAAGTTTAGAAGGAGATTTCATAAGCCGGGGCCAATAGACAAGACAATACGAAAATTGGTGAACAAATTTAAACGAACGGGATCTGTAAATGATGAAGCAAGATCAGGACGACCGTGTATGTCAGATCTTACCGTGAATGCAGTACGCGGAATTATCACTGAGGAGCCACGTACGTCCGTTCATGCTGCATCACACAGACTCGGCCTCCCGACGTCATCTGTGCACAAAATTCTGAAAGTTAATTTGCAGAAGAAAAGCTATCATTTGCAGGTTTTACATGATTTACATGAGAAAGATTTCCCTCGACGAAGTGCTGTGTGTGCTGATCTCGTAGAACAAATCTGGAGTGATAATTTAATGGACAACATTCTCTTTAGTGATGAAGCCACTTTCCATACGTGTGGAAAAGTAAATCGCCATAACTGTCGAATTTGGGCAGATGAAAGACCGAATGATTTCGTCCAAAATTGGGAAAGAGACTCACCTAAAGTTAATGTCTGGATGGGTTTAACAAAATCTAAGGTTTATGGTCCTTTTTTCTTTGCTGAAGCTACAGTTACGGGGCTTATTTATCTGGACATGTTGCAGCAATTCCTTGAACCTCAGCTGACTGGGATAGGATTGTTAGTACCGTCGTCTATCAACATGATAGTGCTCCTTGTCACTATGCCAAAATTGTTCAGGATTATCTAAATGGACGTTTTCCAAATCGCTGGATCGGACGCGGAAGCAACAGACCTTGGCCAGCGAGATCACCAGATTTAACCCCTTTAGATTTCTTTGCATGGGGCTTTATCAAATCGCACGTCTATCAGACGAAGATTACGAGTCTTGAAAACTTACGTACACGTATACGAACTGCTGTAGATAACATAACCCCGCAAATGCTCCAGAATGTGTTTAGAAATGCTGCGGAACGATTTGAGTTGTGCAGGGATACTGATGGGCGTCACGTCGAATCCTACTCTTAATTATTTAATAAATGTTACCACTTTATCATTTTATGATTGAATTCCATATAATTTCCAAGTGCTTCACAAAAATAGATCCTGACTTTATGTACACCCTGTATAGAGGGCTTCAACTTACTAAGAGCGGATAGAACGACGAGACGGAAAGGTGGCTGTGCTATATATGTACAGGAAGGTCATATGACAGAGACGATAATAAGTAAATCAAACAGCTATGTGGAACTCCTAGCATTGAAAATAGAAAAACTGAACTTAATAGTAATAGTCATCTATAGACCTCCAAGCTCCCCAACCGAAAAATTCTCGGAGGCCATTGATGACATTAGAAAGCTAATAAAGGCCATAAACCCTCCATCCCCCAATATAATGATCTGCGGAGACTTTAACTTCCCATTTATAAAATACAAAAAGGTGAATAGGAATATATATATTCACCAGGACAAGGAGGGCACAAGAGAAGACCAGGAACAAGCAAAAATGTTGATGGCTCTCACAAATGAGTTTATGCTGACACAGGAGATAACAGAAAATACCAGAAAAAATAACTGCCTGGATCTGGTATTCACGAATAACACGAACTTGATTGCTGATATAAAAATAACCCCAACCATTATCTCAGACCACAACTTAATCGAGATATCAACAAATATGACGGCAGCATTAGAAGACAATACACATATTGTGGAAAGAAGTAAATTCGGGGCCTTTAACTTAAACTCGAAGACTATAAATTGGGAAGCAATCAGATCGCACATGGCCCAAATAGAATGGAGAACAATTTTCGAGAATAAAACAACTGAAGAAATGCTAACAACCTTGGAGGAAAAAACGCTGAGAATTTTAGAAAAATATGCTCCGAAATCACAGCCAAAAGGAAAGAGGAGCTGGCTAGAAAGGCAAAAGAGAAGACTATTCCGCAAAAGAAAGAGAGTGGAGGCGAAGTTAGGTAACTGCGGAGATAATGACAGGAAAGCAACAAAAGAAAAACTGGAGGGTTTCGATAGGGAAATACAAGCCCTGATTAAGGACCATACAGAGAGGGAAGAGGAAAAGGAGGTAGAAGCAATAAAGGAAAATCCAAAATACTTCTATAGCTATGCAAAAAGGAAAACAAAAACGCGCGCCGCTATTGGGCCCTTAAGGACGGGAAATAATGAACTAACCGACGATCCAAAAGAAATATCTGATACATTGAGAGCTCAATATGAATCAGTTTTCAGTACCCCAAAAAGTGACAAAGCGATACCTGACATAAATGCATTATTTGAAGAGAAATTGCAAGAAGAGTATTTAACAGACTTTGATTTTACACCAGAAGATGTAGCGAGAGCTATAGGACAAATGAAACTACATTCAGCTGCAGGTCCGGACAATTGGAACGCATTATTGATTAAAAACTGTAAAAATGAAATAGCTACACCTTTATACTGGATATGGAGAAGATCCCTAGACACTGCGGAAATACCGAGCATCTTGAAAAGAGCAAGCATTGTCACTATATATAAAGGAGGGGACAGATCTCAAGCAAAGAACTAAAGACCAGTGTCATTGACGTCCCACCTCACCAAAGTATTTGAAAGAATAGTTAGAGAGAAAATTTATGATTTCCTGGAGACACGGGAAAGATTCAACGAAAATCAACACGGATTCCGATTAGGAAGATCATGCCTATCACAACTAATAGAGCACTACAACAATATCCTAGATGCATTGGAAGGCAATGACAACTACGATGTTATATACACAGATTTTGCTAAAGCTTTCGATAAATGTGACCATGGTATAATAGGACATAAAATTAAAGACATGGGAATAACAGGCAAAGTGGGAAAATGGATCTACAACTTCCTTAGTGATCGTCTGCAGGTCGTCAAAATTCAAGGTATATCATCATCAGAATCGGAAGTACGCAGCTCAGTACCACAAGGGACAGTACTGGCCCCACTCCTGTTCATTATCATGCTAACAGACATAGACAGCGGAGTAAACAGCAATAGTATAGTAACATCCTTTGCAGACGATACAAAGATCAGCAGAAAAATCAGCGATGTACATGACGTGGAGGCCTTGCAGAGGGACACGAACAAAATATACAAATGGTCAGAAGACAAAAAGATGTCATTCAACGCCGAGAAATTTCAGCTCTTGAGATATGGTAGAAAAGAAGAACTTAAACAGACTGCATATTATGCTCCAGATAGACAGGAAATTCAGAGAAGCATGAAAGCGATTGATCTCGGGATAATAATGACAGATGATGCGAAATTCGAAACACAAAATCAGATAACGATAAATAAAGCAAAAAGAGTCGCCGGACAGGTTCTAAGAACGTTCAAGAGAAGTGACAGGACAGTAATGATTCCCCTGCTAAAAACACTGATTATACCAAAACTTGGATACTGCTCAGTTTTGACGTCCCCATATAAAAAGGAAGAAACTAAGAAACTAGAAGAAACGCAAAGGCATTTCACAGCCAAGATTGATGGCTGCAAAGAACTCAACTACTGGGAAAGACTACGTAAACTAAATCTGTACTCACTGGAAAGAAGAAGAGAGAGGTACATCATAATCTACATATGGAAAATGATCGAAAAACTGGTACCAAACCTAAAACTAAACCCAATTACCATTCAAACAACACTGGAAAATAGGAAAGGCAGAATGTGTAGTGTTCCCAAATTAAAGGCCCGACAAGGGACCTCCTCAACCCTGAAGGAAAATAGCTTGGTTGTCAGGGGGCCAAGACTTTTCAACCAGCTTCCCAAGGATCTCAGAAACGTAACGGGGGTCAAAGTTGAAGTCTTCAAGAAAAGACTGGATGCCTGGCGTAGGACAGTACCAGATGAGCCGGGCGTGCCTGGCTATGTACGGTGGAGAGCGCAAGAAAGCAACTCGCTCCTCCACCAGGCCAGACCTAGAGGCGGGGCCACCAGCTTGACCTCCGTGTGAAGAGAGACCAACGCACGAAACAACATAAGGTTCATAAGGTATATATATATATTATATATATAGGGTGAACCAAATGTAGGTGGACAGTAAATGATAACGTTTATTTTGAGAATACATATTTAATTTTTTTGTATACTATAATACAAAATAAAATTTAAATAAATTTAGTTATAATATTTAATATAATATAACACAAACACCATAGTTATAATGAACACCATAGTTATAATATAATATAACACAAACCGTATTCAACCTACTGTCCACCTACTTTTGGTTCACCGTGTATATATATATATATATATATATATATATATATATATATATAGTATATATATTTGGTGTATATAGGTTTCTTCTACTATTATTATTTATGATTGTATATATATATATATATATATATATATATATATATATATATATATATTTGGGTGTATATAATATATATATATATATATATTCCTCGTTTACAGTGTGTAGTTTTGGTATATATAGATTTTTCTACTATTATTATTTTGATTGTATTATATTTATCTCCGATACACAGTATTCCGAATAAGTGTATGTTAAATAATTTATTCCACGTTAAATGAGAATGTTGCGCCCCCTGCACGAATGCAGATTAAGCCCTCTATCTCGTCAGATAATGTCTGTTTGATTCATAAAGGAAGAGGTGGAGAATTTTTTTTCTTTTTTCTTTGTGGGTCGAGCATCTATTCCATCTATTCCATTAATATATATATATGTATATAAATATAAATATATATATATATATATATATATATATATATATATATATATATATATATATATATTAACACCTCCATCTATGACCTTGGGCGGTTCGAAGTTGACGGGGGTTCTATTTAGGTGGCAGCAACGGATTTGTTACTCTGGAGTATCTGGTACCGAATAGGGAGTCGCAGAAGTTTCCCTTACACTACTCTCCGATTTCTTTTTGTAGTGGATTGGAGGATTCTGTGGAGCTTACTAAACTCTCTGAAGGTTCCCCGATTCTTCTTGTAACGTATCGGGAAGTGTATATATATATATATATATATATATATATATATATATATATATATATATATATATAAATAAATATATTAAACATGCATATGAACAAAAATTAAATGCTTAAGATTTAAAATTAAACGTTAAGCTTGACATGACTTCATCTTTTACAACGGAGAATGTATACAGAAAATGAACTTTGCAGAATTTAACAAGATTACAATATTAAGCTAAATCTAAAAAAAAATATTAAGTAATTTAAAAAGAAATAATTCACCAATTAATCAGCAGAAATAAAATAGAAAGCGAATCAAAAATTTTATATGAACTTTGTCAGCGTTATGCGAATTTGGACTCTACAGGGTGTTTGAAAACTTTCTGTACAAATTGTAATGGGGGATAGGCAACACCAAGACAAACCCTTTTCGTCTATAAGTGTATGTCCGCTTACGTCACCATTCAGCGCGAGAGGGCGCCGCTGCAATTGGCTAAAAGGTGAAGTGGGCTAGACTCGCGCTTGCCGCGGGCATTCTCTAATCGGACGTAGTACGCGTAACATGTTTATTTAAAGAAGGCATGTTTATTTAAAGAAGGTGCTGAAAGTTGCGACCGGTAGCATCAATGCATGCCCGACAGCGTCGAAGCATTGACCGACGTACACGTCGAAAGATTCCCGGCATTTCGGGAACAGTTCCAGCGGCGACAACGATTCTTGCTACGAGGTCTTCTTCTGAGTAAATGGGAGTCTCGTACACGAGGTTCTTCATGTGTCCCCACAGGAAGAAATCGAGGCATGTTAAATCGGGCGATCTCGGTGGCCAGGCTACGGGCCCACCCTGGTCTATCCATCGGTCCCCAAAAGTGGCGTTCAGATAATCCCGCACATCGTTGCTGGAGTGTGCTGGGGCCCCGTCGTGTTGAAACCACATTCGTCTACGAATAGCCACGGGAACATCTTCCAGCAGTTCCGGCAACGTTTCTTCAAGAAATATCCGATAAACCCACCCGTCGAGTCGGGCAGGCAGCAGGTACGGCCCAATCAACTTGCCATGGACGATACCCGCCCAAACATTGACGGCGAACCGTTCTTGATGAGCATGCACCCGTGTAGCATGTGGATTTGCGTGCGCCCACACGTGAGGATTGTGCATGTTAAACACACCCTCACGTGTGAAACAGGCCTCATCTGAGAACAGCACATAAGCCGGAAAATTAGGCTGCACCGCTGTCTGCTGCAGAAACCAGCGTGCGAATTCCACAGGAAGAGGGTAATCCCGAGGTTGTAATGCCTGGACTCTCTGACGATGAAACGGATGTAACTGCTGCTCGTGCAACACTCTCCAGACCAGGTCGTGGTTCACACCGAGGATACGTGCAACACCTCGCGTGCTTGCGCTTGGATTGTCCTCAAATCGCCGTAGGATTTCTTCTTCCATGTCAGGAGTGCGCACGTTTCTCTCCCGACCAGTGTCATGAATGTTTGCATGGAATGTTCCAGTTTCTTGCAGTCGCCGATGCAAATGCGCAAACGTTTGGTGGTTTGGCACACGTCTGTTTGGGAAGCGCTGTCGGTACAACCTCACAGCAGCTCTTCCATTTCCATTGGCAGCCCCATACACCATATGCATGTCAGCCATCTCAGCAGTCGTGAAGCGCTCCATGTTACGCGTACTACGTCCGATTTAAGAATGCCCGCGGCAAGCGCGAGTCTAGCCCACTTCACCTTTTAGCCAATTGCAGCGGCGCCCTCTCGCGCCGAATGGTGACGTCAGCGGACATACACTTATAGACGAAAAGGGTTTGTCTTGGTGTTGCCTATCCCCCATTACAATTTGTACAGAAAGTTTTCAAACACCCTGTATATGTAAAAATGAATATAAGAATATAAATATATAAGAATATAAGGATTTTATATATATATATATATATATATATATATATATATATATATATATATATTAGAATTATATAAATATACGAATTATATACATATATGAATGAATATAAGAATTATACGAATGAATATAAGAATGAAATAAGATTTATATGAATGACTATGAGAATTGTATAAGTGAATATAAGAATTATATGAGTGAATATAAGAATTATATGAATGAATATGAGAATTATATGAATATAGGAATTATTCATTGTTTAATTTTACACACACACACACACACACATATATATATATATGTATATAATATATATATATATATACATACTCATTCAGATTAAGCCTTCTATCTCGTCAGGGAATGTCTGTTTGTTTTTCATAAAGGAAGTTTCATAAAGAATTTTTTTTCTTTTTTTTCTTTGTGAGCCAAGTATCTATTCCATTAATATATATATATATATATATATATACTCCTTCAGATTAAGCCTTCTAAGCCAGACTAAGCCAACTGGCTGATTAACACTTCTAAGCAAGCTGAGGCTGCAAAGAGCTTCAGTATGCGTCGAGGTATGCCAGCAAAAAGAACTTCTCTCTCCTCCTCTCTCCTCACTTTCATGTTACTTTCCTAGGTCAGGTCAGACTACCCTTTTTGGGGGGAAAGTCATTCTCCCGGACCTCTCTTCAACCCCTCTCCCCCTTCCTGCAGCTTGGGGGCTAAACCCCCTCCCCCTTGCTTGTATGCCCCCTTCCCCCATGGGTACCAACCCCCTCCCCATGTGTGCCAACCCCTTCCCCATGGTTCCCACCCCCTACCCCCTTGCAACATTTGATCAACATTTTAATTGATTTGCACTCGTCCATTTTGCGGTCATACTACTGTCGTCTGCCCGCCGTGCATCAGTCTTTGTTGAGCACTTAGTGGAGACGGGTATCGCGCAGTTTTATTACACAATTTACTTTAAAATATTTGCTTTTTTAATTCCTTATAGTAAAATTAAGTGAAAATGGCCCCTCCTAAGAATGTACAAAGTGGTGGTAAAAGTAAAAGGCCTAGAAATGTGACCACATTGGAGATTAAACTAAAAATTATAGATGAGATGATTTTGAAAATGGATAACGTGCTGCAAACATTGACAGGGGATATGGCGTACCGCCAACTACTGTGCGATCGACTGTGGCCGATAAAAAAAAAATACTAGGAGCACTCAATATATTTTATCCTACCCTTTTTTCTTAGCTAAATAATAAGCCATGGGGCTGAAATGTCTTTTGGGCCGTAAATTTGAACTTTCTAGGCTTCACATGACCAGATTTTTCCAGTTTTAACCTCCCCTCCTTGTATTAAACCGCTTTTAAACGCCCTTCTATAAAACTGATGGTTAACCCAGTTTCGAAAATGGCGTCTGACAGTGATGTGCGTCGTAAACAGAGAGCTGTTATCGAGTTTTTAACTGCAGAGAAGGAAACACTTGGAAATATTCACAAACGTCTCCAAAACGTTTACGGAGATGCTTTTGTTGATCGAAGCACAGTTGGACATTGGTCTAAACGTGCGAGATCATCGGAGAGAGGGAGAGCCAGCCTCGATGATGAGCGATGCAGCGATCGCCCGGCATCGGCTGTCACATCTCACACTGTGCAACGTGCTAACAGTATCATTCGATCAAATCGGCGCGTCACATACAAGGAGCTATCACTGGATCTAGGAATTAGTGAAGGACGTGTGAATCCGATAATTCAGCAACTGGGATACTCAAAAGTGTGTTAACGGTTTGTTCCTCGCCAACTGACTGAAGATCACAAAGCCCAAAGAAAAGAAATTGCTTCTGAGTCGTTGGTTCGATACGAGACAGAAGGAGATGATTTCCTTTCACGAATTTTGACGGGATGAGACTTCGGTGCACCATTTTGAACCTGAAACAAAACGCAAATCTATGGAGTGGCATCACGCAAACTCCCCACGTAAGAGAAAGTTCAAAATTGCTCCTTCTGCAGGAAAGGTTATGGCTACCATCTTCTGGGACATGAAAGGGGGTGATTCTGGTGGACATTATGAAGAAAGGACAAACAATCAACTCAGAGGCATATATTGCTACCCTACGGAGACTCCAGAGACATATAAAACGAGTACGACCGGAGGGAAAACTGGAAGACGTCCTTCTTTTCCACGATAACGCAAGACCACACAACAGTTTGCAACAAGAAAGGCCATCACAAAAGTCGCTTCACTGTTTTACCCCACCCTACATACAGCCCTGATCTAGCACCTTCAGACTTCCATTTGTTTGGGCTAATGAAGGATGCTATTCGTGGAAGAAAGTTTCAGAGTGACGATGAGGTTGTTGAGGAGGTTAACAGGTGGCTCCAGCGGAATCCAGCGGACTTTCACCAGCAAGGAATAAAGGCCCTTGTTTCGAGGTGGAGGAAAGCCGTAGAAAAGGATGGAGATTATATGGAAAAATAAAAACTTGTAGAAAAGGTATGTAAATACTTGTGTACAAAATTTCTGGAACTTACAAGAAAACTTTGGGGAAAAAAAGTGTGGCAAAATATATTGAGTGGTCCTCGTACAAAGATATTGCAAAATTAGCAGTGCCTGGTTCTATAAAAATGATTCGTTCTAGAGATGAAATTATGATTGAGATGGGAAAATTATTATTATTGTGAATAAGTGATCAGCGGGCAAAGTGTCAAAACATTAGTTCTATGTTCATTAGAGAAAAAGCCAAAAAGATTTTTGATGACCTTAAAGAAAAGGATGGTAAGTGTAAAGTGGAATTTAGTGCGAGTAAGGGTTGGTTTCAGAAATTCCAGATAAGGACTAGTGTTGATTCCGCTGTTCAGCATGGTGAAATAGCAAGTGCTGACAAAGATGCTGCTGAAAAATATGCAAGTGACTTTGATTTGCAAATTTCGGAGTGGGGTTATAATCCAAAGCAAATATTTAATGCAGATGAGACTGGTTTGTTTTTGAAAAAAATGCCGAACCGTACTTTCATAACACAAGAAGAGAAAGGTAAGTGTAAAGTGGAATTTAGTGCGAGTAAGGGTTGGTTTCAGAAATTCCAGATAAGGACTAGTGTTGATTCCGCTGTTCAGCATGGTGAAACAGCAAGTGCTGACAAAGATGCTGCTGAAAAATATGCAAGTGACTTTGATTTGCAAATTTCGGAGTGGGGTTATAATCCAAAGCAAATATTTAATACAGATGAGACTGGTTTGTTTTTGAAAAAAAATGCCGAACCGTACTTTCATAACACAAGAAGAGAAAAAGATGCCTGGACATAAACCAGCCAAAGACAGGTTGACCCTTCTTCTTGGGGCCAATGCTACAGGGGACTTCAAATTGAAACCATTGCTGGTTTATCATTCAGCGAACCCCAGAGCTCTGAAAGGTTTTGTAAAATTTAGACTTCCATTTGCGTGGAAGTCAAATAAAAAAGCTTGTGTTACCAAGGCAATTTTCAGTGAGTGGTTTTGTGATCACTTCTGCCCTGCAGTCAAAGCATGTCTCAAGCGCAATAATCTTTCAGAAAAGGGCCTTCTTATTCTGGGCAACGCTCCTGGGCATCCAACCAACTTGGAGTACTTGTCTTATGGCATGGTAAAAATTCTTTTCTTCCCACCGAACAAAACATCTATACTGCAGCCTATGGACCAGAATGTTATTGCCACCTTCAAGCGATACTACCACAAGATAACATTCAGCCAGTGTCTAGAAGCTACAGATAGAGAAAGCAAGCTTACCTCGAAAGAGTTCTGGAAAGGCTACAATGTGAAACATGCCATTGATAACATCTCTACAGCGTGGAATGAAGTCAGCACTTATTGTTTGAATGCTGCTTGGAGAAATTTATGGCCTCAATGTGTTGCTGACTTGTCTGGAATTGAAGAAGAGACTCCAACACAAATTCAAGACAAAATTATTGAGCTGGGTCAACAACTGGGCTTCGAGTTGGAAGCGGACGATGTCAAAGAGCTCTTGGAATCTCATAGTGAAGAACTCAACACTGAAGAACTGTTGCAGCTTGAAGAGCACAGGGTATCAGAGGAGTCAAATGAAGAGGAAGAAGAGATTGTCAAGACATTGACAACAGGAAATCTGAAGGATTTCTTCTGGCACTGGGAGAAGATGAAGATGTTTTAGAAAATGACCTCACTGCAGAAAGATCTTCCAAAGTCATTCGAGAAGCCAATCAAGCCTTTCGTTGCTATAAGGAAATCTTAGCAGAGAAAAAGAAAGCTACAAGACAACCAACTCTGGATTATTTCTGCAAAAGAAAATCAGATCCACCGAAGTATCCCCATCCATCAACATCAACAGCATTAGATCTCCCTGATTTGCTGATGGAGGGTGATTCACCTACCAAGCAATAAAACTCCATCACCAAGCCCCAGCAACCCCCTCCATGCGCAGCCAGCCACTTCATAATTTGGTAAGTACAGTACAGCAAGTTGTCTGGAACTAATTGTCATTATTACTTGTATTTCAATGACCCGTTGATCGAAGTTCCCTTAATCGTCGTCTGTTCATGGAACCAATTAACGACGATTATAGAGGGACTACTAAATATATATATATATATACAGGGTGGGCGGAAAGTAGCTCCCTAATTTAAATTACATATAAATTATGTATAAATTGTGATTGTATTGTTATATTGTTATGGTTTGTTCTCTAAAGTGGTACAATTGTAACGGTAATCTTTTTTTCTCTAAAGTGTTCTTTTTGTGTTCTCTAAAGTGGTACAATTGTAACGTTCATTTTTTTTTTTCATTTCAGATTGAAGGGTAACATGGCTGAGCGTTTAACACTGCAGGAGCGTGCCCAGTTGGCGGCACGGTACGAAGTTTGGCAATCTGTCGTTCGAGTTCAAAGATGGTGGCGGGCCATTCACGGACCACGTGCCCAAGTGGACCCGAAAACAATAAAGAACTGCCACTCGAAGCTCATGACCACGGGTCTGTGGCAGATGTTCGAAGATGTGGTCGCCCTTCGACATCCAGGGCCCAGGAGACGGTGCAGGCAGTTCAGGAAATGTTCGCACGGAGTCCACGAAAGTCAACTCGCCAGGCAGCTCGGGAAAGTGAACTCTCCCGCTACTCAGTGCGAACTGTGCTGAAGGAGGAGCTGAACTGGCGTGCGTGGAAGCCGCATTACTGCCAATCTCTCTCGGACGAGGACTGCGACATTCGCATGGAGCCCCGACTTGACACCGTGCGACTTCTTTCTTTGGGGGTGGGTAAAGGAAGAAGCTACCGCACCAAACCGAGGACATTGGAAGAACTGGAGGACCGAATTCGGGAAGTCATGTCCTCCATCCCGCCGGAGTTCCTGCTAAAGTCAGTGGACGCCATTCTGGGCGGCTCCAGAAGCTGGTGGAAAGAGTTGGAGCCCACATTGAATTTTAGAGAAAACCTACCATGTATGCCTACCTTTTCATATTATTTTTCTGAAATAAATGGATAATATACGTATTTTTTTACCAATCCAAAATAGGGAGCTACTTTCCGCCCAACCTGTATATATATATATATATATATATATATATATATATGAAAATAAGTTATACAAGTAATACCTAGAAAATAATATTTATCTTCAGTAACATTTAGAAATAATATCCCCATACCTCATAACCTTGTAGCAGTTCCGTGCGTTGGTTTCTCTTCACACGAAGGTCAAGCTGGTGGTCCCCCTTTATATATGTGTATTTTGACCTTTGTCACAAATAAATATGAAAACATTACTAACTGGCAATAATTACCAGCCTATTGCTGTTGCTTCATGTTTCCTAAACCTAATTGTAAAACTTTTCTGTACCCCGATTAAATGATTATTTATGGGCAGCTAATCAGTGTTTTTCAAAAGTTCTCAATCAACTGATTTGTGTCTCTATGTATTGATATAAATTGTATTTAAATACAGTGGAATTAATTCAACTATTTACAGATGTTTCTTGGATATAACCAAGGCATATGACAATGTGAGTGGCACTATTTTATTGAAAAATTAGAAGACAGGAAAGTTCTGTAATATATATACTCGTATATATATATATATATATATATATATATATATATATATATATATATATATATATATATATATATATATATATATATATATATATATATGAAATTTTGGTACAACCACCAATATTTTACGATTAGATGTGTCAATGTATTGCCGGGTGTTTTGATTCTCTTTGCGGAGTTAGACAAAGCTTCTCTCTCTCTCTCTCTCTCTCTCTCTCTCTCTCTCTCTCTCTCTCTCTCTCTCTCTCTCTTTCTCTCTACCTTTTAATTTGTATATTGATGGCCTAATTACTTCAATTAATTAGGAAAACTGGGATGTTGTACATATGAGATGAGGATTAATAACTTAGTCTATGCAGATGATATGGTATTAATAAGCCCTTCTGTTTGGATTGTCTTCTAAAACTCTGGAATTATATCCGCAAAACCATAATATTAATTTTGATGTTACTTTAACTCAGGTTTTGCATTTCCATCCCACAACCTCTAATCAATCAGCTAATATTAGTTTCATAATAAGGGATAAGTAGTATGGTGCATTTAAGGACAATACAGTGAAAATAAAAAGACTATTTCTACTTTTCGCTTTCTTTTAATTATCACTCTTTCTTACTGCTTTACACTCGTTTCGCCGTGTCTTACAAACAAGTCATTTTGTGCATTAAGTGACGTGATTAACTCAGCCTAAGTTTGGCCTAAACCAAATAAAGATAAAGCCTAGCCTTATAATATTTAAAGGCATACAAGTTATAAGAGTTCTTTTGGAAAATTTAGAAAAAAAACGTTTATCATATGATCATACACCTGCCAAAGTCTAAGTTAAGATACAAAGAATTGTGAACTTATAGAACAGTAAAAAACTCGAAACTTTGTATGATAACACTGGTCAACAAAGATTTTTCATCATAGTAACATTTGTGGTGGCTGGATAGCATTTTTCACGCTGATTCCAAACCTGCATTCAGATCTTTTCTAGCACGTATAGTTTTCAAGATGAAGGCATATATATAACTACACAGATTTAACCATTTTAAATAGGCAAAATACTAATATTTCAACATTTGATTGTGTTTATTTTATTATGTTTTTTTAGTTTATTCATCTTATTTATTTCAATTATCTTAATTATACATCTTATGTATTTCAGGTGTGAGCTTTTACGTCTAGCAGCATTGTGATTCAGGCAACAACGCCGTGCTTTGTGTGTCAAAAGATCAGTCCAGTCCAAGAACTTGTTGTGTCAAGTTGGTGTACATTTTTTTTAATTTATAGTTTGCTCAGGTCAGTCAACATGCCTCGACAATGTAAGAATGACCCCGACAAGTTCTGTTTCGTATGCGGCCAGTTGACAACTAAAACACAGCGACGAAGTATTACAACCGACATTAAGAAAATATACAAGCTATACTTTGGTTGCCATCTAGGTGACCAAGATAAACCATGGGCGCCACATCAAATCTGTTCTGGCTGTTCAAATGGATTACGTGATTGGCTTAACAAAAAGAAAGCTTCAATGCCATTTGCCATACCCATGATATGGAGGGAGCCGAGAGATCATCATGAAGACTGTTATTTTTGTAGTGTGAACTTAATGGGGTTTTCTGCCAAGAACAAACACCAGATTGTATATCCAAACTTGGATAGCACAGTAGACCAGTAAAACATGATGAAACATTGCCCATTCCAATTCCCCGAAGTGATAGGCTAGATTCTATCATAGATGACATGGAAAGTGATGAAGGTGCAACTGGCGTTTCCGGACCATCTACAGAACCAGAGTACACTTTTAAGGAGCCTAAAAAGTTAACCCAAGGACAGTTGAATGATCTTGTTAGAGACTTATCGCTGTCTAAAGAGAAATCAGAGCTTCTCGCCTCAAGACTAAAGGAGAAATTTACTTGAGAACAATGTTCGTATTAGTTACTACCGAAAGCGGAATTTTGAATTAACAGCATTCTTTTCAGTAGACGGTCCTCTCTGTTATTGCCATGACATCAATGGACTATTTACAGCCATATCTCAGACGTATGTGGCATCTGAGTGGCGCCTCTTTATTGATTCGTCGCAGAGAAGCCTGAAAGCAGTTCTTTTGCATAATGGTAATATAATGCCATCCATCCCCATTGCCCATTCCATCCATCTAAAAGAGACATATGACAATATGGATATACTACTTAAGGCAATCAAATACGACAGTCATCAATGGAATGTTTGTGGAGATCTAAAAGTTATAGGAATGCTTATGGGTATGCAGTCAGGATTCACAAAATTTTGTTGTTTCCTTTGCCTGTGGGACAGTCGCGCCACTATAGAACATTACACCAAAAGTGACTGGCCACTTAGGTATACATATGTCCCAGGGATAAGCAATGTCCAGTAGGGTGGAGCGAAAAATACCTTTTTTCTAGTATGAAGTTCTAATAGTGATTAAAAGTTGCATTTAGTGGACGAAATATGCCTGCCAAAATATGAGTTCATTTGTTTAAAATTTTCAGCTGCCACCAGGGGGCTAAAGTTAACACAATTTTGTGTAAAAAGGAAAAAAATGCTTCTATTTTAGGTTTGTCAAACTATTATAAAATTTTATCTTAGAATTATCTAATAGTTTGATTAAGATTCTTAAATGATAGGAATTCGTTTTGTAAAAATGCCTTTTCATATGCTTAATATCTTCAGCTGCCACAAGAGAGCTGAAGTTAACACAATTTAGAGTAACTGAGTCATGTTGAGACTACACTGAATGTTGTGGGGGAGGGTTTGGGGAGGGTTGTGGGGGAGGGTTTTGGTGTGAAGGAATTTCTTTCTGTGAGTCATTAGAACAGTGTGTTAACACTTGTCTTCTTAGGTAGTAGGCCTAGTCGCTCAGTTGATCGGAGAGTTTTTTAATATGATCGGAATATTATAAAACTTTATTTTAAAGTGATTTTATAGAGATAATATTGATTTTATTATAAAATGCTTGTTATAATGTATTATATAATTTTAGTTTATTTATATATATTATATATTTATATAATATATTATATATACTTATAAAATATATTATATATATTAATTATATAATGTTTTGATGTTACAGGATATTTTGTGATTGTGAATTTTTCTTAAAAATATTATGGCATCAAATACTAAATATAAACATTTCACTAGAGAACATATGAAGTGTGCCATATTTGAAGTACCTTGTGAGATGAGTGATATGCAACTACCAACTTATAACTGCATTATGAAAGATTACCTGTTCACAAAACATTTAGTGAAGGAGCAGATGAATAACAAGGAGCCTTCATTTTCTGAAATAGCAGAGGCAGTTTCCAAAAAGGTAGAAAATATTTGGAAGAAGGCCTCTTTGCCAATAGTTTCACATACACGCGTTTTACAGATGATGCGAGTGTACCATGATAAATACAGGTCCTTATTAAAGCCATACAAGTCACGCAAGGATCAGCCTAAGTACAAAAATCAGCTTGAAGAATTTGAAAACTCTTCAAAATGCACTTTGTTTGACATCTGCACCTGCAAATGTAAGGAGTTTAGGAGATGCTCATGTGAAAAGAGTAAGAAAGTCCCTCCAAAAGAGCAGGATTTTTTAAATGACCAACGAACACGCAGAATAATGGTGATAGGAAGCATTGACATAGCACACACAAGACGATTACAAGCAAGAGAACATCGAAAGGAAATGGAAAAAGCACGTCTGGAATCCTCACAAACAACTAGTGCTGCTATAACCAATACGTCCAACTTACAAATCGAAACAGAGACAAGTGAACTTCAACAACTAGAAGAGATATCTGAAGATAATGAGGAAGATACAACCTCGACTCAATATGTAATATCAGAACAACAGATGCGTGAGCCACTGCCTTCATTAGCAATTACTTGTGATAGATTTAAAATGTCGGACAGAGCTGGGGCTGCTATTGCTTCTGCAGTATTGGCAGATCTTAAAATTGTTACTCCCGAAGACAAAGGGAATATTATAGACAGAAGTAAGCTAAGACGTGAAAGACAAAAACAGAGAAAGGAACTACAACAGATAGGAGAGCCAAAAACCATGCGGGGATTATACTTTGATGGCAGAAAGGATAAAACAATGATTCAAGTCCAGGAGAGTGATGGCTCTAACCACCAAAGAACCAAACGCGAAGAGCATATCAGCATAATATCTGAACCACACTCTCTGTACTTTGCACATGTGACACCTTCCAGTGGCAAAGCTAAATACATTTGCACAGCGCTAGTGAATTGCTTGAAAGAAAGGAATGTTGATATAGGGAACATCGTTGCAGTTGGCTGTGATTCGACAGTGGTTAACACTGGTAGTATTGGAGGCACAATAAGATTACTGGAAGAAGCCTTTAATAAGCCATTGCAGTGGCTGATATGCCTTTTACACCTTAATGAACTTCCATTGCGCCATCTGTTTCATCACTTGGATGGTACCACTACTGGACCAAGAGCATTTTCAGGAGAAATTGGCCGAGCACTTTCAGACTGTGAAAAGCTTCCCATAGTTAACTTCAAACCCATTGAAATTCAAGAGGACATGTGTGAAGTTGATGTAGATGACATAAGTACTGACCAGAAATACCTTCTTGAAATTCACAAGGCTATATCAAGTGGAACATTCTCAAAGAGTCTTAGTCATAAGAGTCCAGGCAATATATCACATTCAAGGTGGCTCACCACAGCAAACAGGACTCTGCGGTTATATGCAAGCACAGAGAATCCTTCAGGCAATTTACAAGAATTAGCTACTTTCATTGTTAGGGTATACGCACCAATGTGGTTTCAGATAAAGCGTAAACCATTATGCCAATATGGTGCTAAACATATGTGGCATATGATTGCAAGAAGCCGGTATCTCCGTGAAGAGCTTAGGAGAGTACATGACTCAGTCATTCAGCGAAATGCATATTACGCAAATCAAGAAAACATTCTCATTGCAATGATAGCTGATGAAAGGGAGCATGTGCGTCAGTTGGGATTTAGGCGTATCATAAAAGCAAGGGCATGCATTCAAGAAACAGATGTTATCAGGTATTTTAAGGTGCCAGAAATAAATTTTTATGCCAAAGACTATACAGATCTCATTATGTGGCAAGATTTTCAGATAGCAGAACCACCGATAACCAAAGGAGTTTCTCTTGATGATATTGAATCATGCATCAAACATGGTACTACTCTTCATTCAGAATTATTTCAGTTTCCATGTCATACACAAGCCGTAGAGAGATGCGTCAAGCTCGTTACAGACGCTGCTGGATCAGTCTGCGGACCTACAAACAGAGACGGTTGGATTCGTGCTACATTAGAATCAAGGAAAAAACAGCCAAAATTTGACACAAAAGCAAATTACTAAATAGTCTTCAGCAAGAACCCTTTCTAGAGGGAGGTTGGTTGGGGAAAGGGTGGTAACTCCGCTAAGGCACGAAATAACGTTTCTTAACTGTCTCAAGCCAGTATAAAGGAGGAGAGACATCCTAATTTATTACTGTTCCCTTTTTCAAGTAAATACAGAATCATACTTAATTGTCATTTTTAAGTTAACTTCAGCCCTCTTGTGGCAGCTGAAGATATTAAGCATATGAAAAGGCATTTTTACAAAACGAATTCTTATCATTTAAGAATCTTAATCAAACTATTAGATAATTCTAAGATAAAATTTTATAATAGTTTGATAAACCTAAAATAGAAGCATTTTTTTCCTTTTTACCCAAAATTGTGTTAACTTTAGCCCCCTGGTGGCAGCTGAAAATATTAAACAAATGAACTCATATTTTGGCAGGTATATATCGTCCACTAAATGCAACTTTAATCACTATTAGAACTTCATACTAGAAAAAAAGTATTTTTCGCTCCACCCTAAATGTCCAGTCTGTCCCTTTAGTGGATCCCCAAAAGATCTATCTGCCACCTCTTCACATTAAACTTGGTTTAATGAAGAATTTTGTTAAAGCAATGGGTAAAGTCAATTCTGAAGGGTTCCAATACCTTTCAAGGAAATTTCCGAAGGTTACTGCAGCAAAATTGAAGGAAGGAATTTTTGTTGGGCCACAAATAAGGGAGGTTTTGAATGACACTGAATTTGAAAAAGTCCTAAGTCCGCTGGAATTGAAGGCTTGGCTGGCGTTCAAATGGATATGTGAAAACTTTCTTGGAAGCAACAAGTCACCTGCGTATAAGGATGGAGTCAAGAACCTCCTTGATGCCTTCAAAGAAATGGAGTGTCGAATGTCGTTAAAAATTCACTTCCTGCATTCCCACTTAGATTTCTTTCCTGAAAACCTTGGTGCAGTGAGTGACGAGCAAGGAGAGCGCTTCCATCAAGATATTCAGATGGAGAAGCGCTACCAAGGATATTGGAATGAAAGCATGATGGCGGACCATTGTTGGATGCTGTATCGTGACAATCCAGGCCAAATTTACAAAGGAAATCACACTCACAGCGCTTTTAATAAAATGTATATATTCTTTATTTATAAGTACATTGAATAAGGTATATGATGTATTTGTTGTTAGCATTCCTAAGTGTGATCTATACATCCATAAATTTTCTTATAGCAATATCAAAAACTTAAAAATATCAAAACCAATGTATCTATATAACTATACGTGCTAGAAACAAAATAAAACCAGATTCGGAATTAGCGCGAAAAATGCATTAAGAAAAGTGTGATCATGTTTGTGATGAGAAAAAAAAGTTTCATTTTGTTGGCCAGTGTAATTTATCATTCATATATTAGAAATTTAAATGAAAATTCTAAAAGATATTTCACTCAAGTATGGAACAGATGGGTTGTCAACACTGTCAATTGTAATTCTGCGCATAACATCTGAGTTATGCGACCGTTACTATGGCATACGGATAGAAGAGCGGAAACAGTTACCTCTTACACTAAATGAAGTGCTGCAGAATTGAATGGTTGGCCGCTAAAGTTCATAGTATGACGTCACACATAAATGTTTATAGGTTACACGCGCTGTGTGTTTGTATGTGTTTATGTGTGAGGGTATGTACTCGTATCTGGGGAAGCCTTATGTTTGTACAAAAGGTTGACAAAAAAGATAAGAGGGGATCATAGGGTCGTTGAATAATTCACCTTGGCATAACTCACCTTCACATTAGTCATCATAATAAGAAAATTTAGTTTTTCTTTTACTGAGCAAGCACAGGTGTCTAAAAAGAGATAAGAGGGGAGGGCATTCAGCGAGTACTTGTATGACTCATCATTAGTCATCATACCCCTGGGTTAGGTTAGTTTATTCTTGGGGTAGCGTGATGTAGGCTCCGCCCACAAGTATGTCAGATGATTGGAGAGGGTAGCTTTTCAGTCTCGTCCATGTGCCCCGCGTTTGTTTGTTTGTTTGATAATACTAAATTTCATAGTATGACGACATACACATATGTTAACCCCCCCTTTATGGCCCTTTGTCGGTTCGGATTCGAAGGGGGAGTTAGGAGGCTGCAACGGATGTTTCTTCTTTATACTTTTCTATAATTCTTTTCGGTCGCCTTAGGGGGTCGACACTCTGTTAATTCTTTTCTTTCTGCTTATTAATTCTTCTCTTTTTATAATTATCGACTTTTCTGACTAAGTTCTGAAGCGATCACGGCTCGAAGGAAAAAGATAAAAACTTCTTAAAGTGTGGTTTACTTCTTAAAAATTACAGTTGGTACTCTGAATTACAAGGGGTAGAGGTTCGACCTCTTTCGACCATGGCTCAGGCCGGAATCTAAAAATACTTAAGTTAAGGAGGCAAGGGCTTCTGCCCCCTCCCGATGAAGTGCTAATCTGAAGAAGTCTAATGAGAAGATGTCTAATGAGAAGAGTTCTAATAATGAAGATTAATCTAGAAGTGTCTTAAATGAAGATGGTACATGCATAATATAGTCTAATGTTTGGGGGAGACAATCAAAGGTTAAGTTTCCCCCTTTTTAAACACATGATTTCAACTAAAAAGAATAAAAAATATAAAAATAAAAAAGAACAGTAGTATCGCTGATTCGACATTTATGGAGGCGATATTATTCGTATTAGCACATAAGCACAATTTTGAGTACATGACTGAGTACGTATTAATTTTGGTTCATTACAATTACGATTACAATTATGGATTACAACTACCAATTAATTCATATTCACTTATTATTGTTTTAATTACAATTCCATTAAAGTATATTCTTACATTATAAATTAAATCATTACATTTAATTAGTTTCACTGAAGTACATTACAAGTTATTGTTCATTACAGTTTCATTAAAGTACATTACATCAATTACATTATATTAAAGGATTACATTTAATTACAATTTTAGCAAATTGTTAATTGACATATCTACTACTGAGATAATCTAAATAGGTGATACCATTGATAAATGAAGGAGAGTTAACCGTTGTTCTATAATTTAAAGGGGATTAACAACAATGTTATATATTTATAGTTAACAATAATTACGCCAAATTATGTTAAATAATATTAGAACCTGGTTGGTTATCAGAGTTTGAAAGTCTAATTAGCCAGCGATGAGGAAAGCGGAGGAAAATACGATATTTATGATAACGTAATACATAAATAATACGGAATTTGAATGACAGTTAGGTAGAAATAGTAAGTACAAGTAATGAGAACGGGGATAACTATGTGACGTAAGCCGATAACGAACTAGTGGCCAGGCAGAGAAACAATACAGTATATTATAATAACATAACACATGATAATGTTATAAATTCGAATCAAAGCGAAAGGAGACCTTTTTATCTTAGAAGCGTTCAAATTATGCTGTGATGAGTGGAATTTCTGATAATAACTTACTAAGCATTGTCTAGAGTTCACCTCGGGAGGTCAAATAATTAAAAATAAAAATGAAAAAAATAATACGAGAACGTTTTCGAACGAAGGCAAAAGTTTTGCGTTTCATAGATTGACACGAGTAAAAATAGACTGATAAGTTGATAGGGCATAAGTAGACAATAGGTAGATGAATGAATAAGTAATAAAATTAATAAAGGATAGCGGTTAAGCTAAATATGGACGTATGGGGGCGGGGATATGGTCGAATAATAGTTATATTTATACTACATAACATAAATAATGACTTCTATAGGGTGTACAGTTTTTATTATGATGATATATAAATTTTCATACATTGAATACTAGAGATATGATGAAGGGAAATTAATGACGGGAAAATGTGACGTCATAGTTATTGAATTTGTACGTATAGTACGAATCATTGTTAGGAAGATTTACAAGAACGAATTAGAGACACAGAGTGGGAACGTAAAGGGAATAAAGTTATTTTGTGACGTCATAGTGTATAAGTCATTATTACAAATCGAAATTTTACCCAAAACTCGCTTCTGCGATTTTGGCTTCTAACGTAAAAATGGACATTCGAACATAAAACTATTGTTCATTGTTCGCTTTTTACATTACTCTCCCCTTTTAAAATGATATTTATACAATAATTTAATAGGGTACCATTAATACAATACAAATGAGAAAATAACATCCTAACTAATTCAAGTTAGGTGACGAATTTTTCTTTACATTACAAGTTTTATACAGAACAAGTGAGTTATTATATAATATAAAGGAATTCAAAGATTAATACTTTAGTTTAGACACCCAATTAAGTTAGACAAACAATGATATGGTTAAAATTTTTTACAAAATTTTATTTTTTTCTGCAGGGAAAATTACATTTATAATGAATAGGTAAAGGGAAAAATATAAATCATACAATCTATAAACTAATTTTTATTGACTAGCGTTGGTAAAAATAAAATTACATAATGGATGATGTATATACCTGTGGTCTAGTGTGTATTTTTTTTGTACTAGGGATAAAGTGTGTAGCTGATAATTTCGAGACAGATTGTTAAATTAACTGTATAAATGCATGAATGCAAAAATGCATGAATGCATGAATGCAAAAATTGATTAAGACTAAATCGCATAGTTGGCACTTACGTAATGAAATAGTTTTATTGTGATATTCAATGATTTGAGTATGAGGTTTGTATATATAGTATATATAGTGTGCATGCATTTTTATTGACTGTTGTAGGTACAAATCGAATTACGTAGTGGATGATGTATAGACCTGTGGTCAAATGTGTATTTATGTTTATTGGGTACAAAGTGTGTATTTTATAATTTCGAGACACAGATTAAATTCGACTACGACAATTACTCAGTATTAATCGAATTAAAAAAATATATATATAAAAAATATAAAGTTTGGAAATAGAAATCAATGATAAACTATAATAAACTAAGCATATAATATTCTTAAAAATAAAAAAAACACAACTTAACATAAACGGAGGTTATGTTCCATAGTACTAAAGAGGAATTAACCATGGTTGAACCATGTCTCCGGTTGTCACTGGGTTCAACTGGGGTTGGGGGTGTTAAAATAAAAAAAAAAAAACAAAGGTTGGAGTACGACATTCGGGGGAATTGAGTGACTAAGCGGGGGATATAAGTTTGAAATTGACAATTACATCTTTTCGGGAGCGAACGGCATGTTCCTCATATACATGACAATAATTACCAAAATCGTTACAAACAATTGTAAAAACGGTTTGTGGCAATTAATGAATTACATAACTATATATCTATATACGTAACCATGGCATGACAAGAAAAGACAGATAGGTCAATTTTCTTCTCACAAACACAAAAAAAGGTTGAATTAAATTCTTTTGAACAACAAAAAAAAAAGGTTGAATTAAATTCTTAAATTACATTTTCTTAAATTACAAGGAAAAAGTTGAATTCAATTGACTGCATTGAAAACTTCGACTTAAAAACTAACTTTGACTTGAACTCTCTAACTTCAAATAAAACTCTGACTTCGAATATAAATCTCTCTGACTTCGAATATAAATCTCTCTGACTTCGAATATAAATCTCTCTGACATGGAACAAATCTCTCTGACTTGAAATCTAACTCTGACTTCGAATCTAACTCTGACTTCGAATCTAACTCTGACTTCGAATCTAACTGAAATCTCTGGGGCGGTTGTCCCTCTTAGATGCAACCTATTGACTTGAACTCTTATCAAGTATCTCTATAAATCTCTGGGGCGGTTGGCCGTTTTGGCGCAACCTTCTGACTTGACCTCTTATCAAGTATTCTGAACTGAAAATGAAACTAAAAATGGAAAATAAACTGCACTTGACCTCTATTCAAGTGGAGACGATTAACCTCTCTCTTGGTTGACCCTCTTGGTGCAACCTTCTGACTTCAAAAACTATTTAAAAAATGACTTAAAAAAAAATACTTCAAAAAAATGACTTCAAAAATCTCTCTAAATCTATAAACTCTCTCTCTTAATTTGCAAGTCAATTCAATTCAGTAATTGAAAAAAATTTGCAAGCAAAAAAAAAAAAAAAAAATATGTATATTTATTCTAATGTACACGAAGGTACGATACTATTATGTTTAATACATAAAATAAAATTATTCTATACTGAATATAACTGAAAATAACTGAAAATAACTCTTAAAAATAATTAACTCTGTTACAATTAACTTCTGTTACAATTAACTTCTGTTACATTTAACTTCTGTTACATTTAACTTCTTTTACAATTAACTCTCTTTTACAATTAACTCTCTTTTACAATTAACTCTCTTTTACAATTAACTCTCTTTTACAATTAACTCTCTCTTTGAAATTTACTGTTTCACTAAAAAAAGTGTATCACTGGTGTCTGAAGTGTTCACTGTGTTTCTTGTAAATTCTGACTTAATATTCATTATTAACTGTTAATAATACGGACTTTTCAAATGTTTCTAAATTTCTTAAAAAAACAAAATGTACTTAACCACATTTCTACGGGCGAAATCCTCAGAGACGTGTCCTGAAGACGTCTTGCTGGCTACTTGTTCCTGGGTGAAAACTAGGGGTGAAGAACTTGGAGTCGTGACACACCGGTCAAGGGTGGATGTTACGAACTAGAAGTCGTGACACGCCGGTCGACTGGTTTTATCCTGATGCAGGGTAATTTCTATCTTGGCCAAAGAGTGGCCTCTTCTTAAAATCTTCTTCTTCTTAAAATAATCTTGTTATCCTGATGCAGGGTAATTTCTATCTTGGCCAAAGAGTGGCCTCTTCTTAAAAATCTTCTTAAAGTAATCTTCTTATTATCCTGATGCAGGGTAATTTCTATCTTGGCCAAAGAGTGGCCTCTTCTTAAAATCTTCTTCTGGTTAAAATAATCTTCTTAAGATCCTGGTAAAGGGTCTCCACAATGTTAGACCCCATATCTTCTTCCTTCTATGTCCCTATGGAGTCGTCTTGATTTTTATCCTGGCAGGGTCGCCAGCTTTTTTTAGAATCTTCTTATCTTCTTCTTCTTCTTATCCTGGCTGGGTCTGGGGTGTCTCGTATAGACGAGGCGTTCTTGTTAAGGGGCAAGGGGGCTCTGCCCCCTCCCCTGCAGCGAGGCTGCAGTCCAAAGAAGAGTCTCGAATGAAGTTCTCTGATGAAGTCCAATGACGAAGTCTCTAATCGAGAAGAGTCTAATAATGAAGATTAATCTAGAAGTGTCTTAAATGAAGATGGTACATGCATAATATAGTCTAATGTTTGGGGGAGACAATCGAAGGTTAAGTTTCCCCCCTTTTTAAACACATGATTTCAACTAAAAAGAATAAAAAATATAAAAATAAAAAAGAACAGTAGTATCGCTGATTCGACATTTATGGAGGCGATATTATTTCGTATTAGCACATAAGCACAATTCGAGTACATGACTGAGTACGTATTAATTTTGGTTCATTACAATTACGATTACAATTATGGATTACAACTACCAATTAATTCATATTCACTTATTATTGTTTTAATTACAATTCCATTAAAGTATATTCTTACATTATAAATTAAATCATTACATTTAATTAGTTTCACTGAAGTACATTACAAGTTATTGTTCATTACAGTTTCATTAAAGTACATTACATCAATTACATTATATTAAAGGATTACATTTAATTACAATTTTAGCAAATTGTTAATTGACATATCTACTACTGAGATAATCTAAATAGGTGATACCATTGATAAATGAAGGGGAGTTAACCGTTGTTCTATAATTTAAAGGGGATTAACAACAATGTTATATATTTATAGTTAACAATAATTACGCCAAATTATGTTAAATAATATTAGAACCTGGTTGGTTATCAGAGTTTGAAAGTCTAATTAGCCAGCGATGAGGAAAGCGGAGGAAAATACGATATTTATGATAACGTAATACATAAATAATACGGAATTTGAATGACAGTTAGGTAGAAATAGTAAGTACAAGTAATGAGAACGGGGATAACTATGTGACGTAAGCCGATAACGAACTAGTGGCCAGGCAGAGAAACAATACAGTATATTATAATAACAAACACATGATAATGTTATAAATTCGAATCAAAGCGAAAGGAGACTTTTTTTATCTTAGAAGCGTTCAAATTATGCTGTGATGAGTGGAGTTTCTGATAATAACTTACTAAGCATTGTCTAGAGTTCACCTCGGGAGGTCAAATAATTAAAAAAAAAATGAAAAAAATAATACGAGAACGTTTTCGAACGAAGGCAAAAGTTTTGCGTTTCATAGATTGACACGAGTAAAAATAGACTGATAAGTTGATAGGGCATAAGTAGACAATAGGTAGATGAATGAATAAGTAATAAAATTAATAAAGGATAGCGGTTAAGCTAAAATATGGACGTATGGGGGCGGGGATGTGGTCGAATAATAGTTATATTTATACTACATAACATAAATAATGACTTCTATAGGGTGTACAGTTTTTATTATGATGATATATAAATTTTCATACATTGAATACTAGAGATATGATGAAGGGAAATTAATGACAGGAAAATGTGACGTCATAGTTATTGAATTTGTACGTATAGTACGAATCATTGTTAGGAAGATTTACAAGAACGAATTAGAGACACAGAGTGGGAACGTAAAGGGAATAAAGTTATTTTGTGACGTCATAGTGGATAAGTCATTATTACAAATCGAAATTTTACCCAAAACTCGCTTCTGCGATTTTGGCTTCTAACGTAAAAATGGACATTCGAACATAAAACTATTGTTCATTGTTCGCTCTTTACACATATATTTTTAAAAAATTTTTTCCATTATCATCATCCCTTTATCTTACTCCCACGCCCCCACCACCATATACAGTATATAATTATTTTAATTTTATTTATTCCCTTTATCTTACCCAAATTCCCCCACTCCCTCCTATATATATATATATATATATATATATATATATATATTTTCCCTTATGACCATCGTCCTTATCTTATGCTATTCCCCTTTATCAAATTCATTGTTTACACAGTCAAACCCATTGTTTATACAGCTTTTATTAAAATTTTTCTTTTTCCTCCTTTTTTTTTCCCCTTTTCCACCCTCTCCCCTTTTCCCTCCTTCCTCTCATTTGGCATTGGCAGTGGCGCTAGCAATATAATCCCTCTCCTTAAATACACCCATACCACTAGGTGAACCACTAGAACAAGTACAAAAATTTAAGTATTTGGGTAAAATTATCACCAGCTCCTTAATTTATGGCTCAGACATTATAAAACAATATTGAAGCTCTGTGCGAAAGCAAAAATGATTATAAGGCACTTTAGAGTACACTAACTAAACAGGGCCATACGGATCCATTTAGCTAGAACTGCGGTGCTGGGGCCTTCAGGCTCAGTAATTGGGGTAAGGGGGCTGGAGCACAGATGTGATAACAGTTGCTTAATAATAGTAGACTTTTATTTTGAACATGTATGAACCAAGTATTTACGGTTTACTTCAGTACTTCATGGAAGACCACATTATTTGTGAATGTTCCGACAGTAATTCGGGGGCCTGCGGCCTTCCAATTACTGAGGGTTCAATTATTTGGTCAATAAAACTATAGTCATGAAAATCTTAAACTTCACAAAACTTGACATAATGTGAAGCTCAAGATTTTCATGGCTGCGTTCTTTCCTATAGTTTTATCGCGGTGCTGAGACCTTCGGGCCCAGTAATTGGTGTTGGTGGAGGGGGGGGGCGAGGCTGGTCACACATTTACTATTAATTGTGCACAAAATTTGTGTAATTTTATACAGTAAATTTGTTAGGATGTCACGAGTTTCCGTGAATTTTGTAGGCGTCTTGGAAGCAATCTTTTTCCCATTTAATAGTAAAAAGTCTCCATCGCACGTCGCTCGATCATGCAGGCTGTAAGAAAGCATCCACCCGATGGAGCGGGAGTATACGGTACAGTATACAGGGTGTACATAAAGTCAGGATCTATTTTTGTGAAGCACTTGGAAATTATATGGAATTCAATCATAAAATGATAAAGTGGTAACATTTATTAAATAATTAAGAGTAGGATTCGACGTGACGCCCATCAGTATCCCTGCACAGCTCAAATCGTTCCGCAGCATTTCTAAACACATTCTGGAGCATTTGCGGGGTTATGTTATCTGCAGCAGTTCGTATACGTGTACGTAAGTTTTCAAGACTCGTAATCTTCGTCTGATAGACGTGCGATTTGATAAAGCCCCATGCAAAGAAATCTAAAGGGGTTAAATCTGGTGATGTCGCTGGCCAAGGTCTGTTGCTTCCGCGTCCGATCCAGCGATTTGGAAAACGTCCATTTAGATAATCCTGAACAATTTTGGCATAGTGACAAGGAGCACTATCATGTTGATAGACGACGGTACTAACAATCCTATCCCCAGTCAGCTGAGGTTCAAGGAATTGCTGCAACATGTCCAGATAAATAAGCCCCGTAACTGTAGCTTCAGCAAAGAAAAAAGTACCATAAACCTTAGATTTTGTTAAATCCATCCAGACATTAACTTTAGGTGAGTCTCTTTCCCAATTTTGGACGAAATCATTCGGTCTTTCATCTGCCAAAATTCGACAGTTATGGCGATTTACTTTTCCACACGTATGGAAAGTGGCTTCATCACTAAAGAGAATGTTGTCCATTAAATTATCACTCCAGATTTCTTCTACGAGATCAGCACACACAGCACTTCGTTGAGGGAAATCTTCCTCATGTAAATCATGTAAAACCTGCAAATGATAGCTTTTCTTCTGCAAATTAACTTTCAGAATTTTGTGCACAGATGACGTCGGGAGGCCGAGTCTGTGTGATGCAGCACGAACGGACGTACGTGGCTCCTCAGTGATAATTCCGCGTACTGCATTCACGGTAAGATCTGACATACACGGTCGTCCTGATCTTGCTTCATCATTTACAGATCCAGTTCGTTTAAATTTGTTCACCAATTTTCGTATTGTCTTGTCTATTGGCCCCGGCTTATGAAATCTCCTTCTAAACTTCTCTCTGATGTCATTGTATTTCTTTCCCTCGATTCGCCAAATTACTATTTCCACACGCTCTTCTGTATTCATTCTAAGGGCTTCTGAAAAGAAAAATAGAAAAAAAATAATTATTTCACAAAAATAGATCCTGACTTTATGTACACCCTGTATAGACTCCGAAATTTTTGTACATATAAGTTGCACATTACATTTAAATGTAAATTTCATGCAGCACTAAAATTGATGTCTAACATTATTGTAACTTTTTCCGCTTCAAAAGAAGTTAAATCGTTATCCACCGTTTCGTTCCGTAACAAACCTGTAACTTTTTGTTTGGTTTACATTCCTCTCAACTGCGTAACTAACGCCGGGTTTACACGGTGAGAGCTACTCGCGCGAGCCGCTCTCATGAAAGTAACTATCGCACTACTTGCATCGTGTCAACTACTACGCTAGTTGCCAGTTACTAGCTCCGCCCACTCTCGTGCGAGTAATTTTGCACTCGCACAAAGTTGGTAGTCTTCCAACTTTTCAATTACTCTCACGCGTGTTGAGCGAATAGGTTTGGAGTATTGTGTACTGTTTTGTTGCGGTTGACTTTTCTTGTGATTTTTTTAGCGTCAACTATCATAGCGAGTAGCCAGTATGTGTAAACAGACACTCTCACGAGAGTATCTCATGCTAGTACTCTCATATGGAGACGTGAGTTACTCGCGCGAGTAGCTCTCACCGTGTAAATCCGGCTTTCGGGTAACCATAGTATAGCATATTATTAAACTGAGATTCTGATTAAAAGTAAGTAACTGCAAAGATATTTGATGCTTGTGTTTTGCGATTGAATGTATTTATAAGTAATGTAATTTTCATCAAACTTGGTAACAACGCCCTCTGGGATCGCTGAAGTGTTTTATCAAATTTTTTTTGATTGGATGCCCCCCCCCCCCTAAAAAAAGTATATGCTAAAACACGAAGCACTTAAATTTGCTATGAAAATTCAAAATTTTTATGGTTGCTTTCTTTCGTGATTTTGTTTGTTGCTGCTGGCTTTTCTGGATATTAGGAAAATATAAATATAAAGGGTGGGCTGATCGGCTAAACAACAACAACAACAACTAGCAAAAAGAACTTTGAAGAGTTGTTTTCTTACTACTAACTGATTTTATACAATTCAACTGCGCTAATTTCGGACAGGTTACAATACGAGCGTGGACCGACTAGATATTAGGAGGCTGTTATACCATCAGCTGTATTTGTTAACTGTTGGGCTGTGTTAACTGTTACTAAGTGCGCTGAAGAAAATAACTAAGATCTATCTGAGATATTTTTCGTAAAGAGATGGAAAGAATAAAGAAAATTTAGTAAAGAATTAATTCTCTTTATTCTTGATTGAAAGAAAATCCTAAAAGAACTTTTTATCAAAATACTTGAAGGACAGGGCCGGAAATAATTTCATTATATACTTCCAATCGCAAATTGTTGGACAAATTAATAAAGAAAATAAGGTACAAAAAGAAATGAGAGTATTAAGCAGCACATTTTGACCAAAGATAATAAGAAATTGATAGGAAGGAGCTAAAAACCTCAACGTATGTCGACAGTTAGCAGCTGACGAGGAAGCTTCTAACAGTGGCTGTATCCTCCAGCGCGGAACACGTCAACGCGAAGAAGAGGCGACGTCAAACCGAATCATCAACGCGCTGGTGGCCAAACTTCCTCAAATCTTGGTGCAGCGGGCTCTCTACGGTTGGCCAGACTGGCAGTCGACGGCCTGTTGCGTGTTACGGTCAGAGTGCCGATCAGCTCCCGGGGCCGGACCTATACCAGTGCTATTTTTTTCATACGGGGAGCAATTGCGTGCTCCCCGGACTACTCCTACTCTCCGGCGACATTAAGACTAATCCAGGCCCTACTACAACTTACACATGTCACCATACACAAAGACATAGACACAATAGGACCATGAGACACACACAGAAGCATAATATCAACATATTACAATAAAACGTAGATGGCCTCACAAACAAAATCATGCAGCTTAAGGAATTAGTACACAAACAAAACATTCACATAGACTAGCCCTGTTCAAAAATCAACTCTTTCTTATTTTCATAGGTTTCTGTACTTTTTCCAATGCCTTTTGACCTGAAAAGGCCGAAAATCACAACCATTTTGACCTAGGTTGTTGGGAAGCATTGCCGCATGGAGCTTTAAGTTTTCTGCCTTGAAATCGGCCAAAAGCACCAGTTCCGGGGTCCCTTGAATCATGTTTTGCACTATAACTTTTTATATAAACAAGATAGAGCAACAAAATAGGCAACAAATTAAAGTGTTTTTAATCCTCTTTCTAACTTATACAATTATGATAGTCTTTGAACAAGAAATGGCACATTGGTACATACAAAGATTTCAGAAATATCACAAAATTCGTTTTCCCACACTCAAGTCACACAAGGCGCCTTATTCATGACACAAATTTGAGATTAACATTTTGTCACAAGTCTAATCGATCAAGAAGTGAAAGCATTACATGATGATTAATTTCATAATGACATTTACACCGTCAGTTGTTGAGAGTTTGTTTCTTGAAGCTGTCAAAGCGGCGTCTGTTGAACTCCACAGCTTGAAGGAGATAGTCCCTTTGCTTGGCATCTGTTGTTATGACATTTGCAAAGTCGCTCATCATCTTGACACCACGTTCAGCAATGTCATTCACCGCTTTCAGATTCTTAACATAGTCCAACGCTTTTCTGTAGTCCTCATTCTGTGGCCAAGACGTGACAGGTACCAGAAGCCACTCGGATCCAATGTTCAGTGTGTCCAGCAGGAAATGTGATTCTGGGCCAATGAGATCAACCAGGGTGGTCTTAGCTGTGACTCTGGAATAGAGGCTTTCCTGTTCTGAAGCTGTCTGGCTTCTCAGTGGCATGTAACTGGGCAGCAATGTCGTGCTTCAATGTGTCACTCAATCTACTGCTGAACAGGGAAAATGGCACGACTTCCTGCGTCAGGTACCATTTGTGGTTTTCCATCTTATTAAGTACTGCATCAGCAAGCTTGGGTCAGTTTTCTTGTACTTCAACATGTCCTGGATTAGACTTAGATCATTCACGGGAGCATCTGCAGCAGACATTGACATCATCCATACAGGAGTGTAGAACAGCGCAAGGAAGGTGTTGAGTCTTTCCAGCTTTGATACAGTGTCTTCGTCGTACTTAAGTTGATCTGCAAACATCAGCATTTTCATGGAGTACAGGTTTCTGGCCATCCATCTGGCCTGATGAATGGCGCCTGGTCGACTCCAGTGAATACCTCGAGGAGGCGTTCCTCCAAGAACAATGACTGTCATTTCAGCCATTTCCCTGTAGTCGGCTCTTGGAAGCCTTTCTGCTGTTAGAATGTCTTGGAGTATTTCTTCACTGTTCTTCTTCTTTTCCTTCAGCCATTTGCTGTTGATAGCCAGCATCTTTGGGTTTTCCTTGGACAAGTCCGTCCAAACATCCTTCAGATGCTCAAACCAGGGATTATCTGGCCCCTTCACCTTCCCAAACAGCTTCTCCCAAACTGCTCCTACTAGGATTTCCAGGATGTGATGTCGACAGGCCAGATAAAACACCTTTTTGTTCAGCATTTTCTCTAGCAGTTTGGCAGCTCCTCTGTGAACTCCACTGTTACTGGATGTAGTGTCAAAAACAAGGGCAGTAACATTATCCGTAAGTTCCCATGTCTCCAGTAAATCCATTGAAGCCTCAGCCTGAGCTGTGCCAGAAGAATTGTCGATGACAGGTACTCCCAATAACTTTCCTTCAGTGTATGAAGGTGGACCAGACACTAGCACAGCTAAAGTCTCTGAGGTACTTCCAGGTTCACTGCCCAAGACATCTTTGAGCAACTTTCCATCCCAGTGTAAGGCAGCGTACTGTGGGGGTTTTCACAAAACTTGGACATGTGACTCTGGCTGATATTATACCTGGACAGCATTCTGTTGCGACGTGTTGTTGAGGTTGAGATGACGAAGTTATCCAGATCAGCCCTCCAGCTTTCAAGGTGGCAGAAACCATGGCAGTAACTTGATTGTCTGATAAACCAAGACGATCAGCTGTATTGCAGATGACATCACATTCCATGACCTTCCTTGGAAACGTCAAAGTCACACTAGTCACAGTGTCTTGATGGTGAGAACATCCAGGACGAGGCTGATGGTAATCCATGTCCTCTGTGTTAGCGTCGTTGTCAGTTGAGTCACCCCAGGTAATGTCATCCACATGAACAACTGCCTCTTGTTCTGCTGCAGCTGTAAAATAGTACAACATGTTAAGACAGTAATTGTTAAGTACATGCTAAATATCGCAATGGAGTAAAATTAAAACTTTTTGTAACGTTCAAAGTAATTAGTTTTACCTTGTTCTTGTCTATGCTGCAGTCTTTCATTCCTCGCTGCTTGCTGCAGGGATCTTGTCTCAAAAATCTTGTCATGACCAGACATATGACCTTCTCTCAGTCTTTTGGTCTTCGTAGAACCTGATATCCTCATCTTTCTTCTCTCTGGATAACAGTCTGTTGTTCTGTATTTCTTGGATTGCATCTGGAGCTCCTATATCGAACAGGCTGTCTAATTCCAGCACAAATGCTCCTCTTTTTCCTCCAGGGTTACTTGCTCTTCCTTTGCTTTTCACCAGAGCACGATGTTTCTCATGTAGTTTCATGAAGAGCTTCATTGCGTTGTACTTGGTCATTGTCTTGATCCTAGCCATCTGCCAGATGGGATGATAGATTCAACTGTTTCATATGCAAGGTCTTGAACCATGGGCCTCCCTGCATTTTCCGGTAAATTCTGAAGATTAAGGAAATACTGGAACGCCTGTCTGTTGGTGGGAAGCTGGGAACCACTGATAAAAGCTGAAGGGTATCCAACCAGGAAAGTTTCAGTGAGAGATCTGGTAGATGGCCCAGTTGACACCTGCCTGTGGACAGTACGTGTAGGTTCTGAGATATCAACTGTGCGCCCACGGAGCTCCCTCAGCTCCTTGCTTAATGCCATTGTGAAGTTGTAACTTGTAGATGGTTTTCTAGATTCTAATTGAGTTTTTGTTGTTTCCTGAAAAATGATAGATAATTATTATTATTATTATTATTAATTTATTTATTATTATTATTATTATTATTATTATTATTATTATTATTATTATTTATTAATTTTATGCTCTTTCATTTGATACCTAATTTGTTGCTCTATCTTGTTTAGATCAAAAGTTAAAGTGCAAAACATAATTCAAGGGACCCCGGAATTGGCGCTTTGGCCGATTTCAAGGCAGAAAATTTAAAGCTCCATGAGGCAATGCTTCCCAACATCCTAGGTCAAAATAGTTGTGATTTTCGGCTTTTTCAGGTCAAAAAGCAAATGTACAGAAACCTATGAAAATAAGAAAAAGTTGATTTTTGAACAGGCCTAACATAGCACTTATAAAAGAAACAAAACTAAAACGCACACACAAAACACCCACCATCCCTGACTTCACGGCGATCCGTCAAGATCGTACTGGTGGTAACGGGAGTGGACTCATCACTTACATACGTAAAAGCATTAGCTACACTGATGCCACCGAAAACATTACAAACGCAATCCAAGCAGATAACACGATAGAAATACAGGCAGTTAACATTAAAACACGCGCAAAACACAACACCACACTTATCAACATTTACATCACACCAGCTAGTTCACCTCAGGTGCCAGCCAATTACAATCCACAGTTACACAATCTGGCCTCTCTCACTAATGTCATCTTAGGAGGAGACTTCAACGCTAAAGACACTAGTTGGTACCTGCACAACCAAAGCAACACCAGAGGCGCCAACATAGCCACACAACTAAACAGCCTCTTCATTCTTAACAATACAGAAGAACATACACACATACCACATCAAGCAGGATACTCAAACTCCTCCCCAGACATAACGTTCTTTCCCCCCTCACTAGCAATACATACACACTGGAGAACAAAAAATCAACTCTCATCAGACGACCTGCCCATCATCATTACAATACGTTCTACACTCTCCCCCAACAGCCTTAGGCACACTTACAGAAATTACAGGAAAGCTGATTGGGAATAGTTCAAAATTCAGTCTGAGGAACAATTCACCACATTAAACAGCACACCCATCATAAAAATCAATACAACACTGAAGACATTTAATCAAATCATCAATAATGCAAACAAATACATACCCAAGGGCAACATTAGGAAATACAACCCAAATTACACTAAAGAAATAGCCCACCTCATAAGGCAACGTAACAACCTCAAACATAACACAAAAACACCACACACAGAAGTCATAAAACAGCAGATACAACAGCTCAATACAGAAATAAACAACAAACTTAGAGACTCGACACGATCATTACACCCTTCAATACAGACCAGACCACCAAGATCATCAAAAACTTTAAGAATTCGAAGGCTACTGGACCATACAACATATCTAAGATACACCTTAAACACTTGGGCCCACAGGGAATGCTAGCTCTCACAAATATCAGCACATATTCATACCAATACTGTGTTGTTCTTGACATATGGAAACGAGGTAAACTTATTACACTACTCAAACCAAACAAAAATCCAACAGAACCAGCTTCCTATAGACCCATTACTTTACTATGCACACCTTCCAAAGTAACAGAAAGACTAATCTTACAAATCACCAACCCACACGTACCACTATCGCCTACTCAACATGGATTCAGACCTCACCACTCAAACGCGACGTTACTCACTAACCTCACGCAGCACATCATGGATGGCATCGACTCCAGACGACCAGCTCAACGTACACTATTAGCAACAACAGACATTAGTAAAGCATTTGATGCTATCTCACGCTTCCATCTCATAAACAAAATACTCAACACAAACATGCACAATAACACCAAAAGGTGGCTGAGCAACTATCTTTCAGGAAGATACTCACATGTCACATTTAATGGCAAGTCATCCAAAAACAAGCTTTTTCCGAACGGGGTCCATCAAGGCTCTGTTCTCTCACCACAGACATCACACAGTACAGAAAACACATACACACACACACACCTAACCCACAAAGCACTGACACAAAATCAACCATCACCTTGCTTACAAGCAACACAAAAGAACACCAGATAACTCCACAGCTTACACTAAACAACACCAACATTCCACAAACTCACAGGACCAAAATACTTGGGGTCACATACAACACATTATTATCTTTTGCAAACCACATTCAGGACATTAAAAACAAATGTACGTCAAGACTTAACACGCTTAGGGTAATAACAGGCACAAACTTTGGACACCAGCAGGAAACAACATCACTCATATACAAACAATATATTCGCTCAGTTATGGACTATGCTAGCCCATGCTGGACACCCATTATCTCAAACACACACATAAACACCTTACAGACAATACAAAACAAAGCACTTCGTATCATTACAGGATGCACTCAAACAACACCAATAGAACACTTGCACACAGAAACAAAAATACTGAAAGTTAGGGAACATTTAGACATGAGGGGAACACAATTCATGGCAGCAGCGACAACTAACCCACAACACCGTTGCCACTACATGTACAATCATGCACCAACACCTCGCACCATTAAGGTAACACCAGAGAGACATTATAACCAAGTACTCCATTCCATACCACGCCCCACAGACATCACACAGTACAGAAAACACATACACACACACCTAACCCACAAAGCACTGACACGACTCAGTCCGAATGCGGTCCAAGGTGCGAAGCCGCCACCCATTAACAGGTCAGAGATCAGCCTGAGCAGATCGGATCGAGTTAACTTAGCACGATTCCGATGTGGACATCACCCCAACTTACGTACATATAAACATAGACTAGACAACTCCACAGAGGACACCTGCCACCTGTACCAGGACACACCACAAACAATTGAACACATTATGACCGACTGTACCGCTCTAGCACAACAACGAACACAACACAACATCACTAGTGCGCTGAACCTCTGGTCCACTCCGGAGAGGGGGATCGGCTACCTGCATGCCGCCGGCTTGCTCGATCAGGGTGGGCTGATCGGCTAACCAACAACAATAACTAGCAAAAATATTCTGCCCGTCGGGCGAGTTTTTTTTTGCAAGTAATAATAATGTTTTGAGTTGTTTAACCTCCTTCGTAGTAGTAAAGGTTGCTACATCAACTGAGACCAGAGTGGCCGTCACTCATGCATCCAACGATTGAACAGACCCAGTGTTGTTGAACCTCGTTGATCTAAAAGGGAGGAGTGTTGCGATTTGGCCACGACATATCTCTCTTGAATGCATTTGGGAAAAGTTTGAAAAATATGTATATAGATTCTAGAAATATTCAATTTAGAGCACTATTTTTCTAGCATATAATTTCCTTTTATTTTTATTATACTTTTTGCTATAATTATTTTTAAATTTATTTTTAAGTATTGGTTATGTCCTTTATAAATTAGAAAATAAACAGTTTATTTACCTCTCTGTTTCAGTTTTTCCTTCGAAAATGTCACTTATTTGAAGTACATATTTGTTACCAAAGAGTTACACATGCAAAAGTAACATAAAAGTTACTGATAAAAAATTATAGATACGTTATGCAGAAGTTACGCGAAACAGTAACAGTAATACAGTGTATCATATTATTTTCGATCTAAAAAGAACGCAAAAGCTAATATTTTAAGCTACACATATAAAACTGGAAACTGAATTTGTTTTAAATATTTTAAACTTTAAAAGAAAACAGACCACAAAAGTTATGACCTAAAACTACCACATTTTGTTCCTTTGACTTTACATCCAAAATAAGTTCTTGTTTGTTTATCTTGGAAGGTCTTTATTATTATTATTATTATTATTATTATTATTATTATTATTATTATTATTATTATTATTATTATTACAGTATATATATATATATATATATATATATATATAGAGAGAGAGAGAGAGAGAGAGAGAGAGAGAGTTGGTTGGCTAGTTGACATTATTAACATCTCTTTCATATCTTCCCCAACTTTACAACATAATGGCGATACATATTATTGACATTAAAAGAACTTAACCTATTCTAATACAAGTTAATTTAGAAACCCACAATAATTTGTTGAATTTTATGTCACGTAGATCAGACGTTAGTCCGCTTTGGGCAGTATTTTAATGAAAAATTCTCGTTCAAAGTTCCCATTCTTGATTATTAACAAAAAATACAAGTAGAGCTGTGTGGGTTCAACCACCCCACACATGAAAAGTGAACATCATATAGGGGTGGACAAGGAGACCCCTGTAGAGAGACAGTAATTGAGTGGAGGTGAAAAAACTGCGGAGCCTGTACAGAACACCTAACGTCTTAGAAGCTGTTTTAGAAAGAGAGTACATGTGATGTTTTTATAAAGGATCACGAGAAAAGGAAGCACCAAGAATATTAAGAGAAAGGAAGGATTGAGTTGTGTATTGTTGAAGATAAGGGGATAGTTGTGCGGAAGATTATGACGTGTAGAGAGATGAAGGAACTCCAGCAAATACGGAGAGCTGCGAAGATGTTCACATAAGATGTACCTGTCGAAGAGAACTGAAGGTACCAAAAGAAGAGCTTCTGATTTTGCAGGATCAGCGATCGACGCGTACAAATGAAAATAGGGGGCGTTGATAAAGTCATGACAAAAAGAATTAAAAAAATGCAGTCTAGGAAATTGTGGACAGAAGAAGGAATGGTTAAAAGAAGAAGAGAAATGGACTCATATTTTAACCGAAATATAGTGTTTTTCAGATGTAGAAAGTACTTCCACACAGTATGAATTAGACCCACATAAGAGTGACTCAGACTATGAGTCAGTTATCATACAATGTCAAATGAGACTTCCATTGCCTACTGTAGCGATGGAAGCCGATAGATTTGGAATTTCAGATCGAGCAGCAGCTGCTTTGGCTTCAGCTGCTTTAGTTGATTATGGAGCAATCACTAAAGAATATAGTACGCTTTTGATTGACAAGAACAAAATCCGACAGGAAAGAGAGAAAATGAGAAAAAGTTTGGTGATGGAGAGTAAAGCTAATCCTACTGTCATATCTGCTATATTTTTTACGGAAGAAAGGACAAGACTTTGGTGAAGGTGAAGAAAGGAAACAAATGGTACGGAGACTCCATTAGAGAGGAACACTATGTTTTGGTGTCTGAACCAGGAAATGAATATTTAACCCATGTAGTTCCTTCTTCTGGTAAAGCTCAAGATATAGCTGATAGTTTGTTCTCCTTCTTTCAAGAGTCAGCTATTAATGAGAGCATCCGTCTCATAGGATGTGACAGTACAAATACCAACACAGGTGCCAAGGGTGGGATCATCCACCTCATAGAAGAAAAACTAAAGAAACGTTACAATAGAGCATTTGTATGCTGCATACAAATGAACTTCCCCTTCGACACTTATTTGAACATTTTGATGGTAAAATAAAAGGTCCAAAATGTTTTACTGGAAAAATCGGAGTAGCACTGAAAGAATGTGAAAAAATGCTTGCAATCAATTTCAAAACAATTAGAGAAGGCATTGATTTAACACACATATCAGAAGAGGTTATCGATGATCTTAGCCAAAATGAACAGTATTTGTACAAAATTATTGTGGCTATAAGAAGTGGGAATGTTCCAAAAGATTTGGAAAATACAATACCCGGACCACTGAACCATTCTCGATGGCTGACATTAGTAAATCGTGTCTGCCTATACATTGCAGAGAAAACTCTTTCATTGGCTCTTTATTCAATAATTTTCTTCATTGTTACAAATTATGGACCAAGCTGGTTCGATATCAACAGTAGACCATATATATGGAATGGACCACATCACATATTTGGAGCAATTAAAAGATTTCATCTTCTTCCAAAGGATGTTCAGAATGTAGTGAAGCCTAACATTGCTAGAAACGCATGTTTTGCTCATTGCGAAAATGTTCTGATAGCAATGTTATCAGATACATCAGAACAAAAACGAAACAGAGCAGTTGATTTCATCATGAACATTAGAACAAAGACAGAAAATGTATCCAAAATCAGAGAATTTAAGGTTCCTGAGATAAATTTCAACGCAAACGCATGGGATGATATTATTTACTGGTCAAAAGAAATGCTGACTGAACCTCCCCTCACTATGGCGCTCACAAATATAGAACTCGATGCACTTAGGGTTAAAAAACTGTGCCTACCCAATTATATAATTATCCACTTTATTCACAAAGTGTCGAGAGGGCAATAAAACTTGTCACCGATGCGGCCTCATCTGTATATTCCCAAGAATCCAGTGATGGATTTATAGGATCAAGAATTAGGTCTCGTTCATTGCTGCTATATATGGAAACCAAGAAAGAAATGACTTCACTTTTTGACAATTAGCTTTTAATTAGAGACTGAACTAATTCACCAAAATTTCATAAAAGCAAACATTTCACGAATTTTGAAAAGGGATCTTTTTCGAACTGTACTGATTATATGTTTCTGCAATTGTGGTAATAAAATGTCAATAATTTCTCTCGTTGATTAGTGTTGTTGTAGATTATAGTTTGAATATTCAAAATTGTATAAGGTTATTAAGTACTTCGGTCATCAAAGAATTTTTCATTTATTTGGAAAAAAGTGATTTATTTGTGATATCATTTACCGAGGTAAATTTTGATAAAATTTAAAATTGAGAAACTAATTTATAAAAGGGCACTTTCTAATGTATTTTTTAATTTTGAATAATTTTTATTCTATAGTGTCTTTTAATTGGATGCATATTTTTCAAGTTATAAGCATTTATATGTTTGACTAGCGGCCATTTTGTTTTTCTCAAAAATGCGCTAGGCTAGTAGGGCAAAATTGATTTTTCTTTTATATCACTTCATGTCATCTATAGAACCCAATACAGCAAATTATAGGTGAAGCAAATAAATATTCCACAAAGAATTGTGTTTCACCCCACCCTAATATATATATATATATATACTCATATATATATATGAGGGGTCAGCATCAGTGCGATCCTGAACCGTCGTCCGAACCCTCATAAGATGAAGATGGATATATATATATATATATATATTTTTTTTTTTGTTTCAAAGTATGACCGCTCATGGCCACCAAAAGAAAGGTGGATAGCAGAGCGAACACAGGACGAAGACTATGGAACAGCTAATGGAAATGAACAATAGACGGGGAGGAGGAGGGGGAAAAAAAAAATCATAGCGGAGTCACAGCCGGTAAAGAAGTCGGGAGCGAAAGAGGAAGGAGAACAACCCGGTTACCGAAAAGTAGAGACCTTCAGATAGAATAGCGCCAAGCCTATCACAAGGCCCGACGCTCTCCAAAAAGGGAAAATACTCTGCGCTGCGCGCAGAGTAAAGCGGACACTCCACCAGGAGGTGGGCAACTGTAAGTGAGACGTTACAATTGGGACATCGGGGCACCCGATCCCCGGCCATCAAATAGCCATGGGTCAGGTGGGTGTGGCCAATACGGAGGCGGGCCAGAGCCACCTTCTTATGGCGCGACCGATGGAAGGAAGAGGCCAACATCCCAATTTGGGTTTAATCTTGCAGAGTTTGTTATTTGTAGCGCCATCCCAGCGACTCGGCCACCAGGAGCGAAAAAACCTACGGAAGCCAGGGATATAATCGGAAAAGGGGAGGGACATGCGTGAAACCTGTAGTCGGCACGCGGAACGGGCAGCTCGATCGGAAGCCTCATTTCCAGCCACGTTAACATGTGCAGGGACCCAGCAATATATATAATATATATATATATATATATATATATATATATATATATAGAGAGAGAGAGAGAGAGAGAGAGAGAGAGAGAGAGAGAGATTCTACACAAATAATAAATAGTGGGCCATATAATGTAAAGATGATTTGATATTCGCTCAGGAACATATACATATATGAATTCCAGGAGATACATAGTCATCCTTAAGAACCATCTTCATTCATTGTTCCAGCTAGTAAAACTCCTTTTTAACATGCAGTGTATATGTTGCAGGAAGACTGTGCAGCCTGTCACACATAACAATACACTATTCAGTGTAAGGGAACAAAAGGGTAGAAATTCTAATTCCTTAGTCTTTGAGACCCACAAATGTGAATCGTAAGCGCTTCTCGGAGCATCTTGATGGACAATTGTGGCAAACAAGGCCTTCCTTCACACCTGTATCAAATCTAAAGGAAATATTGACTGGACTTTGGCAAAATTTGGACCAAAGTATCATTGAAAAACTTATCCAATCAATCTCACAATGTTTCCAAGTCCTTCATGAAGAAATGAAGGAAAAGATACAGGATAATGCGTAACCATGTGTTTATTTTTTATCATATCGATAAGTTCTGAGTGCTAATTTTATCTACATATAAATGTAACGCACAGACCTAATGTGCATGCAACAAGGAACCCTTCCGGGATATTAAATCCACTATAGTCTGAATGAGTAATGCTAAATGAGAAATAATGAAGTCCCCAAAATATAGCTTCCTTTACCAGTTGTCTGATAAGCAGATAGGACCCAGCTTTGGGACAGAGTCTAGTATTTAAAGCTAACCTAGACAACTACATTCATAACCTCAATATACGCAAGAACTAGTTGCAATTGTGTCGACTTCAATTCACATCAAAGAAAAAGTGTACCTATTTTTTTTAGTCAAAACCATAGTGCCTAATACAGTGTAGTAATGTGCGCGGGCATCATCTGAATGAATTTGTCTATGTGTTCCTGATGCATTACAGCCCTTGACTCTTTTAACAGTTGTAGCTAAGATTCCTTTGAGGTAGTTTTATTTGGGCGCTTTCTTACCGCACGATCAAGAACATGGGTTCACATCACGCGATCGAAGACTCTCGATGCCCTGCCTGTCGTGCCACGTTTGCGTTGTCCATGCAGTATGGGCTGGAGCGTCTTTTCCCACAAAAATGCTTCTTTGTGGAGACAACTTTTCACCGGCATAAATGCAGAGAAGACCCTTCTATCCCGCCTTCCATGAAAACGCAAAAATTGCATAGATTGCACTTCCTCAACGACGCAGATTTACAGTTACCATGGAAACCAGTATATGTATATATTTTGAAAGAAATCCTTTAATTGGAAGCGTATTATTATTGCAACCATCCAATGCTGTTTAATTTAAAAATCAATAACCGTCATTTTGACGATGCCAAATTTCTGCGTGACGAATTTCACGGCAACATATCTTCATAACGTGCAAAACTCTCGCGTTGAATCCTTCGAGACAAATATTCGTGGCAGTGAATCTTCGGGCAGGAATTTACACGCAATGAATATGTGCCTGGTGAATTCTCTTAACCACGATATGTATATATATGGATGATGATGCTCATGTTTGTCTGTTCTATATTCGTTTATACACGCCCAAACGACTTTGGCAATCCGCACCAAATTTAGTATACACACTAAGGGAAACCAAGGAAGGTTTTAGTTACACACCCGCCCCTCCCAATCCACATTTAGGTTGTGTTTCGGACGGCTTTGCTTGCGCAAGGCCCAGCGGGCGGGCGTTCTAGTATATATATATATATATATATGAAAAGAAGGATCAACACAACGGCAAACATTTTCATTTATTTGTACATCAGACGTTTCGACAAATCTTTTGTCATCATCAGTGAGTTAAGTCTTAAAACCTTAAAACAAAATTGAAAAGTGAAAGTTACATCAATACAATATTAAGACCATTAAAATTAAAACCTTAAAGCAAAATGAAAATTGCATCAATACAAAATTAAAACATTTAAATTTCATCACTATAAAAACTAAAATTAAATTAAATTTCATCACTATAAAAACTAAAATTAAATTACCTCAATAGGTAAATACACAATGTTTACATCCACCTCCATACTTGGCAAAGTCTAAGAGACCACTAGGTGGTCAGGGGATTAGAAAGGCTTGTCAGTCCGTACCAACCGTCCCCTCAGTAGCCCTCCACAATCCGCAATTAGAAACCACAGTAATGAAAACGACCATCCCCTTCACAAAACTCAGTTTGAAATTTTAACTAGATCCAATAACCTTACAGAACTCCGAATTTTAGAATCTTTGTACATCTATAGAAACAACCCTCCCTTAATAATAATAGCTCATCCTACAAATTAAGACTCTTTTGACAACCAACCGTGTTTCACAGATATACCCTTTCTAATCCCCTGACCACCTAGTGGTCTCTTAGACTTTGCCAAGTATGGAGGTGGATGTAAACATTGTGTATTTACCTATTGAGGTAATTTAATTTTAGTTTTTATAGTGATGAAATTTAATTTAATTTTAGTTTTTATAGTGATGAAATTTAAATGTTTTAATTTTGTATTGATGCAATTTTCATTTTGCTTTAAGGTTTTAATTTTAATGGTCTTAATATTGTATTGATGTAACTTTCACTTTTCAATTTTGTTTTAAGGTTTTAAGACTTAACTCACTGATGATGACAAAAGATTTGTCGAAACGTCTGATGTACAAATAAATGAAAATGTTTGCCGTTGTGTTGATCCTTCTTTTCATCTGTAAGCTCCGGTTCCCTAAGGAGAAGTCAATAGCTTTGATATATATATATATATATATATATGGTATGTGTGTGCTTTTCGTATATAGGGACCTACACATTAAAAATTAAAAAATTAAAAAATTTTGGTATGTTATGCCAAAAAAACACCAACTTTTTTTTCGCACTAAATATTAAGTTTGACATTAATAACGAAGCTTTAAAAATAATTATAAATTAAAAAATAAAATAAATGCTAATTTATAATTCTTGCGCATTTGCCAAATAATATTTTCGTTCAAAATGTCTTTTTTTCTTCTTTTTTTTACAACCTCTTTCCGGAAGAGAATCCTTGAAAAAAAAAGGTACAAATAGATGATTTTTGAGCAGAAATATCAGCTATAAAAAGGGTCGAATAATATTATCGGTCTTAAATCTCAGAAGAATTTGCAAAACATTTTGACAAACCATTTTAATCTTATTTACGCTGGATGAACCCCAAGGAGGGCGTTATCCTAACAAATTCTAAACATCAATCAAATGGTATGTGATTTCATGGGCATTGTCTAATATCGATATAGGTTTAATTAAATATTTATCATATTCTAATTCTTTCTATGTAATCCATAAGAGTAAAAAGTGTTATTCACAATTTATTGCTAATTAGTTATCACTTATTTAGATATATATATAATAATTAGATAGATATATAATAACAATAATAATAATAATAATAATAATAATAATAATAATAATTATAACAATAGGCTAACTGTCGTGTATTCGTTTAAATGTATTATTATTATTATTATTATTATTATTATTATTATTATTATTATTAAATAAATGAATTATTAAATAAATGAAGTCATTGAATTTGATTACATCACTCTATAAACTGTCCGTTGCGTGTACCTTAGATCCGAGAGGAAAAAAGGACTAAACGTATTGTGGGTATAAAGTATGTAAAAGTACACTCCGAAGACCGAAGGTACACTCAGAGTACACTCAAAGGTTTTCTGTAATCCCTGGAAGTGTAGTCTTTGTACTTTTTACTAAGTTTCTAAGTTTCAGAGGACATCGCCTGTCAAGAAGATAATCGTTTCAGTACTCTCTATCTAATATATATATATATATATATATATACACCCTTAAATACTTTATACTCGTAGTTTACAAAATATGTTTAATCTTCATTTACGTTCGGATCTGAGATACACAGAGCGGTTAGTTTTTAAGAATTCACTGATTGATTTTCACTTATAATTGTAACATTGAATTTTGCATTTCGAATGTAAATTTTCCCCAACATTATGAAATTTACAAACTTACTTTTTAGCCAATATTTAAAAATACAACCCCAGCAATTATACTGAACTTTGTGTTGCAGCAATTAATTAATAACTTGTATCTATTTTTTTTAAATATGTTACCCTCTGAAAGTTCTTTAATTTTTTTTAAAATTGAATGTCAGATTTTTATATTTATTTATTTTACTTTGCTTCTACTGAGTAATTTGTCACCACACTCTATTTTGTCCTTTTTAAATTGTATGACTTTGTTTCTAGTGTTTTGATATCTGTACTAACTGATTTCTGTTTTTCGCTCATTTCTTGGCACTGATTATGGCACCCGGTCGCCGAAAAAGTAAACAGTCTTCTACGGGCTTGTCCCTCCTTGTATGACTACCTTTCCCGCTTCATAAACCTTTCAGCAACTACTATCAACGAAAATATTGGGCGGATATGAAAAGTGAAAGAGATGGACACCAAGAAAATGAAAGAAACGCATGAGAGATGATTTGCCTGGAAGAATGGAGGCTGAAGGAGAGGAAGGAGAGAATCCTGGAATTCTGGAATTCTGAGAGGAGACTCGAAAAGAGGGCAAACTCCAATCTGGATTCAGTTTTGCCGTAACTTCCATTCGAGACACATGTTGGCGGTCCGTCTGCCTCTGTGGTTCAGTTTGATCTCTGTCTCAATTTAGTTCCCCTGAAAATGAATTTTTTCACGTTTGAAGTGTGTCGTTAAACAAACAATGAGTCGTTTGTTTCCATAATATATAGACAAAGTTTCTATAACCTCAGTATTAATTGATATTGTAGCCTCAAACACGTTATTGATGAAGGAGAATATATTGGAAAATATTTGATGATCTAGTTTAGTCTGATTTTTGTTTGTCTAGGATTAGCACAAAATACTATTTGTTATGGGGATTTCCCATTTATATTCCAAAGGCTTCACCACAGAAACAGTTCTCTGTAACTAGTTATAATATCAATTTTTTAAGGAGAATATATGTAAATTAGGACTTTTTTTGAAGAGTAAAACAATTTAAATATGTCGGTTGTTTGTAAATATATTTATATAAGTGAACGTAAAGGCTTCAGAGGACCTCATCACAGGAAAAAGAAAATTGCATTTCAGTAAATTAATTTAAGTAATCAATGTAAATAAAGGATCAAAATGTATCTTATAGTTTGTGTGAAAAAAAATTTCTTTCTCAAGTTGTCAGTGCAGCTTCCACTTCACCTTTTCCTTTCGTCTTTGCTCCTCTCCTCACTAACCTCAGCATCCTCGGAGCACTTCTCAAAAACGCCGGTGGTCGACACCAAATATGGTCAGTTACGGGGCATTTACCAGTCTGTACCGGGGGTTGGAGTTGGTGTAGCTACTTATTTGGGTGTTCCTTACGCTACTCCGCCCGTGGGCGCCAACCGCTTCAGCCCCACTCGAACCCTGTCGCAGTGGGTGGGTATCCATGAGGCTTCCTCCTTCGGCCCCGCATGTCCGCAACGACTTCCCGACATCCGCAACGAAACTGCGGCACTTGCGGTCATGTCTCGCGCAAAATTCGAGGAGCTGAAAAGAGTGATTCCAATACTTACTCACCAAAGCGAAGATTGTCTTTATCTGAATGTTTACGTTCCTCAGCCAGGTAAGAAGAAGAAGAAGAAGCAGAAATATCTGAAGGAGGAAGATACGAATACAGTTATCATTTGCCTTACCTTAAACATTGCCGTTCTAGCTTTTAATCCAATACTGTGCTTTTAATACCTCCTTAACGAAAATATTTTTTTACAATTCTTAATTAAAAAACATTTTCGAATGATTTATAAATAAAAGCTTAATTAAACTTTTCTAATCAACTCATTGGGATATTTTCAAACTTTTATTAAAACTTTGAAGCGATAAATTACAACATTAAAGTCTCAAATTTAAAAACTGCTCGAGGCACTTAAGAATTGAGTATTTTCCAAATGTTCTTTAATTTCTGTTGTATGTTGTAAGACAGTGATCACCTTACAGATGTCCTTCTAAGTACGGATAAAACCTTCAGAGCCGAAAGAATCGGGTTTAGAACTGAAGGAAGCCAAAGAAAGGCAAATTAGAATTAGGCTTCCATATATTCTAGTTAATATGAAGATTCAAGCCGGCAACCCATCTTTCGTTAAATAGTTTGAGCGTCGGAGAACAGGCAAAAATTAAGTAAATTTATCAGCTGCTAACTTCGTGCCCTAATTTATTATTGGAATTTTAAATTGCTCAACAAACTATCAACAACATTCCTAAAATGAAATTGATGAGATAAAATTTTAATGTAAAGCATAAAACAACAAAATATATATATATATACAGGGTGTCCCATAAGTCAGGTCTCGTCGGAAAATTTATTTTAAATTAAATTTACAAAAATAATACATCAGAACTAAAACAAATGTTGAAATTGATGTCTTGTTTTGGCACCTTTTTTTTTTTTTGTTGCGGGTAGAATAACACGCAATGGCTAATATGGCAGTGAGTCTAACTCGCTTCCATATTAACCGTTGCGTGTTATTCTACCTGCAACAAATAAAGGTCTCAAAACAAGACATCAATTTGAACATTTGTTTTAGTTTTGATGTATTACTTTTGTAAATCTAATTTAAAATAAATTTTCCGACGAGACCGGACTTATGAGATACCATATATATATATATATATATATATATATATATATAAGCAAACAACCACAAGGAAAAGGAAACACAAAGTCCGAGCGCTTTCGTGATATATTCACATTGATAATGTGAATATATCACGAAAGCGCTCGGACTTTGTGTTTCCTTTTCCTTGTGGTTGTTTGCTTATTAATAAGGTCACGTGTTATTTTGTGATTTTAGTGCATATATATATATATATGGATTTAACATGTGGCATGTTACAAACAGCTTTTATTCAGAAAAAGGAACAAACATAAGATGAAACAAGTATGCCAGTGTAAGGGAGTATTATACTAAAGAAATTGCTAAATTAATATCATCAAGCTAATTTGCATATTTAATAACGAGTCTGAGCGTGTTTTTGCCACACTTTCGTAATGGCTTAAATAAATTATGTTAAAATTAAATAAAGTTCGGAGATAACAAATTTTTTAAAATATAGAAGAGTAAATTTTAAGAATTTGACGTATAAAATAGTATTATAAATAAAATCCTTGAAATATGCTTCAAACATTTACACGTTTTAATTTTGGCTTCCGAATTTATAGCACTTCAAGGAATCTTTTTCACGAACAAGTTCTAACCAATTTAGATAAGCTAAGCTCTATATATATATATATATATATATATATATAATATATATATATATGAAAATTATTTCACGAAAGTGACACGTGAAAAGTATTTATGATGAATATATATATATACAGGGTGTTTCAGGTCGACCCTGGAAATATGGAAATTGGCGAAATTGGCGGAATTTGTAGTTTGTGTTTGGTATTTGGTATTTGAAGTTTGTCATAGTAATTCCGCCAATTTCCATATTTCTATGGTTTACCTGAAACACCCTGTATATCAGTGGCGTGTATTCAGGATAAGCTGGGTAAGCGCCGCCTACCCTAATAAATATTTTATTAAAGATATTAAAGACGGTACCGTATAGTTATGAACTTTATCGTTAGCTACTGTAATTACTATAATTATATAATATGTAGATATAGCGCGTGTGCTCATACGCAATACCGCTTACCTTGTAGACGTACCCACCGCACGCCACTGCTATATATATATATATATATATATATATATATATATATATATCGAAAAGTCGACTGCTATTTGGATTATATTCAAAGAGTCTTCGATGGCTGAAGAAAAAAGCAGTTAAATGGCTTTTAGTTTCAGTCACAACTCTGTTAGATGGTTGGTTGGTCCACTTCCACTCAACCATCCTTACTTGTTCCGCTCATTGAAATGAAGCGTATAACGTATTTGAAAACTGAGTTCGAGCCAAAGAAATGCTGTACAGCGAAATCGTCACTGTTCCCCGTCTCTATTTCTTAGTAGGTTAGGATACTGTATAAGGAAAATAGTGTGGCTTTTTTCCGTTGTTTCCCTTAGCGGCAGACATTCACTCTCAAGTGTTTGTGAATCAGGAAAGAAAAGTATTTTTGGTGCAAATATTTTTAATGAATATGAAAATTTTGATTTTGTTCATTTGTGAAGCATTACATAAGTAAAGTGTTCTCTCCCTCAGCGAAGAGATAAACTATGCCAGTAGTTCTCATACTGTAAGTACAAAATAATTTACTTCTCACTCGTTAATTTTTAAGAGTTTTGGGAATACTTAGTGCAAGATTCGCTGGATGTAATGCTAAGACCACCTGAGTGAGTGGCTCTAAAAGTCTTCCTCGGTGAGCCTAGCTTAGATTCATTGAGAAAATGTGTGTTCCGTTTAAGGAAGAACGAAAAAGCAAAATGTCACGTGAAGAAGGAACGGCTTCATAAAGATGTACTAAATCGTACTTCATAATACTGACTCACTCTTCAATGACGTAATATATATATATATATATATATTACCACTGGAGTCGTTATTAGGAAACCGCATTCTTAGGAGGAATACGAAAACTAACGTAAGAGTTTGAAATATTTATTCTTAACGTTTTGACCCATCACAGGGATCATCTTCAGTGAAAACCTAAAATAAATATAAAAAAAAAATATGACAAAAGTAAATCAATTGGAAAAGGACAAAAATGAATTAAGCAAAAAATATTAAGACGAAAACTGAAAAAATGTAATTAAATTGATGAATTTAAGCATAAATTAATTTAAAATTACGTTGTTCGAAGGACTTATTCAATACATCTGTAAAAGTCTATTCATTTTATTTTTTATGTGTCTAAGAAAGAGAATTTTAATAATAATATATATATATATATATATATATATATACACACACCCACACACATATATATATATATATACACACATCATTAGAAACAGGTTTTTTTGTCCTTTCTTAATTGACTTTCCTACGTCATATTTTATTATTTTACTTTGTTTAAGTTTTTGCTGAACTTGATCCTTGCGATGAGTCAAAAGGTTTATAATAAATTTTCGGGACTTACCTTTTTCTTCGCATTTTCCATATATATATATATATATAAGCAAACAACCACAGGGAAAAGGAAACACAAAGTCCGAGCGCTTTCGTGATATATTCACATTATCAAGGAGGAACAGAAAATTTTCTGTTCCTCCTTGATAATGTGAATATATCACGAAAGCGCTCGGACTTTGTGTTTCCTTTTCCCTGTGGTTGTTTGCTTATTAATAAGGTCACGTGTTATTTTGTGATTTTAGTGCATATATATATATATATATATATTTATATACAACACCGCACGCCACTGATATATATATATATATATATATATATATATATTATATATATATATATATAATATATATATATATATATATATATATATATTATACAAGCATCATAACTTTATATTAGTTTTCGATTACTGTAGTTATATACTGACTTTTGTAATGTGACCTTTAACTGGGTAGGCGGCGCATGCCCCGCTTACCCTGACTGCACACCACTGATATATATATATATATATATATATATATATATATATATATATATACTTTGTAAACTTGGTTTTGCTTCCGCCCAAATTATTCATTCTGACGAAGGTTAAGTTTTTTTCCTCCGCCTTATTCATCCAGTTTAATATGGAATCCGAACCACGATCCACCACGGGTGGTCAGAAATTACAAAGTTCTCGCCCGGACTCGATCTCATGACCTCCCTATCAGCAGCCTAGCGTCTTAATCAGCTTTGCCACTCATGAAAAACAAAATTTTGAAGAGACGTTTGAATTTTTTTTTCTAGATGGATTAAAATTTTGAAGGTACTGCTAATCCTCTACTTTGTGATTATTTTCATTAGAACTTTAAATTAAAATAAAAAAAAGGCTGTAATACACATTTATACTAATTGTTTTTGTCAAACGATTTTTCAAGATTTAGTAAAATTTTTCAAGGAGTGACAACGCTGGTCTTAACCACTAGGCTTCCAACGTTACCCATTTATCCACCAACCAATTTTAATGTATGGCACGATTAACAGTTGAATAAGCTGCGAACTCAGGGCCGGTGGGTTCGTAGTCAGCGATGCTAAGAACTACAATACCAAAGCATATATATATATATATATACACACTGTATATATTTCATTATCTGGGATATAAAAATGGCTGCTAAATTATTCACCAAAAATTTAGTGATGCTCATGCGGAAACACACACACACACACACACACACACACACACACACACACGCATATATATATATATATATATATATATATATATATATATGAGCATGACTATAAATTTTAGTGAATAATTTAGCAGCCATTTTTATATCCCATATAATGAAATACTCGTTCAGTTTTCCGTAGACTTAAACTGATTATAATATGATTTATAGCTGCAAAGATGGACGACTTCGCCTTTTCGTTTAATAATAATAATAATAATAATAATAATAATACTTACCTCCTAAAAGGAAAAAAGAATATTTATTCGAAATGTCAAAAAAATGACTCCTTTCTGATAAGAGCCGTCGTGTATATGACGAAACATCAAGACTTCTCTTAAATATTTGAACTCCTTTTTACGGGGTTTGTTTCTCGTGCTGTTTTTCTTACGACGTCGTGTTAGCAAGTTTATCAGATACTGTAATGTAATTAGTCTAAGTCGTGTTTAACGTCATTTTTTAGATGCAGAAAGCTTGTGGAATCCTTGTTTCCACAAAATCTTCATGCCAAATAGAAAGAACGTTATAATACACTAGTTTCAATATATAGATGCAGGAGGAGGCCATGCATTTGAAATGAGACCAGATGCAGTCATTCTGCTCCTAAAACAATCGAAGAGAGTGTTAAATACAACTTTACTCGGCCATACATTACGAACATCTTCGTTTTTACTGCTACGAACTTCATGTTTAGATTGTAAATGAAGCTTTTCACCACCTAAATTTATGATAGCAGTATTACAAAAGTATTTGGGGGGGGGGAATAATTGGAAAGTACGGTAAATAGACAAAACTGATGTACTTTCCAATTCATTTCGAGCGCTTTGACGTAAATTCTCTCTCTTCATAAACTAAAAAGTAAAATATTCTTTTAGTATTAATATGCGCGTAATATATTCTTCAAGAGAAAATTCAAGAGAAATTCTAATTTTCCTTTGATAGAGAAATTTCGTATATTGGTACGAACTTTCATCTAGAAATATTAAATTTGGTTAAAGCAAATATGACCTAATTGAAAGAAAACAGCAATTAAGGTAAACTAATATAATCCACGTTAATTAAAGGTAAATATTATTCAGAAACTGTTTGGAAATTTTATAATTTTGGCCATATTATTGTGTAAAGCAAAATTAAGAAAGTAGAAAATATGATATATATATATATATATATATATATATATATTATTTTACCTGCTAAACTTTGTAAATGTTTCGTGCTTTGGTCTCTTCACACGAAGGGCATTCGTGGCCCCACCTCTAGGCCTGGCCTGATTAAGGAGCGGGTTGCTTTCTTGAGATCTCCATCGCACACCCGGCTCATCTGGTACCGTCCTGAGTCAGGCATCTATCTTCTTTGAAAGTTTTCAACTTAGACCCCTGAGGTCCTATGAAAGCTGATTAAAACGTCTTCGACCACTGACAACCAGACTATTTTCCTTCAGTGTTGAGGGTGTCCCTTGTCGGGTCTTTAGTTTGGGAACACTACACCTTCTACCTTTCCTATTTTCCTGTTTTGTTTGGGTGTTAATTGGGTTTAATTTGAAGTTAGGTACCAATTTTTCGATCATTTTTCCATATGTAAATTATGGTGTATTTCTCTTTCCTTTCCAGCGAATACAGATTTAATTTATGTAGTCTTTTCCAGTAGTTGAGTTTTTTGCAGCTATCAATCTTAGCTGTGAAATTCCTCTGGACTTTTTCTAGCTTATTAATCTCTTCTTTTTTTATGGGGATGTCAAGACTGAGCAGTATTCAAGTTTTGGTATGATCAGTGTTTTCAGGAAGGGAATCATTGCCTTCTTATCTTTTTTTTAAGGTTCTCAGTAGATGTCCTGTTACTCTTTTTGCTTTGTTTACCTCTATCAGATTCTGTGTTTCAAATTTTGCATCATTGGTCATTGTTACCCCTAAATCTTTTGTTTTAATGTTTCTCTGAATTTCCTGTCTACCTGCGCTATAGTATGCTGCCTGTTTAAGTTCTTTATCTTCCATATCCAAGAGCTAAAATTTCTCGTTGTTAAAATTCATGTTATTTTCTGCTGACCATTTGTATACTGTGTGTGCGTCTGTAGGGCTTTCACCTCTTCTGTATTGCCGATTTTTCTGCTGATCTTTGTATTGTCAGCAAAGGATGTTACTATACTGTTGTAGTCTACTTCATTGTCTCTGTCTTTCAGCATGATAACGAATAAGAGTAGGGTAATACTGTTCCTTGTGGAACTGAGCTGCGTATTCCTATGATCCTCGAAGAAAGCTCCGTTTCCGGCTACCTGTTTTGGCATTTTCTTGCTTGGTAATGGATCGGCTCGGAGGTTCTCAGCTGTATCGACTGTATTTGCTGAATGAGGCTTATTAACCGTACTGTGTCTGCGATATCGAGAAAATTTGCTCCTTGGTTTGATTTCATAAGTTTCTTGCCGTTTTTCCTATTGTCCCTTGAGTTTGTTAGGGGTGGGGATGATCATAGCATTATAATAATAATCGCCCTCTTTGTGTGTCGGTATTCCGACATATGTCATATTTGTATCTACTTCACTTTCCTTCGTCTCCTTTCCTGTTTCTTTCTGCTTATCATAATTGAGGGGTCCCGCGTCTTAAAGTACCTAAGCGCCAAAATTAAAATTCGTCAGAAATCGCCTCCAAAGTTCATCAATCTTCTGGCAGTAGTATCTCTGTTATTGAGCTAGAACGTTCATTTTTGGCTAAATTTGAGTTCTAAGTATGCTAATGAAGATGTTGATGAGTTTTTTGGAATAGATTTTCATATTTTATATTATATATATATATATATATATATATATTTTTAATTTTTTGATTTTCTTATTATGCCGAACTTAACTTTGGGTGAACTTTTGGCTGGCGATAAAGGTGAAAAAAGTAGTTCACCTCATAAGGTTTTCAACCATACTTCTAGTGTCGTAAGGTCATTATAACCCAAACCACGCAATAGAAGAAGGGTGAAAATAGTGATATCCATCAAAAACACGTTTTCGACTGTCGTGGCGCTTAGGTACCTTAAGACGCTCGACTCCTCATATATATTCCCTTCTTTCGCTGCTTCCTCAGTACCTCTTTCTATTTTATAAACCGTAAACGAATTTATTCCGGTTATGCATTTTTTACAGAAATATTTTACTCCATTGTTGTTTGGCATTTGCTATAAGAGTGATGTCTTCATCTTTCCAATTCAGACAGTTAAAATCAAAGCGAAATTGACAAAGATCACATCTAATTGGCCTTCATTTATCGGTTGCATTATTGCAAACCTTGCAAACTGTAGAAATAAGGTGCTCATTTGTATCCTATTCATATATTATATAAAGATTGGTGAGCAAAAACTTTGTTCAAGAAGGAGAGGGTGAGGTGAGGGGTTTTGACTGTATGGGTGAGTGAGGGAGATTGGTCTCCTTTACTTCGTGAGATGGAGTATATCACGCGTTGTGTATGTCCACTAATTGGTGCTCGTATGGGATATCGGCCAATGGCTATAGGAATATTAGAGAAAAACAAAGTGCCTTGTTTTAATCGTATGCATGGACACCTAATTTTTTTTTCAGCTGAAACTAATCAAGTAAGAATAATTTGCTTTGTTTTACTTTTTATGGTATATGTCGTACTTTCGCAACTTAAGAAAATAATTCTTTGTATGCACTAGATATTGACAGGTACTGACACTTGTCAAATGATAATTTACTGCTGATTTTCACTATTAATTATTTTTTATATCGACTTCGATCGAAATACGTGTTACCGTTACACAGGGCGGAACAAATATATAAATATATATATAATTTTATTACCAGCAAGGTAAACTCATTTTCATAATACAAATAACAATATAAAAACTAAAAACAAAACTGAAAATTAATAGCATCGATGTTAAGTGAAGCTACAGATACATTTTCATGCTATGGTATTCACCTTTTAAAAGACGTAGGACAGGACTAATAGATAGCCTGGATAATTGTATTATCTGAGTGCTGGATTCTTTGCATTCTACAGTACTGAACACCTCTAGTTATCACCGACTCAAGACATTGATTGGGTTGTTTAATATTCTTTGCAACATTTAAGGTCATATGACGGAAGGAACCTACAGCTTTACGTGGTATCCGAACCACAGGTCGCTACATAATCTGGATCCAGAGGACGGTCTCCCATCCAACTACTCTCCAGACCCAGTGTCGCTTAACTTTGTTGATCGAAGGGACGAAGGGAAGCGGTGCAGAGAAATTGTATGACGTAGCACTTCTAAAGTAGAGGTTCCCAACTGATCGATCATCAAGAATTTTTGTGTCGATCTCAAGACAGAAATGGAGTTTCTCCAAAAATTGCAATAAAAATGGAAAATAATCATAAAAAAGATGTCAACAGAAATGCACGCGACGATTGATAAGACATAACTATCAATTTTAAAAATCACTGTACTGTACTTAGAATACACACTCTTTATGAAAAGTTTGCAATTTTGTCTTTTCTGACACAGTGAGGAAAAATAAATCACTTGACTTGACCTTAACCCCCAATTAATTGCCAATAATACTTATAAATTCAGTCACACAAACAATATTTGAAATCATTTAGATTATTGACAAAGAAATAATTTTTTAGAATGAAATTGATGCTGTGACACATTAGATGTTGTCTACATCAAAATGTTTTATACGTTTTGGTCAGTTTGTGATTGGATGAAATTGAATCATCGCATCGGTTTTTATAATTATATAATAATAGTAATAATAATAATAACAATAATAATAATAATAATAAACCTACTTATTCCGGAGTTATCGCTCAAAGAGAGATTTCCTTAATCATCAGAAAGCATATTTTCAAAAATGAAATATTTTAATGCATATTAAATATTTCACTCTAATAAACAAATCGTTTAATTAGTATTTCGTTTATATAAGCTAAATATATAATAAATAAAGAAATAAATATGTATTTTTAAAGTAAATACACATATAAACTTGCATTATAAATGCCTGAAAATCTTATTCATACTTTAATCGAAATGGCTGTATATAAATTAGTTATTGTTAATCAAAGAAAACTATATTGTATCTGAAAAGAATTTTAATATTTTCCTTTTAATTTCTTCATAAAAAGTAATTAAAGACGCTTTTCTTTTTATGCTATTTTGTTTTTTTTTTTTATTTTTACTCTAGTAATATATATTGTAAATGTACGTATTGTACAGAAAGTCGATCAACTGATTGGTAATCACGTGACCTCACTGGAATTAAAAAAAATTCTGTGTGAAAATGTGGTATATTCAGTATCTATTGTCGCTTTTTAGAGTATCTGTTAGCTGCAGGGCAGCTAATCTTTCTCTCTATTAACGATTACACTTTATTTTAATCCATTCTATGATACTGACTGCATATTTAATTTGTATAGATCAGACTTCTGAATCAATTTCCTTGTATTTACATTAATTTATTTGTTCGAAATGATTCCCACCAATCTCAAAATATGTTTGTAAACGAAAAAGCAGGTTTCTTTGAATGTTCCTCAACATATTTGGCCTGATGGAGACATAAATAAATAGACATTGCTTATGTTCCTATGATGCGTGACTTTATGGACACTCTGTATATCAAATAAGAATCATTATTTTTTCAGTGCAATTTAGTGTAGTAGAAATACTGACGTGAGACATAATTGCAATTGTAAGATATGGAAGTGGAAAGAGGTGGGGATGGGAAGGATGGAAGGTAGTTGAGTACTGGCAGGATTAGGTAGATCACTCTTCCTAGCCAAAGTTTAAGAATACCTCAGTTCCCCAAAAAGGTTGGACACCCCTGTAATCAAAAGGATCTGTCAAAAGGCAAAGTTAGGATTCTAGTAGAGCTGCTACCCATGAATATTATTGCAGAAAGTATGAAAAGATTAGTTATAGCTTCACTTGTACAAAATCTGAAGTTCCTTATTGTCATGTTTGCTTTAGCACAAAATCTACAATGTTGTTTTCTTATGTCTGAGTCATCATTTAAGATGCTGGTGATAATGTGACCCAAATATTTAAAATCTTTTACTTGCTGTATTGGTTCATCTCTCATTCTGGAAATAATACAACATTACCCTTTTGAGATTTTGCAAAGATAATGCATAACTTAGCTTCACTAACATTAAAATTAGTAGTATCATAGTTCTATGAATATAATTTACAAAATTTTAAGATATTTCTGACGTTTAACCAAAAGGCTTATTAAACCGTATCATCACCATAAACTAAGATATTTATCCCTATAGTATCTAAACAGCATCATAATTTGACCTCTTTATATGAAGTGCTGTAATTAAACCATCAATTTACACACTAAAGAAAGACAAGAGAGCGCGAGACTTGTCCAACTCCGCATGAGAATCCCAAACACTTCGAATAAATAAGGCCTGCTCCGTTTAATTGTGAAATTTGGTGAGTATACCGAAATTTCACTATATTTAATACTTACAATGGAACATTCCTCTCAACTAATTTCTCAATAAAAAATTGTAATTCCTCCTTATATGCCTTGCTTATATCTATGAAACAACTGTAGGTAGTTGAATTTACTGTCCGTATATTATACTGTATATTATATACAACTTCTTTCCCCACATAAATACACAAATTTGTTGAGTGGGATCTTTTGGATATATATAATATATATATATATATAGTACACCCTGACGCATTTTAGATTGGAATAAAAATGGTAAGGGAAGGAAGAAATATGGCTATTCAAAATTTGTAAGAAGCGATTGTGTGGAGTTCAGAGAGATAAAGAAACGTGGACGAACGCTACACAAATCTCGTCTAACAGTAAAAGGGGGACTTTTTCTGACCTTAAATATGGTCGATGTAGAAAATGGTCAGAGAAGTTTATAACCAAACAATGTAAAGTAGTTACAATATTTACTGTAACTTGGTATCGCAGGGTACAAATATTTGTTACTGCAGTACTTACTAAATTTGATTTTGAGAGTAAACGGGAACTGGAGTCTATAATCCTCAGCCCTTCACACGAATTAAATCCGAGTTTACTGGTAGAACGTAAGCTTTACTAGAGAGAATCGGGTCATATGGAAAGAAGTATAGCATAAATTAGCAATAAAGGACTGAATTGGTTCGCATAACGGTATATTCACTTTCCAGTTCCATCCCACCAATATGAAGTTGAAAATTTTTTAAAGGCAATAGACCTCATAGGGGTCATAGGGAGATGTAATTATGAAAATTCAGGAAGAACCTTAAGGTGACACATAAAAGAAAGCTTTTAGATGGCCATACGTACATTGATGGAGCAGCAACAAGGGCTGACTGGATAAAAGCGGAAAACGATATAGACAGAGCAGAAACGTACTTTTGGAATGATAGCTGAAATTCAACCTTTTAAAAGTCTGAATATCTGCGAAGTCATATATATATAAATATATATATATTAATATATATATATATATATATATATATTATATATATATATTATATATATATTATATATATATATTCTGTCAAATTGTGGCCACGTCGAAACAATACTTCCCGTTAGATTACGAGGTCCAGCGACGTTTGGTCTCATGAGTAGATTGATGGATGACCGTCCTCTGCTTTTAGATATAGCGACCCATGGTTCGGATTCCATATAAAGATGTAGGTCCTCTCCATCACATGAATTTTGCTGTTACAAGGGAAGTTAAACATCCCCCCAAATATCATATATATACACACAGTATATATATATATATATATATATATATATATATATATATATCGTAAAGAAAGACGCTTTGTATAGGAGATGTTCCGCGCAAGATGAGAGCGAAAGAACGAAACAAATAAAAAATTAGGTAACCACCCGGGAATCGAACCCGGGATCTTCCGATTGCCGGTCAGATATGATAACCATTACACCACGGGCCTCACTCAAACAAATGTCGTAATTCCTCTACATACGCGCAGAAACCATTGCTCCAAAGGGGCACCTTCCGCATGCCGTAACATTATATACATTATAACTGCAAACACGCAGTATAATTAACGTAAAGAACGACGCTTTGTATAGGAGAATGTTCCGCGCAAGATGAGAGCGAAAGAACGAAACAAATGAAAAATTATACTGTGTGTTTGCAGTTATAATGTATATAATGTTACGGCATGCGGAAGGTGCCCCTTTGGGGCATTGGTTTCTGCGCGTATGTAGAGGAATTACGACATTTGTTTGAGTGAGGCCCGTGGTGTAATGGTTATCATATCTGACCGGCAATCGGAAGATCCCGGGTTCGATTCCCGGGTGGTTACCTCATTTTTTCATTTGTTTCGTTCTTTCGCTCTCATCTTGCGCGGAACATTCTCCTATACAAAGCGTCGTTCTTTACGTTAATTATACTGCGTGTTTGCAGTTATAATGTATATATATATATATATACACACACACTTCAAATAAACAAAAACGGTTGATGAAATTTCTCCATTGTGAAGAAAAATCTGAGGGAAATTTGTATTTCAAAAAAGCGGTTGTAGCTAATGGAATGACTTTCGATTGAGTGATGGAAAACGGCTCTCTATATAGGATATGTGAAGTAGAACTTACAGATATGAATAAGACGGTGTTTAAAGTAAATAAAATGCTTAAAGGAATTTAATGATAATTAAGTAGACTCGTTATCTTATATAAAAGACTCCTTCCTCTAAATAACGTGAAGGAAGGTTTCCAATATCGTAAGTCCGGTAATGAGTCAATCGACAGGTCTTTGAACATTTGTACCACCCTCGTGATTAACACCATAACACTGAAATTCGAACATGATCATTTAACTTCATCAAGAAGTTTCAATCTCTGATTAAGATTAATGATCATGAAAGCAGTTTTATTTGATTGGTTCAGCCTACGGATCATTATTGGGTTGATCAATCAATTTAAAGTGAAACTTGGCGTGCTCCTTCGTAGGAATTTTGAAATATCTTTCGATTCGTTTATTGCATAATATCTACAGATTTTGTATTACACCCATTTTCCAAATATTGCTTTAGAAATGAAGAAATTTGTAAATTTTCGGATCTTTGATGGATTTGAAGGCTATTTCGTTTCGATGACTGTACAGTCCTGATTAAAGAAAATGAGAAAAGGTGTTTTCAGTTATGATACGTCCTCGTATTTGATCAATAATCTGCTTTGTTTGTTTGCCCTTTCGTCTCAATTTGCTAAACTAAATAATAAAACATATTATAATTTACATTATTTTGCCTATTAATTATGAATATTATATCTGAAAAATGTATGCGAACTATAAAGAAATAAACTCTTACTCTTTTATCTACTGTCTCTGTTAAACTAATGGAATTAATACATACTAAATTTTATTTTAATTCATCAAAATACCTAATCAAAATAATTAAAACATACGTATTAATACGTACTTTTTCTGATTAGATAAGTAAAATCATCATATTATATATATATATATATATATATATATAGTACTGTATATGTGAAGGAATTAAATGAGCATACAAAAATAAATACACATCCAGAAGATATAATAAAGATGTAAACATATGTTAATACATTTTCCTCTATGCACTCCATTTCCTTCACGAATGGCTTGGAGACGCGATCACGATTCATATCTGTGCTTCTCAAAGTCCAAGGAATTAGAATTTCTACTCTTTTATTCCTTTACACTGAATAGTGTATTGTTAGGTATAGCAGGATGCAGAAGTCTTTCTACAACATGTTCAGTAGATGTTAAACAGGTGTTTCACTTGATAGAGTTTATAAGGATAGATAGTTTTTAAGGATGATATGTATTTCCTGGAATTCATATTATACGTCCCTGAGCGAATACCAAGTTATCTTTACATCATGTTTCAATACCTTTTATGCGCTTATATATATATATATATATATATATATATATATTATATATATATATGATGAATAAAACCACGAAGGAAAGGAAACACAGAATGGTGCTCAAGCGCTTTAGTCTAATGACATCCTCAGGAACACTGAAGTACATAAAGAATTACAGCCTATATATAGGTTACAGAAAAAAAAAATGTACTTAAACTTTTGGATATTAATGTAGTATTTTCATATAACAATATTGTGAAAAAGATCATAGTAAAAAATAGCCCTACCAATAATTCAGGCATTATCTATAAAATTGGTTGTAAACAATGTGATTCCTTTTACATAGGTCAGACGGGAAAGGATTTGCACACACGTATAAAACAGCATCAATATTCCGTTAGAACAGGACAGTCGTCCAGTGCCTTTTTTGTCCATTTGTCAGAGTTATCCCACTGTATTGATTGGAAAATGCTTCAGTTTTATTTCACTCTAGCAACATTGTTAATAGAAATATTCTTGAGTCTGCCATTATCCAACTTACAAATAACTTCAACATAAGCAAAGGTCTTTTTCAACTCGATCCTTTTGTTTTGAATTCCTTCAGAACAGATTTAGATAAGAAGGGTAGAACGCTAAATCTTTGGTAAACTTGTATGCTAATCTAATAACTTTTATTTTTCAATTTATTTTTATATACATCGAACCTTAAACGGGTAGAGTGCTAAAACCCGGGCAGATTTCCAGTATAAATTTGTATTTTTTTTTTTTTTTTTTACATTGGTTGGAAACAATTCATTTGATCTTGTGGTAAAAATCGGTAGTTTTTTTTTTTTTATTTATAACTGGTTGGAAACAATTTATTTGATCTTGTGCTAAAAATCGATAGTTTTTCCTTACAAATTTGTATGCTCCTCCCACAATCCTTTAATTTTTAATTTTAATTTTTCCGTTTATTGTATATATATATATATATATATATATTTTCTGTAACCTATATATAGGCTGTACTTCTTTATGTACTTCAGTGTTCCTGAGGATGACATTAGACGAAAGCGCTTGAGCACCATTCTGTGTTTCCTTTCCTTCGTGGTTTTATTCATCATAAATATTTTTCACGTGTGACTTTCGTGAATAATTTTATATATATATATATATATATATATATATATATGAAAATGAAAATGAAAAGGTTTATTGGCAGCCTATAGTCCATATGACAAATATTATTAAAACAATGACAGTTCATATATTAAGAATAGAAATATATACAACTGATTAGAAATAATACTGTAATGTCGAAGTTAAGTTGAGCAACAGACAGACGTTTTCGTACCAAGAATTCCAAGGCTTAGAGGATAAATGGCAGGACTCATGGATAGCTTGGATAATCGGGTTGGTTGATTTTTTAATTCTTTGCATTAGACTGTACTGAGCACGTCTTGTTACCTCCGGGAAGCTCGGAACATTGCTGGTAGCAAACATTTGTGAAGCTGAGCATCTCGGGGGTAATTTATGTAAGAGTCTAAAAGACCTTTTGTACAGCAAATTTAGGGTTCTGCCAGAACCTTTTTCATAATTCACCCAGAGTTGCTGTCCGTATATATTACTGCAGAAAGTACGAAATAGAGTGTCTTTAGCTTCACTTGGACAGAACCGAAAGTTCCTTATAGTCATATTCGCTTTAGCACAAAGGCTTCGAGATTGTTTTCTTATATCCGAGTCATCACTCAAGGAACTGGTAATAGTTTGACCCAAATACTTAAACTCTTGTACTTCCTCAATTACTTCACCATTCATTTTAAACCTTATATCAGCTGGCTGATTACAGCTTTTAGGATGAAATTGCATGACCTTAGTTTCTGTAACATTAAAAAGAATATCATGTTTCTGCGAATACACTTCGCAGACTTTTAGTAGCCGATCCAGACCTTTAACAGAGGGACTTATTAACACCATATCATCGGCATAAACTAAGTTATTTATCCTTGTGTTATCTATACAACATCCCACTGTTGCCTCTTTAAGTGAAGCAATTAAACCGTCAATATACACATTAAACAGCATAGGGAAGAGCAAGGAGTCTTGTCTCAACCCGCAAGAGGAGCCAAAACATTCGGATAGTACATTGCCCCACCTAACGGTAAAAGATTGGTGGGAATACCAAAATTTCAATACGGTTAATATGTACATGGGAACCTTCCTGTCTTCTAGTTTTTCAAATAAAATATTGTGGTTCACCATATCATATGCCTTACTTATATCTAGGAAACAGCTATAAATAGTTGAATTACTGTCAATGTATTTAGATATTGTTTCTTTAAGTACATAGATACACAAGTCAGTTGAGTGGGACCTTTTAAAACCAGACTGAGTAGATGTCCATAAGAAATCATTTAATCGGAGTAACAAGAATTTTTCTAGTAGTTTCGAGAAGCAGGAAACGACAGCAATAGACCTGTAATTATTGCTGGACAGAATGTCTCCGTACTTATTTTTGACCAGGGGCAAGATATATACCCTCATGAACTCTGCAGGGATATAGCTATGAGTAAGCATGGCTGATAGGAGCAATGATATATGCAGACATACTACGTCATTGGCATATATATATATATTAGGGGTCCCAATTTTCTTTCTTAAGACGACCTGACCACTCGTGTCATGCCCGGATGTGGTTTGGGCTAAAGCATTGGCTGTGTGATTTTCAACTCGATCAGATGATATTTAGAGGTCCCGACGTTTGATGACTTTTTTTGGTTTTCAGAATTGATCATTATGGCGTTGACAAGATCAAACATCAAGTTGTGGCTTCTTGAGAGGTCTCCGATAGCAGAGCTGGCTAAATCTCGATTACCAAGTAATATGGACGTGTTGCTCCTTTTCTTTTACCATCACCGCGACCAAAAGAAGACAGATTCCAACAGTGTCAAGGCTGTAATATCGGCTATATTAGAAATCTGGGCTAGAGCCAACTCGAATCTGGCCACAACCTCCGTTCATGCCTCGACTAAACTGAAAGCTTTGGTTCAGAGGTATCGAAATTTGCATAAAAACAAGAACAAGACTGGAATGACTTACAATATGCAGCGGGATGTATTCTTGGCTGATATGGAGGATATTTTTGATGTCGCCCGCTCAGACGTTCTGGATCGGGGAGATATCCCTCTTGAAGACAAGGAATTCTCATTTCCCAAGGGCAGATCGACATACGAGTTACATGGGAGGTGAAGATAGAAAATATAATGCAGCCACAATGAAAAGACAGGAAAGGGAAAGAGCTCTTGAGCGGGCACACCGGCGTCAAACGGAGGAGGCTCTAGCTGTAGGAGTCACAGAAGAGGCTACCGACAGCAGTTTCTAGCACATCGTCAGCTGACAGTGGAAACGAAGCCGTCATGTGGACTTAAATCTTCGAAAGCTCCCAAACATGACAGACTAAAGAAAGTGAGTGATCTTGACCTGGCAGCAACTTGGGATCGCGAGGGCCTTTCTGTTCGACAGGCAACATCAGCGTTTGCTGCGACTGCAAAATCCCTAGCTCTCGGTCCTGACAGTGTTCCATCAAAGAGCACGGTTCACCGCTTCCGACAAAAGGCCCGTACAATGATAGGGACCAAAGTTATTGGCCACCTCGAGCAGCTTCCACCTCGACTGCAGATCCACTGGGACACAAAGATACTCACTGACATCGAACAGGAGGGTAAGTCAGTCGATCGGATTGCTGTTGTGGTGACTGGGGATGGTGTGGAAGAGCTATTAGGAGCACCGAAAATAATAGACGGCACAGGACAGCAAATGGCAAGCGCAGTCCATCAAGCGCTCACCCTAGTCGGAATTGAGGACAAGATCATAGGCATGGTGTTTGACACGACGGCATCAAACACAGGGATAGTGCAAGGTGCGTGTGCGCGTTTGGAAGCGGCATTGGGAAGATCTCTTTTATGGTTTGCTTGCCGTCATCACGTTCACGAAGTGATTCTCAAGGATGTCTTCGTCGTGTGCCTAGGAACACCACCAAGTCCTCAAATCCCACTTTTCAGGAGATTCAAGGAGGCCTGGCCATCAATGAACCACTGTCAGTTGGATGCATTTGACAAGGACGAGGTGGCTAAAGCCTTCATAAATGACAATGCTTGCCTTTCACAAATGCGACTTGAGGTAATAGACTATCTCCGCGATGCCCTAAGAAGTGGTAATCATCCTCGAGAGGATTATGAAGAACTTCTTCGACTGAGCCTCTTGTACCTCGGAGACGACGTAGGACGTTACAAGCTTCGGCCTCCAGGGGCTTACCATCAGCCAGATGGATGGCCAAAGGTATTTACTGCCTGAAAATAGCATTACTGCAGTCCCAGTTCTCCGAACTTCGTCTCCAAGAACTGCAAGGGGTTCGCCGTATGGCTCTCTTCGTGTGAGCCTTGTATACGTGCGTCACTGGCACGAGGCTCCCATCGCCATCAAATCTCCCAAAAATGACGTTAGGCTGTGCAATCTTCTTGTAGGTTACCCTGACAAGGACGTTGGAAACACAGCTTACCGGGCTGTGCTCCGTCATCTGTGGTATATCTCGGAGGACCTAATCTGTCTTGCACTGTTTGATGACAGAGTTGACGACAATGAAAAGCGTAACATGACGGCTAACCTGAAAAAGCGCCCTGGGCAAGGATTCAAACGGGTCCAAGGCAAGGGACTGCAAGTGGACGGCCGTTTAAGTCCGTGGGTGACGAGTCGATCCACCACACTCTTCCAGTTTCTCCAAGTTGAGCCACGTTCTTCACCAAAGACCCTGAAACATGGCCTACTGACGAAAACTACCGTCTGGCAAAGAGCCGAGCTGCAGAACTGATGGTGGTCAATGATGCAGCAGAGCGAGGCATCGCCCTCATTGAGAAATACACAAGCAAACCTCTGTGCCGTGATGAAGAAGACCTCCAGTTGCTCCTTCGAACTGTCCACTCACACCGACGGAATGTGAGCCGGAAGGGAACAAAAACGGATCTCATGAAACACGTGTTTAGTTAAAATGCATAAATGTGATGCTTTGAAATTGTTGTTTGTGTGTTAAGATTAAAATACATGTTTATTTTGTATAATCATCTTTGTGATGGAACTTTTGAGAGAAATATTTCAGTTAAGAGGAGAAATAAAGTGTTAAAGTTCGGGACCTTTAAATTTCCTTCGATCTCTCGGAAATTTTACAGGAAGACTTCTAATGGGAAACATCAAAAGAGCGCAACACGAGCGGATTTGTATCCCGAAAACAAATTTGGCCCCCTATGAGTTTGGGACACCCTAATATATATATATATAAATAACCTTTGGTTAGCTTCCGCCCGAATTGTTCATTCTGACGAAGGTCAAGCTTTTCACTCCACCTTAGACCTACAGTTTAACGTGGAATCCGAACCACGCCCCATCAGCAGCACAGCCTCTTAACCACTAGGACACCTACGTTACCCATTTATCTACCAACCACTTTCTTTGTTGTGTGGAAAGATGAACAGCTGGGTTTTGCTGCGCGCCGGCTGCCTTCGGGTCTCGAACGCGGGGCCGATGGATTCTTAGTCAGCGACGCTAACCACTACACCATTGAGGTGCATTGTACTTAATGATATATATATATATATATATATATACACACACTGTGTGTGTGTGTGTGTGTGTGTGTGCTTGTGTGTGTGTGTGTGTATACATATATATATACACACACACACACACACACACACACACACGTGGATTGTATATGCTCTTATTGCTGTCGTTATTTGGCTATTATTAATATCTGTGTCATTCAGGCAGGTGTGGAAATTGTTTTATCATGTGAGAAATTCTTTCATGAAATTAAAATTACTAAAAATTCGAGCACGTTATTAAAGTGGCCTTTTCCATATTTAAGAAGAAAATCCTAATAATATTAATTTTCCTAAATGTGTTAAGAGATGCCTTGAAGATACTGAAGATATTCACTTTTATCCAGCTCGAGGTAAATACATTTAAATACACTTGAAATACGTTTATAAATAAGGTAAAACTCCATCCTTATTGCAAACTAAGGACGGATAATAATAATAACTAATAATATCTAATAATAATAACAGTAGTATATGATAATATCTGCGTAACTCGTATCACTTATTTGTAAAATTAGTTTATTATATTTTATATGAACGACACTATTTATAATAAAGTTGTTAAATGAATATGAAATGCATTACTATAAGCGAAGTGAAGACACTAAGAGCGGGGGTTCGAACCGCGATAATGCCGGCAATAATAATACAGGAGTTAGAGCAGTGGACCCCATTTTGTTGTTTTGAGCGCTGTGCCACTTTCCTGAATTTTATTTATTATAGAATACAGTAGAACTAAATGTTTATGGGTTAGGGCTGTGATCAATGTATTAGTAAAAAATAGTATTAGTATTTTAGTATTAGTGTTTATACATGTGAGAATTGTAATACCAACGTTACATCTTCGCAGTAAACATTCCTGTTACTTTGCCTCGTTATTATGACACTAAACAAACACTTTGATTATACCATACTTTGGCACACTTTTAGTTCGCTTTATCACATGCGTAATTAAAAAAAAAGGCATTTTATCAATTTATTTACTTAAATTCAACTTAACCTAATGCATTTATCTTATTCTTAGCGATAATCTTATTGATTTTAAAAAACTTGATATAAGCTTATATATATATATATTATGCTTTCATATTTGCTGATGTGAGTGACTGTTATTTTCACAGTTACTTTCCGGTCTAATTTGGCTTTCATTAACGCATCAATGAACTTTTCGAATAAAATGTTGAAACTAATTATGAAAGATGAACATTTCAGATAAATTAAAAGAGATTCCTCTTAAGTTACATAGAAATAAAAACATAATTATGACATTTCAAAATTTCTCCTTTCGTTACATATATATATATATATATATATATATATATATATATATATATATATATACAGGGTGTCTCAGAAGTTGCGCACCATAGGCTAACTTGAAACCTTGTAAATTTGGTGCGCGACTTTTGAGACATCCTATATATATATATATAGGATTACACATTTCTGTGCTTGGTTTTAGATGAAGAATACATAAATCTGTAATATGAAACTTGAGAAAGGTTTAAAGTAAGGTGAAAATTCAATTAGAGTTTCAACGGTGAACATGCAATTCGTGTTTGCACTGTGTGTTCTTCTTAAACCGCGAAATATATTGATTACACTAGGCAACAAAGATTTTGTTACAGAAGACCAAATAGGTGCTCCTAGCTAATTTCGGTATGCTGATTTCAAATCTATAATTAGATTTTTTCTATCACGTCTAGATTTTGTGTAAAATGCAAATCACTTTTAGTAAAATTTTCTACCACGTCCAGATTTTGGTTTTAATCGGCTTAATGCCAGTAATATGAAACTTGCTTTTCAAAGTTAAAGCAATTTTTTTTGCCAACTATATACAAATTCGAACAATTTTGATAAATAAAATTTATCCCGAGTTGGAAACACTGAGTCAAGATCATAGTAACGGGCAACGGCCCAACGGTCAGTCGCTACGTGACAGTCAAGCAGAACGGTTGTTGAAGCTCTCTGCTGATGAGCAAGTGACAGGTTGTGGTGACTTGTGTGTTTTTATAGCATTTGTTTTGTACTACGGTGTGTATTTCTTTTTATTTTGCACATCGTAATAATTACTTTCTACGTTTTTTCAGATATTGTATGGTAATTCAAAATGGCATCAAATAGACGTGCTTGTGTAAATCACCCAGACAACTTCTGCTTTGTCTGTGGACAATATACACCTAAGCCACAACGTAGAAACATAACAACAAAGATTAAACTTGCCTACAAGTGTTATTTTGACTAAGTTAGGAGACCAACAGAGGGACTGGGCACCACATATTTGCTGTGCACAGTGCAATGCAATGTTAATAGCTTGGATGAATGGTAAAAGAAAAGCTATGCCGTTCTCAGTCCCCATGGTTTGGCGTGAGCCGAAAAATCACTTCAATGATTGTTATTTTTGTTTGACAAAGATTGCTGGTTTCACAAAGAAAAACAAATCAAAGATCACGTACCCAAACTGCGAATCAGCAATGAAACCAGTACCACATGATGAAACAAATCCACCACCAGTTCCACCAGCAACGATAACAGACAGCAGTTCATCTGAAGATTCTGCTAGTGATATAGAAACAGGGAAAGATGGCATATATGTTCCAGATGCAAATATTTCCCCACATTTGTTAAGTCAAGCGGAGTTAAATGACTTAGTGCGCGATTTGGAATTACCAAAAGAAAAGGCAGAGTTGCTTGGTTCAAGACTTCAAGAATTTAATCTTCTCCAACCAAACACCAAAGTTTCCCATTTCCGCCATCGCCATTTGCAGTTTTCATCATTTTACTTACAGGAAGAAAATGTTTGTTTCTGCCACGATATCAGTGGTCTGATGCAAGGGATTGGCTGTCGCTATGATCCAAAAGAATGGAGACTGTTCATTGACTCTAGTAAAGCTAGCCTTAAAGCTGTATTACTGCACAACGGCAATGAAAAACCTTCAATACCTGTAGCACATGCCACTGGCCTTAATGAGACTTATGAATCGATGAATCTGCTGCTAAGACTCATCAAATATAAGGACCACACATGGAATATTTGTGGCGACCTTAAAGTTGTATCATTACTTCTTGGGTTACAGTTGGGCTACACAAAGCATATGTGCTTTTTGTGTCTATGGAACAGCAGAGATGACAAGAACCACTACAAAAAACATGATTGGCCATCTAGAACTGAACATGTTGTTGGTAAATACAATGTGAAACACCCAGCACTTATTGACCCTCAGAAAGTACATCTTCCACCACTTCACATTAAACTTGGCCTTATGAAAAATTTCGTGAAGGGTATGGATCATCAAGGTAGTGGTTTCCAATATTTAAAGGATAAATTCAAAGGAATATTGACAGATGCTAAGCTAGAAGCTGGAGTTTTCACTGGACCACAGATCCGCAGTGTCATCCACGACTCATCGTTTCCATCTAACCTAAATGAGAATGAACTAGGAGCATGGACATCTTTCGTTGAAGTTGTCAAAAATTTTCTTGGAAACCACAAAGCTGAAAACCACCGTAAACTCGTAGAAAACATGCTTAAATCTTATGAAATAATGGGATGCAGAATGTCTTTGAAAATTCATTTTTTACATTCTCATCTTGACTTCTTCCCGGCCAACCTTGGGGCTGTAAGTGACGAGCATGGTGAGCGCTTCCACCAACAGATCTCAGTTATGGAAAACAGATACCAAGGTAATTTCAACCCAAATATGATGGGAGATTATTGTTGGTTCCTGCAGAAGGAGAGCTCGTCATCCTACAAGCGACAAAGGAAGAGGACACACCAAAGTTTCACTTAAGAACAGGAATTTGCCTTTCAGTAGTAACAACAAAATACTAACGCGCTTTGGATGGATGGTTGGGCGCAGGGGTGGTAACTCCGCCAGCGGAATTCCGCTGTCTGTCTTAAGCCAGAATAAAGGAGGAAAGACATCCCTGTTCACTAATTATTTAAGTATGCTTAACATAAAACGTGGCACGGAAAAGTAGCTTAGACGGCTTTCGTAATAGAAGCGGGTGAGAAAAAAAATGAAAAATAGGGGTTTTCGGTTACACAAAATCTGGACGTGATAGAGAAATTTTGATATCAGATCTGAAATCAGCATCAGCGCTTTAGTAGGAATCAGTAGTTCACGTGTCTGTAACAAAAAAAAGTTGAAATTTGTTGCCTAGTGTTATATAATCGTAACTCCATTTTTTTTTTTTAAGAATAAAATCTAACGAATCTGTTACGTATTTCAGAGTGATAAAATTTTTCTTTTGTACCTCCCGCGGATGAATTCATTAATTAAGTCTTTTTAGAATATATATATTGAAAAACTCTCGTTTTATTCAGGTTTGACAAAAGTTGAAAATCATTTACTGAATTTTTATTCATATATTTTCCGACATTAATTAATTTTTATAAGTATTTTTATTTTAATCATACGCAACGATCATCCGATTCGTTTTAACTGAATACGTTTTATTACGCTTACTGCTCATACAATGTAATTTTGTATTACGATGCAATGCATTGCAGAGACCCTCCTGACAATTTCTCCATACGAGGAAAAGCCTGTTACGCTAAGTATTAGCCCGAACGAAAAGTAGGGAAGTACTTGGATGGGATTAGGCGAAAGCAGAACCGGGCAAAGTGATGTCATACGTATATAATTACTGCATTATATTTCTGGCGCAACGCGAATGTTTCAACATTGAATTTATACCGCAGGAAAACGAGGCTCCCGGTTTCTTGCGCTTATTTTTCCTGCCTTTATAATAGCAAGTTTCGATCAAAACAAAGGATATCGCTCAAACTTAAAAATGATGAGAAAAAAAGAAAAAGTGAGCAAGATTAATTTTTGAGGAAAACTTTTATGTAAGGCCCGTTGGACGCTTTTGGTCAATCGTAAATCAATCAGTCAATCGCATCTCATTCGATTTGCTTCTTTCATCAAAATTAACGCTCTAAAAAATTTCTAATGCACACACACACACACACACACACACACACACATTATTATATATATATATATGTGTATATATATATATATGTAATATGTAGGGTGTGTGTGTGTATGTGTGTGTGTGTGTGTGTGTGTGTAACTCAATTAACGTTCATAAGAAAATTGAAACCACTTAATAAATTTTGTTGCACGAGAAAGGATATTTTTCTCTTTAAAGGGACTGTTTTAATCTGCAGAAAGCACTTAAATGACGAGACGAAACAAGTGCAAACTGTTTACAGCAAAGTGATTACTTTCCTCTTCACAGCATCCCTATTGTCACTCGTGGCCAAAAGTGAGAATTACAGATTTGAGAAAACTATTTCTCCGTTTGGGAAAAAACATAATGAGGGTGGCGGGGCTGTGACAGAAATGGAGTCCCGAAGGGGGATATTCCACGAGAAACCTAAGATTGGGGAATACTGGAATGGGAATAGAAATAAACATACTTGAGGAAAGACTCATTTGAAATTCCCGCTTTGTTTTATATTATTCTTCAAGGAAGAACGAAATGTGAAATGCGGAAGTGAGGAGAAACTGTCAAAATTAATTGATAACGAAAACTAGAATTAAAATTTATCTCAGATTTTAAACATTTACATTGGAATGACGGAAAAATATTCAGATTACAAATACTGAGTATATGGTTAAACCTGATTATCTCTATAGATTTCAGTAACCTAAAATTTTCATCAGATACTGAAGCTATGAGTGTAAATTCAGAAGGAATGAAATGATCGTTCAGCGAAGCTGGTTCGGTGTTGGTTAAAACAGAGATGTAGTTGTTGGGTGATTGAATTCCTGTGATCCGCCTGTGACATAAAAATTTACATAAGCAATGAGTGAGCGAACACGTAAAAGTACTCTGGAGGTTATGTTGTAACAGAATGGGTTATAGGTGGTTGTGGACCAAATTAATCTTTAATATTGGTGGTCTTTATGCATCAATTATGAATCACTACATTGTCAAAAATGTTAGAAGATGAAAAGAGGAAAAGCATTAAATTTGGTGGTTTCGGAGTTGCTAAATTTCACAGTGAGCGCTTTGCATAAAGGACAGGGGATGTAACGGAACATGGTCAAACAGCGTAAACACTGTTTTCGCTTCAACGAACTTTTTTCGGGGTTCTTGATAGTGTGATTAGTAACTCGCTGATTTCGAAACCACACTTCGAAACCAAAGTACCATTAGCTCCGAGTTTCACACTTATTCCCTTTTCTATTTGCATTTTATTTTAGTGCAGTTATTGCGCTTAAAATGCACTCATTGGTATAAGTTATTTATTACCGTAAGTGAGAGTAAAACTTTTGTGTCTCAGGTTGAAGATGACATTTATCTACAAATTAACTGAAAAGTTGGAGCCCAAGCCTATGAAGAGAGACTTTTTAAAGAGGCAATGATATTGATTTTTTTTCTTTTTGGAGACCAAAGTTCTCGAGAGTTCACTTCATTTTGAATTTATGAAATGCATTCCTATAAGTTGAAGGTAAGACAAAGTTTTGGGTAAATATCGTACGAATTACCATCCGAACTTTATAAGCCTCTTTAGTGTCTGCAACGCAGACTAACAAACAGAACACACGCAAAAAGGATGTAATAATCATGGTGTTATTTTTCCTAATTCTTGAACTCAACAAATATAAAGCTAGAAACCCGCTAGAAACCCGCTACATCCCCACTCTCCGCGGCTCCCTAGTAAAACCAGAGTATTGTGGCCCTCGACAAGGGACTCATCCTGAATTTGCATTTTCCCACGCGAGACATGCATTTCAGTTTGTTGCCAAAATTGGCCGCGCCTTATTGACAAGACTCTCTGAATACACTATCAAAACAGGCACTGACAAAAACTTCTTATTCATATGTGGATTGCAACCACCGTGTACAGATCTTCCAACTTACTGTACAGTACTTTCCCAACGCGTTGTTGAATATGCTCTTTTCAGAGATTTACACAACAGAGTCACTCGTTTTGTGTACTTCAGACATTCCCAAAAATATTAAACTTAACACGAGCAAATAAGTCATTATTAATCAGTTTAAGTGGTTTTCCATTGTTGAATTTTGTTGTAGTTATTTTATTAGGTTTCCTTTTGTGTTTTCAACTTTAATTAACCTGATAGTTCTATTTCTTTTTTATAATTATTATTATTATTATTATTATTATTATTAGTAGTAGTAGTAGTAGTAGTAGTAGTATCATTCTTTTATTTATCTATTGTTTATTTTGCTATTATTTTTAGTCCCTTTTTATGATTTTTATTACAAATTTGGCGTATGTAACTTTCTCGAAACAGATTTTGCACTTCACTTAAACAATATTTTCGAAAGAAAAGTGAAACACAAAAAGCGTTAAATAGGATACCTAATAATTAAATTTAATTAAATTTAAAAACTGAAAATTAAAACTTGGGGTCTAAACTCATTTTATCCTCACTTCTTAAACACTTTCAAGGCCACATATGGATCTTTTCCGTTCTATGGCCGCTATTAAAAGAAAATAAAGTCTACATCATTCTACTTCTCTTCACCTTTTTATTACTATTCTCTACATTTTAATTTGGAGAAACGTTTATTTATTAAGATTCGGTGAAAATGAAGTTGAAATTGAATCACAACACAATTGTGGATTGTAATTGTTACTTGAGAGAGGTTAGCTTATATTACATTATCAACTAACCTAACCTAACCTACCTTAACCTAATCCTAACCTAACCTAAGACACAAAGACACAAAGGGAAGAGACAAAGGGAAAGACTTATTCAACGGAATATTACATGACATTTCTAATTAAAAAAAAAATCCAAACCATAAAACTGGTAAATAGGCAAAATTTTTGATTTTCTTAATAAAAATTATTTTCTCCAACTTAAAAAATACTGAATTGTACTCAGAGGTACTCAGTTAATGAACAGGCAGACGCATATTAAATTTGGTTGGAGGCCACAGAACGGAAAAGACCCTTACAAATGTAATTATGTATTGCCCGCTGTTTACATCCGAGAAGTTTTATATACCGGGTGGGCTAAAAAAACTATTACCATGATTTTGAACAATATAATTTTAACTTTATCAAATGTTATTTGTACAATCAATATATGTGTCGTGTATAAAATTTCATGGTCTATCTCGTGGTGAAGTTGGATTTTGCTAACTATAACCATTATTTTGTAATTCGCTGTTATACACACACGGGTAGAAAAACTTTCTGTTTCTATACAGTTACCTAATTGAGTCCAAGATTATGCGGAATGTGCCCTCCTCCATTATCAATGCACGCTTGCAACCTTGACTTCTCCCTTATCGACGGCAATACCGCATCAAGGATTTTTTTTTCTTGGTAATAAGCAGCAGTGATTTTGGCATTTTGATCAACAAAAACAATCTCTGATTTCCCTAATTTTGAAATAAAGATGGAAACCATGACTTTTTGGCGAAAAATGCGGACATTCCCTGCAAAGTCGATCCAGACTGATATATTTTTTGTCCTGTCCTCCATAAACTCGGTCATTTTGTGTGGTTATTGTTGAAGCAACCGGAAAGGTCTTCTCGTCGCTGAACCATATTTTCGACACTTCTCTGTCTGGGAATCGATCTAACAGAGCACGACATTTTTCAACTCTTGCTTGCTTATTTGATGCAAAGAGCTTATGAACTTCGACTCTTTTAAAACATTTAAGACCCACATCATCTTTTACTATACGACGAACACTAGAGCGAGAAATACCAGTAAATTTTGAAATTTCTCTAACGGATGCAAAAAACTTCACTTTTTTTCTACGTGAAGGTCAAAATATGAAAATAAAAACCCACTCTAATAGACAGAGTTTATTTCCACAACAGTTTCGACGCCCACTGGCATCCTCCTCGTGTTTCTGTATCCACTTGAGGAGGATGCCAGTGGGCGTCGAAACTGTTGTGGAAATAAACTCTGTCTATTAGAGTGGGTTTTTATTTTCTCTAACGGACTTGTCGGTGTTGTTGAGTCGTTCTTCTTGACTGCATATCATGGATGAAACTGTGTCAATATTTTCCTCAGTACGTGATGTTTTTGGCCTTCCACTGCCTTCTTCTTGTTTGGTTAACCCTGTGATATCGATTTTCTTTATGAAATATTGAAGTCCAGGTATCGTCCATCGTTTATTTGGAAACTCTTTCTTCATTCGTTTTGCACCCCAGTGTTTCTCCTGACGCAGGTTCAATATCAATGCTTCATCTTCGAAAGAGTATTTCATTATGTTATAACTTGTTCACCAACTATAGCAGAATGATGGTCTGAAATGAAGAAGGAGATAAATTAATTATTTTGTGTAAAAATTAGGAAAATTAATTATTTATGGAGAAACTGACTGTCATCTGAAAGTATCAGTTACTGACTTTGACCGTCTTTCAATTGAGCACCATATTCTGATACCTCCCTCTAGTTGTGAGCCTGTACCTCTACTCCTGGGGCGTTGAATCTAGATTCAAAGCCAGCGTTTGAAAGCGTAAAAGTATGGGTACAACATACGGCCTCAGCAGTAAGATCAATATCAAGGGTGAGCCACAATATTTTTTCAAAAGTTGGGTAATATTTTTTTGGCCCACCCTGTAGTTAACATGTTACATATCATGTTGCATTATGACCAACTTTACATATGACTAAACGTAAATTAAAAACACAAAATTACAATTCAGAACTTTACTTATGACCCAAGAAATACAGGGTGTCCATAAATGTTTACCCTGAAAACAGTATGCTCTCATGTTTTAATGACGAATCTTTCATCCGTTTTCTTTTTACAGGTGATCTCGTACACGCACAGAGTGTCTGTGCTGGTGTGTTTCGTCTACCGCATTCGCCGCTAGGAGCGCTGTAGTAGCTGTTCAGTTAAGATGGCGTCTGTGACAGAGAAGGCACAATGTGTTGTGTGGCTTGCAGAAACAAACTCTCCTGTCAGTGTTCAGCGAAGGTTCAGAACAAAGTATGGAAAGAATCCACCTGATGTGAAGTTAATTAAGTCGTGGATGAAAAAATTCTTGGAAACTGTTTCCGCAACTGTGTACCTGGATATGCTCACCAATTACGCCATCCCCCAGCTGCAGGACAGGCAGCCAACTGTCATCTTCCAACAAGATGGAGCACCCCCTCATTGGGCGCATGTTGTTCGTGAAACTCTCGACGCAATATTTCCAAATCAATCGATGGATTGGCAGGGACGGGCCAATCCCATGGCCCCCAAGATCACCAGACATTACCCCGCTGGATTTCTTTCTCTGGGGTCCTATTAAAGATTTGGTTTATGCAACAGTTGTTCCAGATATCAGGACATTGCGAGAACGCATTACGGATGCAATTGCAACAGTTAACCCACAAATGTTGGAAAATGTGTGGCGTGAGTGTGAATACCGTTTAGACATTTTACATGCCACTAGAGGTGCACATGTGGAAGCTTATTAAGTTCATTAACTATGTATCAAAACTTTGTATGTTTATCTACTTATGATTTAAACTGTGTTTGAATACGAGTATTTATTTAAAAGTTGTAGCATGCTTTAATCAGGGTAATCATTTATGGACACCCTATATATATTAATTACATGCAAATTTTTATTCGACTAAAAGTTAGTTTACAACGTTATACTGTAACTTTATTGTCTGCGAGAGATACGAGAGACTGCGTTGACATTCGCTATTTTACGAAGAAACCTTTAAAAATATTGAAAAAGATAAATTTAACGAAAGCACATCACACATTTCAAATTTAAGTCAAGGGAACCGCAAACATGTTTCGGTTTATTAAATCAGGCTCAAATCTGTAAGTAACCAAATCTTAGTATATATTACTTTTTCCTTAATCTGTTTGACTCTGTGAAATTTTGTGTAACACTGATAATAATTTGTAATATAACTATTTACTGTATAATGTAGGTCATAATTCAATCATGCTTTAAATAATTTCATAAACAGTAACCACCTGAGGACATATTTATGTAAACTGTGAAATGACCTGACTAAGATCATCACGCATGCGCAGACAGAGCAGATCTCAAAAATACATCCGCACATATTTTCATTCAGAGTAAAAATATAATAAAAGTTCTTCGTTCATGAAAAAAATCCTACCGTGTAATGAATACTAAAAAATACACTCTTTTAAGCGTTTTCTCTCTCTCTCTCTCTCTCTCTCTCTCTCTCTCTCTCTCTCTCTCTCTCTCTCTTATTATTTTGGTCTTACGCCAGGCACTTGAATAGTTAAACATGTTTATAATTACGTTTAATTGCAAAACTTATGCATGAAAACGGCTTTACATTTACTTTATTTTAATTAGAATATCAGTTTTATAATATGCTAAACTACGCATATTACATTATGCAAATTATGAGACTATATAGGTTATATTTATCTAGAAGAATCCATATAGTTTTCATTATGTTAAAATTGCTACGCCTAAAGTTACGCAATTAAGAGGAAGAAAAATCAAGAAAAGTTACGAAATTGTTACGGAGCGAAATAGCGGAATAAGAGCCTTATATTTTTTAACAACAACAAATTTCGGAACAAAATAGTGGAAAACAATCTTACGTAACTTTGTTGAAAGCTGGAAAAGTTACGATAATGTTACACATTGATTTCATTGTTACATAAAAGTTACGTTAAAATGTATAATTACTTGTGTGCCACTTATATTTAAATATTTTTAGCAGCGTACAGGGGTCTTGTTAATACTTTGGCCTTCTATATTCTTCACAATGCCCCAGCGAGCTGCTGATCTCTTTCATAAGCACATGAGTAGAAAAACAATGAACATATTCGTGTGTAAAAATTTATAAAATTTTTACTTTTCATGTACTTAGTTCGTAAAATTCTTACATGTGTATATATATATATATATATATATATATATATATATATATATATATATATATATACGTATATATATATATATATATATATATAGATAGATAGATATAGATATATATAGATATATAGATATAAAACCTCGTATATAGGTTATATTTATCTAGAAAAATCCATATAATTTTTCATTATGTCAAAATTGCTACGTCTAAAGTTACACAATTAAGATTAGGAAGAAAAATCAATATATATATATATATATATATATATATATATATATATATATCACTAAGCGGCTTGCAAGCAAGGAAACTTACTTTTATTAAAAAAGAGGAGAATCAACAAAGCGCTGAACTTTGATGTCGTTTATTAGAGACGTGCCGGAAAATATTTTTCATCATCATCGTGTTGTTTCTGTCGATTATATTTGAAGATAGATAAAGTGAACAAAGAAGTGGGAGAGTTCAAAGAAGGTTCTTAGCGACTGGGCTTCGTCATTAACTTTATTTAAACAACGAATTAATGATGGAAAGTTTCTATGAGTTTATCATACAAAATTATATGAATGTTTAAATTTTGTTCTAATATATATATATATATATATATATATATATATATATATATATATATATATATATATATATATATATATATATATATATATATATATATATATATATATATATATATATATATATATATATATATATATATATATGGAGAGAGAGAGAGAGAGAGAAAGAAAGACAGACAGACAGAGAGTTTAAGATACTGATTAGAAGTTTGAGTCCAGTCTGCTTTTGACTCATAGAAATATATATATGATAATTAAAGCATAAAAGCATGGAACAAACTATCTGAATATACTGTAGATAAGTTTACATAAATTTTTTTCTGCACTTTTAAGGAAGTCGTTTTATGCCTCACAGAAATAGTTAACCTTCATTAACTCTCAAATGATGTGGAGCAGCCTGATCAAGTGTCTCTTTCAGCTAAAGTTCTAGCAAGTGTGTAAGTTTGGTAGGAGACTTTCATTTGTTACATATAGTTTGTTACTCTTACTTTCTTGTTTTAATACTTAGACTCGGCTCGTCCATGCTAAAGGATAATAAAACATCAAGTGGTTTATGGTCTTCTTATCGTTTACAAATATTGAAGGAAAATATCTGATAGTCCTCCGCACCACAAGGTGATGGAATTCAAAATATCCAAAGGAACAGATCAAGTAATATTAGTGGAGGAAAATGGCTAGAAGACTTGAAGGGCTGCTGTTTTAGGACAGCTCGAGAAATATGTGCAATCTTTCAGGAGGACCATGGAATTGCTGTAACGTGGAAATAAGTCTTCAAGAACTTAGGCTGCAACAGTTGCTATCTGGAAGCAGCATATTAGTGATGTGAATAAGATTGTTGAAAGTGAATGTGGGTTACAGCACGTTACTGATTGTGGAGAGAGAGGGGAAAATTCGGATTGTCCCACGATAGTGAGTGGTGAAACGGTAGAAGTGGTAGAGTCTTTTAAGCATTTGGGATGTCTATTGAACAAGAGAGGTACGAGTGCGGATGAAATTAAAAGTAGAGTGAATCAAGGAAGAAAGGTGTCAGGTGCGGTGAAAGCAATTGTGAGTAATCCATCGTAGACGTAACATCTAATCGAATCTCCTCTGGGATGGAGTTTCGCCCGCATGCCAGGTTCAAAGTCATTGTCGTCTGGGAACTGTTACGAGAATTTTGTTGTCTTGGTCCTCTAAAAACCAGTATATAGTGAACAAAAATACAGTATTCAGTAATAATTCAGTAATAATCCTTTGAAATAAAATTGTGTTTAAGGATAACACCGTCGTTCTCATCCTTTCACGAAATTGAAGGGTTCTCTTTTTAACCATCGAGAAGGGAGGGAGCACATACACCGCCAACCATTTTGTGGAATTGAGGAGCACGCAATTGTTCGTGAAACAAGCATCAAATGAAATCCGCCTCAAGTTGGAGGAAAGAAACTTCGTTAACTTATGTTATCGAGGCAACGAAGCGACATACTGAGTCACCATATCAACGGTTACGGAAAAGAAAGGGAAACCCCATATAAAGGGTGATCCAGAGAAATTGGACCCAAAAGAAACCCCTGTAACTCTTAAAGTATAAGTCCTTTTATAAAATCATACGCATCATTCGAAAGAGGATAGTTACAAGTTTGTACAGGATTGTATAGGTTTTGACAATACAAGACAAGATAAGATACAAAACAAAAAAAAGTGTTAGTTAAAACTAACCCTTCAAGATGACTGCATGGACTGTGGAACAGCTGCGTTTCATAACTGAGCAATATTATGAGCATGGAAGAAGTGTAGTTTCAGCTCAAAGATCTTTCAAGACAAATTTTCAGATGTCAAAATCACCTTCTAAGAAAGTAATCCGTCGGTGTCAGAAATTTTTCCCTAACTGGCAGCATTGGAAAAAGAAAACCAACTGGAAGAGTGCGCACAGCAAGGATAGACGAGATCATTAACAGAACTCATGAAATTGTACAGGATAATCCTAACATAAGCATCAGACGTGCTTCTCAGCTGTTAGGAGTTGGATATGGAACAACACACCGTATATTCAAGCAAAATGTAATGCTCTTTCCATATAAAATTCAAACAGTGCAACAACTAAACGATGGAGATTTCGCACGAAGACGACAATTCTGTCAATGGATCCAACAGAAGGTAAATGACACCACCAATTTTCTAGCAACTTTGATTATGTCAGACGAAGCCCATTTTCACTTGAATGGAACTGTAAACAAACAAAATTGTCGTTTCTGGGCAACAGAAAATCCATTGAATATTACCGAAGTTCCGTTGCATAGTCAGCGTGTAACTGTTTGGTGTGGTCTTACTGCATCTCAGATCATAGGGCCGTACTTTTTCGAGGATTCCACCGGAAACACGGTCACTGTAAATGGTGATCGCTACGAAAAAATGTTGACCGATTTCCTTATTCCTAAATTAAGAGATCTTTGTCTAGAAAACCACTGGTTCCAACAAGACGGAGCTACCTGCCATACCACGAGGAACTGCATGGCAGTTTTGCGTCAAACGTTTCCAGGCGAGTTAATCTCAAGATTTGGAGACGTTGAATGGCCCGCAAGGTCTCCGGATTTTTCTCCCTTAGATTATTATCTCTGGGGATATTTAAAGAGTAGGGTCTACAGAAATAACCCAACGACCTTGCAAGAATTGAAGGCCGCCATCGCAAATGAGATACAGGCCATACCACCGCACACTCTTGCAAAAGTGATGCAGAACTTACAAGCGAGAACACTGGAATGCTTGGCAACTAATGGAGCACATTTGAAAGGAGTCATTTTAAAAAAATAATATTTCATAATAAACTTGTAACTCTACTCTTTCGAATGATATATAGTTTTTATGAAAGGAATTAAATATTAAGAATATTTGGCTTTTTTTTATGGGTCCCATTTATCTGGATCACCCTTTATATATATATATATATATATATATAAATAATGAGTTGAACAGAATTCTGTCCTGTGTTTTCTGATATCATTAACGTTCTCGTGTACTTTATATATGAACTTTCGGTACATCTCTCTCACACACACAAATATATAAGAGGTTAATTCAATAAGTATCCGCACTTTTTATTTTCACAATTTTATTTTCACATCTCATGGATTATAAACACATCACTTCTCAACATAGTCTCCCTGTTTCTCAATACACTTAGTCCAGTGATCTACAAGCTTCCTAATGCCATCACAAAAGAATGTTTTGGCTGTGTACGTAGCCAGTCATGCACCGCCTCCTTCAGGTCATCATCGTCTTGGAATCGCTGACCTCTCAAAACGTCTTTTAGTGGTCCAAACAAGTAAAAATATGAAGGTGCCAGATCTGGACTGCAGGCTGGATGGTCGACAACTTCAAATTTAAGTTCTTGAAGGCATTTTCTAGTCTGTGCAGCGGTATGAGGGTGCGCATTGTCGTGTAACAGAATAACACCTTCCGACAATCTCCCTCTCCGTTTTGTTCGAATTGCTTGCTTTAACGCATTCCGAAGTATGTCAGAATACGATGCACTTTTTACTGTAGTTCAACGCTCAAGATAATGTTCAAGGATAGGGCCTCGTGTATCCCAAAACAGTGTTAGCATAACTTCACCTGCTGACGGCTGCGCTTTGAACTTCCTTGCAACGGGAGATGTTGGATGCTTCCATTGCATGCTCTGTCGTTTGCTTTCTGGTTCATAGTGATGGATCCAGGTTTCATCTCCAGTGATAATGCGCTCCAAAACGTTTTCACCTTCATTATGATACTGCGCCAAAAGACGCGAGCAGACGTCCATACGATTACGCTTGTGCTCTTCTGTCAACTGTTTGGGCACCCATCTTGCACAAACCTTGTGAAAGCCAAGAATGTTATGAACTATTGAATAGGCTGACCCTTGACTGATGTCTAATGAAGATGCAATTTCTTTTATTGTTAATCTTCTGTCATCGAAAATCATGGCTCTGGCTTCTTCCTGCTTGTCACAACTGGTTGATGTTGACGGTCGTCCTGATTGCTGAGCATCTGTCACACATGTCCGACCTTCCTTGAACATTTGAATCCACTCGTACACACTTCGCCGTGGTAATGCATTATTCCCATACTGAGCACATAAACGCGTGTAAATTTCAGCACCTTTCACACCTTCTGCCCACAAAAAACGAACCACGGACTCTGTTCTTCCAGAGTACAAATTGAAAGCGGCACAGCCATGCTCACTACTCGTACGATACGTGACAGCTACGAGTAGCCTAAATAAGCCTATACTGTTGCTAGCTAAATAAGCCTATAGATCTCAGTTTGGCTCGTTATTACGAGTATATATTATATATACTATATTATCACTAAAATAAAAAGTGCGGATACTTATTGAAGTACCCTCGTGTGTGTGTGTGTGTTGTGTGTGTGTGTTATATATATATATATATATATATATATATATATGAATGAACTCAGAATGGTTCCCTGAGGTTTTTTATGATACACACAGACCGTGCATGGAACAAGGAACTCTTCTAGGATAATTAAATCCACTATAGTCCGAATAAGTAATGGTAAATGACAAATACTTATTTGGACTATAGTGGATTTAATTATCCTAGAAAAGTTCTTGTTCCATGCACGGTCTGCGTGTATCATAAAAAACCTCAGGGAACCATTCTGAGTTCATTCTCATCTTAAAAAGGACATGTTATGTGCCTTGAAAAGTGGACGCTCAATTCTGCCAGTTGAGGTTTAAGTTTTGTTTTTTGGCTAAAAATATAATAGTTACCCCTTTTTTTTTTATGTATTCAATCTGACGTGAAGGCAGCGAGTCTTTTGCTTATATTGAGGTTCTAAATGTAGCTGGGCTAGGCTGCTTTAAACCCTAGATCCTGTCCCAAAGCTGGATCCTATCTGCTTTGCAGATAGCTGGTGAGGGAAGCTATATTTTTGGAACCTCTTTGCGAGTGACCCGTTGCCCACGTCGGGCCAGCATCATGAAAAAAAAAACTATAGTATTTGTCATTTACCATTACTTATTTGGACTATAGTGGATTTAATTATCCTAGAAGAGTTCCTTGTTCCATGCACGATCTGTGTATCATATATAATATATATATATATATATATATATATGTGTGTGTGTGTGTGTGTGTGTGTGTGTGCGTTCACCATCATGTGAAATAGCAGCAATATCACCAGCACGTGAAACTGTTTGTAAATGTTAAATTGGTTACGTAAGCTACAACGGACATTGGATCGTATTTCTGTAGCAAAACTGACACACTCATTTCGAACTTCGTCAGTTAGTTCTTCAACCATCCACTGTTGAGTGTTATACACCACTTACTTTAAAGGAACCACAAAAAATAGTCTCAAGAACATCTTATCCTTTTCTTGAGAAATCTCGTCACCAATTTTTTTTCCTTTTTTGCAGTTCGCTTCAAATAAATAGTGAAACATTTAAGAAAATATCATTAAGATCAGACTTCCCTTATACAGTACTTTGTGTACACACACACACACACAAACTTTTATATATATATATAGGGTGGCGCAAAAGTCAGGAACCATAGGCACATTTTATTAAATTATAATAAATGTTCGAATTGGTGGCTTTCCACTTGGAGGCACTTTCTGACGCGTTGAATGCATGATGTTTGAACATTCCTTAACACATTGGTACTGATTCTGGCACACTCAGATGTGATTTTATCCTTTAGAGAACGTATGGTTCTGGGTCGATCAGCATAAACTACCCACTTGAGATGGCCCCCCACAAGAAAAAGTCAAGAGGCGTGAAGTCTGGAGACCTAGGTGGCCATTCGACGGGCCCTCAACGTCCGATCCACTTGTTTGAGAATGTTTCATCTAAAGAGCTCCGGATGATGGTTACGAAATGTGGTGGTGCACCATCCTGCTGAAACCACATCTCCGCCCGTTCTGCCAATGGAATGTCGTCCAGTATGGGCGTTAGAAATGTTTGCAGCATACGAGTATGCAGATATGTTTCACCTGTTACATTACCGTCGAAAAAGTACAGACCAATTAACCGATCCCCCCAGAGCGCAGCCCACACCATAATTCGTCGATTGAATTGCACATGTTCTTCCTCCATCCCGTGGGGGTTCTCATTGACCCAATAGCGTGCATTACGCCTACTGACACGACTGCTGAGGTGAAATATCGCTTCGTCGCTGAACATGATCCTTCGTTGAAGCTGTCAATGTTGTAGAAACCACTGGCAGAACTGTACACGATGGTCTGTGTCGTCACGGTGCAGTTTCTGAACGAGTTGGACTAGATGATTGAGTACCGTTGGTGATGTTGCTGCATCGGTTGAACTTTTTGGCCGGCCACTACGCGGCCGATCATGAACACTTCCAGTGTACAGTTCTGCCAGTGGTTTCTACAACATTGACAGCTTCAACGAAGGATCATGTTCAGCGACGAAGCGATATTTCACCTCAGCAGTCGTGTCAGTAGGCGTAATGCACGCTATTGGGTCAATGAGAACCCCCACGGGATGGAGGAAGAACATGTGCAATTCAATCGACGAATTATGGTGTGGGCTGCGCTCTGGGGGGATCGGTTAATTGGTCTGTACTTTTTCGACGGTAATGTAACAGGTGAAACATATCTGCATACTCGTATGCTGCAAACATTTCTAACGCCCATACTGGACGACATTCCATTGGCAGAACGGGCGGAGATGTGGTTTCAGCAGGATGGTGCACCACCACATTTCGTAACCATCATCCGGAGCTCTTTAGATGAAACATTCTCAAACAAGTGGATCGGACGTTGAGGGCCCGTCGAATGGCCACCTAGGTCTCCAGACTTCACGCCTCTTGACTTTTTCTTGTGGGGGGCCATCTCAAGTGGGTAGTTTATGCTGATCGACCCAGAACCATACGTTCTCTAAAGGATAAAATCACATCTGAGTGTGCCAGAATCAGTACCAATGTGTTAAGGAATGTTCAAACATCATGCATTCAACGCGTCAGAAAGTGCCTCCAAGTGGAAAGCCACCAATGCCTGGACAACTGGCGACCTCTCAGGGGGGTTTTCATTAAAAGCAGTAGCAACTGATCGGTGTGTGTTACCACGCCTTGCACACATTAAAACTATCTCCACCCATTCATCTATTTTCAAATTCTGTGCCATAGGTTCAACAACAAATCTGAAAAGAACAAAACACATTAAAACACAAATTATTAAAATATGCCTATGGTTCCTGACTTTTACGCCACCCTGTATATATATATATATATATATATATATATACACCTCGTAACCTCGTAGCAGCTCCGTGCGTTGGTCTCTCTTCTCACGAAGGTCAAGCTGGTGGCCCCGCCTCTAGGCCTGGCTTGGTGGAGGAGCGAGTTGTTCTCGTGCACTCTCCATCACACATAGCCAGGTACATCCGGATCATCTGGTACCGTTCTGAACCAGGCATCTAGTCTTTTGTTGAGGACTTCAACTTTGACCCCTGTGACGTTCCTGAGGTCCTTTGGAAGCTGGTTAAAAAATCTTGGCCCCTGACAACCAAGCTATTTTCCTTCACTGTTGATGTTGAAGGAGTCCCTTGTTTAGGAACAGCACACATTCTGCTTTCCTATTTTTCATTGTAGTTTGGATGGTAATTGTGTTTAGTTTGAGGTTTGGTACCAGCTTTTTGATCATTTTCCATATATAAGTTATGATGTACCCTTTTTCTTCTTTCCAGCGAATACAGATTTAAATTACGTAGTCTTTCCCAGTAGTTGAGTTCTCTGCAGCCATCAATCTTGGCTGTGAAATTTCTCTGAATTTCTTCGAGTTTATTAACGTCATTTTTTTTTATATGGGGACGTTAAGACTGAGCGTATTCAAGTTTTGGTATGATCAGTGTTTTCAAAAGGGGAATCATTACTGTCTTGTCCCTTCTTTTGAACTTTCTTAGTAGTTGTCCCGCGACTCTTTTTGTTTTGTTTATCGCTATCTAGTTTTGTGTCTCGAATTTTGTCTCATCGGGTATTATAATCCCCCAAATCTATCGCTTTCGTGCTTCTCTGAATTTCCGAGCAACCTGCGGCACAATATGCTGTCTGTTTTAGTTTTTCATTTCTTCTACAGTATATCTCAAGAGCTGAAATCTCCTGGTGTTAAATGTTATGTTGTTGTCTTCTGACTATCTGTATATTCTGTTCATGTTCCTCTGTTAGGCCTCTACCTCTTTTGCATGACTGATTTTTCTGCTGATCTTTGTATCGTCTGCAAAGGATGTTACTATACTGTTGTTGGTTACTTCATTGTCTATGTGGCCAATAATGTTCGTTGTTGTACTGAGCTGCGTACTTTCGAGTCTGATGATGATATACCTTGAATTTTTATGACCTGTAGACGTTCTCTGAGGAAATTGTAGATCTATTTTCCCATTTTGCCTGTTATTCCCATATCTTTCATTTTATGTGCTATTATACCATGATCACATTTGTCGGACGCTTTAGCAAAATCCTTGTGTATGACGTCGTAGTTTTCATTTCTTTCAAGTGTGTTTAGGATATTGTTATAGTGCTCTATAAGTTATGATAAGCATGATTTTCCTGATTAGAAACCATGCTGATTCTCACTGAATCTTCCCAGTATCTCCAAGAAGTCATATATTTCCTCTCTAACTATTCTTTCAAATACTTAATATTTCTATGACATACCTAAATGAAAATAGAAATGGAAATAGAAGAGGACTAAAAATTACAGTACTGTACAAAATAAGGCATATCGTAAATTTTGCATTTTTAAATCTACTTTGCGAAATTGGAACATATTGAAACCTCCTTTTATTGTAAGCAATTTAGGAATGTCCTCTTAATGCATGATTAGCCACCCCGTGGCTCAATCGGTAACACCGTGAAGACACTGAGGTCGGTGGTTCGACCCCTGATGGTGCTTGTTAATAATAATTAATCATCCTAGAAGTTAGCTGAGTGCTGAGTTAGTTTCCAGCCCGCCACTCTGATTATTATTAATGCGTGTTTATCATACTGTCTGGATAATACCGAAAATAGCTTTATATAGTTTCATCCTAAAAGTTGTAATCAGCCAGCAGATATTAGGTTTAAAATGAATGGTGAAGTAACTGAGGAAGTACAAGAGTTTAAGTACTTGGGTTAAACTATTACCAGCTCCTTGAGTGATGACTCGGATATAAGAAAACAATCTCGAAGCCTTGGTACTAAAGCGAATATGACTATAAGGAACTTTCGGTTCTGTACAAGTGAAGCTAAAGACACTCTCTTTCGTATTTTCTGCAGTAATATATACGGACAGCAACTCTGGGTGAATTATAGAAAAGGTTCAGGCAGAACCCTAAATTTGCTGTACAACAGGTCTTTTAAACTCTTACATAAATTACCCCCGAGATGCTCAGCTTCGCAAATGTTTGCTACCCGCATTGTCCCGAGCTTCCAGAGGTAACAAGACGTGCTCAGTACAGTCTAATGCAAAAAATTAAAAAACCAACCAACCCGATTATCCAAGCTATCCATGAGTCCTGCCGTTTATCCTCTAAGTTATGGAATTCTTTGTACGAAAACGTCTGTCTGTAGCTCCACTTAACTCCGACATTACTGTATTATTTCTAATCAACTGTATATATTTCTATCCTCAGTATGTGAACTGTCATTGTATTAATAATACTTGTCATATGGACTATAGTCTGCCAATAAACCATTTAATTTTTATTTTTATTTTCATTTTCATATACACGCAGTAACAAACGTCCTTACTCGTAGGATATTTATTTTATTAAATTAAATGTTCGAACTGCATACCAGAAATTTGTTTGTACGTGTGAATTCTGGAAGGTATGTTAGATCCAACAGCGGAGAATACATTCTCATTAATTTTGACGCATTTCTCGCGAATTCTTTCCTTCAAGTGATCAGTGGTGTGTGGTTGCAATGAGTAAACCCGACTCGAGATGAAACCAAAGGAAAAAATGTAATGGCGTTAGATCAATAAAGTAAGATTCAGTGAAGTAAATATCCTATGGATATGGAATTTTGTTACTCCATATATATATGTATATATTGAGAGAGAGAGAGAGAGAGAGAGAGAGAGAGAGAGAGAGAGAGAGAGAGAGAGAGAACCCAGTTAACACATACTTAAAGTGAGTAATAAATAAAAAAAGAGACAATTCCAAAAATAAATCCCTTCAAAGCGATCTGCGCAATGAAATCTGAATTTTTTGTGCCCCTTGAACGAGATCTAAAACGAAGCTGAACACACTAAAATTTCCCTCGTTTTCAATAAGGTAATAAAAAAAAATAAAAATTACCCAGAATAAACGTAGAATTCGAAACTTCATTAACGACTTTGATGTAGATGGAAGCGTTTAATGCATATTAATCCTTTCCAATTAAAGCAGTTTAAAAAGTTTCTCAAATGAATGGCTACAATTTCCTCACATCTGCATTTCACTTTTTCCATTCGATAGTACTTCGATAGCTTCAAGCGACTCTTCTTTTCACTTTAATTACCTAATAATATATTCGTCTATCTTCTCATGCACTTCTGCTTACAAACTATAAGTTTTAACAACTAGGATATATATATATATATATATATATATATATATATATATATATAATATATATATATATATATATATATATATATATATCCACACAGGGTCATGAATAAATGTGTTTCATAAATCACAGGTTGTATTGTTGGCAAAAGTAAGAAGAAAGACCATATAAACGTAGGTCGAGAAACACATAGGTTTCAAGCTATAGAACGCGACAGAAAAATGAAACTCCTAAAGATTTTTTACATTTTATGCAAATACACAGTGTGATACATTTGTTTCATTAAAGTAAATGTTCGAAATTCTTTCCTACTTCTTGAATGCATACCTGAACACGCCGCACTAGTGATTGTCATCACGTGCTCGGGTTTCTGTAACATAAACTAGGCTTTATAACTGATCCCACACGTAATAATGAAGAGGATTTAAATCCGGTGACCGAGGTGACCACGGAATAGGACCACCGCGCCCTATTCACCTGTCAGGATACACAGCATCGAAGTATTCCCTCGTTAAACGGTGCACCATTATGCATGAACCACCTAAAAATATACCCCGCGATTTATGAAACACATTTATGCATCACCCTGTATACATATCATATTGAATATTGTATATGCGAAATATTCACTTAAAAGCGTGAAGTCTCGAACCTTGAAGATGAGTTGTTAACTACACACGAAAGCGCTCGGTTGATATTGTTTTTATCTTTTTTCTTGTTGTTTTTAATATAATGTATCATTGCATTTGGAAGACATTAATTTCGTAATAAAAAGGTATTTACTTTGATTAGTATTTAAATATAAAATACTTGCAAAGTTTGCCGATTTCCCTACTTCTCCTTACACTTCCACACGACAAATTTGAGAGGGAAATCGTAAATATGAGTTGATAAGAGGGATGAGTCGAGAGGAAGTCACCCTACAAAATGCGTGAAAGACAGAGAGAGAGAGAGAGAGAGAGAGAGAGAGAGAGAGAGAGGAGAGAGAGAGAGAGAGATAAATTTATACCAATGATTGAACTGGGAGCTGTATGGAAGGTGATGAAAAAGAATAGCATCCCTAAAATGCCTCGAGAGACTATCCCTCTGGCTAGAAATATCCCTGGACCATTATCCCAGAAAGGCATAAATGTAAAGACTGACTGAGTACAGTCCGTTATGTAACAGAGTTGTACGATTTATCTACAGTACACACAATTATACTAAAGCTGGAGATGAGAGACTTACGGGATTTGCTGTGAGAGAGACATGATGGATACAGATTTCACAAGAGCGTGTGGTAAAAACAAGTAGTGCAAAACCATTAATTTCTCTAACACGACAGAAGGGAATTCCAGTTTGAAGCACAAAGCCTCAGAAGTGCTTTAAAAGGTTTTAAATGTACTGTACACAGGCTATGGAGCGTTACAGAGAATGAACACGTTGTTCCGATCGTATATTTAGGAAACGTGTTTTTGACATCTCTCCAGTTAAGTGAAGACAGTTCGAGCAGTGCTTTATCCTTAAAGATTATTCGCTGTATAATAAATTTTTGGAAGATGTAATTTTTAAAAATTAATATTTTAAAGATCTGATGTGAATACGATTGTGTACAGGGTGTTCGAAAAGTCCCGTCACCCCCTACAAAATATACATATTGTAATACCAATTTCATTTTTGTGTGATTAATTGAATTTATATGTGATTCATTGACATTTTTTTCTTTTCCAGGTATTACTGTAGAGTTGTGTGAACAATGGCAGACCAGTCCACTTACACTCTGAAGGAAAGGATAGTGATGAGCACATAGGCTCATGAAAGGTCACATACTAGCAAAACGATACAAGATATCCAGAATGATTTCAACCCAAGATTCAATGAGGCTGCACCACCAAACAAGACGGTATTACACTGGGAGAAAAAGCTGTTTGAAACTAGTTCCATCAAGGACAGACCACGGTCGGGAAGACCAACAACGCAAGCAGAACAATGTGAAGGTGTGAGTGTATCGGTGGCTCGTTCACCGAAAAAATCACTTCGGAAACGATCACAAGGACTTGCAGTCCCCGTGTCCACAATGAGAGATCACATGACAAAAGATCTCGGCCTGAAACCATACCGCCCGGCATTTGTTAGTGAATTAAGCGATACAGACATGCAGAAACGATATGAAGCCTGTGAACGGTTTTTTACCGTTTTTCCAACAATTCCTACACGTGGAACAGTGATTCTTTCTGACGAGTGTGCAATTTACCGTAGCGCCAAAATGAGAAATGTTTACTTCTGGAGCAAACAAAATCACACTTCTTTGAGGAACTGGAACACCATCCACCGCACGTGATGATATGGGATGCAGTGTCTGCCAGGAACTTGTTCGGTCCATATTTTTTTGAGGGTTCTGTCGACCAAACTGTCTACCTCAACATGTTACGGGACTGGTTTGTGCCTGAGCTGGAACGTTTAGGGCTGCTTGGTCGGGTGTGGTTTCAACAAGACGGGGCTCTGGCTCATTTTGCCATTAATGTGAGGGAATTCCTCAACGAAGTATTCAGAGACAAATGGATCGGCCGTGGCTCGCAACATTTACCTTCCCCCTCTTCAATGGCCGCCCTGAAGTCCAGATCTGTCTTCATTTGACAATACGTTATGGGGTTTCGTCATGCAGAACGCATCCCAGGGTGCGTTGCCGCACAACAGGGGAAATGAAACACGTTGTTCGAGATGCATTGGGTGCAATCACTCCAGCAATGCTGGGTCGATTCTCACACCGCACATGGAGGCGCATATTCTTTTGTTACGAAAATGATGGTGTGCGCACTCAGATATTCTTGATTAGTAACTGTAATTAGCAACTGTATTTAGTGTAATTAAAGTAATTGCTGCTAGTGACTTGTTTCTTAAATTACACCTACCACATATGAATACAATTAATCACACAAAAATAAAATTGGTATTACAATATGTGACGGGACTTTTCGAACACCCTGTAGAAAGACGCATTTACGAGAGTGTGGAATCGGAAGTGTGGAAAACCCAGGAAACTTCACAGAACTGTTAAAAATAACCATGAAGACTAATAAATTTATAAAGAAATTTTTTTTAAGAGTAATTAAATAGATCTTGGCAACTGACTTAGAGTATTTTTTAAATCCCTTAACTGAGCTTCCATATTTTGGCAAGTGATTCAAGATACCCTTGTTCACGTACCATTAATAGAACTATAAAATATTTTATTTTTCAATATATTTACAATCATTAGTTACACTTTAAAAACTTTAATGACAAAATCTAGTTATTTTTTACCACTTTAACCTGTTAATTTGTGTTAACAACAGAATTTTGGCGTTAATTTTGGTATTAAACGCTGTAGAATAAAATGTGACGTTAAAAACATCAAGATTGAGGTCCTAACGACCCATTAATGGAAAAACCTAATGTTAAAAATGTTATAAAAACGGATTTAAACGCGTCAAAGGTTTTCGAATGCAAAATTGAATTTCCCAGACTGGAAATTCTTCTCTAACATTCGATAATCGATAAACTAATTTTAAATTATTTAATATCCCTCCATCAGCTCACAAGCTCGATTGCATATATACAACGCGCGCTTTCCCAGTCAGAAACTCTGATTGTACAATAATTGGGAACGTGCGTCTTATTAAATTAAATTTACTACTTGATTGAAATTACACCAGGATAAAAATAAATTTAGACCCCTTCAAAGTAAGCGCTGCTTACAGGCTCTGATGTAACTCTGTCTTTATTACTGTTAGGTATATAAGGAAATAGGTAGGCTCATAGGTGTGTACGATATATTGTATATACTGGTGTGTGTGTGTGTGTGTGTATATATATATATATATATATATCAGGGATGGGGAATTGAAAAAATATCCGTTCTGAAATAACGGTTCCCCTTTCGACTTCAGTTTTAGAATTGTTTTTTAGTTTCAGTTTTTTCGATATCAATTTTATATCGATATTATGGCTGCCCAAATATTTAGTTGGTTGTTAAAAATGAAATATGTGTCAGATGCAGCTAGCGTGAAAATTTTAGAGAATTCTTGTTCAGCCAGATTAAAAAAATTAGATACGTTATTTCACTACATTTTGTTGAATATTTCGGTACATTTCACCTTCAGTAATCAACTGTATCAACATATCAATTCTCTTGCAATGGGATTCCGCCTGAGTTCAACTCTGGCGAACATTTTCCTATGTCATAAAGAAAAATTTTGGTTACAGAATTGTCTTAACAACATTAGACCAAAATTCTACAAAAGATACGTAGACGATACATTTTTACTATTCACAGATCGAGACAATTCTGACCATTCTCTTAACTACTCGAAAAATCAAGATCCATAAATGCGATTTTCTCAGGAAAGAAAACCTAATTAAATTTTACTCTTTCTTGGTATTAAAATTAGCAAAAGATAAAACAAATTTCATACTTCTGTCTACAGAAAATCCGACCACGCTAGTTTAGGTACCGATTATTTCAGTAAAATATCAACCTTATGTAAAATTAATATAAAAAACTTAATTTATCGATCATTTCACTTTTGTTCAACATACATAATATCCTTCCACAATGAAATAGCTTATCTGCCAAAATATTTTATAGACAGCTCTTTCCCAAGAACATTTTTCAACAAACAGTTAAACAATTTTTAAATAATATTTATAAACCAACAAACAAAATTCTAACAGTTAATAAGGACACGAAATATTTTAACTTTCTATTCTAAGGTTATTATTTTTTATGCAGGAAGTAGGGGCCAACGGCAAATGTCCGCAAAAGCGCCCCTCCCATAGAAGAAGAAGAAAAGAGCCAAAATCAAGATCCGGGGTTTTCGAGATGCCTAGACACTCTGCGTTTGAAAGATGGCCGGTCTTAGACAGGAGGAAAGATGGATTGAGAAGAGTGTTCCAGAGTTCACCGGTTGAGTAGATGAAAGACTGAAAATACCGATTAACCCTTGCATTAGATAGTTGGACAGAAAAGGAATGAGAAAGTGTTGAAAGTCTGGTACTGCGTGCTCTCCTTAAGGGAGGAGGGTTGCAGTTAGAGAGTTCAGAAGAGCAATGTCCGTTATAATAGCGATAGTAAAGAGAGAGTGAGGCAACATTGCGGAGAAGAGAGAGAAATTGAAGACAATCAGTAAAAGGCGGGAATTGATGGGACGAAAAGCCTTTGATTCCACCCAGTCAAGTACGGCTGTGAGGGTTGAACCACCCGACACACGAGAAGCATACTCCATACAGGGACGAACAAGACCCCTATACAGAGACAGCAACTGAGTGGGGGTGAAGGAACTATGGAGGCGGTACAGCACACCTAACCTCTTAGAAGCTGTTTTAGAAAGAGAGTATATGTGATCTTTCCAGAAAAGATCACGAGAAAAGGAAACGCCAAGAATGTTAAGAGAAGAGGAAGGATTGCGTTGTGTGTTGTTGAAGGTAAGGGGATAGTCGTGTGGAAGATTGTGACGAGTAGACAGAGTAGTATTAAAATTAAAAAAGATCATCAAACACTAATAGCAAATAATGACAGTATAAAATCGTACGTATTCCACAAAGAAAAATTTCCGAATACCCTGGTTTCGGTTACTGTACAGAGGGTTGAGAAAAGTAAGTAAACACTACGATGATTACCCTCAAAAACAAATGGCAAAGCTCATCAATGGAATGCCAGAACGTGCAGCTTAAAATAATGGAAGGGGTAAAGCAACACGATTCTAAATATTTTCATTCAATAAATATGTTATTATTTATTGATTTTTATTAACAAATCAAAGAATATGACTATCATATTACTTCGGAAAAACCAAAGGTGTTTATTTACTTTTGTCAACCCTCTGTATATTCTTTTGAGTGTATTCTCTGCCAAGAGAATTATATTGGTATTACTAGCCACCAAGGAATCAACGAACACCTTAGCATTTCATCAAAAATATCATTAGTTTCATTACCTCTACGTAAACCTTCAAAATCTTCTGTTACAGAACATTCATACTAAAAAAATTGATCCATTGCACACGTCACATATCAAAATTATTGGCACTATCAACACTAAATCATTAAAGGACTTTCATATTTTAGAGTCACTACACATATTACATAAAAAACCCACCCTGAATCACTATACTTTCGTATTCAACCTTTCAGTTCAAAAATGAACCTTCACCTGGAATTGTGACTCCAGATAATCGAATAATTTTATTTTATAAAGTTGACAGTGTCTCCTAGAAGTTGATACAATGAGAAAACGGACATGTAGATTAATTTTAACTATATCTCCTTTTATGTGTACTGTACATAAAAAAAATCGTATTTAGTATTAACTTAGCAGTGAAGCTAGAAGAAATTTCGAAGCGTTTGCAGTAAATTATTGAAGTATTATGATACAAGCTTTGGTTCAACTATTTATCATTATATGAAGAACTGATTTCCAAAAGGCGCTAAATCCATTAAACCAGTTTCGAAGATATTTGGTACATTTTATATTTTTTTACTATAGTCTGTCCTTAAAGTAGTTTTTTCACATTAATGTTTGGAGTGAATGCCATTAACCAAAAAGAGATGTCTGAATAAAATCTAGTACACAAGGTTAATTTGTAAATACGTTTTTTGTTTATAATGTGGTGGACTTAGCACATTTTGAAACAATCAAAGACATGTTGTCCACAAGACTTCTGGATTACATCGAAACAAACACAAAAAAACAGCCGTACACAACCAGCATTATTTACTACAATATCTCTACCAGTTCAATCAATCATATCAAATTATATCAAGCTAAAATGTCATTCTGACGATGAGCCACCCACCACTGTTCAACCCATGCCATGCCATGCGTGTGTTGGACTCAGCATGCGTAGTATTCACCACACGTCCTCATTTATCTCTCACTGCAAATGTAGGTACATACAATTATACTAACATTGTAGTTTATAGAGGGCGTTGTGGTGGATTTGTGGATTTAGACCCTTTTGGAAACAAATTGAAGTGGACTTTGCACCTTTTGGAAACAAAGCCATATTAATATGTCCGTTATGAAAGGGATATAATACCTTTTGAAACTAATCGATAACACACCTTCATGCACATGGGCATGAACTGTTTTTCAGTGGTGCAAACTCAACTTGACCAAAAATGGACTTAGCACCTTTTGGAAATGGGCTCTTCATATCCTATTTATATTTATATATTTATATATAATTATTTTTTTATACCGGAAGGAAGGGCCAAGGGCGAACGCCTGAAAAAAAATACTCGCCATAGAAGGAAGAGCAAAAAAAAAAAACAAATATTATTTAAATTTTTTTAAAAATTTTGAAAAGATTTGTACTGTGTAAGATGCATGTAGTTAGGAATAGAGGGAGAAGCGTGTGTGTTTAAGAGCATGCTGGACTGCTCATAGGGTAGATAAGACATGGAAAAAATCAGCTACAGAGGACAGTAGCAGGAGAAACGAGATTTCCAGCACTTCCTGTCTCCTGCCTAACGTTTCCCACAGGAATACTTCTCTAGTCGATTGGTATCTACAATCTTCTCCCTTTATATATACACATGTGTGTGTGTGTGTGTGTGTGTGTGTGTGTGTGTGTGTGTGTGTGTGTGCACTGTATATTTTTTTCCTTACCTGTTATTATTTCTATTATCGAATTACCCTAATCTTCACATTATGATCAACACTTTAAATGCTCTGAATATTGTAAATGAAATTACTGAATCTGAAAACGTTGTCATCGGCTATATCCTGGTAGACAATTCTTAAACAAGAAATACAACGAAGTCAACCTGTCTTTTCTAAACTTAAACATTTGCAGTCTCCCAAACCATTTTGACGAATTGACAGCTTACGTAAAATTATTACAATATAAATTTACACGCATTATATTAGCTGAAACCTGGTTAAATGAAAATAACAAGATCTCTTTTAACATTCCAAGCTACCATGTATGTAGGGCTAACAATAGGGGAGGAGGTGGAAGTATATTTTTAGACTCAAACTACAAGAGTAAAAGTATCGGAGATCTGACAAGCATAAATATCTCAGAAACACTTGCAACTGAAATGTTTATTCATAACACCTCGTCAATTTTAATCATTTACCGGCCACCAACTGGTAAGGCCGCCAAATTTTATTACAAATATCGATAGAGTTCTGATCTCCAATTATATTGGTAACAGTTGTTATTGCAGGAGATTTAAGTATTGATCTCATAAAACAACATTTAAATAATAACTCAAGCTTCCTTCTTAGCATCATGACTGCAAGTGCTTCGTTTTAAATTAGCCATTACAAAGTCAGCTAGACTTCCCAATGACATTAGAAATTCGACTCTGCTTTGATCAGATCTCGGTGCGATCCCCGCTTGACTGCATTTCGAGTATACTGTAATTATATTAAATATCACACATCGCTTGCCTATATACACCATGCTAATCACCCATTTCTTAGCAAAGAAAACTATAAAAGTCGACTATAGATCTTACAGCTGTAATAACAAATTAAAGTTCCTGAGAGAAATAACAGTAACCATGACGTTGGGATAAAATTTCAAGCAATCTCAAACACACTAATGGATATATTTAACAAATTTTCCTCTTAAATCAAAAGTAATATCCAAAACTAAGTACAACAACTAATGCATCACCCCTGCACTCATTGTGAGTATTAAACGCAAGCATACTCTCTTTAAATTATGGAAAACTGATATCATTATCGAACAGTTATACAAAAATTATTGTAACCGACTTAATGCAGTCATTAAAAAAGCAAAAGCAGATCATTATTGTTCAAAAATTGATGAACAGAAATCCAATCCAAAAAGGCTGTGGAACACTCTGAAACGGTTAATTAACACAAAGAAGGTTAAAACAAATCCCTTGTCCTCCCTCACACAAGGTGGAAATTCTTACAGTGATCCCAAACACAGCCTAATTTATTAAACAACATCTTTGCAAATGTCGGCTCCAATGCTGCAGGCTCGATCCCAATTACAGATACTCACAACCGGCAATACATGCCACAACCAAGTCCAAACTCATTTTTCTTTGATCCAGTCCTACCATACGATATCTCTGTAGCAATAAAAAATCTAAAAACGAAAGATTCTGACATCAATACGATCCCGGTAAAAATATACAGATCAGTATCCGATGAAATTGCAATACCACTCAATAAGCTAATAAATGAATCAGTAACACTTGGTATATTCCATGACAGTCTAAATGAAGCCAGAGTATGACCTGTATTTAAGTCGGAAAACCCAAACACCCCATCCAATTATTGCCCCATACTTACTTCTTCCCATCATAACCCAGACTTCTGATTAATGCAACGAACAGTCACTTAGAAAATGTGTACAAATGGGTGTGCGCTTATAAACTTTTATTGAATCTGACAAAGTCATCTTATATGATTATTACCATAAAACATATAAGTACAAACTGTCAAATAAAAATTGGGAATGCTACTTTTGCGAGGGTGAATGAGGTTAAAGTATTTGGCATTAATTTAGACAAAAGCCTAAATTTCAAAAGTTACGTACAATATATCAAATCCAAAATATCGAGATTTCTCTTCATATTATTTAAACTAAAAAAGACACTTCCTCAAAACGCACTCCTTACCCTGTATTATTCCTTCATCCATCCATATTTATTATATTGCATTACAACATGGGGTAGCTTAAAGAAATATATGAAACATCCTTTGAAAGTACAGTGATTCATAAAAAATGTTTGCGAACTGTTTCGAATAATGACAACAGACAAACTCACACTTCCACAATGTTTAAAGAGCTAAATATTTTAAAACTAAGTGACTTATATAAACTCAATGTTGCTGTCAATATGTTCAAAATGAAGTATCAATAAAAATCAACATACATCACCCATTCAAAGGGCAATTCCACCCCCACCCCCCCGCATAAAATACACCATCGTTACAACACCAGACTGCCCAGTAATTTTATACACAAACTTAACCATACAATAAAAAATGCAGGAAATGCCATCTCTTTCAAAGGAGCAGATGTATGGAATGCATCCATATAAGGCAGGCTTCATCATTAAATGTATTTAGCAAATCATTAAAAACACACTTCATTAGCTCCTACTGATGTATAAGTTCACTACTACCATTTTTACTACAGGAACGAAGTTCCCACTTTATAATCAACTGTTTAAAACATGTTAATTTCATTAAGCACTTTTAATTTCGTAATTTATTCTTTTTTATACATTTTTTATTAAGCTTCATTTATTTTCTACTAAATATATGTACATTTATTATTGTACAATAAATCATTTAATTTAAAATTATGCAACATTTTGTAAACTTTATATTGTATTTATTATTAATGCTAGTATTATTATTTTTTGTTATCACAATTACTATCACTTGCCACTTTTATTAAATGCCATTAGCTTTACCTAAAAAGCCTTCATGCTTTCAAAGGCATATTCAGATAAGAGTAGTGTGAATATATTAATATCATACTGTAACAAATATCTAAATATTGTAACACTCTGTCACTTTTATTCTTTTCTGAATAAAGATTTTGAATTTTGAATTTTGAATATTTTGAATTCTGTTAGTATTTTTTATGAGTGGTAAACAAACATTTTGATATCGGATCCAAAACATTTTACTTTTAATCCATCTTTTTCGGAGTGTTTTCTTTAGAGAGAAATTTTTAGAAGGGGTAAAATGGGTTACGTTTTCTCCTGCTTATGGAATAAACGATACAATTATTAGATGAATAATTGATTCTAAATAATGGCCTAGACAGTACCGAAGCTTCTTCATTGTTGGAATTAAAGAAGTTCAAGTATGTATGAAATTTCGATAAAATAATGCTTAAATTGAGAAATGCCAAAACTCTTCAAAGCGTGAAGAAAATGTGTTTTCCTATTCAGTTCTTGAGTCGTTTTGTTTTGAAAGAAGCATAAACGATTTCTGTAAGAGTAAACAGTGCGAAACTTGACCCGTAAAATGTTCACCAATTCTCATACCTGAAAATTAAATGACGTTTTCCAAGCTACATCGCAAAAAGCTGCGAACTTTTAAAAAAGGATACCGAGATAAAATGTACTTCAGACCGTCAATTTATACTTAAAACACTACAAGCTTACTACACCCTCTTTTTTAGTATTAATAACGATATTAATACCGTTGTGCATCTCATTTCTATGTAAGTTACAGTAGTTCTTAAAAAGAATGATACTCCATTTTTTGAAGAAGTTTCTTAATGAAAACTTTTATGAGATTTTTTAATAAAGTATCTAAAAAGGACTAAAACGTTGGGGAATAATTTTAGTAATCGTGTTGAAAATGATAAAGGGGAGACTATAAATTCATATTAATATTTATTTAACAAATTTAAGAATATTTAATGATGCAAAAGACCAAAAGAGTCATTATTCTGAGATCTTCAGTTATAATCACTCCTATTGAATTTCACTCACGCGTATTTATGAGGATACACCCTGAAAGCCTTGAGCTTTATTGAGGAATATCGTTTATTTAAAAATGAATGGCGAAAGTGCTAAGGTAAATATCATTAATAAGATATTTGTGATTTTATAAATAGGTTTTTACTTCGGGGAATTTTATTTAAAGTAAAAATTAAGAGTGTCAGAACAAGATTCCAGACTACGGTACAACTGATTACATTCATTAGATCTACCACATAGAGAACCAAGATTTTGTTAAATCCAGTAATTTCCAATGAATTTGTTATTTTAGAGGCAATTTTCATTTGAATCAAACGATTTGCTTTATGTTCAATCTACGAAGTGTTCAAATTGAACAAAATTCTGATAATGAATCATTTTTACAACAAATTGATTTAAAAGCATGTGTGATTGGTTGATCTATTTTACGTCCTTCGCCCCTTCGTCCAACTAAGGGCACTGAAACGAGTGTGTGTGTGTGTGTGTGTGTGTGTGTGTGTAATAAAGACTCTCATACTGTCAAACTGAACAAGCAACCAACAAGTCTTCAAATTTATACATCAAAATTCGCCAAACAGACTTGAATCTAGTTTCCTCGTAACTTAAGACTTAAAATAAGTTAATCCTGGAATCTGGATTTCTAATCAGGTTAATATTTTTGAGTGTAGACCTAATTAGGCTATTAATTTGTGAAGGTATAACTGAGAATACGTTTGTAATTTATATTTTATCTCTGTTTATTGCTCTATAGTTATGCTTCATTCCTTTTAGATACTGTATGAATAGATAAAAATCTCTAATGCTGAATTTGACACATAAAAGTTTATATTGCAACCTTTCAGAAATTTAAATCAGTAATTGTAATTTCCAGAGGCTAAACTTTTTAATATGCAATTAACCCTATATGGACATAATTTTCTGTAGGGTTAAGTTATATATGCGTGATATGAAAGGTCATCAATTTGTAACAGTTGTCCATATAGGGTTAAAACTTCCTGTTTATTTCCTCATGTAAGAAAATTGTAGGAACTGATAAAATAAGAATTAAAAAAGTATGTATCAGAGTCACCAAAATAATATTTCGTACAAAAACTTCAACAGAATTAATGTATGTTGAATTGAAACCAAAAATATTCTGTTAATTAAAATGATAAATATTTTGTTAAAAAAGACGTTCCCTTGCACATTTTTTTATGTGAAATCAACAAAATCAGTTTCTCTGTGCATCATCATCGCTTATTTATGGAATTCAGCTGCTCCCTTATGGTTATTATTCCTCTACAGTATATCAAAGACACTCGTGGCATTCACATCCTGTCAAGGGCCACTGATTCGGTTTTCCTCGCTTGTTAAGCTTACATTTCTTGGAATTCCTGTCCCAGAATACGTGTTTCCTTGGAATGCTTTTGCCATTGTGAATGTACTTAAAACTTTCATTGCCTGTTCTTGGTGTTTTCTGAAGAATTCTATGCACGTTCCTTTCACTTTAAGGTACATGGAACGATTTTTGGAACAGCTCCTAAAAATGAGCATGTCACCACGCAACATGAAATTTGTTTCCACAAATTTAATTTATTTTTATGAACAAATAAACTACTACATACTGGTTTTCCAAGGCACGACTCTTTTCACAAAACTTCCCTACTGCCTGCAAAGGCATAATAATACTAAGGATATTGCATGAAGGGGGAAAATACCACTTAAAATTTATATCTAAAATCTTTCATGTAATTGTATCAACGAAATAAAGCGGCAAATATGCCTTAGTCTTTTGAATAAAAAACCCTTGCTTGCATCTTTGCTTTTACTAAAAAAACAAATAACAAACGTTCTGTTCCTCGACTTCTCCCAACCCTTATCAACAAAATAGAATACAGAAACTAATAACAGTAACATTTGCATCTCTCTTATCTAGTACAAAAGCATTAAGCCTGAAATGTAACTGTATTGTGATTATGTTTAAACATAGGTCTATATATCGTATCGTGGCTGATATTAATCTTCGCTTTACGTTAACGGCTGTACACAGGGGTTTCGCCCATCCACATAATCCTTCTAGTCCAGCTTATGCAAATAACGTTGATCTGTTCAATATGCAAATGAACTTTATTTGTGATGCTTACAAGCCTTGTCCATGGATTAGATCTTATGCTGGGAAAAGGGGTTCTTTGCGTTCGTTCTGTAGCCAGTGATGGCAGTCCTGGTCCATGGTTGGCTTCTTGCTTATTTTTGGAGTTAAAATTACGTTGTCACAATAAAATCACGTATAATATCTTAAATTTACAAGTCAAAGATTTTGGTTATCTTTCTCTTAATTTAAGGACAATCTGACTGTAAAATAAGGTGTCCAGATATAACTGTTTGCTATAAACGAAGATGCATCACGCGACAAACAAGCTGTTCGAAACGTCTTTCACGACAAACAAATTTGTAACCTTAAACACAGGTCTTGCATTTACAATCTTTTATTTTAATCATTCTTTCAGCCACTCATTTTTTTCTGTGATGGCTTCTGTCTGTCTGTTTGTCTGTCTGTCTGTCTGTCTGTCTGTCTCTGTCTGTGTCTGTCTGTCTGTCTGTCTGGTTGTCTGTCCCTCTCTCTCTCTCTCTCTCTCTCTCTCTCTCTCTCTCTCTCTCTCTCTCTCTCGATATATATATATATATAATCGTATAGTGTATGACTTGGTGTATACCAGTGAATACACAACTCAAAGAAAGAAAAAACAACATAAACTTTGGGCTAAACAAACCAAGAATTATTACCCCATTTTGGCTGAGAAACTAAGTTGAGAAACTGAGGTGCTTCAAACGAGTTTCCAATATAAAGAATATAAAAGAGGTGATGAAATTCTGCTTTCACTGCGACAATTCTTTAGCGATGATATCGAGGCCGATAAAAGTCAAAGAACTTTCCAGTACAAAACCAATCTCAGCGAAACTTTGAAATATATATTCGTATCTTTATTCCATTCAGTTGTTAATCATTGACTCAGAATTATATGTACAGTAGGACCCTATATATATATATATATATATATATATATATATATATATATATATATATATATATATATTGCTTTTTTCTGGAAAGAAAGGTTCCGAACTCTGCTATAAATTTCCTACAACCTTTGCCAATTTGTTACCCCATCCCACCCTGTGACCGTCTCAATCCAATTCTGATTCCTAAACTTTTGTCTTGGAACGGAAAATTAAAAAAAAAAAAAATCGGAATGAAAACCAAAACACGAGATTATCTTCTGCTTGCTGAATGTTAAAGGTACCGGAACGCCGTTCCGTAGCGTTCCGACCCCCCAAAAAACTACGAGTATATATATATAAACATACAATGCATGAACGCGCACGATTTTGCGTAATGCAAAAATACGCCATTCAGGATTCGAACCCATAATTCTTCTTAAGTAGAAGGTGACAGGGCTACCACCACCGAATTGTTCATTCTTACGAAGGTCAAGCTTGTTGCTTTACCTTAGACCTGCAGCTTAACGTGGAATCCGAACCACGACCCATCATGGGTGGTTAGAAATTACAAAGTCCTCACTCGGACTCGATCTCACGACTTTCCTATCAGCAGCCCAGCATCTTAACCACTAGGTTACCCAGGGTACCCATTTATCTACCCACCAATTTTTATTGTATGGAAGGATGAGCAGCATCGCTGACTATGAATCCACCGGCCCCTGACCGGTAGATTTTCAGTCAGAGATGCTAACCACTGCACCACCGAGGCGCATATACTGTATACATATATATATATATATATATATATATATGAAAATTATTTCACGAAAGTAACACGTGAAAAATATTTATGATGAATAAAACCACGAAGGAAAGGAAACACAAAATGGTGCTCAAGCGCTTTCGTCTAATGACATCCTCAGGAACACTGAAGTTCATAAAAAGGTTACAGCCTATATATAGGTTACAGAAAGAAAAAAAAAAAGAAAAAATAAATAACCTACACACACACACACATATATATATATATATATATATACATACATATCTATATATACAAATACATACATACATACATACATACATACATATATATACAATAAACAGAGAAGTAAAAATAAAATATTAAAAATTAAAACCTTAAAGGATTACCAGTGAGGCGTACAGATTTGTAAGGAAAAATATCGATTTTTAGCACAAGATCAAATGGATTATAAAAATACAAATTTATACTGGAACTCTGCCCGGGTTTTAACACACTGCTGCCTATGGTCAGGTTTCGATATATATAAAAAAATAAATGCAAATTAAAAGTTAATAAAGTAGAAGACAAGTTTACCAAAGATTTAATGTTTTACCCTTCTTATCTAAATCTGTTTTAAAGGAATTCAAAATAAGAGGATCGAGTTGAAAAAGACCTTTGCTTATGTTGAAGTTATTTGAAAGTTGGATAATGGCAGACTCAAGAATATTTCTATTAACAATGTTGCTTGAATGGAATAAAACTGAAGCATTATTCCAATCAATACAGTGGGCTAACTCTGACAAATGGACAAAAAGGGCACTGGACAACTGTCCTGTTCTAACGGAATATTGATGCTGTTTTATACGTGTGTGCAAATCCTTTCCCGTCTGACCTATGTAAAAGGAATCACATTGTTTACAACCAATTTTATAGATAATGCCTGAATTATTGGTAGGGCTATTTTTTACTATGATATTTTTCACAATATCACGAGATTATCTTCTGCTTGCTGAATACATCGATGCCGAATTGGAAAAAATCAACGGTATTGGAAGTGATTTGTGTTATCCATCTGCGTTTATGGAATCTTGTCTCAACAAGGCAAAACGAACTTTCTATCGTGTCAATATTAACACTCGTACTTTGTCAAAAAATATTTTAGTACTTCCATTTTTCCCGGGCTCTTTAGGCATTGCTAATGTACTTAAACTTTTGGATATTAATGTAGTATTTTCATATAACAATATTGTGAAAAATATCATAGTAAAAAATAGCCCTACCAATAATTCAGGCATTATCTATAAAATTGGTTGTAAACAATGTGATTCCTTTTACATAGGTCAGACGGGAAAGGATTTGCACACACGTATAAAACAGCATCAATATTCCGTTAGAACAGGACAGTTGTCCAGTGCCCTTTTTGTCCATTTGTCAGAGTTAGCCCACTGTATTGATTGGAATAATGCTTCAGTTTTATTCCATTCAAGCAACATTGTTAATAGAAATATTCTTGAGTCTGCCATTATCCAACTTTCAAATAACTTCAACATAAGCAAAGGTCTTTTTCAACTCGATCCTCTTATTTTGAATTCCTTTAAAACAGATTTAGATAAGAAGGGTAAAACATTAAATCTTTGGTAAACTTGTCTTCTACTTTATTAACTTTTAATTTGCATTTTATTTTTTTATATATCGAAACCTGACCATAGGCAGCAGTGTGTTAAAACCCGGGCAGAGTTCCAGTATAAATTTGTATTTTTATAATCCATTTGATCTTGTGCTAAAAATCGATATTTTTCCTTACAAATCTGTACGCCTCACTGGTAATCCTTTAAGGTTTTAATTTTTAATTTTTATTTTTACTTCTCTGTTTATTGTATATATATGTATGTATGTATGTATGTATGTATGTATTTGTATATATAGATATGTATGTATATGTATATATATATATATGTGTGTGTGTATGTAGGTTATTTATTTTTTCTTTTTTTTTTCTTTCTGTAACCTATATATAGGCTGTAACCTTTTTATGAACTTCAGTGTTCCTGAGGATGTCATTAGACGAAAGCGCTTGAGCACCATTTTGTGTTTCCTTTCCTTCGTGGTTTTATTCATCATATATATATATATATATATATATATATATATATATATATATATATATATATATATATACTGTGTATATATATATATATATATATATATATGTATATATATATATATATATACATACATTTCAACTGCAAAGAACACGCAGTATAATTAACGTAAAGAACGACGCTTGTATAGGAGAACATTCCGCGCAAGATGAGGAGGGAGAACGAACAAATGAAAAAATGAGGTAACCACCCGGGAATCGAACCCGGGATCTTCCGATTGCCGGTCAGATATGATAACCACTACACCATGGTCCTCACTCGATCAGAAGTCGTAATTCTCCTACCTCATTTTTTCATTTGTTCGTTCTCCCTCCTCATCTTGCGCGGATGTTCTCCTATACAAGCGTCGTTCTTTACGTTAATTATACTGCGTGTTCTTTGCAGTTGAAATGTATATATAGGTGCGGCATGCGGGAGGTGCCCCCCTCGGGGCATTGGTTTCTGCGCGTATGTTAGGAGAATTACGACTTCTGATCGAGTGAGGACCATGGTGTAGTGGTTATCATATCTGACCGGCAATCGGAAGATCCCGGGTTCGATTCCGGGGTGGTTACCTCATTTTTTCATTTGTTCGTTCTCCCTCCTCATCTTGCGCGGAATGTTCTCCTATACAAGCGTCGTTCTTTACGTTGATATATATATATATATTTTTTTCTTTCTCTGATTTACCGCCGATTCGTACCTAAAAGGGCGGTACATATCTCGGCGAGGCGGTGATTGGGTGATGTTACTGTGTTGAGGGTGGTAGACTAGGGGAGTGAGTAAGGGTCAGTCGCTGGATAGTGGGTAGGAGGGGTACGGTTTTAAATGCGATGGAGCAGCTGGGACTGAGTAAGGAAGAAGAGAATCGCTTCCGTTGAAAAGTGGGGGCCGTCGGCGAGTATGGATCGTAGCCGGTCGGGTATGGGATCTTCGGCCGAGAGAGGGAAACACTGCGACGAAGAGCAGACAACTTTGTGCATTCCACCAAGAGGTGTATGACAGTGATAGGGGTATGGCAGGTAGGGCAAAGCGGGGCTGGCGATTTCGCCATAAGGTGTCCGTGGGTGATGCGGGTGTGGCCTAGGCGGAGACGGGCTATGATTACTTCCTTATGGTGGGACCGGTGGAATGAGGAGGCCCAGTATCCTATTCGTGGCTTGATCGTGTGGAGTTTATTTTGTGTGGCCTGGTCCCATTCCCGCTGCCATATGGAGCGGAAGTGGGAGCGGAAAGTCGGGAAGAAGTCGGAGAAAGGGAGGGGTCGGGAGGAGGCCGGCAGTGAGCAGGCCGTCTTTGCTGTGCGATCCGCCGCCTCGTTACCCTGGATGCCGACATGAGCCGGGACCCAGCAGAAGGCGATTGCGATTGTCTTGTGTTGGAGGGTCGTTAGACAGTGGAAGGTTTGCTGGATGGTACAGACGAGCGGGTGGGGGGAGTTAAATCTTTCCAGGGAGAGGAGTGCACTTTGGGAATCCGAATACATGACGAAGGAGCTGGCAGAGTGGGTGCGCACAATATCGAGGGACTCCGTAATGGCGAAAAGTTCCGCCGAAAAAACGGAGGCCTCGCGGGGCAGGCCGACGCCCCGGGAAAGCGGCTGGGACAGAATCACCGCTGAGGAGGCCACACCGGCTTCCGAGCGGGAACCATCCGTGTAAATGGCGACTGCGTCCGGGTGTTGGGTTGCGTGTTCGCGGAAGAGTGACCTGTATATCACGGCGCTCGTGGTAGTCTTCGGTAGGGTACATAGATCTTTGCAAAACTTGATAGGGGTGAGGATCCAAGGGGGGTAGATGCTGAATGAAATAGGGAGAACTGAGGGGGCGGGCATGTTGAAAAGATCAAGGAAAGAGCGGACCGCTTCAGTGAAGTGCCAGCTCCGTCCCTGAGGTGGTAGTTCTGAAACCACCGTGCCCAGAAGCGAAGAAGGTAGCCTCTGTGCACGGAGGTATGTCCTCATGAGGAGAAGACCTCGTCGGAGGGCGAGAGGGAGATGATCGCATTCCACATGGAGGCTGGAGGCTGGGGAGGAGCGGAAGGCACCGGTGGCGAGGCGGAGGCCTCTATTAAGTACCGGGTCCAGGATACGGAGGCGGGCGGTGGAGGCTGAACCGTAAACTGCACTACCATAGTCCAGCTTCGACTGCACTATGGAAGTGTAAAGGCGAAGAAGAGAGCGTCGATCTGCACCCCATGTGGTGTGAGAGAGGTGATCCAGGAGAGCGAGGGGGTCGAAGGGATTGCTTTAGGTGCTTCAGATGGGGAACCCAATTGAGCCGTCGGTCTAGGGTCATGCCCAGAAAAAGCGTGGAGGGTACCACCTCAAGAGGCCTGCCGTATAATGTGACAGAGGGTAGAGGAAGGGCTGTGGGTCTTCTTCTACTGAAGACCATACACTTGGACTTAGGGATGGAGAGGCGGAAACCCACCGACGTCGCCCACCTTTCCACCCGGTAGATGGTGAGCTGCATCTGTCGTTGAACAACAGACGGTTCTCGCCCTGCGAAGTAGATTGCAAGGTCATCCGTGTAAATGGAGGAGCGGATGGTGGGTGGAAGGCATTGTGAGACCGTGTTCATCACGACGGAGAAGCAGAGAACACTGAGGATGCTTCCCTGTGGGACCCCGTCCTCCTGCACAAAGGTGTCAGAGAGGACTGAGCCCACCCGGACTTTAAAAGTCCGGGAAGAGAGGAAGCCTCTGATAAAGGTCGGCATGGCTCCGACAAGGCCCAGATGTCGGAGCTGACCGAGGATCATTGCTCGACGGGTGGTGTCATAGGCCTTCTGGATGTCAAAAAAATTTGACAGTACGAACTGTCCATTGTCGAAGGCATCCTGTATGTCTCGGCTGAGAAGCAGGAGGGGATCAGTGGTGGAGCGGAATTGTCTGAAGCCGGACTGGGTAGACGGGAAGGAATTATTATGTTCAAGGACGAACGATAATCGCGTGGCAACCATTTTCTCGAGGATCTTGCAGGCACAACACGTCAGGGCGATTGGTCTGTAGTTTGTGGGGTCCAGGGAATCTTTGCCGGGTTTGGGGATAGGGATGACTTGGGCCTCCTTCCACCTAGAGGGGAAGGCGCCCTCCATCCATATGCGATTGTATAGATCCAGCAGAAAAATTTGTAAGGTAGAGTGGATGTGCTGGAGCATGCCGTACGGAATACCGTCCGGACCGGGACAAGGGGATCGTCGAGAGGCCAGTGCCACCTGTAGTTCACGCATGGTAAACAATCGGTTGTAGGTGCTGTCTATGGACGGTGGAGAGGGGCCATCGTCAGGGGCGGGTACGGAATTGGCTGTAGAGGAAGAAACGGCGGCGAAGGTAGAAGCAAGGTGGTCTGCCACCGACTTGGGTTCACATAGGAGTCCGTCGTTAGTCCGGAGGACCAGGGGTCGGGAGGGGACATGTCGCCTCTCGACACCCCGCACCTTCTTCCAGATGGTAGCCGAAGGTGTGTTGGCGGTGATGCCGGACACAAAGGCACGCCAAGAGGTTCGCGCGCTGTCTTCATTGTGCGGCGGGCGATGGCCCTGACCCGCTGCATCTCCGTGCGATGGATGGGGAGTCGCGTCCGGTAGAAGCGCCGAGTTGCCTTCTTCTTGGCGCGCACGGCCTCCGCGCACTCCGGGGTCCACCAAGGCACCCGTCGGGCGCGGGGGTAGGCGGAGGATTGTGGTACGCTAGTGCTTGCGGCCGCTAGAACGACGGACTCGAAGTAAAACGATGCACTCGTCGATGGATGGGAAGTGGGCAGTTGTAAGGTGGTATAGGTGTTGTCGCGGAAGCGGCCCAATTCGCGTTGGTAGTAATCCACCTTACCGGTACCCGAACAGTCTGGTCGGGTCGATTAAGGGTGAGTTGTATGGGGAGATGGTCACTTCCATGGTCCTCTCGGAGGACTTGCCACGTGAAGTCTAGGAGGGCATCAGTTGAAACGAGGGACAGGTCTATACAGGATGGAGTGGCAGGTGGTGGCATGGTAAAAAGTAGGAGAGCCATTGTTGAGGCACTCGAAGGAGAGTTCGGTCATGACGGATATCAGGGTTTTGGGGCCATATAGGTGGTGCGTGTGTCGCCCCACAAGGGGTGGCGACTGTTGAAATCGCCCAGCAGTAGGAAGGGCCTAGGGTGTTGTTCCACGACTTCCACCAGGTCGTCGCGGGAGACTTGAGCGTGGGGGGGGAGGTAGATGGAGCAATGGTGTACTGTCTATCCAGGGAGAGCCGGACGGCAGTCACCTGTAGTGGGGACTGGATGGAGAGGTTGTAGAAGGGGACTGCGTGGTGTACGAGGATGGCAGCTCCCCTTCGAGTGCAGGTAGGAGGCGGGGTGGTAGTGCAAAAATAACCAGTAGGGCAGGGCATGGGCCTGGTCCCCAGGATTAGCTCCTGGAGACAGACACACACCGGACGGGAAGTGGCAAGCAGGGAGGTAAGGCCTTCATAATTTGCGAATATTCCTCGACAGTTCCAGTGGACTATTGTGGTTTTCGGAGGATCCATTAGTTGATGAAGGGGGATGGGTAAAGGTGTAGGTGCTAGGAGGTTGGAGTATGAAGGGAGATCCGGAGTTCGCGAAATTGAAGGCTTGGTCGGGAGCATGGCTGGCTATCTACCGTTCCACAGGAAGGAATCGGTCGGCCTGTCGAACCCCGCGGAGGTGGCGGGATCGAGTCGGCCGAGCGAGACCGGAGGCGTGGATCACGGCAGGCAGAGGAACATCGTGGGCTGAGAGGGTCGATGTACTGTGACGGCTTCTATGGTCGGACCAGGAGGGGGCACGGTAGCCCCGAAAGTGGCGCTACCGCGCCTGTCCGGGGTCTCATGGCGGACTCGAGGTGGTGATAAGGGGTACCAAAAGGACCGGGC